>OY997264.1:634603451-635203451 GCA_963921465.1 Triticum timopheevii | reverse complement strand
AAGTGCATATAGTCGACGCGCATATTTGCTGCCAGGTGGACATGATAGTGGACCATCCCTATATAATTCAGATCAATATTAGCCCAATCGGTGCCTAGTGTTTTTTTGCAGAAAAAAAAGACCTTCAAAGTGATAATTTTTTGGTAACAAAATAACCGTGGTACTATTTTGGAACCTTAATCTAAATTGTGGTCGTTTTTTGTATTTTACTCAGAAAAAGTTGATCGGCATACCGAAGATTGGCTGAAGTTTGCTCGTGCTTGTCAGTCAAAGAATTATAGAAGGATAACCATGGTGGCATATGGCCGTACTTTGATTACTTTTGCGAAACCGAAGTCTATAAATTCCTCTGACGTTCCACCCTCCAAGATTCGCGCAAACAACAAAGCACTGAGAACGTGCATGCAGGAACAGATGGATTATAGATGGGCTTAGGCCCATATAAGACAATAATTCCTAGTTAATCTTTAAGACCCATGCATGTATACGACAAGTGGTGAAAAGTGTGGCAAGTTTAGTCCCATACTGCTACAGTAAGAAGAGTGAGACCTCTTTATAAGGACTGCTTTATCACTTGCTATTGGGAGCTTGGGAATAGGAGCTGTACACGCGCGCTCCTCCTCCGCCGGCGGCCTCGCCACGCCTCGCCTCGCCACGCGACGCGACGCGAGAATGAGCCGAAGCTTTTTGCCGCTCATAAATGATTAATTAATTGTTAATTAATTAATGAGTCGCTTACAGAAGTACCACTGTCCGAGACGTTGGACCGTGGGCTGTTTGTGGACTCGGTCGTGGGCCTGGCCCAGACCCATCTACCTGACGGCTTATATAAGAAGGCACTAGCCAGTGGAGTGAACCCTAACTCAGTTCACTCACTCCCTCTCGTACAACCCTAGCCGTCATCTACTATTCCTCTCTCAGTGCTGCCTCTGGCGATCCCATCCCGACGGCCGCGTGCACGGTTGGTCGGGCAGGTGCCTCCGGAACCCTGTCGTTCGAGATCCTGTCCGGGAGAACGGCAATAAGGTTTTTGGGGAGCGTCTCGACGCGACTGCACCCGATCCGTCCCCGTCTTCGTCCGCCTCTGCTTCCACTTCTTCCTCTACATCGACTCCATGGTTGACGACACGACGAAGTCGTCAAGAAGAAGGCCTTGGCTGATGCCGAGCTGCTGCTGCCGCCGCCGCGTTGGCCTGGCCAACCGGGGGTATGACTCGTTCATCTCCTATTTGCTCGTTCATGTGCTAGCCGTATATATATTGTTCATAGATGTTTCGGTTCTATGCACTGTACGTGCTCACATGCTTAGGTATCGGTATAAGATGCATACCGTATTTGCCATGCTTATTGTTTACTCGTGGATTAGATTAGTCGGAAAAGTGCTAATATTTTCAAGAGGAACTACCAAGAACACAAAGCTAGCTAGCTACGCGCAAGGTTTCAGCTGGTCAACACACGTACGAGCTAGGGAGAGATGACCGGGGGAGGAGACGACCTGAAGCTGCTTGGGATCAGGGGGAGCCCGCACGTGCTGCGGGTGCGGCTCGTGCTTCGTCTCAAGGGCCTGAGCTACGACTACGTGGAGCAGGACCCCATGAACAACCACAAGATCGATGACCTGCTCTGCCACGGCAAGGTGCCGGTGCTGCTGATCCACGGCGCCAAGCCTGTCCGTGGCTCGCGCAACATAATACAGTACGTCGACGAGGCCTCTCCCAACAGCACCGGCCATTCCCTCCTCCCCGTCGGCAGTCACGACCGTGCAATCGCTCGCTATTGGGCTGACTTCATCGATGACATGGTATTTTATTATATACTCAATGGGATAGAAGCTTTTGTTTCTGTCTATGCATTACAGGCATAATCATCGCTAATTTGATACCATAGACTCCGAGCGTTAATTTCTTTGAGCTCTTTGACCATGGTTCAACTCTCAAATTCATCACGTGTCTCTTTGCAGCTCATCGAAGCGATGTATAAGGCCGCATGGGGTGAAATGGAGGGCGAGAATGCAGAGGGGAAGAACCACGCAGCCTCCGCGGTAGAGGCCCTAGAGGGTGCTTTGAGAGAGTGCTCTAAGCCATTCTTTGGGGGCAACAACGCCGGATATGTGGACGTCGTTCTCGGGAGCCTTCTTCCATTTGTGCATGCCGTCGACGCAATGCATGGTACCAAGAACTTCGGCCCTACCACGACGCCGCTCTTGGCCACTTGGAAGGACTGCTTCGGTACGTTGGACGAGGCCCGGTGGGCGGTGGATCATGCCGGACATGGGGAAGCAAGTCGGCTTTGCCACGATGATGCATGCTCGCCACACGGACAACCCAAGGCGACATGGGGTACCAAGACTTTCGACCCCACCACAACGCCACTCTTGGCCACTTGGACGGACCGTTTCGGTGAGGTGGACGCGGCGCATGGGGGCATGCCAAACATGGGGAAGCAAGTCGGATTTGGCATGCGTGCTCGCCGTCCTGGTCGATCGAGCGTGATGCCTTATGTATATTTGGCGATCATGTATGTATTGATAATATTGATCGTGTATATTACTTGGACGGCCCTATAGAGCCGACGTGGACCAAAGGGCACACGCCCCTTTTGAAACAAATAAGAGGAAATACATAAAGAAATAAGATTTTCTTTTCCATGGGAAAACAAATAAGCTTGTTATTAGCACCAGTACCTGGGACTCTTTCATCTAACCTAGCATATTTCGTCCCTCCATGTCAACAAGGAGTAATACAAGAATATTGACATGTTGTCCATTGACTACAACTTTTGGCCTGATCTGTTCGGCCCTGACTCATCCTTCATGGACGAACCTTGCCGAGGAAACCTGAGGCTTTCAGGGCATGTGATTCTCAGCTAGAAATCTGATTTCCGCAGTTCCTCTTGCCTTCGGCAGTCGGCATCAAGAGGGGGCCTTGGATGGTAGCCTAAACCTGGTTGAGAAAAACAACAGCACACCAATGTCTCCAAGGAGATCACGTGTGACCGTCTGATCAAGACAAGAACATGGTATTCACCCGCACTTGTCATTTATTGTTGTCTTTAACACCTAGATTTCATTAATTGATGTGTCTTTTGTCAAAACTCAGAAAGTTTAGTGGATGATATGGTTGTTTTGGTATTTGATTGAATGATCGAAAAATTATAAACATATATTTGTCTCTTGAAGTTTTTTCAAATACTATACTTTTACCAATAATGGACTACAAAGCAACCCTTGTTTCACACAATAATGCTGGGTGGAAGTCCCACGATGCCATAATGATGCCATGTAGGCATCACATTCTCATACACACGCACGGCAAGGGTTTGGGTCCCGAATGGAACTTTTTACATATATTTGTCTCCGAATGGAACACAGCACAATCATGCTTCATGCAATCAGATGAACATACTACATACTCCTCCGTCCCAAGCTTGTCTCTTAAATGGATGTATCTAGCGCTAACTTGATGCTAGATATATTCATTTGAGGACAAGCTTTTTTTTAACGGAGATAGCAACACTTAAAATATTCAAATCAATGACCAAATGATCGACACATATCTGTCATCTTTTTGCTGTTCACCCTCACCTAATTAACCACCTATCCCGACGTCGGTAGTTTTCCCACGGCCACACTCCCATCCCCGCCGTAGCCATGCACCGCGCTCTCCCCCGCCGGCAACGCTGCGGTGGCGTGCGGCTTGAACCCCGGGAGGTCGCAGGGTATGTGCGGGATGAAGGGGCAGTGCTTGGTGGGGTCGGCGTAGAACATGGCGCACTCGATGTGCGGTCGCTGGCCGGGGAAGCCGAGGATGCAGTTCCGCCGGACGTCGAGCACCCGGCTCCTCACCAGCTCCATGCAGTGGTAGCCCACGGAGTGGAAGTAGTTGTCGGAGAGCGAGAGGTTGGTGAGCTTGCCGGTCTTGGCGAGCAGGCAGAGCACGTCGGGGACGTGGCCGTAGAGCTGGTTGCGGGCGAGGTTGAGCTCCTCGACGTCGGCGAGGCAGCCGAAGGAGAGCGGGATGGGGCCGCGGATCTCGTTGCCCCCGGCGTCGAACACCGTGAGCCCCTCCACCAGCCCGATCTCGTAGGGCAGGCACCCGGAGAGGTCGTTGTTGAGGAAGAGGATCTCGGAGAGGGTGCCGGAGGCGTTGAAGATGGTGCGCGGGATGGGGCCTGTGAACCTGTTGTTGGCGACGACGATGTACTCGGCCCTGCTGGTGCCGAAGGTGCTCTCCGGGATGACGCCGGTGAAGGCGTTGTTGTTGAGGAAGAGCGCCTCGACGGAGATGCCGAAGACGGAGGGCGGCACCTCGCCGGCGAAGCCGTTGAAGCGGAGGTCGAGGAAGGCGAGGCGGCCGAGCGGCGGCACGGCGGCCGGGAAGGCCCCGGAGAAGGCGTTGTTGGAGAGGTCGAGCTCGTAGAAGTAGCGCAGGGAGGTGAGGTCCGGGAGGACGCCGGAGAAGCTGTTGGAGTTGGCGTGGAAGAGCGCGAGGTCCGGGAAGGCGTCGATGAAGCCGGCCAGCGTGGGCGCGCAGAGGTGGAAGCCGTTGAAGTCGATGGAGGCGACGGTGAGCGTCTTGTTGGCGTCGTCCGGCGGCATGTCGCAGTAGAAGCCCTTGTACGCGCTGCCGCCCTTGGCGCTGTCGCAGATGTTGGTGCCCACCCACGTCGCCGTCACGTTCAGCGGGTCGCTCGTGATGGTCCGCTTGAACGCCTGGATCACCGGGTACAGCCGCTTCAACTTCTCGTTTTCGAAGTCCCACGGCGTCGGCTCCGGCGGTGGCGGCGGCGGGCACGCCGGAGGTGGCGGTGGTGGTGGCGGTGGAGGACATGCAGGAGGTGGAGGCGGCGGCGGGCACGGCGGTGGTGGAGGTGGAGGCGGTGGCGGGCATGCGGGAGGTGACGGTGGCGGTGGCGGTGTTGGCGGGCACGCGCAGCCTTCTAGTGACACCGTGGACGGCACGCACACGCAACCTACCACCGACACCGTCGACGCCGGCACATGATCGCGGACAGCTAACTCCCTGCCCTCCTCACCGGCCCTCAACGACGGCGCATTGCCGCCGTTCGCCGCCCCGCGGAAGCTTGCATGGCCGGAGTCACCCTCCGCTCTCACCACGGCGAGCACAAGCGCAAGCGCAAAGACGAGCGCACGTGGTGCCGCCGGAGACGGAGCTGCCACCCGAACCGCCATCGTTGCACGTCGCCGATCACTCGGCCGCGCCTCTCCTCCCGTCCTCGGAGAATGGCATGTTGGCCGTGGTATAAGAAGGCAGAGACGGGTCCTTTTCCGGTCGCCATGGACAGGCACACACAAGTGGAGGACAAGCGAATATGAAATGCTTTGGCGAGACGAAAGGAAAAAGGGGTGGGAACAACGGAAGCTTAAGTGGGAGATGGTAGTGGGGTTGGCGGTTAACTGGTCCTCGTCGGCGGTGGGAGAAGAGAAGATCGAACTACAAGTACGTACTACTCCGGCAGCGTGAAGTGCAGTGCAGTGCAGTGAGAAGAGTAGTATGGACGTCGCAGGAGATCTCCGTCCGATGGTGGTCTCACGAATCTGGCATGCATCCTCGTGCAATCGCCATCGTGATGATTCAATTCCCGCGCGATCCCCGGCCGGTGTAGACCCCATGTAAACCCTTCTTCAAATTTGCGCAATGGCTAGCTCCTAGCAGGCAGCAGCTACTGGTCTACTCAGGAATTCCGTCTACTCAAGTTAGGCCCCGTTTGGTTCATAAGTCCTAGGACTTTTTTTAGTCCCAACTTATAAGTCCTAAGTCCCTAAAAAGTCCCTACCTGTTTGGTTCCTGGGACTTATAAGCCCCTATAGGACCATATTACAACTATAAGTCCCTATAAGTCCCTTCTTGAGAGTCTTATTTCATAAGTCCCAAATGCCCACTTTAAATCCCTATAAGTCCCTCCTGTTTGGTTTAGATGGGAGTTATAGGGACTTTTTTAAGTCCCTAAGCCAATAAGTCCCTGGAAACAAACACCCTCTTAGTACTATTGCCTACAGTGTCAATCTGGTCAAATCGTTTTGGTAGCCCTGGTGATAATTAACTATTTCTAGACCCCTCCCACCCGAGTAATGCTAGAGTCTAGGGCAAGGTTTTACGGAGTTTACGGATTGATCTTAGCTGGCCTTTGCTGATTGGATTAGGGAGGTTAGAGGGGCCCACACCCTTGAAAATAGGGGGGAGGGGTTAATTTGTGTGAAGAGAGCCCGTAAAGGTCCGTTGTTTGTCCGTTGATGTAGGATTATCGCTCCCAACCCCTTGAGCGCCGCCACCCCAGGGCGACGCTAGGGGGATCAGATCCCATCGCCACCGGCCCCCCACCCCACACCGAAAGATCTTACCGCCGCTGCCGCTGGCGTTGACCGCAGTGGTGGCGGCACCCGGTGCCAAGGCGATGAGGCGGGAGGAGGCCGCGGCAACCACTCGAGGTGGCTAGGCCGGGGCACCTTGGGCTGGGGGCTTCGCACCGCGGTAAGGGCGGCTCCCTGGCCGTGCGGCGGCAACCGATGACCCCATGGATGGTGCTGCTCGCGGCGGCCGCGGATCTAGATCCCACCCAGATCCATCGTCGATTCTTCACGTGGATGGTCGGCGGTGTGATGAGGGCTCCGGTGAGGGGATGGAGGGTCTCCGCCGGAGTACCGGCGGCGGCATACGTCTTCATGGTGAAGCTCCGTGATGTTCCAGTCACCCGTGAAATCGGGACGACGCGGCTTCTGGTGAAAAACGCGCCTGACTGCGGTCTTGGCGGATGATGGCGGCGTCTCTGGCATCGTTTCCTTCTCGAGGCATCATTGTTGCAGGTCACGTCAACTCTATCGGGATGTTCCCCGGGGAAACCCTAGATCTGGGTCTACCAGATTGGACGATGACGGCGCCTTCGGTGTCGTTCTCCCTCCTGGGGGCATCGTTTTGGAGCAAGTGCTGGATGGAGGGGACAAGAGGAAGAGCGGTGTTACGTCTATCGCAAGGCCGACGGCGGATCCCATCGGCATGGCGTTGCGGAGTTTCAATAGCGAGCGTGCGTGGATGGATACGCGCAGGATGGTGGTGTTGCCTGGCGTCGTGGTAGCGTCAACGGCAGGCCTGGCAAGGTCGGTGCATCAGTACCTGCTCTGGATATGGATCGGGGGAAGGTGGCGGCGACGACCTCTGAGAGTGTGCCGGACCGGTGTGTGACCCAGTCCTGGCATTGTGTCTTGGTTGGGACATCATAGGCTTTGATGTGATGTCTGTTTGGTATTCGGTTCAGACATTCGGCATCTTTAATTTTCATCAAGAGGATAAGAGTAGCAATAGGTGACGGTGGCTTTAGGCTTACTGATGTATTACTTTATAAATTCTTTGTGAATAATTAATAAAATGGTTGCATGCTTCGTCGAGATGCGGAGGCCAGGGGTATATCCTCCTTTTCTAAAAAAAAAAAGCCTTGGTGAAGGCAATGACGGCCGAAAGATTCGATCAGGTGGCGCAGCCCGTGTGGGCTTCTCCCAGTCTCAGCACAAGAGCAGCAGAAGAGCAGGTACATGATGATGGCTTGTGCTGGGTTCACCTGTTCTCATTACCTTGCTCTTGTCCACATGATTGGAGCCACGGACAAAGGCACTCTTCACAAACCACCATGTGGGATATGGATGATTGTTGGACATCATCACAGTGTGGGATAGAGGGCGAGACAACAAAGGCACTATAAACACAATTAAAAGATGCGTAGCCAAGAAAGAAACAGAGGAATGCACACTCAACAACTTTAGCTAAACAAATAAACTCCTGATGGCATGCAAAAACTGCCCCCATAATCGTTTTTCTTTTTCTTTTTGTTTCTGTTTTCTGATGAAAGGGACACTCATTGGGTCCTGTCAAAGGCCCTACAATTTGGCCACCCTCACAAGTGGCACCAAGGTTTTTTTGCTACGGCTCGTACAAATGTGACAGTGATCGGAAATTCGAATTGCCAGTTGAGGTCCCCTCTGCCTATGTGCGAGCCCCGTATCTGACACTCCACGCAATTTAATTGTTTTGTGTGCTTACACCCTACTCCCTCCGTCCGAAAATACTTGTCATCAAAATGAACAAAAATGGATGTATCTAGAACTAAAATACATCTAGATACATCTCCTTTTATTCATTTTGATGACAAGTATTTTCAGACGGAGAGAGTACCATGCAATGATCACAAAGACCTGCATAGAATCTCTAAAAAAAATGTTTTGCTAAAAGTCAAGTGCCTGAAATATAATTGGTGTCAGTCAAATTCAAACGACACAAGAAGAAATCAGTTCACTGATAAAAAGGCGCTCCCAAAGGAAAGCCCCGCAAAGAATCAACTGAAAAGTGTTCTTGTTTGTGCAAAGAGTAAAAGCAAAGACCACAAATTGAGGAGCCTTTAGTTGAACAAGTGGTGATTAAGGCCTGTATGAACGGAAGATAAAAATGCCCATCAATTAAGGGCCTTTGAGCTGGAACTTTGGAATAACCTAGTGATGCATGATTGGTTGTTGAAGAAGTGGTCTCAAAGTTCAAACACGCAGAGCACGCATTGCAATTGCATAAAAGGTTAGTATATACAGCATACAACTCCCCAGCTACGCGTGGTACCTTTTCAGTGCAACCACCCTTATGAATCATGTTGCGACATGATACTGCAGAATAGGCATACAGAACCAAAGACAGACACTAACAGGCACCGCATTTGTATATGCAAGACACGACATCACACGTAGTCATAGAGAAGGATGTTGCGAGAAAAGGTATACGTCATTATCCACAAGATGTAAACCTCGACAAGTTTCATGTTCATGGAAACAATATACAGATCATTCCATTTCTCAGACTGAAGAGCGTGCATCTAAACCCACGTATCAGCAGTTAAACATTATGCCCTGGATATCCAGAAATACTCTCAGCGGTGGACGGATCACGGTATAGAGATTCTGAGGACGAGGCCAACTGCACTGGGCAACTGGAGAGCTTCCTGATAAGCGAAAAAAGAGCCAAGGTTAAGAAACGCAGCCATTGCCAGGAAAATGGTGATGATACTTGATAACATTTGTAAACAAAAACGGACAGATGAACACTAGCCATTTCAAAAGTAACCTTAGAAAAATTCCCTTGTGCCAGTGAGCCCCCGGAATTAATGTTTGAGCATACACTACTATTAGGTATGCTTTTCTGAAAATATCATTTCGTCGGTTATTAAAATAACCTACAAGTAGGCTTCCAGGTACCTCACATAAACTATGAACTTCCATAACCACAAAGAAACGACATAATGCTACCCTATTTCAGTATTCTTTTATCCAGCAGACAATATATTGTGCTCCATGGGATTGTTTTTTCTTTCTTTGTTCTTTCTTTCTAGAAAGAAAGCCCAAAAGAAACTCAATGACTTGAAAACATTAGACTTGTGAGATGCCAGAATTCAAAATAACGCAATGTACTTATATACTCCATGAGATTAAAAATCAAGTAGAAACTTCAAAGAATGACACGATTGTTAAGGATTGAAGAGCCTAGTCTCTCTCCTGACTTGCATTTTGTGTAGAGCAACGGGTAGCGGCAATTCATTTGAATTTGTTCCTCTAACGATATGTAAACAGAAAAACAAGCTACAGTAGTAGGAGAATCATAATATACCATAAAACTATGTGAGCAGCATAGGCTACAATAGTTAATAAATATGCCCATAAAATGCGGCTAGTGGTGAGCCCGACTCATGATGTTTTTTCTTTTCTTTTAAGGTAGACTCATTGATGTTGATAAACTGAAAGTGATAGAAATATGATTCTTTGCATATTGAAGCCAACATAGGCAGTTCTATAATTTTAAAACAGACAGATAACAACTTCTTTCGACTTAATCATGATGCTGATAAACTGAAAGTGATACAAATATAAGTCTTGGCATATTTAAAGCCAACATAGACAGTTCTATTAAATTCTAAGACAGACTGATTGGAGCTCTTCTTATGACTTAATCATGTCACAAAGTCCCTCTCAAAAAAAAGGAAACAACATTATGATCCCAGAATATGTTCAAAAAGGAGTTATCGTAGTAGCTTCTAACAATTATATTTTAGCTGCTAGGCCCTACTAAACTCTAGTCACCTCACATCTCATGCCTTCTGTCAATACAACATAAAAGACACTTTTGAAGCAATATAATGGCCCTTTGATAGCATCTTCCAGGGATTTTTAGCGACTGCCAAAACTTGAGATCCAAGAGGCATTGAACAAATTCCACAGACAATGTTAACTACGCCCAGAAATATGCTAAGGATGTACTCCGTACAACACAGAAGCTATTAGCTTGTTTGGATCACTGGATTTATAATATACCATATAGATGTGAAAAAAGTAGTTGCTTTAAGAACTCACCAAATGGGCTAAAATATTTCTTCTACTCAGCCTTCTTTTGTTTAGGTGGTTGCCCTGTCTTGCTAACGACGGTATTCAAGTGCCTTGACTGTATGCTGTGTGATAAACCAACCTTTTCATCAATAACATCCTGGTGCCTCTCATATACCGGGGGAATCAACAGAGCGAGTAGTACACCTGAAAGAAAGCCCAAATGGTGTAAACTTGGTGTAAAAAAAGTAATCCAAATGCTGCAGAAATCCAAGAGGACAAAAATATGAAAATTCACTATAACTCACCAATGTAAATGAGCGTAAAGAAGTTGAAGATCATCCCAATACATGAAACCACCCATAGAGCCATTATAACCTTTGGCACCGAGCAGACGATGAGACAAAAGGAGATCGTGCATGAGGTACAGTACAGAGAGAAGTTTGTGTGTGTGCAAGTATCCGAAACGTGCACACACGAACAAGTGATGGGTACGCAAGAGAGATACCTGTATAAAAACTGTACGGTCTCTCTTGATGGCAATGTCATGGGCAACAGCCAACACCTTGTTTATCCATACAAGAGCCCGACCTACAGCTTTCTCAATGACCACATCTGAGACCTCTAGATTCGGCACTGGTGGAAGAGGTCTGCAAACAACAGTACTTGTTATTGCGGTATTGCATAAATAAATGAATTACAAAACAGTGCTACACAATAATCAATTAAGATGCATTGACTAGTTTATAACTAGCCCGATCAAGTTAACAGAAACCCATGTTGTGACCAAGCGCAACAAGCTCCTAAAGCTGGTTATGGATCACAGTCCATCTCCAAAGACAAATGTGGAGCACTTAATACAAATATCTAGAGAAACACGGACAGATCGCTTTTCCAAGAGCCCACACGTCATAATTACAGTATAGGCTAATAGATAAAGGACATGTGCTAGCAAAAGGAATATCAAACTGCTGTCATAACTTGACTGTAAAGTTAAGGAACCTCTTTAGTCTTTACTTTGCCTAGAAGGGAGCATGTAGGTTCATGATAACTAATGTACTAGTAGTGAAATGGGGAATTAGAAGATCCTCGGGCAGATCAATCCCTGAACCCACTATAACATCTCCCAAAGATTAATCTCAAACTACAGCCAAATTCCGAAGTGCTCAGGCCCAAATTCCACAGAAGTTCTGAAGTACAATAATATACATTGTAGCAAGCCGACTGGACGACTTCAGTTTGAACAATCCAGCAATCAGTTCAGCAGTAAGAGCATACAACTAGAGCAAAGCAGGGCATAATTCAGTTATAATCTGCACGACTGAAACTGCTCCAATTTTAGTCCTAATCTGCAGGTATGCAGCACGCGTCAGTGACCGCAGAGCATACGACCACAGCAAAACAGGGGAGCAATTCAGTTCTAGCAGATCAGATCTCGAACAAGAGCTACTCCTACTCTGGACTGGAGTGGCAGGGCAGGGCAGGCCGGGCGCCAGGCAGAGCAAAGTGGGGAGCAAGCGCAGGGACGGACCTGTTGAGCAGCGAGGCGGACTTGGCCCAGAAGAAGAGGATGACGACGAGGAGGAGCAGGGCGTTGGAGAGGACCGAGGCGAGGCTGTACCCGGCGCGCTCGAAGAGGAACCAGACGAGCGTGGCGCCGGCCACGGCCGCCGCGGAGGCGTTCCTCCGCCTCCAGAGGAGCAGGTCGGCGACTGGGCGAGCAGCGGCGGGGCAGGGTCAGTCAGTCAGTCAGTCCCGCAGATCGGCGGAATCGGGAGGGGGGGAGCGAGTGTCAGCGAGGGTGCGTGCGTGCGTACCTGCGCCGCCGCCGAGGAGGGCGTGGAGGGGCCGGTGGTGGGTGCCGGCCATTGGGATCGGCGGGGATAGCTTAGGGTTTGGTGCGCGGCGGGGAGGACGACGTGGGGGAGGAGTGTCACGGCTTTGGTCGAGCTTTGGGAATGGGGATTGTGGTGAACTGGTGATGCGCACGAGGCGACGAACGTGCCGAGATGAGATCTCCCTCTCGGTCTCTGCCGTTCTGGATCGGGGATTCAGGAGCCAGGACGGCGTGCATGGTTGGTCAATGACATGTGGGCCAGGAGCACGGTCTTTTTCCTTTGCCATGAACATTGTTTTTTTGTTGTTGCTTGAATCCGAACGCTAAAATGAGAATAATAATTCAAATACGTTATATATAGAACTGATATTCGTGGGAACGTTTTTCGCTCGAACTGACTCGAGGGCCGTTGGATCGAGCGCATGGATCTTGGCGATCGAACGAAGAAATGGAAACTCGAAAAGGATTATTGTGATTCTGAGAGAATCGAGTGGCAAAGGGATTAATACCCACAAATGTTTCTTCCTATTGTAAGATGCACTTTGATCTGCATATGGTTGGTAAAATAACCGTTTTCTTCTTTGATCATACAGTATCATAAAATGACAAGTGTTCAATTAGAACATGAGCGACTTGCCACGCCGTCACTAGGCAAGCGCTCGCCACGAGCGAAACTGCGAGAGCGAGGCACGCTTCACCCACCCACTCATGGCGTCGCATTTCCCCAACCACTCACCTAGTGGGGGGGGGGGGGAATTTGGTCCTTAGTATTCTTGTAGAAAATAATCAATGCAATATAATAGGATGACAAATGTGTTGTAATATAGCAACATCAATGAGTTAATAATGATATATCGATAATAGCAGCAAACTATCATTGTAGCAATAACTGTTACAAAGTACTACCTCTGCAAACAAATATAGCAAAGCAATCAGTGACATGGGCAACAATTACAAGAGTAGCAATCAGTGGCATGGGCTTAAAAAAAAGTGGCATGTGATTTGTTAAGAAAGAGAGGAGAAATTACCTTGTGCAGACTGCAGAGTACTCTTGCACTAGTAGAAAAAGGGTCAAATGTGAGACACATTAGTCCCGATTTGTAACAGAACCGGCACTAATGTGTCCATTAGTGCCGGTTCCAACAGCTAGGCGGGAGGAGCTCTTTAGTATCGGTTCGTGGCGAACCTTTAGCACCGGTTCGTGCCACGAACCGGTACTAAAGAAAGTGGTGGCAGGATGTTGTCAGAGTGGGGCCCTTCCAGCACCTTTAGTACCGGTTCGTGGCACGAACCGGTACTAAAGGTCGTCCTATATAAACCCTTCATCCACCCGCACTCTGTTCTTCCCCCTTTCCCCTCTCCCTCTCCTCTGTTCTTCCCTTCTTCCTCTCGAGTTCATCACAAAATTTGCCCCAAATTTGTCAAGATTTGCAGGCCCCCATCCATTCAAATGATCACCAAGGTTGGCAACTTTGTCCTTTCATCTCTCATTGCTAGATTAGCTCTTGCATTGGTTTATATAGTGATTAATTGTGGGTTTTAGTAATTTGGGAGGAATTATATGTGGTAGTATTTGATTTATATGCAATTTGAGGTCAAAATAACACTTAGCTTGCATATGTAGGTGTGGTTTACTTAGTGCCTTCTAAATCTCCGTCGTAACCACCGTCGATCGCCCGCACCGTCCCGTCGCCGGCACCACCTTGTGGTGAGCCTCTTGTTCATGAAATTTTATATAAAAAATTGATGTTTGTGTGATTTGGATATATAGTTACTCGTATAATTATCTTACCCGTATGTTGTTTGTTATACATAGTGCCATGGTTTTGATATCCGTCCCCGTCGGCCCTCGACCTTGTTATGATTCGGATGTGGTATATTCTCTTTTAAAACTATTTGTTGCATTTCGTGTTTATGACAAATTATGCCCATCAAGTTGACATAGATATTTTTATCTAGGAGGTATGTGAACCGGAAATTCCAGCCGACCCTATTGTCGAGAGGTTAAATTTAGTTGAAAGAGAAAATGAGTACTTGAAAGAAAAATTGAAAAGAATTGAGGGGGAGAAGATGGAATTGGAGTTGCATGTTGCCGATGTCGTCGATGATCACAAGATCAAGATGGAAAAAATGCGCTTGAAGATTAGAAAGATTAGAAAATATGGCATCGATAGCGAGGCTTGGTATCATTATGCTGTTGGATCAATTGTTACCTTAGTTGCGATCTTGATCGCATTTGTTGTTGCATTTAAATGCTTTAGCTAGAGAGTTATTTGTTTGTTGCATTTAAGTGTTGTATGAACTTGTATTAATTTAGTCTATTCGGTGTTGTGTAATGAAGATGAGCCGGCAATGGATGTACGATGACCGATGCTCTCCCCAGTTCGTTGAGGACGTGCATACTTTTCTGCTTGCGGCTGAGGCAAACAAGCGGGCGGATGGTTTTATGCCTTGTCCATGTGCTGGCTGTAAGAATGGTCACAATTACTCTACGTCAAGAACCATTCACGTCCACCTGTTTGAGTCTAGTTTCATGCCCCACTATAATGTTTGGACCAAGCACGGAGAAAGAGGGGTTATGATGGAAGACAATGAAGAAGAAGAGGATGACGACAGCTATCCTGGCCATGGGTTCCCTGAATACAATGATACAACAATGGGGGAAGAAGCTGAGACGGTAATGCGGGAAGAAGCTGAGCCGGCAATGCGGGAAGAAGCTGAAGAAGAGGCATCAGATGAGCCCGTTGATGATCTAGGTCGGGCCATTGCTGATGCAAAGAGAAACTGCGCAAGTGATTTGGAGAAGAAGAAGTTGCAGCGCATGTTAGAGGATCACAAAAAATTATTGTACCCGAATTGCGTAGGTGACAAGAAAAAGCTGGGCACCACACTAGAATTGCTGCAATGGAAGGCAGAGAATGGTGTATCTAACAAGGGATTTGGAAAGTTGCCGGTAATGATAAAGGATATGCTTCCAAAGGACAACGAATTGCTCGAGAGTACGTACGAAGCAAAGAAGGTTGTCTGCCCTCTAGGGTTAGAGGTGCAGAAGATACATGCATGCCCTAATGATTGCATCCTCTACTGCGGTGAGTACGAGGATTTGAACGCTTGCCCGGTATGTGGTGCATTGCGCTATAAGATCAGCCGCGATGAGCCTGATGTCGAGGGCGAGCGCCCCAGGAAGAAGATTCCTGCCAAGGTGATGTGGTATTCTCCTATAATACCACGGTTGAAACGTTTGTTCCAAAAAAAAGAGCATGCCAAGGCGATGCGATGGCACAGAGAAGACCGTAAGAAAGACGGAAAGTTGAGAGTACCCGCTGATGGGTCGCAGTGGAGAAAAATCGAAAGAAAGTACGGGAAGGAGTTTGCAGATGACGCAAGGAGCGTATGGTTTGGTCTAAGCGCAGATGGCATTAATCCTTTTGGGGAGCACAGCAGCAACCATAGCACCTGGCCTGTGACTCTATGTTTGTATAACCTTCCTCCTTGGTTGTGCATGAAGCGGAAGTTCATTATGATGCCAGTGCTCATCCAAGGCCCTAAGCAACCCGGCAACGACATTGATGTGTACCTAAGGCCATTAGTTGAAGAACTCTTACAACTGTGGAATGGAACAGATGTACGTGTGTGGGATGAGCACATGGGGGAAGAATTTGACCTAAAGGCGTTGCTGTTCGTGACCATCAATTATTGGCCTGCTCTCAGTAACCTTTCAGGACAGACAAACAAGGGATACCGCGGATGCACGCACTGTTTGGATGATATCGACAGTATATATTTGAATAGTTGTAAGAAGAATGTGTACCTGGGACATCGTCGATTTCTTCCGAGCAGGCATCCCGTAAGAAAGAAAGGCAAGCATTTCAAAGGTGAGGCGGATCACCGGACGAAGTCTCGCCACCGTACTGGTGCTGATGTACATGATATGGTCAAGGATTTGAAGGTGATATTTGGAAAGGGTCCTGGCGGACAACCTGTTCCGAAGGACGCTGACGGACGCGCACCCATGTGGAAGAAGAAATCTATATTTTGGGACCTGCCATATTGGAAAGACCTAGAGGTCTGCTCCGCAATCGACGTGATGCACGTGACGAAGAATCTTTGCGTGACCCTGCTTGGCTTCTTGGGCATGTATGGGAAGACAAAAGATACACCCGAGGCACGGGAGGACCAGCAATGTATGCACGGAGAAGACGGCATACATCAGGGTCATGCAAGCTACGCTCTTACCAAAGAAGAGAAGGAAATCTTCTTTGAATGCCTGCTCAGTATTAAGGTACCGTCTGGCTTCTCGTCGAATATAAAGGAAATAATAAACATGGCAGAGAAAAAGTTCCAGAACCTAAAGTCTCATGACTGCCACGTGATTATGACGCAACTGCTTCCGGTTGCATTGAGGGGGCTTCTACCGGAAAACGTTCGATTAGCCATTGTGAAGTTATGTGCATTTCTCAATGCAATCTCTTAGAAGGTAATCGATCCAGAAATCATACCAAGGTTACAGAATGATTTGGTGCAATGTCTTGTCAGTTTCGAGTTGGTGTTCTCACCATCCTTCTTCAACATCATGACGCACGTCCTAGTTCACCTATGCGAAGAGATTAACGTTTTGGGTCCTGTATTTCTACACAATATGTTCCCCTTTGAGAGGTTCATGGGAGTCTTAAAGAAATATGTTCATAACCGTGCTAGGCCAGAAGGAAGCATCTCCAAGGGCCATCAAAATAAGGAGGTCATTGAGTTTTGTATTGACTTTATTCCTGACCTTAAGCCGATTGGTGTTCCTAAATCGCGGCATAAGGGCAGACTGGATGGAAAAGGCACGCTAGGAGGGGAACAAATAATATGTATGGATGAACATTCTCTCACTGAAGCACACTACACAGTTCTACAGAATTCCACCTTGGTGGCTCCGTATATGGATGAACACAAGAATTTGCTACGCTCCAAACACCCAGAGCGGTCTGATGATTGGATTACACGTGAACAAACCAGGAGTTTCGCCAGCTGGTTGCAGACACGTAACTTGCATGACACCTCTATTGAAGATGACCTGTACTTGCTGTCCCAGTTACCATCTTCGAATATAATGACTTTCAAAGGGTACGAGATAAATGGTAATACATTTTACACGATCGCCCAAGATAAGAAGAGCACCAACCAAAACAGTGGTGTCCACTTTGATGCAGAAACCAAGACGGGGAAGGAAACATATTATGGTTATATACAGGACATATGGGAACTTGACTATCGACGTGGTTTAAAGGTCCCTTTGTTTCGGTGCAAATGGGTCAATATGACACGAGGCGGGGTAATGCAAGACCCGTAGTACGGAATGACAACAATGGATCTCATCAATCTTGCGTATGCAGACGAACCATTCGTCCTAGCCAATAATGTGGCACAGGTTTTCTATGTGAAGGACATGTCTACCAAGCCAAGAAAAAGAAAAGATAAGGAAGCGAATGCATCGTACAATGAGCCAAAGCGGCACATAATTTTTTCTGAGAAGAGAAACATCGTGGGAGTGGATGACAAGACAGACAAGTCAGAAGATTATGAAAAGTTTGATGAAATTGCTCCATTCACAGTGAGTATTGACCCGAGCATCCCGTTAAATGATGAAGATTTTCCATGGTTACGGCGCAAAGGGACACACGCGAAGAAAAAGTTTCACACCCAAAGATCTGGGATGTGATCGGCTTCACTATCATCATTTTCTTCTGTGTTTCACACCCAGAGGGAAATCTCTGTAATAGTTAGGGTAGTTATGTGTTTTGGCATTTGAAACGCGAAGAAATTTTATGTGCAAACAAATTCTTTCGTGCCTTCACTGATTTTTAAAGTTAAGTTATTCACAAACTAGTGATTCACACTAATTTCAAATAATTCAAAATTTAAACTATTCAAATTTGAAAACTACGGGCACTAACAGAAAGTTTGTAATTTTTTGTACCTAAAGCAAAAATATTCACAAAGAAACTCTAAATACACAAAAAAAACAACACAAAAATAAATAAAGCAAAAAAATAAAAAAAGCCCGCCTACTAGGCTAGAGCGGCCTGCATACGACTAGAAACCCAACCTGTTGTTGGGCCAGGATGCAGGCCCGCAAAGGCCAAGTGGGCCCACAGGGCAGCAAAGAACACGTAGGCCCAGTAGGCCTACTTTGGAGAGGAGCTCGAGAGAGCGACCGCAAGGGGGTTTATAAACCAGTGCGGTCGCCCCTCGGCTAGCGAGGTGGGACTAAACTTGCCGCACCGCACCTGCGCCAGCGCACCCCCTTTAGTACCGGGTCGTGGCACCAACCGGTACTAAAGGGGGGCCTTTAGTACCGGTTGGAGCCACCAACCGGTACTAAAGGTGCCATCTATATATACAACACTTACGAAAATTTCATTCTCCCTCTGTTTCTTCCTTTGTTTCCCCATTGAAGCACCGCCCGCGCGCCCCGATCGATCGACGCCGTCGCCGTCGCCGCCCCCGTCCCCGCCGCCGCCCCCGTCCTCGTCGCCGCCCCTGTCCCTATCGCCGCCCTCGTCTCCGTCGCCGCCCCGGGCCCGTCCCCGTCGCGCCGTCCCCGTGTCGCCGCCCCCGCATCATGCCCCGGCCCGTCACCGCCCCCGGCCGTCGCCTCACCGTCGCCGTCGCCCCGCTGTGAGCTCTCCCCCTCTAACCCCTCTCCCTCGCCCCCGGCGGCCACCATGGGCGCCGCCCCTCCCCGAGCCCATACACACACACACAAGCATGATGAACACACACACACACACACACGTACATATGTATGAATTAATGCATGTATATATTAGTATATACGTATTTTGTATGTTTAATTAGTTTAGATTATTATTTTTTCACTATTATATATGTATGAATGCATGTTAGATGGATATAATTAGTGTTTAATTAGTATGGAAATTTTTTATATAATGTTGTTTTTCAGTTTTTTAATGGATGTATAGAAGTTGTGTTTTCTGTTTTTAGTGTTAGATGCTTAATCAGTATGAAATAGTATATAGATTTTTGACATATGCAATGATAGCATAATTAGTGTTATATAGAAATGTTAGAAATTTTAGTTATCAAAATCCAATCATTAAAAAAATGTTACTTTTTGCGGGCATATAGCTAGTATTTGTTCTCGACGATGCCCGACCCACATCCTCGCCGTCGACCCGTCCGCGACGACGTCTGGCTGACCCATGTCCGGGACTGGGCTCCGCCGGGCTGGCACTGGGAGGTGCTGCCTGGAGGGGCGCGCCGCTTGATGAGGAACCCGGCCCGGGTCCCGTCGTCGACCCTGATCTCGTTTGGTGGCGTTCGCGTGGGCCAGTTTCGGTGCGGAGGGATCCGGCCCGCCGGAGGTGGTACGTCGCCGTGTCAGGGAGGAGGACGAGCACGTCCATCTCTACATGGTTGCGTTAGAGGGCGGCAGGTTCTCCAATACCTGGCAGTTTCTTCAGGGATCTCACTTCAGCTATGATCCTGTGAGGGTTCCTTCTCTTTGGGTGTCCACCGCCCGCGCCGCAGGAACCGCGAGTGTCCTAGATTCTTCTGTAGTATTCGATCTTTAATTAGCTACCTAGCCAGTGATGTACTATTCAATATTATATATTATTCGAGACGATGTATTCGAGATTATATCTATTATTCTAGACGATGTATTCGAGATTATATCTATTATTCGAGACGATGTAATTTAAATACTAAACTGTTTTATATTTCTTTTGGATTAGTTAAATAAAAGCTATGGCAGACAATACCGACAAAGAGGGAGAACAGACCATGTTCGATATGATACGCGGGCCAGATGATGATCAGAATGAAGAAGATTATGACGGCTCCGAATTTCTAAACAACACCGAAGAGGGTGATATGATATTCGATCGTGACGACCGAATTGATGAAGTCATGAACTACGATTATGAGGATGACGAAGAACATGTTGATCCTGAAACAACAAAGACCGGCGAGGTATATATATTTATATAAGCAGGCATCTGGTGATCATCACATGTTTTAAATGACTTGAAGATATATTAACGAATCGATCTTTGTTCTTTCAGCCATCCGGATCGAGCAAATATTCAGGCAAAAGGACGAAACGAGGCCCGAACAAAAAGTTGAAGGAGGGCGTAAAGTACAATATCGAGGCAGTCAGACCTAATGGCGAACCAATAGCGCCTAAGAAGATTGCGGACAAGTTCGTTCTTCAGTGCGGAGTTCTTGTGAAGGACCAACTCCCGATCAAACTTCAAGAATGGAGAGAGCCAGCAAAGCCACGTCCAGATGTTACTTTTGTCGACAAGAATCAAAAATATCTGCTTTGGGATACTCTCATGGAACATTTCACCCTACCAGATCATTTCACAGAAGCAGATGTGCAGAAAGTCAAGGACGCTGCTCTTAGGAAGATGGCGGTTGTATTCAAGAACCACAAGAATCGTGAATGGGACAAGTACGTCAAGGGAGGAAGGAAGACTCCAGTATTCGAGGGAACACTAGAGAATCAACATGCTCATTGGGACGATTTCGTGAAATTCAAGGATTCGGAATTAGCTAAGGAACGGTCGAGAATAAACAAGAAGAATGCCGAAAAAAGGATAAGTTCCATAAGCTGGGGCCAGGTGGCTATGCGGTGGCAATGCCTAAGTGGGATAAGTCTGAAAAAGAGATGGAGGATGCAGGTGTCACTCCGGTTACTAAGAGCTGGCCCCCCAGGTGCAGGACTTGGTTCTATGCGCATGGGGGGGAGTTGGACCCGAAGACAGGCAATGTTTCGACGAAGGCAAGTCTGAAGGGAGCCGATGATGCGATACTTGTTGCAATAGAAGAGGCATGATCGGGGGTGTTCCAGCCCAACAGAGAGAACGACGACCTTACGCGTGCCTTGGGAAATCCTGAACACCCGGGAAGAACACGAGGCAAGGGCGCTATTCCGTGGTATGAGGGGTTTTCAGACTGGAACACCGACTACAGAACCCGTGCGAGAAAGAAGATTGCAGAGGAGAAGAAGAGGAAGATGGAGGAGGAGCAGATGAAGCGGGACTATGAACGCCTTCAAGTCCTAGAAGCAAGTCAAGCGGAATTGGCAGTCAAATTCCAGCGGCAGCAGGAGCAAATCGACTCACTTACCCAGCAAAGGGGGTCTCAGCAGCTGCAGCAGCTAGCGGATGATCCATCATTGGATAGCACCGCCCCATCCATGCCGAGAAGCAGCGTGGGTTTCGTCCCGGACAACGCAATGCTGGGTAGATACCCCGTGGATGACATCACGGAGAACACTAACTGCGAGCTACACGTCAAAATGAAGAACATATCCATGAAGGTGGCGGACGCCGTTGCTTTTACAAATCCCCCCGAGGCAACCTTCCATTGCAACCCGATTCCAGTGGGCTATGCTCGTGTCTTGGTTGATGAGGTGGTGGACCCACCATATTCGGAGCTACAGCTTGACATTCCTAGAGGTGACGACGAGCGCTTTCTCGGAGAGGCCAAACATCGTATCATCCTATGGAAAAAGGATTGCATCATCTTTCGAAGGCCACCGACACCGCGTCAGCCGACTCCTCGTCGAAGTCCGCCACCGAGTCAGCAGACTCCCGCTCCTGCAAGTCCACCAAGTCCGGCAAAGTGTCAGGCCACTCCTCCTCCTCCAAGTCCGCCACAGCGTCAGACGTCCACTCCTCCTCCAAGTCCGGCACAACCTCAGGCCACTCCTCCTCCAAGTCCGGCACAGCTTTAGGCCACTCCTCCTCGTCCAACTCAGCCCCGTCAGCCGTCTCCGCCGCCTCAGCAATCGCAGAAGAGACACCCCGCAGCTATGGTGCGTAGCGGTACGAGTCGAGGTAGTACAGGAAGTACAGGTGGAGGCAAGCGATATAAATATGGTCCAAGCCTCACGCCTCTTCCGCAGAGGCCTTATGACAAGTCCGAGGAGGAAACCGCAGCCATATCGAAGGCCGAGGTGGAAGCCCATTTTGCACCGAAACCGCCACCGCCGCCAAGGGAGAAAGTGCCTGAGGAAACGATTGACCACTTCATTCGTATGGCTCAACCACCAGCTCCCAAGCCTGTTGACACAGACTATGAGCGCCACATCAGGAAGTTAAATCAAGCACGTCTACGTAAGGAGGCGAGCTCGGGATCGAGCAAACAATAAGCAGCTGTCAAAAAATGTGGGAAAACCATTCCCCAGCTGGGAGAATAGGTGGCGCAATCGATCCCCTCGCTTGTTGTGCCAACAACACGTGACAGTACGCGCGCCCAATATTATTGTGGGCAAACAATTTACGTTCCCAAGGTGGGCAATGTGGTAATAACCAAGGACCATATAATGCAGGCTGAAGTTCTCAACATCACTGTTGGACAACTCCTCGAGATCGAGCCCATACCTGTGCTTACAGAGGATGAAATAAAACGGAAATATGTCTGGGGTCAACCTTTGGTCGAGCCAGACAAGGTCAAGAACCTCCCAACGAGAATGTATGAATTGCATCAATGGTACATGAACATTACCAAGATTTCCAATCGAGAGTCCCTCATGGTGAACGTCAAGGAAGAGCATTACTTCCATGAGAAAGCTCTGTCCGTTGAGTATTTTGAACTGTTTCAGTTATACAATCAAGACGCACTCGACAAATCTATCGTCAGTTGCTATTGTCTGTAAGTGATTTCTTTCTGTAATTTAAGTCTCAAGCTAGCTGTAGTGATCCTTTTGATCAATCATTACCTGTAATTATCCTCACTATATTCTTTTCTGTGGTATTATGCAGGATGAAGATGTATGAAATGAGAAAAGGTGGACGCTTTGACATTGGGTTCATTGACCCAAACACCGTTAATGAATACACATGGCTACTAAATCCACATCATGAAAAGGACGTAGAGGACAACATGCTAGAGTTCTTGAAGCGCCTCAAATACAATGAAGATATACTACTTCCTTACAACTTCCAGTGAGTCACACTGTCTTGTACTACAAATTCTCTGTTTTTGCCTACTAGCTAGTTACATGTTTTTGCTTACATATGCCCGCTTAATTAAGACATGCAAACGTGTGTGCATGCAGATTTCACTGGATCTTGTGTATCATTAAAGTTGACGCCGGAACAGTTGAAATACTGGACTCACTACTCAAAGCAAATACTGACTATAACATCTTGTTTGGGATAGTCAACAGGTAGTTTCAATCATTATTAACTATATATCTCGGCCTATTTAGTTCGTCATTTCATGATATGAACTATTTAATAACCCCTTTATTCATTTTCTTTGTCGGCGGGCAGGGCTTGGGCAAGGTTCATCAGCGTCACGGAAGGCGAATGAAAAAAAAAGCTTAAATGGTTTCGACCCAAGGTAAGTAATTAAGTAGTACTAGCTAGCTAGCTAGCTGCCATCTCTTTAATTATCATGCTTGATTAATTATTATCTGATCAAATTCCATTCTTGTAAAGGCCCTGAAGCAGGCGCAGAGGACTGATCTGTGTGCATTCTGCGTTTGCGAGAACATTCGCATGATGGCGTCCGAAAGGAGCAGATCTCAAAGACAGGAATGGGTACGCTTGTCAGAACACTATTCACAATTTTTACATCATTATCGATATCTAGTCACACAACTAATACACATGCATATTGATCTCCTTCTTAACAGTTCAAAGAGGTGCGGGAGAAGCTCCTAGAAACGGAGCGCGTAGAAGCACTTCAAGAGGAAATAGCGGAATTTTTGCTCGACCAGGTCATAAATCCGAAGGGAGAATACTATTGCCCGCTACCGCCCCCATGAAAACCACTTCCAATTGTCATCATGCTCCGAAGGCATCAATTAGGCTAATGCCGCTGGCTACGAAGGCAACATGCATATGTAGGAGAAATTATATATAGCAATACATGTGTGTATGTGTGAATTAATTAATATGGTGGTTTGTGAGACATTGATGATATATATATGCATAACGTGTATAATGTGTAGTATCGTAAAATACCAGTAAACGAAAAAGAATTAAAATGGAAACACAAAATTAAATGAAAAATAAATCATAAAACTAAAAACCCCCCAAACCTTATAGTACCGGTTGGTCTTATCAACCGGTACTAAAGGGCTCCAGGCCCCCGGAGCTGGCTCATGCCACGTGGTTGCCCTTTAGCACCGGTTCATGCTGAACCGATACTAAAGGGGGGGGGAGGGGGGCTTTAGTGCCCACACTTTAGTGCCGGTTATGGAACCGGCACTAAAGGGCCTTACGAACCGGTGCTATTGCCTGGTTCTACACTAGTGTTGTACAAATTGCTCTGCTAGTGTGGGGGTTGTTATCAGGGATTCGGCGGGCGTAGTCAGTGTCTCTTCCTGGGACTATACTGGTTTGTGTACCAGCGTTGATGAAGCGGAGCTTCAGGTGTGTCTCGCTGGCCTTTTAGGTATCACTTTTTAAAAGCATGTTACTTTGAAAACGGACTGCACTTTTGTGGCCTCCTTCCTTGCACATGGTAAGCTTGATAGATCATCTCTCATGGATCTGAAGAAGGAAGCGATAGCCATCAACAAGCTCCTACCAAATTTTAAGCTAGTGAAGATCAATAGACAAGCTAATGTGGTAGCTCACCAAATTGTGAAGTTTAGCTTCGATAATGGGTCAGATGGTTTGCTCGATCATAGTTTTCCATCCCGCGTGCTAAATATTGTAAGAAATGATTGTATTCAACTATTTTAAGTTTTAATATATGGGAGGGTTCAAAAAAATGGAGCAACAGAACTGTGAAAGATAGAAGGTGGGTAGGGTCGCGCACCCAACGGGGGATAGAGGCTGGGTCAGAGGGGGATGCTGGGAGGGGGGCCTATGGCAGTGCGGCTGAGGTGGGTCGTAGGGACCTGGCCAGTGGCCACCTAGATCCTAGGATCGACGGGGCACTAGCCATGCCACTACAATTCCACATTGTGAGTTTCATTGCATCTGGTCTTCCTCACAAATCCTTCAAAATCTCATACACATGATGCTCCTATGAACAACTCGATTGAGCAAACAAACTGATATAAGAAACATGTTGTGGTCACAACGATGCATAGGACACACAAAACTTGAGGAAGCAAGAACAATAAAATCATAGCACCTTGCAAGGCAGTGGAACTAGAAAACCAACACCGCATAAAGCACGCAGGGACGTGAGCGACGCAGTCGTCTAATCCAACAACACAACAAAAGCAGCAACTTGGCTAACTCATCACTTCTCCTTCTCGTGCCAGACCATCAATCTAGTTGCATGGTGGGGCCCATGACCCCTGTCAGGGAAAACACTAGATCGGGTGCGGTGGGGGGCATCAAAACCTAGATCACCTTTCTAATCGCCTCATGAGATGAAAATAGTTGCTTATTGCTTCGTCTGGAAGTCAACTACAATCCAGACTCTCAACTCTATTCTTTTTAACGGCATATTTGGCCGGCTGGTAGATCATTCAGCACTATATGTTTTGACAAAATGAAAATATAGAAAAAGAAACACATAAATATGTAAGTAGAATTACTAAATATTTAAGGCTCTCAAAATTTATATAGTTTGAAATAGGCATGGAGTTCTGTAAAGCCAGGAAGGTTTTCTGGCTATATTTTATAAATTTTACCAATAATGATTCTGCCGTATTTTGACAACTATCCTGGACCGTGATATTTCTAAAGTTCATCTCATTAAAGAAAAAGTTCCTCCAATATTCCTTTTTTTTGTTTTCATTGTTTTTTTCAGAATGGTTGTTTTAGCTCTTGTTTTAATTAAATTATACTCTCTAGTTTAGATGTTTGAGAAAAATATGTGTTGAAGTTGAGAGACAATACCTAGACTCTGACAACTGTCAAGGGACCAACAATATACAAAGGATCCGTATGAATTTTAACAATTTGTTGTACAAGATCAAGTTATTGCTATGGTGATTAATGTGGTTATTGTAATTGTACACATATTAAAACTCTCATTTTATCTTCCTTGAGTGGTATTGTCCTCAAACAAAACAGCCAATATGAAGCTTGTATACCAATAATAGCGTGGCTTGTATTGTCTGGTATGACCACAATATTTGACCGACGCTGCATATCAACAACTAGATTGTGTCATATACAAATGATATTTCTTTAGAACCATAACCTTAATTTGACACCCTCTTTTGTCATCGTATTGTCATCTCCTTGAACCACGAAAGAGGTACAGGTACACTCTAAGGTGAACATTTATGAAGCATGTAAAAGAAGGAACATTGATATATTCCATATGTTTCTTCGTTAGAGAAAATAAGAAACTGAAACCTAACTAGGGTTCTACTATTGTGTGTTTCATTACATATTTTCAAAACGCATTTCTAGCTACACAACGACTAACACGGTAACACCAAGCATGTATACCATTTCTTAGCTTTTTTTGGCTGCAGTTTGTGTTCACAGTTCTTCAATGACCACCTAAAGAGCATACCACTTGAATGAACGTGAACCTCACATGCAAGCTCACACTTCTAGAGTGACACCCCTGTCCTATATATGTATGTATGCTTTGAGGAACTTGTCTTGAAACAAAACTATGTGTAGAACTAGAGTGGTAGTCCTCGTCAATGTGTGTTGCTAGGCTCACGTTTCTTTTCTTCCCCGTTCAAAATACTTGTTAGCTCTAAGATGTTTAACGGCACATGTACCATCCAAGTTCCTTCTTATGTTGCATCGTCAGTGCCTCCCTATGAGATTTGGATGACCGACTCACTGAGAGAAGATGATATAACATCCTAAATAAAGGTAGTGTATAAGATGCAAGGGAATCGTCGGGAACTCTAGGATTTGTAGTGCCGAAATACAAAACAAACCCGCTGTTGGTGCATGCGTCATTGTGGTGCATCCGATAAAGATTAATTTTGTAGTTTGAGGGTATCGTCGTAAAACTGACGCCCCTTTGTCCACCATATCTTATTCCAGTTGTCCCTAAACCGATCAAGAATTGTAATTGCCACCAATGAAACCGTCCACATCGGATTCTCCTTTTATTTTTTGCGGGTTTCCTCGGTTGAGATATGTGAATTAGAAAAACAAGGAGATTTAGATTCCACATGTTTTCTTCTATGTGCACCAAAGCGCCGCTGGATCCAAAGTCTACTGTTGGACTAGTCAAGGGAGCCGGAGCAAAGGGATTAATAAAAAGATTAAGTAGTTTTGTAGGTACTCATCAAGTCAATAATCCAGAGGTTGAACACATTAATAATCTGCATCTTACACCATATCATATATCTTTACCAATTACCATCATCAGTTAACTTTCAGGTTGTCTCTTACAGAAAAGAAGTGCTTCAGAAACATACTTATAAATTACACTTAGTCACTCATATAACGTGATGGAACCGTCAATAGTCACTGTACGCCCAATCAATGACATGCGACAGACATGAATTTGTGCTTCCTTTTATTCTGCAGTGTTTGTATTACTTCACATTTTATGATATATGCAACAGTATGGTTGTTTGGAACCGTACTGTCATCTGCATTTCCTTTTATGCGATGCGAGACAGTCAGACCACAAAGCTTAGTCTGAATTTATATATAAAAGAAAATAATGCATCGTGACAGTGTGGTAGTCCTACGGAAGCCTACTAATTTGTGCTCCGTTAGTTGTGCAGCAAGCCGATTACTAGTACACTGAACATAAGTCACTTCTCTCAACTTGGAGGCACACACCGAGCTAGATAGCGCTTGCCAACACTCACCTCTTCTTCCTCGCCTCTTCCGATGCCTGCCTCCGTGCGTAGTTCGCCCTCCTCAATGGTGCTACGGACAAGTGAGAATAGGTGAATTGATCCTTGCTACCGGATCCTAAATCTCGCTCCTTATTTTTAACCCCCGTCAGTTGACACTCTCCTTGATTTCGTCTCTGTTTTTTTTCCTATGTTGGTCATGGTCGCAGCCGTGCTGCTGGATGGCGCACGCATACTGGAGCTTGAGCATGCGGCCCGGCGGAGCGGCTCCGGCAGAAACCGAAGGTTGGTTCTCAACTGTCACTTGTATGTTTTCTCCATTATTTCTGTGCCTTCCCTAGCTCTATCTCTTTGGCTGATCTAGTTCAGAGTTAGGCATTTCCTTGGATCTGGGCGATTGAAACTATCGTGTATACTAAAATTAGCGCAAGCATGCATGTTGTTAAGATTAATAACTGGTACAATCGCCACTTAGTTGTACAAATCTATCTGTGGCCATGGCTCTTAATTTCGAACCCCCATCGGCTTACGTTGCAAGCCTTTCTTCTTGTCAAAGTTAACATGAAAAGATTCTCCCCGCCTAGCCCCATCAGCTCACATTGTTCGAGTTACATGGTACATCACAATCGTGCACCAAGTTTGTTGCACTACCAAGTACCAACACAAAAGAGAAGTCGCTGACGGATATAAAACCTCCTTTGAACAACAATAGGCGCGTGCCAAGGAACTATTGGGAGAACAATCAGATTTTTCAGTGTCCATTTGCATGGCTGCAGGCAGCTCCTGTGCACCTCCCTCACTCAAAATAGGCTTTCGCCCCGCTATATTGATGTAGCAACCACCCGATACAACATTTCGATCAACGCTGGGGCTAACAGCACAAGCACACCCAAAAGAGAATACAAGAGAAAATAAGAGAAAAAAATGCCAACAACGCCGGATCAACGAAAGCTATGGCACCCCGCGACCGCTACGCCCACCGAAGATAACCACCACGCTCCAAAGTCACCGAGTTGCCGTGTACCAAGCACCACCTTCAAGAAGGAATGCAATGATGACGACGCTGCTGCCCGGACGAATCCTAGGATTTCTCCCGGTACACGGAGGGTAGAGGAGGGAGAGGGTCACCCGACACCCTTCAAGAAGGATGGCGGCGCCCGCAGGCGTCACCGCGTTGGTGCCGGCAAGACCTGACATGGATTTCTCCCGACCCCTCGCACCCGCCACCCAGGACCAACCTTCGGCTCCACCACACCTGCCGCCCACCAACATGCGCCAGCACAGTCACGAGGACACCGCCGTCGTCTCACCACGGCCAATGAAGCGAGGCCAGCCAGATCCAAACGAGACACCTGTAGACAAGGACCGGTAGCACCGTAGCCAAGAGGGAGGGAACAACCTCCACCGGCTTAGGCGGTAGCAGACCGGGCATAGCAGCAGAGGCACACCAGACCAAATGTCCGGCCGGGCCCAGAACAGGCCCGTGAAGCTCCGCCGCCATGCTACAGTAGTCGCGACACAATAGCCGCCGTCCCTGTCGCGAGGAGCTCGCCAGAACAACCGGAGAACAACCCACCGCGGCCCCCCAGCAGGCCCGCCTCGACCCAAATCGGGCCTGTAGGGCCTAGATCTGGGCCAGCCGGGCGCCGCCGGCCGCCGCTAGCCATGGGTCGTCACCGCCGCCAAGGGGCAATGCCTCCGCACCACCGGCATCCAGATCCGCGAACGCCGCCGGCCGAAAGGCTCCGCCGCCAGGACCGCTCGCCCGAGTCAGGGTCCAGCGACGGGGGAAGAAGGGGGCCGCCACCGCCGGACTGCGGGGCGCCGCGCGGGCAACGCCCGACCATGCCCGCTGGCGGCAGCGGCAAGGGGAAGGGGGGCGGCGACTCGCGGGGAGGGAGAGGAGTGGGGAACCTCCCCGGTTGCCTTGCTCGGGGAGGGAGACGCGGGGGGCACTCTATTCCTCTGCACCTCCCTCACTGGCCGGCTTGCTAGCTTCAGTGGCACCGTCTGGGTGTTCCTCTGGTGTTTGACCCTTTGATTCTCCGGTTTTTGACGCGGTGGGGTCTACGGCTCCGGTGCTGGCTTTGGATTCGCCATGATCGGCTTGCAGAATCTTTCAAGTGCTTCGGCCTTCTTCATAAGGTTAGAAACAAGGAGAGAAGGATTCAGTAGAGCAACCAGCCAATTCTGCACTGCCGAGCACTCATCGGCAACCTGTTGTTTATCTGATATGTCGATATGATCGAATTTTGGGTCACTGGACAGTGCAGCCTCTCTGAAACTTCGGACGCGGTTGAGTAGTTGCACGAGCGCGGGACATATTTCTTCCCGCTCTCTGTAGCACGCCTCCATAGAGGCACCAAACCTTTTGAGTTCTTCCAGCTTCGCAACATAGGCTCCTTTGGTCACATTCTTGCCATCTCCATGCAGTCATACCTGAACCTCCAGTAGAGTATGCTTGTCCTTGAATGTGGCAAAATAATAGTACTTGTTATAAACCTTGTTACTCATGTCATAAACATAAGCCTCCATGGCATTCTTCTCCTCATTGGTTTCTAACATATCTCTGTCCATGTCAAACTCTTTCTCAACATTTTTCTCCTGCAGCACCTTGATCTTTTGTTTCTTTTCCAATTTCCTGCGCTCATCGGGACACTTTCTAGCGTGGAGAATGGTTAAAAGTGTGAGTGCTCTAGTCCGTACTGTTCGACACGCTGTAACCTCTGAATACAGGTAACTCCTGTTGAGTCAACCTTAGTCAGCAGCAATTACACAGATGCATGCATGGTTGCATGTCGGCAACAGCAGCAGCAGTAAATTACTTACCTAGGTAGTAATGGGCAGGTCGGCAGCAGCAGTAGTTGCGTGCCTTACTAGCTAAGATGTCAGGGTAATGTCAGGATAACATGCACTTAATGCATGGCAGTGCGGCTAGGAATTTTTTTCCTTGTTCACACTAGTAGTACTAGTCCAGATACACTGTATCTATCAATGCCGGTTGTGGCATAGTCGGTTTGGCAGCCTATAAAAGGACCTGTGTACCTCCGGTTGTAAGTATTCCATTCCGATCGATACAAGGCAATCAACCTCCAGTACTCCACTCCGGTGCTTGCGTGTGTGTGCATTATAGACTGCACTAGCTGCAGTGCTTTGGTCATCTTCCGTATAGATCAGTACACCACTAGTAGTTCAGTACACCACTAGTAGTTCGGGCCAACAATTGGCATCAGAGCCTCAAGTTATGCCGAAAGGAGGCGTCGCCGACGACGGTTCCAAGACCGCCGAGCAAAGCTCGGCTGAGGATACCCGTGCGGCGGACGCGCTCGCGCAGCGAGGCAGGCCGGGAGGTGAGCTGGATGCGCCACGCTCCGTGCGAGACGTGGGCATGTCCAGCACCTCCTTTCCTCTCCTCACGCCGACCAACTACCCCAGTTGGTCGGTCATGATGAAAGTCATCAGGGAGGCGCGGCATATGTGGAAAGCCGTGGAAACCGACGGTGTCGAGTACGAGGAGGACCGGCTGGCGATGGAGGCGATCTTGCGCTCCGTCCCAGAGGAGATGGTGCTCACCCTTGGCGCCAAGGAGACGGCCAAGGAAGCATGGGAGACCATCAAGACTCTGCGCATCGGTGTGGAGCACGTAGGAGAGTCGAAGGCCCAGACCTTGCGCCTCCAGTACGAGGAGATCCGGTTCAAGACCGGTGAACAAGTTGACGACTTCGCCTTGCGGCAGCAAGGTCTCGTCAACGAGCTCGCAACACTCGAAGATCACATCGACAATAAGATGGTGATTCTGAAGTTCCTCCGCGTCGTCCCCAGGCAGTACAAGCAACTGGCCTGGTCCATCGAGAGCTTGGTGGATCTCTCCACTATGACGACCGAGGAGCTGGTAGGGCGGCTGAAGGTCGTCGAGGAGCGTGGCGACGAAGCCGACAACCGTGCTGGCGGCGAATTACTGCTCACCAGGGAGCAGTGGGACGCGCAGCTTCAGCAGCGCGGCCGCAACGGCTCTTCCGGTAGTGGGGGAGGCGCCCCCACGGGAAGCAGAGGTCGCGGCAGAGGCGGAGGCCGCGCCCAGAGCGGTGGCGGCAACCGCGGTCGCAGGCCAAGCCAGGCAGGGCGAGGCGCTGGCAATGGTGGCAAGTGCTGCTACTGCAACATGCCGCGTCACTCGATCCGAGATTGCCACAGGAGGAAAGCCGACAAGGCAGCCGCGGCAACAACAAACCTCGTCCAGGCTGACGTGGATGGTGGGCCGGCAATGATGCTGGCAGAGTCGAGCCCGTGCAGGAGAGCTCAGCGTCTCCCACGACCACGGCCCCGACATCCACCCATTCCGTGCAGGAGGCACAGAGCCCGTCCATGGGAACCATCACTCCAGTGACAGGCCACACCTCGACAACAACGTTCTCGGGGCCTGTCGACTGGGAGGCGATGAAGGCTCGGGTGTGGGGGAGCCGCACCTCGGCGACGGCGTCCCCGAAAACCTCGGGACCCGACAAGATCGCGCAAGTTGGCGCGACAATGACACATATGGCGGACCATGCTCCGACCATGATGTTGGCGACCATCGACTCCGTGCAGGAGCGCACGGAGACTCAGGTCAGCCACACCCCGACAACAAAGTGTTCGGGGTCCACCGTGTTGATGGGAGATGGCTCCCCGACAACGGTGTGTGCGTGCGGCTACGTCTTTCTCAGCGAGGAGAGAGCCGTGACCACACCCACGCTTGCAGGCGGCAAGCAAAGTGAGGGTTGGTTCCTCGACACCGGCGCGACGAACCACATGACTGGTTCGGTTGACGCATTTGCGGAGCTGGACCGCTCAATCACCGGGAAGGTGCGGTTCACAGACGGATCCGTGGTGGATATCCATGGGCGCGGGACCGTCATCTTTGCCGACAAAGGGGGTGATCACAGGGCGTTCACGGCCGACTACTTCATCCCGGCGCTGACGAGCAGCATCGTGAGTGTCGGACAGCTCGACGAGGGCTGGTTCGACATCAGCATCCGGCGCGGTGTTCTCACCGTGCACGACCAGGAGAAGAGGCTGCTCATCGAGGTAACCCGCTCGCCGAACCACCTCTACAAATTCTTCTTTCAACCCGTGCATCCTGTGTGCCTTGCCGTGGGTCATGTCTCCGACGCGTGGCGTTGGCATGCCCGGCTAGGACACCAGCACTTCGACGGGTTGCGAAAGATGGCGCGAGGCAACCTTGTTCGTGGGCTACCTCACATCGAGCACGCCGACGAGCTGTGTGATGCATGTCTTGCGGGGAAGCAGCGACGTCTGCCGTTTCCCGAGAGGGCACGCTATCGGGCGTAGAAACCCCTGGAGCTGGTTCACGGGGACCTCTGCGGCCCAATCACCCCGGCAACGCCAGGAGGGCGTCGCTACATCCTGCTGCTCGTCGACGACTATAGCAGGTTCATGTGGGTGCTGCTCCTCGCCTCCAAGGACGAGGCGGAGCAAGCCATTGTCAAGCAGCAAGCGGCAACAGAGGTCGAGTGCGGCCACAAGCTGCGCGTGCTGCGCACGGACCATGGCGGCGAGTTCACGTCGGCCACGTTCTACAAGCACTACGACGAGAAAGGGGTGTGTCGGTGTCAAAACCGGTGGATCTCGGGTAGGGGGTCCCGAACTGTGCGTCTAGGCGGATGGTAACAGGAGACAAGGGACACGATGTTTTTACCCAGGTTCGGGCCCTCTCGATGGAGGTAAAACCCTACTCCTGCTTGATTAATATTGATGATATGGGTAGTACAAGAGTGGATCTACCACGAGATCAAGGAGGCTAAACCCTAGAAGCTAGCCTATGGTATGATTGTTGTAATGGTTGTTCGTCCTACGGACTAAAGCCCTCCGGTTTATATAGACACCGGAGAGGGCTAGGGTTACACAGAGTCGGTTACAATGGTATGAGATCCACATATCCGTATTGCCAAGCTTGCCTTCCACGCCAAGGAAAGTCCCATCCGGACACGGGACGAAGTCTTCAATCTTGTATCTTCATAGTCTTGGAGTCCGGACGATGATGATAGTCCGGCTATCCGGACACCCCCTAGTCCAGGACTCCCTCAGTAGCCCCTGAACCAGGCTTCAATGACGACGAGTCCGGCGCGCATATTGTCTTCGGCATTGCAAGGCGGGTTCTTCCTCCGAATAATTCATAGAAGATTGTGAACACCAGGATAGTGTCCGGCTCTGCAAAATAAATTCCACATACCACCGTAGAGAGAATAATATGTACATAGGCTCGATCTGCTGACGTATTTTGGGGTGTGACATCACACCACTACCAAGCCTTTACTTGAATTATTATACCACCTCAGCGCGTTTAGCGAAGCGGTTTCCTTGGCACGTCTTGTCCAAGCAGAGATCGTGTTCCCCTTATTCCGGAATTCTCATCAATACGGACGTGGGTAACCCAACCGCGCCATTGATTGCGGCGCTTGGGAGATAAGCGAGTTTTACCAGGCCGGTGGGGACGCATAGTCTTCGTCCGCCCATATATAAGGGGATAAAGATCCATCTTTTTTACCTACGCCTTCTTCCTCCTCTGCTTATCCATCTCCGCGCACTCGAGCTCCAGCGCCCAAGTCCGCACATCTTGCCTCAACCTTCTCCAGCCATGTCCGGAGTGGGAGGAAAATGGATGGCCTCCTCCGTTACGGAGGGGCACATCGAGAAGCTGCGTGGCGCCGGATACCTTTCCAGCGACATCGCGCACCGGCTGCCCGACGAGGGGCAGCTCATCCCCAACCCCAGGCCCCATGAGAGGGTCGTATTCCTTCACCACTTCCTCAGCGGACTGGGCTTCCCACTTCACCCCTTCATCCGGGGGCTCATGTACTACTACGGCCTGGACTTCCACGATCTGGCGCCAAACTTCATCCTCAACATCTCGGCGTTCATCATCGTGTGCGAGGCCTTCCTCTGCATCCAGCCCCACTTCGGCTTGTGGCTAAAGACCTTCAATGTCAAGCCGAAGGTAGTGAAGGGCGTCCAAGCGGAGTGCGGAGGCGCCATGGTGGGCAAAATGCCCAATGTCATTTGGCTCGAGGGCGCCTTTGTGGAGTCCATCAAGGGATGGCAATCGGGGTGGTTCTACATCACCGAGCCGCGTGACCTTAAATGGGTAGCGACCCCTGAGTTCAGATCTGGTACCCCCATGCAGCTTACCTCCTGGAAAGAGAAGGGCTTGCTATGGGGTAGTTCGGAGGAGCTGACCGGACTCCAGTCCTGTCTCCAGACCCTGGTGAACAAGAAGCTTAAGCTTGTCAACGTGATCCAGGTCATGCTCGTCCGCCGGATTTTCCCCTGCCAACAACGAGCCTTCAATCTGTGGGAGTTTGATCCGGCACAGCATTGGACATTGAGCGGGCTCTTCGACACGACGTACGAAGCTGCCTGGAGGGTGCTGTTCAAGGGCGGAGAAGCCCCCGCATCCGCAACTGAAGATCACAGATTCAGCACGCAGCGCCCGGCCGGCAATGTAAGTTATGTTATCCATTATGGGACACTCATTTCTTTCATAGTTTGACTCTATGTGGGATCTAAAACTCCCAATGCCTTTAACAGGACTGGCAGAAGACGTCCGGACAGGTTAACTGTCCGGCTCCCCTTCCCGAAGACCCAGCGGACACCCGTTTAACGGGGCTGCTGGTTCCGGCCCTTTACGTGGTGCCGGAGAAGAAGGCCAAGAAGAAGGCCACGGGAACCCGAAGGAGTTCCCGGCGCCAGGTGATATCGGACTCATCATCCGATGACTCCGAGGCGGACTCCTCCCCCGAGGAGGAGGAGAAAGAGGCCTCTTCCCCAGCGGGGGGAGAGAAGAAGAGGAAGGCCTCCCCAACGGGGGCGGCCAAAGGGTCCAAGAAAGGACGGACCCTTTCTCCGGACTGCTCCGCCAACGCCGACGACGGCGACGAGGAGTGGCCCTCTAGGGCCAAGCCCCTGGCAAGATCGTAAGAGTCCAAATTCCTGGATGATTTATAATTTCTCTTTTTGCCACGTGGTGTCCTTCTAATGCCGCATACAACCTGTAGTCCGGCCAAGGAGGATCTTCCCGCTTCATCGAGCGGGTCCTTGGCTCCGTCGGATATGGATTCCCTTCCGACCGCCTCCACCCCTCGTGACGCTGATGACGCCGAGGTGGGATCTCAGGAGGGGACCCACCAGGAGGGGGAGGCTCCGGAGGCGCCACAGGGCAACCTCCCGGACTTCGTACCGGACTCCGTACCGGAACCTGCAGTGTTCCGGAGTGCGGCAGGCGGCCCCTTCGCAAGAAGGGCAAGACTGTGACACCGGCGGCCGCCGTCCAACCGGAGGCGCCAGATAACTTGTTGGAGGCGCTCAACGGCGCTTCCATCCAGGAAGAACACCACACTGTCATGAGTGCGGTGATTCAGAAGGTTTAGCTCGCCAAGAGCGGGCTGACCGAAGCCTGCAGCAGCCTTCTAACAGGCTTTGAGGTAAGAAATTTAAAATATGTAATATAATACCGCATAGACAGTAGCCCCTGATGCTCGGTTTGGTGTTCGGAAAGAAAAGCCGGACTGAGGATCTAAAAATATATACGCAGGAGGTCTAAAAAATATGTCAATATGGGATTGCAGGCTGCGCTGCTGACCTCTGCCGCACTGACTGCGGAGGCCGATGCTTTAAAGCAGAACCTCGAGCGGTCCGAGAGCGAGCTCGGCCGTGCCAAGAAGCAACTCGAGGACAAGGAAGGTGAGTAACACCGTATTAAATTTGTACCTTACAGAAAAGGATTTTGGTTGCAAGAGAAATAACGAGGATAACATGAGTACTACAGGGGCCACGAACGAGGTGGCGACCCTGAAGGAGGCGGTGTCTGCGGCCGAACGCAATGTGGCCGCAGAGCGAGCCGAGTGGGAGAAGCAGGAGGCGCGGGTGGCGGAGGTGCAGCAAGAGCTCCAGGCTCTCATGGAAAAACATGAGGGTTTGGAGCGCGACTCAAGGACCCGAGAGTCCGAGCTTGCATCGGCTCTTGAGAGCGCCAAAGCCGCTAAGGCCGAAGCCCACATGGCCCTCCAGGAGGTCGAGGATTTGAAGAAAATAGCAGCGGGTAAGGCATTTTTCATGCAAAGCAAGCATGTGAAAGTGAAGTACCTGTTACTTACCCGGATTCGGAGCTCTCCAGGAGCGTTTGCAGATCTGCCTCGCAGCGTGTCTGATGCTGCCGCATTCTACCGGGCTGAGGAGGGGAGATCGACGGAGAAGGTCTTTTGGTCTCAGTATGCTGAGGCTGGACATCCGGTGCCCCTGAGCGACCAGCTGAAGCAGCCGGTCGAGCTCCACAAGGTAGCCGAACAGGCCATGAAGGGCCTCATAGTTCGGCTGTGGCCCAAGGAGGCCATGCCTGGGAGCTACTTCGGCCTGGTACGGCGGCTGGTGGACGCATGTCCCTGGGTGGAGGTCGTCAAGCATTCCGCCTACATTGAAGGTGACCGTCGGGCCCTTGCCCGTGCAAAGGTGCACTGGGGCAGGATGGACGTTGAGAAGCTGCTGACGGACGCGCCGCCGGCGGGCAAGGAGTATCGTACGCCCGAAATGTATTATAAGAGTGTCCTGAAGGGTGCCCGCATGATTGCGGATGAGTGCTCCAAGGATGTAATATTTGAATAGACTCGCATTTTGTTATCCTGTGCGCTGAAAACCTTGTTCATATGTGCTAAGCAACGCTTTTTAATTTAAAATATTACCTTCTGTGCGGCCGTTTATCAAATCTGAGAGATGGCAAGTCGTCGGCTTCAGCCCCCATGCCACTAGTGCTGGGGTGTTCGGGATAAACTTGAGCACTCTTGTTCCCATATTTGGGTCCATCTAGGGAGGCGCTCAACACAACGAATGAGGCAACCGGACTTATAATGCTTGAACACTCTCACTTAGCCATAGAATTCTATAATTCTAAATTTCGGCGAAGCCCCTAGTGTTCGGAAGACGGAGTTCGGGGCGCTATCCATGCCTGGGCCGGACAAAGCCGGTTCCTCGCTCTAAGCGGCATAAGTCTTTAGGGACTCAAAAAAACCTCTCGAACAGCGACCGGCTCTCGCCTTATCATGACGGTCAGTTTTAGCTTTCTCCACTGAGGCGCTCGCCCAGCTCAACCGGGGCGCAATCGCAGTGGTTCTCCCAGTGCTACCTTAGCCGATAAAACGGAACGTAAGGTACCAAAACATGGGAGCCGGGCAAACCCAACTATTGACCCAAGACATGATTCGGAGCCGATGCATATAATGCTATAAGTTCGGGGTGCCGCACTTGTGAAAGTGTTCGGACTTATCACACCATAATGCGGGGAACTTGAGCCCCTGGTGTATTCGGCCGTACCAAAGTGTACGGATGCAACATGTCATAAACGAACATATATAAGAAAGAAATGCGATTATAAGCAAAAAGCGATGCATTGTTTATTCAGAAAAACTGCCATGAATGCAGGGCGATACAAATAGTGCGGTAAGCAAGGGATTGGACTTATTTAAACATGTCCCCCTCCAGGGGGTAGGCTGCGGAATGGTGTATTAAACAGATTTAATGCTTGTAATGGAGACCACCTGAGTGTTCGTTGTAGCCTTTCTCCTTCCCTGGCTGTTGCATCGTGAGTTCGGCAGGTCTACTGCCGGACAAGGCCTCTGGTGAACGGAGTCCTGTGGGTAAGAAAAAAGAAAAAGAAAAAGACCGACATACTTGGGAGCCCCTGGTGTGGTTAAGCCGCACTCTGGGCCTGTCGTGGTCGTGCCCCTCCCCCTATGCCCATGGTATTTCCAGAGCGTAATGATGTACGCGAAGGACTGGTCTTGCAATCATGCAAGGGCTGGGGTTGGGGCCGCATTGCTACGCGTTCTCGGAACGTGCCAGGTGGTCTTGTTGTATGTTACTCCGGGCGCGTTTGGCCGTGTCCGATCGCTTGACGGCCGGACTCGAAAATTGCCTTAAAAGGCTGCTGTGTACTTCTGCCGCGAGAGCCGCTGTGTGTTTCCGTTGATCGTGATGACTCCTCGAGGGCCCGGCATCTTGAGCTTGAGGTATGCGTAATGCGGCACCGCGTTGAACTTTGCAAACGCGGTCCGTCCGAGCAGAGCGTGATAGCCACTTCGGAACGGGACTATGTCGAAGATTAACTCCTCGCTTCGAAAGTTATCCGGGGATCCGAAGACCACTTCCAGTGTGACTGAGCCTGTACAATTGGCCTCTACACCTGGTATGACGCCTTTGAAGGTCGTCTTTGTAGGTTTAATCCTTGAGGGGTCTATGCCCATCTTGCGCACTGTATCCTGATAAAGCAGGTTCAGGCTGCTGCCGCCGTCCATCAGGACTCTGGTGAGGTGAAATCCATCGACGATTGGGTCTAAAACCAATGCGGCGAATCCGCCATGACAGATACTGGTGGGGTGGTCCCTTCGATCGAAAGTGATCGGGCAAGAGGACCATGGATTGAATTTTGGGGCGACTGGCTCCATCGCATATACGTCCCTAAGTGCACGCTTCTGCTCCCTCTTGGGTATGTGGGTTGCGTATATCATGTTTACCGTCCGCACTTTTGGGGGGAAACCCTTCTGTCCTCTATTGTTCGGTGGCCGGGTCTCTTCCTCGTCATCGCTATGCAGCCCCTTGTCATTGTTTTCGGCAATTAACTTGCCTGCCTGCTTAAATACCCAACAGTCCCTGTTGGTGTGATTAGCTTGCTTTTTGGGGGTGCCATGTATCTGGCAAGAGCAGTCGAGTATTCGGTCCAAATTGGACGGACCCGGAGTAGTTCTTTTGAATGGCTTTTTCCGCTGACCGGGTTTAGAGCCTCTGAATCCGGTGTTGACTGATGTATCCTCAGTGTTATCGCCGTTAACGCGGTGTTTGTTTTTGTTTCGACGCGACCTGCCATTGCGGTCCTTGGTATACGGACTGCCAGAATTTTTGCTGAGGTTGTTTACTGCGGGCTAGCCAGCTGTCCTCTCCCGCACAGAAGCGGGTCATGAGTGATGTGTGGGCTGCCATGGATTTCGGCTTTTCCTGTCCTAGGTGTCGGGCCAGCCACTCGTCGCGGATGTTATGTTTGAAGGCTGCGAGGGCCTTTGCATCCGGACAGTCGATGATTTGATTTTTCTTTGTTAAGAACCGTGTCCAGAACTGTCTGGCCGATTCGTCTGGCTGCTGAATTTTGTGGCTTAGGTCATCGGCGTCTGGTGGTCGCACATATGTGCCCTGGAAGTTGTCAAGGAATGCGGCTTCCAGGTCCTCCCAACACCCAATTGACTCTGCTGGCAAGCTATTAAGCCAATGCCGAGCTGGTCCTTTAAGCTTGAGTGGGAGATATTTGATGGCGTGAAGATCGTCACCGCGGGCCATATGGATATGAAGGAGATAGTCTTCGATCCAAACCGCGGGGTCTGTTGTGCCATCGTAGGATTCAATGTTCACGGGTTTAAACCCTTCAGGGATTTGATGATTCATTACTTCATCTGTGAAGCATACACTACTAGGGAAAAGCCTAGCAGCAGTGCGGATTTTGGGCCTATTAGCAGCGCGGGGGCCGGCGCTACTAATAAGGCGCTACAGCTAACTTATAGCAGTAGCGCGGGTGCCACCCGCGCTACAGCTAACGTATAGCAGTAGCGTGGGTAAAACCCGCGCTACTACTAATCTGTAATCTCTGAATTTTTTTTTGAATTTTTTCGATTTTTTTTTGAATTTTTCCCTAATTTTCAAATTTCTGAATTATTTTAACCTCAAATCTATAATCACCCCTCATCACTGCTCAATTTAATATCTAATCACCCCTTATCATTCCAAAACATCTAACTTCCCGGACGGTCACCCATCCTCTCACTACTCCAGCCTGAGCACGCTTAACTTCCGGGTTCTATTCTCCCTCGTTTCCAAGTCTGCACTTGTTGTTTTCCTGACAATAGTAAGATGTCAATCGTATTAACCTGAGGAATTTAGCTTGAGCATGAAGTCACACATTTCACTGTTTGAGTTTGAAACTATTGTTCTAAAAAATTAGTAACACTAATATTTCTTGAATAATTAGTTTGACCACAGTTTGACCACAGTTTGACCAGATTTGACCACAGTTTGACCATAGTTTGACCAGATTTGACCACAATTTGACCATAGTTTGACCAGATTTGACCAAAATTCAAAAAAACTAAAATAATTATTTAGTAACACTAATATTCTTGAATAATTAGTTTGACCAGATTTAACAAAAATAAAAAAAACTGATTTTTTTGAATTTTTTTGCCTCCAGATCTTAAAAGCCCTGTAACTTTTTTTCTGTTAGGTTTTTGAGGATTTTAAAAATGTTTAATGGGGTTTCCCCGGTTAAATTCGGATGTAACTTTTCGAGTAGATGATTTTTCATATAAAAAACTTTTTCATCCGAGTTCGTATGCAAAAGTTATGGCCATTTTACAAATTTCCAGAGAGATTTTGCAAATAAAGTCAAAATTCATATTTGTAAATTTTCCCAACAACTAGACCACATATCACATGGGAAACTTATTTTCTTTTATTTTTTTTGACATTTTTATCATTTTCTTTTATTTTTTTTAAAACTGAAAAGGCGGTCCACGGGGGGGGGGGGGGGGGGGGGGTAGACTTTGAAAATTTTGCAAATAGGCCATACCCCGCGCTACTACTATGGCAGACGATTAGTAGTAGCGAGGGGTAAAAACCCGCGCTACTACTATCAGCTTAGTAGTAGCGCGGGTTTATACCATCGCTACTACTATAGCATGGTCCAGGGGCCACTTAGTAGTAGCGGGGGTTAAAAACCCGCGCTACTGCTATCAACTTAGTAATAGCAAGGGTTAAAAACCCACGCTACTACTATGGCATGTCCCGGGGGGGCATGGTAGAGACCGCTTAGTAGTAGCGAGGGTTATAAACCCGCGCTGCTGCTATCAACTTAGTAGTACCGAGGTTTAAAAACCTGCGCTGCTAGTAAGTAGCAGTAGCGAGGGTTTTTAACCCTCGCTGCTGCTAAGATTCTGTGTATAGGCTTTTCCCTAGTAGTGATAGTGGGTGTGCGGCGCCTCTATATTGGGCAATATCACGACGTAGCTCAAGCGAGCTTTGTCTACTGTGTTCGGCCTGGCCGGAGTTGCTGTATCCGGCGCGACGGTAGTCGTCGCGCATCGTGGGGCGTCCACGTGATCCGTAGATCGATCTTGATTGTCTTGCCTTGTCCTCCAATATGTCTCGCAAGTCCGGTGCATTCCCCCGTGGCTTCGCACTTTTCGAGCGGTGCCGGGTACGGTTCTAGTGGAGGGCCTAGATGCCTCTCTGTCGCGGCTACGAGGTGGTCGGTCTGCCGTATTGTGCGCTAGTGATGAGGGTTTATATGCCTCCTCCTCTAATTGGGGGAGCAACTTGCGTTTGGGATAGCTTTTGGAGGGTTGTTCGAGTTCATACTCTTCGGCCGCAAGGACTTCAATCCATCTGTCGGCTAGCAGGTCTTGATCAGCTCGAAGCTGTTGCTGCTTTTTCTTTAGGATGTTCGCCGTGGCCATTAGCCTGCATTTAAAGCGCTCTTGTTCGACGGGATCCTCGGGCACGACGAATTCGTCGTCATTGAGGCTTGCCTCGTCTCCGGAGGGAGGCATGTAATTATCATCCTCTACCTCTTCGTCTGCCGCTCTCTCGTGAGGGTTGGCTTCTCCGTCCTCCTGTGCTGAATCTTGCTGGAGGGGGTTATCTTCGGCACTCTCTGGGGTGTTATTATCTCCGGTGCCGGAATCTCCATTCTTGCTGTGGCGAGATTTAGAGTGGTGCCGCTGACGCCGGTGCTTGGGCTGTTTCTTAGAGGAATCTGCCTCCGCTGCTTCTTCGCCGTTCCCATCCTTTGGGATGTCCACCATGTATATATCGTATGACGAGGTGGTCTTCCAGTGCCCCGTAGGCGCTAGTTCTTGGTCGTCTCCGGCATCGTCGTCCATACCGTCGATGTCTTCGGAGTTGTAGTCTAGCATGTCGGTTAGATCGTCGACAGTGGCTACAAAGTGGGTGGTGGGTGGGCTTTGAATTTCTTCGTCGTCCGTATCCCAACCGTCTTGGCCGCAGTCCGGCCAGGACTCTCCTGATAACGAGAGATACTTTAGCGAATTCAGGATGTCGCCAAAGGATGAGTGCTGAAAGATGTCCATGGCGGTGAACTCCATGATCGGCGCCCGATCAGATTCGATTGGTAAGGGCGCAGGAGGTTCGGAGTCCGGCGAGGAGTCCGGCACCTCAGAGTCACGAGCTTTACAAGGGACAAGGTTAGTATTCGGCTCCATCGCCATAAAGGTTGCATCCCCCGAGGCGGTGTCTAGCCATCCATCCTCGATCTGCACGGTCGGCTCCGAATTAAGGGTCGGAGCGGACTCATGTGCGGCCTCCAGGGCACTGTCCGGCGGTAGAGCTAAATCATGCCCATTGTGACAGTGCGGCGCGCTCAGCTGTGGTTCGACTTTGCCGAAGATCAAGTCTCCGCGGATGTCAGCCATGAAGTTTAGGCTTCCAAATCGGACCTGATGGCCAGGGGGGTAGCTTTCGATCTGCTCCAGATGGCCAAGCGAATTGGCCCGCAGTGCAAAGCTGCCGAACACGAAGATCTGTCCGGGGAGAAAAAGTCTCACCCTGGACTGCGTTGTTGTTGATGATTGAAGGAGCCATCAAGCCTATCCGTGACGACACAGAGGAACTCTCAACGAAAGCACCAATGTCGGTGTCAAAACCGGCGGATCTCGGGTAGGGGGTCCCGAACTGTGCGTCTAGGCGGATGGTAACATGAGACAAGGGACACGATGTTTTTACCCAGGTTCGGGCCCTCTCGATGGAGGTAAAACCCTACTCCTGCTTGATTAATATTGATGATATGGGTAGTACAAGAGTGGATCTACCACGAGATCAAGGAGGCTAAACCCTAGAAGCTAGTCTATGGTATGATTGTTGTAATGGCTGTTCGTCCTACAGACTAAAGCCCTCCGGTTTATATAGACACCGGAGAGGGCTAGGGTTACACAGAGTCGGTTACAATGGTAGGAGATCTACATATCCGTATTGCCAAGCTTGCCTTCCACGCCAAGGAAAGTCCCATCCGGACACGGGACGAAGTCTTCAATCTTGCATCTTCATAGTCTTGGAGTCCGGCCAATGATGATAGTCCGGCTATCCGGACACCCCCTAGTCCAGGACTCCCTCAGGGTGCAACGTCACCTCACAGCCCCTTACTCGCCGCAGCAGATTGGCGTCGTCGAGCGGAGGAACCAGACGATGCTCGGTATGGCACGCTGCATGCTCAAGGTAAAGCAGGTGCCGGGCACGTATTGGGGGGAGGCCGTGCTCACGGCCGTCTTCATCCTCAACCACTCCTTCACAAGGAGCGTCGATGGCAAGACGCCTTATGAGGCGTGGTATGGAAGGAAGCCCGATGTACGCTTCCTCCGCACCTTTGGCTGCGTCGGGCTTGTCAAGACGGCGCGCCCACAGCTGAAGAAGCTCGACGACAGGAGCACCCCGATGGTGTTCATGGGCTACGAGACGGGCTCTAAGGCGTACTAGATGTACGACCCTGTGTCAAAGCGTGTGCATGTCTCGCGCGATGTCATCTTCGACGATGATGCGCGATGGACTTGGGAGACGTCGGGGGAGTCCCCGGCAAGCAGCTCCTTCACTGTGGAGTACCCGATGTACTCTACAACCTCGGGAAGCAAGACCTCGGGAATTGCCACGCCGGAAAGCCTGGGAGGTGTGGATCCGGGAACCTCAACCCCGAGAACACCGTCCCCGGGTATGGTGTCCCCAGACACCCCGACATCAAGCAAGGTGGTTCTCGGGAGGCTGTTCGCGACCCCGCCAACAGCAAGGTCGGAGTTGTTCGACGCCGACGACAGCGTTGGCGCCCCCCATAGGTTTCAGCGCATGGGGGATCTCCTCGGCGAGGCTGCGGCAACACCGCAATAGCCTGAGGATGAAGACGCTGATGACGACGAGGTCTTGCATCTGATGGCCGGCGAGGAGCCGACCACGTTCGCGGAGACCGAGCAAGAGGATTGCTGGCGCCACGTGATGCTGGATGAGCCGGCGTCGATCAATGACAACGCCACTTGGACACTCACCACACTGCCTGCTGGGCACCGAGCCATCGGGCTCAAGTGGGTGTTCAAGGTGAAGAAGGACGAGCACAGTGCCATTGTCAAGCACAAGGCGCGCCTCGTCGCAAAGGGCTACGTGCAGCGTGAGGGAGTGGACTTCGAGGAAGTTTTGCTCCGGTGGCAAGGCTGGAGTCGGTGCGGCTCATCCTTGCCGTGGCCGCTCACCGCGGGTGGGAGGTACACCACATGGATGTCAAGTCGGCGTTTCTCAACGGCGACCTTAACGAGGAGGTGTACGTCTCCCAGCCACCCGGGTTCGTTGCCAAGGGCCACGAGCAGGGCGTGTATCGACTACACAAGGCCCTGTATGGTCTCCAGCAAGCCCCAAGGGCGTGGAACGCCAAGCTCGATGCAAGCCTCGCATCCCTTGGGTTCTCATGCAGCGCTTCTGAGCACGGTGTGTACTCGCGTGGCACCGCGAACACGCTGCTCATCGTCGGCATCTACGTCGACGACCTGGTCATCGCCGGGGCAGAACCTGAAGAGGTTCAATGTTTCAAGGGAGAGATGCATCGTCTCTTCAGTATGAGCGACCTTGGGCTGCTCCGGTACTACCTCGGGCTGGAGGTGAACCAGGAGGGTGGTCGCATCACGATCACGCAGACGGCCTACGCTACCAAGATGCTTGAGCGAGCAGGCATGAAGGAGTGCCATGCCGTGCACGCTCCAATGGAGGCACGACTGAAGCTCAGCAAGGAGAGCTCCGAGAAGGCGGTAGATGCTACACTCTACCGTAGCATCATCGGGAGTCTCAGGTACCTCGTGCACACTCGACCGGACATCACGTTTGTTGTCGGGTACCTGAGTAGGTTCATGGAAGCTCCTGCAAGCGATCACCTGGCTGCCGTCAAGCACCTGCTCCAGTACATCACGGGTACGCTCACGCATGGATGCGAGTATCGTCGTGGCGACGGCGAGAGTTGGTCGGGTACAGCGACTCCGACCACGCCGGTGACGTGGACTCCCGGAAGAGCACCCCGGGCATACTATTCCTTCTCGGGAATAGTCCCGTCAGCTGGCAATCGGTGAGGCAGAAGGTTGTCGCCGTATCTTCGTGCGAGGCGGAGTACATCGCGGCAGCTACAGCGGCTTGTCAAGGCATTTGGCTTGCTCGCCTTCTCGGCAAGATGCTGAATCAGGACACCGCCCCTGCGCTCATCTTCGTCGATAACAAGTCGGCGATTTCCCTCTGCAAGAATCCAGTGCTTCACGACCGCAGCAAGCACATCGATCTCCGCTATCACTTCATATGTGACTGCGTCGAGAAAGGCACGGTGATAGTGGAGTTCATCCGGACTGGTGAGCAGAAGGCGGACATCCTGACCAAGTCACTTGGTCGTGTCCGGTTCCAGGATCTGCGCGACAAGGTTGGGATTATCGACACCAAGCGCCTTCGACAAGGTTGAGGGGGAGAATGTTGAGTCAACCTTAGTCAGCAGCAATTACACAGATGCATGCATGGTTGCATGTCGGCAACAGCAGCAGCAGTAAATTACTCCCTCTGTAAATTAATATAAGAGCGTTTAGATTACTATTTTAGTATTCTAAACACTCTTATATTAGTTTACGGAGGGAGTACTTACCTAGGTAGTAATGGGCAGGTTGGCAGCAGCAGTAGTTGCGTGCCTTACTAGCTCCACCCATGTATCACTCCACCCATGTATGTTTGGAAACATACTGTCAACTGCATTTCCTTTTAGCGATGGAGGCACCTAGCCGATTACTAGTACACTGAACATAAGTCTAGATGTTGGCTCACTCTCAACCTGAGGGCACACACCGAGCTAGCTAGCGCCTGCCAACACTCATCTCTTCTTCCTCGCCTCCTACGATGCGTAGGTCGCCCTTCTCAATGGTGCCACTGACAAGTGAGAATTGATGGATTGATCCTTGCTACTGGATCCTAAATCCCTTCTATTTCCTGATGCTATTCCCCTCTTTCCCCATCACTGACACTCTCCCTGATTTCCTCTCTGTTTTTTTGTGGGTTGCAGGTCGTGGTCGCAGCCCTGCAGCTGGATGACGCACGCACACTGGAGATGGAGCATGTGGCCGCGGTGGAGAGGCTTCGTCATCGACCAAAGGTTGGTTCTCAACTGCCACTTCTATGCTTTCTCCATTATTTATGTTCCTTCCCCAGCTCGAACTGCCACTCAACTGAACCTATTTGGCTGATCTAGTTCAGAGATAGGCATTCCTTGGGATGTGATTTTCTACTAACTTGTTTGTGCCCAATAATTCATTCGTTTCCGTTGGTATAATCCAATAAACTTTGGTCCAAAATCAAATCCTCCAGGATTCGTGTAGACGTGACATTGCAATCATATATTGTCTTATCCCTGTCTTTTTCGAGTCCTGTGAGTCAAGGAGGCCCTATAGGTTATTTTTGACACATATAAACACTACGAAACTATTGTTCGAATAATCGTGCATCACAATCGTGCAACAAGTTTATGGGGGACTGGGTATATTAAACTTAAACATTATGAACAAAGCTCTACTTGTTAAATGGTTCTGGAAGCTGGAAACTGAAGAAGGATTGTGGCAAACTGTTCTGTTTAACAAATATATGCCTGATGGGTGCATATCCAAAGTTAAGAAGAAGCACGGGGGCTCACAGTTTGAGCAAGTCTGCTAAAAGTTAAAGACATTTTTTTATAAATTTGCTAAAAATAAGTTAGGAGATGGAAAAACTACTAGGTTTTGGGAAGATATTTGGGTGAATGACTGCAACTATCCACAATTTTTTTTTTATGAAAGTGAAGGTTCCTGCAAAAATCAAAGTGTTTCCCTGGCTGATGAATAAAAAAAGCATCCTAACTAAAGATTCTTTAATTAGAGGGTGGAAGGGACCTAAGGAATGTGTACTAGTATGTGGGAGAGAGGAGCAGATAGATCATCTGTTCTTTTCGTGCTCGGCCGCGGCACTGTTACGGAGCTTGTTAAAATGCGCTTTTGATTTAAAATCCACTCCTACATCAGTTGAGGAGTGCTTTCGGGCAGTGGCGGAGGACGAAAAAAAATTAAGGTGTGGCAGATTCTTGCTCTGCTCACAACCGTCCTCCACTGTGTCCGCTTGCTCGCGGCACATTAGTTGCCGGCTCGCTCGCCGCCGGAGCTAGCTAGGGTTCATGGTGTGGAGTGTCGCTGGGGGCTGGGGAATGCCTTCATGCGTGTTTTTTTTTTTTTTGAGAAAAGCTTCATGCGTGGTGGAGCTTAGCTGCCTGCTAGGCACCTGTCGCTGGGGGCTGGGGATTAGGCCCAAATAGCAGGGCTGCGTGCGTCGCTGGGTGTTGCCATAGGCCCAATTAGTGTGGCTACGTGGCCCTTTTCTTTCCTCAGCGATTTCTTTCCATCTAACGAGAGCCAGCGAGTCAGGAAATGATGGTATGCATACATGTATGGAACATTTCGTATGAAATCAAGGTAGGGCGGACGCCCAACCTCGCCCTACTGGGTCCTCCGCCTGTGCTTTCGGGGGTGGATCAAAACTTAAAAAAAAAACAGAACATAAATTAGTTCTGGTGGGGTTATCAGCTATGTTTTGGGCTATATGCAAAAGTCGTAATGCAATTATGTTTGAAAACAAAAGATATACTGATCCTACGACACTGATTCAAATGATGACATACTGGATTGTGGCATGGTCTATTTTGCAGATAAAGAAACCAAGAAAAAAGGAGCTGGAGCTGGGCTCAAAGCTCCTAGAACGAGTAGCAAGTGAAGCCTACAAGTCAGCGCCCGGGTGGAGATATAACGTTCGAAGGTTACATGAAGCTTGAAAGGTGTCAGGCTGTTGGCATGGGTGCATCTTCGCTTCGAATGCAGTAGCTGATGGTAGTTTAGGCTTCACGTTGCTGTAGCTCTTGCTTGTTTATGCTGATGGTCTTCCGAACCTGTATTAGGCTTGGTCGCTGCCTTATGCCATCTGTCCTGTTTCGTTCTGGGGGTGTCAGTTCCCTGTGTTGGGGTTGTGCCTGCCGGTGGTAGCTGCTATGTTTGTTTCAGTTCTACTAGCTCTTTTCTAGTACTAGTCTAGTATGTGGTTGCCCAAAATCACTATTCTGATCTTGTCTGAAAACTAATGCACAAAATGAATTCTGAACGAAACTATTTCACAATCTGACACTTTTCGCAACGCCACGGACCATGGCGTTTCTCCTCCACACAGAAATGGCGACCTAGCCAGCATTTTTGCTCCACATGAAAACGTCAAGGTAGCTCGCGTTGCCGCCCAGGCCGAGCTGGCGTTGCTCGCTGATGTGGCACGCCGGAAACGACAGAACTATTGGCGTTTCTAACTCGTCTACAAACGCCAGAGGGCATGGCGTTTCTGGCCCGACGGGAGATCGAGATCGATTTCTGCTGTGCGCCGCCGCCGCTTGTGCAATCTGTCCTATCAGGGATCAATTCCGTTGAAAGCTGGGTACGCTGCCGCTGCAGCCGCACGTCACCGTTGACAGAGTTCCATCACACGGCCACGTGTTCAGAAGTGCGGCCACGTCTTCCCCGTCCACTACCTCAACTAGTACTGTCACGTCAAGTATTGGTCGGCTTGTACTACCTCAACTAGTACTAGTCACGTGAAGCTACAACACACTTTGGTCCCTAATTGCTACAGATTTAATCTCCACAAAGAGCAGTGAATTGACAGGAGCAGTGAAGGCTAGGCAAGAATTTCGTGTAAGAGAGTAGGAGCAGTGAAGGCTACACAGGGTGGGTAGGTTAGCTTTGTGGGATACTGGACTAGTGACTAGCTAGCCAGCTGCATGTAGGCCAAAATCGGTCAAAATCACTGTTCTGACATTTTTAACAATTTTTGTCACAAAGTGAACTCGACATGAAAGCATTTCACGATTTGTCCCTTTTAGCAACGCCACAGACCGTCACGTTTCTTCTCTATACAGAAACGCAGGAGTAGCTTGTGTTTCAAATCCACATTCAAACGCCAAGCTAGCTAGCGTTTCCGATCCACATGAAAGGCGTTGCTGCCCAGGCCAAAACGCCATGAGCGTTGGCGTTTCTGTATCTGCATTTTTAGTTTCAGTCATGCATGTAGTTGGACGTGGATAGTTGTGCGTCTTTGTAGTCCAGAAGTTGTACGTGTGATGCGTACATGGCATGCAAAGCAAGCTGCCGAATATCGTCGTGCGAAGCGGCGTGTCTCGCGAGACGCGAGCTGCAGCGTGAAGCTGGAGTCAAAAGGCTGGACGGATAACTAGAGCTGGCATAGTCTGTTAGTTGGTTAGTGCATGATAGTTGCATGGCCGGGTCGTGAAAATCGTGGAGAGATTCCAGGATTTGTTAGCAGCCGGACGTGCGTACATGGAGGACTTGCTGTTAGTGGCCAGTATGGTAGCTGGGCATGTGTGCGCCCGTGTACTATTTAATGATCGAACTTTGGGCCATTGGACAGTGCGACCCCTTTGAAATTGCGGATGCGGTACACTAGTTGCTCCAGAGCGGGACATATTTGTTCCCGCTCTCTGTATCGCGCCTCCATAGAGGCACCGAACCTTTTGAGTTCTTCCAGCTTCGCAACATAGGCTCCTTTGGTCGCATTCTTGACATCTCCATGCAGCCATACCTGAACGTGGAAAAATCATAGTACTTGTTATAAATCCTGTTACTCATGTCATAAACATAAGCCTCAACGGCATTCTTCTCATTAGTAGAAAAGGGGGCAATGGTCCAGGCCGGTCCAGCCCATTAGTCCCGGTTCAATCCAGAACCAAGACCAATGGAAGCATTAGACCCGGTTCGTGAGCCCCAGGGGCCGGCCGGGCCACGTGGGCCATTGGTCCCGATTCGTCTGGACCTTTTGGTCCCGGTTCGTGGGGCGAACCGGGACCAATGGGCCGCACTCCTGGCCCACCACAATTGGTCCCGGTTGGTGGCATGAACCGGGACCGAAGGCAGACCTTTAGTCCCGGTTCGCGCGACTAACCGGGACCAATGGTGGTGCCTATATATACCCCCCTCGCGCAAGAGCAGAGCACACTACTCTGTTTTTTCTGGCCAAAGAGGGAGGGCTTGGTGGTGCTCTAGCTCACCTCCTATGCACACAAGGTGTTCGATGGAATGCCCGAGCCACACTACTTAAGGTTTCTCCTCTCCAAGCTCGACCGCCAAGCTCCATTTTCCTCCATATTTGTCTAGGTTTAGCGGTCCGTCACGCCCCGTCCCCGTCTTCAACGTCGTCGATCACCCGCACCGATCTCATCGCCGGCACCATCGTGGTGAGCCTCTTGTTCTTATCTTCTTTCTGAAAGGAGAAATATTCTTATTTGTATGTTTAGATAGATATATACTTGTATAATTTTCTTACTTTTATTATTGCATCTTATATAGTGCGATGGTTTTGGTATCCGCCCCCGTCGGCCCTCGTTATGTCTATGATTCGGATGTGGTATATATTATCTTTTCATAACTATTGGTTCATTTGTTGTTTATGACAATTATGCTGACCAACGTGACATAGATTTTATTCATCTAGGAGGTTGTTGAACCGGAAATTCCAACCGACCCTATTGTCGAGAGGTTAAATTTAGTTGAAGAAGAAAACAATTTGTTAAAGGAAAAAATTAGAAAAATTGAGGAGGAGAAGATGATATTGGAGTTGCATGTTGCGGATGTCGTCGATGATCACAAGATCAAGATGGATGCAATGCGCTTGAAGATTAGAAAGATTAGAAAATATGCCATTCATACCGAGGCTTGGTATCATTATGCCGTTGGATCAGTTGTTACATTGGTTGCGACTATGATTGCATTTGTTTTCGCATTGAAATGTTTTACATAGTTTCAGTGTATGGTTTAATTAATTTAGATGCTCTGCAGAGCTTTATGTTGTTAGATGAGAACTATGTTTTTACTTTGGTTTTAATGTGATGATGAACTTCTATTAATTTGGTCACTTAATTATCTATTCATGATGTTCTGTAATGATTTTTGACACACTTAATTATATATAATGCACACAGATGAACCGGCAATGGATGTACGGTTCAAGACACACCTCCGAGTACATTAAGGGCGTGCATAATTTTCTCGAAGTGGCTGAGGCAAACAAGCAGAATGGTTTTATGTGTTGTCCATGCCCTATATGTGGGAATGCGAAGTCTTACCCTGACCGGAAAATCCTCCACACCCACCTGCTTTACAAGGGTTTCATGCCACACTATAATGTTTGGACGAGGCACGGAGAAATAGGAGTTATGATGGAAGACGGCAAATAAGAAGAGTACGATGACAACTATGTGCCCCCTGAATACGGTGATGCTCCAGAATATCAAGACGAACCAGACGATGTGCACGATGATGCTGCAACGGGCGAAGCTGCTGAAGATCAAGAGGAACCAGACGATGTGCCCGATGATGATGATCTCCGCCGGGTCATTGTCGATGCAAGGACGCAATGCGAAAGTCAAAAGGAGAAGCTGAAGTTCGATCGCATGCTAGAGGACCACAAAAAAGGGTTGTACCCCAATTGCGAAGATGGCAACACAAAGCTCGGTACAGTACTGGAATTGCTGCAGTGGAAGGCAGAGAATGCTGTGCCTGACAAAGGATTTGAGAAGCTACTTAAAATATTGAAGAAGAAGCTTCCAAAGGATAACGAATTGCCCGACAGTACATACGCAGCAAAGAAGGTTGTATGCCCTCTAGGATTGGAGGTGCAGAAGATACATGCATGCCCTAATGACTGCATCCTCTACCACGGTGCGTACAAGGATCTGAACGCATGCCCGGTATGCGGTGCATTACGGTATAAGATCAGACGAGATGACCCTGGTGATGTTGACGGCGAGCCCCCCAGGAAGAGGGTTCCTGCGAAGGTGGTGTGGTATGCTCCTATAATACCACGGTTGAAACGTCTGTTCAGAAATGGAGAGCATGCCAAGTTGATGCTATGGCACAGTGAGGACCGTAAGAAAGACGGGAAGTTGAGAGCACCCGCTGACGGGTCGTAGTGGAGAAAAATCGAGAGAAAGTACTGGGATGAGTTTGCAAGTGAGCCAAGGAACGTATGGTTTGCTTTAAGCGCGGATGGCATTAATCCTTTCGGGGAGCAGAGAAGCAATCACAGCACCTGGCCCGTGACTCTATGTATGTATAACCTTCCTCCTTGGATGTGCATGAAGCGGAAGTTCATTATGATGCCAGTTCTCATCCAAGGCCCTAAGCAACCCGGCAATGACATTGATGTGTACCTAAGGCCATTAGTTGAAGAACTTTTACAGCTGTGGAATGGAAACGGTGTACGTACGTGGGATGAGCACAAACAGGAGGAATTTAATCTAAAGGCGTTGCTGTTCGTGACCATCAACGATTGGCCCGCTCTTAGTAACCTTTCAGGATAGACAAACAAGGGATACCACGCATGCACGCACTGTTTACTTGACACCGATAGTATATACCTGGCAAGCTGCAGGAAGAATGTGTACCTGGGCCATCGTCGATTTCTTCCGACCAACCATCAATGTCGAAAGAAAGGCAAGCATTTCAAAGGCGAGGCAGATCACCGGAAGAAGCCCGCCATGCGTACCGGTGATCACGTACTTGCTATGGTCAATGATTTACACGTAATCTTTGGAAAGGGTCCCGACGGACTAGCTGTTCCGAGTGACGCTGGGGGACACGCACCAATGTGGAAGAAGAAATCTATATTTTGGGACCTACCCTACTGGAAAGACCTAGAGGTCCGCTCTTCGATCGACGTGATGCACGTGACGAAGAACCTTTGCGTGAACCTGCTAGGCTTCTTGGGCGTGTATGGGAAGACAAAAGATACAGCTGAGGCACGGGAGGACCTGCAACGTTTGCACGAAAAAGACGGCATGCCTCCAAAGCAGTATGAAGGTCCTGCCAGCTATGCTCTTACCAAAGAAGAGAAGGAAATCTTCTTTGAATGCCTGCTTAGTATGAAGGTCCCGACTGGCTTCTCGTCGAATATAAAAGGAATAATAAATATGGCAGAGAAAAAGTTTTAGAACCTAAAGTCTCATGACTGCCACGTGATTATGACGCAACTGCTTCCGGTTGCATTGAGGGGGCTTCTACCGGAAAACGTCTGATTAGTCATTGTGAAGCTATGTGCATTCCTCAATGCAATATCTCAGAAGGTGATTGATTCAGAAATCATACCAAGGCTAAGGAGTGATGTGGTGCAATGTCTTGTCAGTTTCGAGCTGGTGTTCCCACCATCCTTCTTCAATATCATGACGCACGTCCTAGTTCATTTAGTTGACGAGATTGTCATTCTGGGCCTCGTATTTCTACACAATATGTACCCCTTTGAGAGGTTCATGGGAGTCCTAAAAAAATATGTCCGTAACCGCGCTAAGCCAGAAGGAAGCATCTCCATGGGCCATCAAACATAGGATGTCATCGGGTTTTGTGTTGACTTCATTCCTGGCCTTAAGAAGATAGGTCTCCCTAAATCGCGGTATGAGGGGAGACTGACTGAAAAAGGCACGCTTGGAAAGGACTCAATAATATGCAGGGACGGATATTCTTGGTCTCAAGCCCACTACACAGTTCTACAGAACTCTACCTTGGTGACCCCGTATGTCGATGAACACAAGAACAGTCTGCGCTTCAAACACCCAGAGCAGTGTGACGACTGGATTACATGTGAACACATCCGGACTTTCAGCAGTTGGTTGGAAGCACGTATCAGAGGTGACAACACTGTTTGTGATGAGCTGTACTTGTTATCTAGGGGACCATCTTTGACTGTATTGATTTGGAAAGGATACGAGATAAATGGGAATACATTTTACACGATTGACCAAGATCAAAAGAGCACCAACCAAAACAGCGGTGTCCGCTTTGATGCAACAACTGAGAGGGGAAAGGACACATATTATGGTTACATAGTGGACATATGGGAACTTGACTACGGACATGATTTTAAGGTCCCTTTGTTTAAGTGCAAATGGGTCAATCTGTCAGGAGGCGGGGTACAGGTAGACCCACAGTACGGAATGACAACAGTGGATCTGAAAAATCGTGGGTACACTAACGAACCGTTCGTCCTAGCCAATGATGTGGCACAGGTTATCTATGTGAAGGACATGTCCAGCAGACCGAGAAATAGAAAAGATAAGGAAGCAAATACATCATACGATGAGCCAAAGCGCCACATAGTTCTTTCAGGAAAAAGGGACATCGTGGGAGTGGAGGACAAGACAGACATGTCTGAAGATTATGAAAAGTTTCATGAAATTCCTCCCTTTAAAGTCAAGGCTAACCCCAGCATCCTGATAAACGATGAAGATTATCCATGGTTACGGCGCAATAAGCAAATGACACAAGCGAAGAAAAAGTGAAGACTTTCTCCCGCAACTATTATGATGATACCATGCCAACTTTGTAAATGACGAGTATGATACCATTGTTCGTTTTGTACATGCACATGCTATGTGTGGGTCAATTTATGATACCATGCTAACTTTCAACTTTTCCAGAGTTCATTTGAAATGCTTTAATGTCTTATGGTTCGGCCCTCGTAATAATTAAAAATAGCAACAATAAGTATTTTGTTGTAAGTAGAAACAAAATAAAATAAATAAAGTAAGAAAGAAATAAAAAAAACAAAAAAGTGGAAATTTATAATTTTCCTAAAACTAAAAGCAAAAAGAATTAAAAAATAAAGCAAAAATCATAAGAAAATAAATAATGCAGAAAACAAAACAAAAAAACAACAACAAGTATTTTGTTGTAAGTACAAACAAAATAAAATAAATAAAGCAAGAAAGAAAACAAAAAAAGTGTTTTCAAATTTGAAAAGTAATGGCACTAACAGAAAGTTTATAATTTTCCTAAAACTAAAAGCAAAAAGAATTAAAAAATAAAGCAAAAAACAAAAGAAAATAAATAATGCAGAAAACTAAACAAAAAAAATGAAAAAAAAATAAAAATAGCAACAATAAGTAAAGAAAACAAAAAACAAAAAAAAGCGCCCCCTACTGGGCCCCCACGGCCTGAATACGACTTGAATCCCTACTTTGGGCCAGGATTCAGGCCCGCAGAAGGCCCAGAAGGCCCATCGGGCAAAGCAGTAGCAAGTAGGCCCATAAGCCTGCAGTAGAGAGGAGTTCAAGAGGGGAGCGGCAGTGGGGCTTATAAACCACTGCGCTCCCCTCTCAACTAGCGAGGTGGGACTAAACTTTGGCCCCGATGCGAGCAGCACAGGGGCCTTTGGTCCCGGTTGGTGGCACCAACCGGGACTAAGGGGGGGGGGCATTAGTACCGGTTGGAGCCACCAACCGGGACCAAAGGCCGCAGGTTCCCGCCCTTTGGGCTGCCGAAAAAGAGGCCTTTGGTCCCGGTTGGTGGCTCCAACCGGGACTAAAGTGGGCATTAGTCCCGGTTGGAGCCACCAACCGGGACCAATGCTCCTTGTATATAAGTAGCACTTCGCAGTTTTGCAGAGTTCCATCGCCACCAGTTGCCCCCGACGACGCCGAGCACATCGACGCCGCCAGGCTGCCCCAACGCCGCACGCCGCCCCCGCCGTCGCCGTCGCCGTCGCCCGCGCCCGTCGTCATCGCCGTCCTCCCCGAGCCCGCGCCGTCCTCCCCGAGCCCGCGCCGTCCTCCCCGAGCCCGCGCCCGCCGTCGTCGCCGCCAGGCTCCCCCGTCGCCGTCGCCCGCCCCCGCGCCCCGCGCCCCGAGCCCCTGCCCCGTCGCCGTCGCCCGCCCCCGCGCGCCGCCACCGCTGTGAGCCGCCGCGCCGCACCGGCTCTATTTTTTTTTCATTTTTATTAGTTTAATTTTTTTTGTTCAATGTATATATATATGTGTATATGTATGTGGCTATATATATATGTGGCTCTGTTTTTTTTTCATTTTTATTAGTTTAGTTTTTTGTTCATATATATATATATAATGTATATGTGTATGTATGTGGCTATGTGTATGTAATGTTCAAAAATTGTTCGGATTATGTTTTTGTTGATATATGTATTTATTGTCCATATGTGTATTAATGTTTTCATATATGCAAAAGATAGATTTTTAGAAAAGTTAGGTTTTTTTTCTGTTCATAGATTTTTTTTGTTGATATTAATTATTGTAGAATATGCAAATGTTTGTATATTCATATGAACAATGCATTAGTTAAAACAAGCAATACTAAAAGAATGAGAGGAAAAAGGAAAATAAGAAGAGGAAGAAAGGAGAAAAAGAGGAGAGGAAGAAGAATTTCTTCTTTCTCCTCTATTCCTTTCTTCTTCTCCTCTTTTTTTTCTTCTTTTACTTCTTCTTCTTCCTTCTTCCTTCTTCCTCTTTTCTTCCTTTTCCTTAATTATTTTCCTTTCTCGAGGGAGAAGAAGAAAAAGAAGAGGAGAAGAAGAAAGAAAGGAAAGGAGAAAGAAGAAACTTCAACACGAGGGGGTGGTACCGATACCCCCTCCCCGATAACATTATTTTCCCATGTATATGTATGTCGCGTCGTTGTCGATATAACCCCCTCTAGATACAACTGCAGCACCCCACTCGGCCCTCTCGCTCGACCAAAACTCTCGAGGACACCCAAACCCTAGAGAGAAAATGATGTTGCAGGTCTCCTACGTACCCCCTCCCGCCACGCCCCTACCCGACAAATTAACTCTATCGAGGCCACCCAAATTTATCAAGTTAAAATAGCATTATCGTCGAGGCCACCCCAAACCCTTGAAGCTTTGTGTCGAGGTGACCCCAAACCCTAGAGAAGTAGCGTCGAGGCCACTAACATGATTCCTTATTGTGATTAGCTAGCTAGTTCTACGTTTGCCACTATGTACCATGTTTGAATAATAATTGACATGTTGTCAATATTTGCAGAATCTATGGAGCACTCCCGAGACGAAGAAACATAAGCGATGTTGGGGGAAATAATCGCAAATGGAAGTGATGATGTTGCATCATTTCTCATCGACACCGTTGGTCAGCTGGATGAAGAAGAGGGCTATGATTATGATGGCTTCGACCCATTAATGCCGGTACAAGAGGAGGACTATGTTCATGATGGCTTCGGTGACACAATGGAGGTACAAGACAAAGGAGACCGTGCTGACTGCTCCGGTCACCGAACCGAGTCCGGCCAGGTATATATATATTAGTTAAGCCCGTGCTGACAAGTTAATTGATGCATCCATTGTTTTGGTATATGTACACATATTAATTACTGTCATCTTTCTTCCTTATAATTTCTAGCCCTCCAGATCGAGCACAACTTCGGTAAGGAGACGAGGCTCGAAGAAAAAGTTGAGCTCGGATGAAAAGTTTGAGATCATAGAAATCGCGCCCGACGGCGAACCGATTGAACCCATCCGGACAAAGAAGGCATTTTCTGCTCAGTGCGGGGTTCTTGTTAGGGACAGGATCACGATCAGCATCCAGCAAGGGTATAAGCCTGCTAAGGATGAAGACGCTGAGGTGTCTTATGTCAATGATATGCAGAAAGAAGATGTTTGGACTGAGCTGAAGGCAAATTTCACCCTACCGCCAGAGGAGGATCCGGAGAAGCCAGTTAAAGAGCAATTAATCAAGTCTTGTGCTCTTAAGAAGATGGCAGGCCTAATGAGGAGGTGGAGGAAAGAGCTGAACCAGTTTGTCAAGAAAAAAGAGACACCAGAATTCATCGGCAAATATGAGAAGATCAAAGATCACTGGCCCGCATTTGTGGCCCACAAGACATCGGAAAAGAGTAAGAAGATGTCGGAGACAAACAAGAAAAATGCTGCGAAGAAGACGCTTCACCATCGCACGGGGTCAGGTGGCTACCTCAAAGCCCGGCCTAAGTGGTCCAAGGCTGAGCATGATCTGCTTGAAAAAGGGATCGAACCAGAGACAATGCGCTGGCCAGACCGTTGCCGGACTTGGTTCTTCGGGGCTGGCGGAACCTTGGACCCTGTAACAGGGCAGTGTCAGTGGACGGACGAGCAACTGCAAACACCAGTCAAGAACCTTCGACACTATATCGATGCAGCGCAGCGAGGGACGTTCCTTCCAAACAGGGATAAGGACGAGCTCACAATGGCCCTTGGGAATCCCGAGCACCCTGGACGGACACGAGGCACGCCAGGCTCCCTTCCGTGGAAGGTTGGTTTTCCGGACGCAGGGGGTTACAAAACCCACGAGAGGAGGAAGAAACTGGAGCAGGACCAAATGCAGGCGCTGCTTGGAAGGGTAATGGGGCTAGAGGATTGAGAAGAGGAACGAGAAGCAGGAGATCGCAACAAACGACATGCCGAAGCTTCCCCCGAAGCTACCCCGCCATCTCAGCAGAGAAGCAGCGTTGCTTCCACCGAGCTGCTTCAGCCGAAGCATGTCTTGACGGCTCCTGCCAGCTATCCCGTGGATGGTATCACGGAGTCTCAAAATTGCCACATTATAGCGCGATGCATGAATTTGAAGGTCAAGGCGGCTGTTGGCCAAGTTTATCCTAGTGGACCCGACACAACTTATCACTGCCAGCCGATTCCAGAAGGATTTGCTAAGGTGATGGTGGATGAAATAACGGAGGGATTTGAGGACCTCGCGCTTGAGCACCCTACCGGTGAAGGGGAGACTAGGCTGGGTTCTACTCTGAAGACTCCATGCCTATGGCGGAAGGAGCTCATCGACCTTCTGAACTGGACGCCTCCGCCTCCTCCTCCTCCTCCGGCGAGTCAGGGCACTCCGCCTCCTCCACCGCCTCCTGCACCGGCGAGTGACGATCAGGGCACGCGTGGCGGCACTCCGCCTCCTCCACCGCCTCCTGCACCGGCGAGTGACGATCAGGGCACGCGTGGCGGCACTCCGCCTCCTTCTCCGGCGCGTGGTGGCACTCCGCCTCCTCCTTCTCCGCCTCGCCAGCAAGGGCGGAAGAGACCCGCCGCCGCCCCGGCTGCTCCGACGCGTCTTAGTCCTTCTCCTCCGCCTCGTAAGCAAGCACGAAAGAAGACAGACGCCGCAGCCGCTCCGTCTGCTCCGGCGTCTAGCAGCACAAGAAGAGAGAGGCAATACAGATACGGTCCACCTCTAAAGCCTATAGAGAAGTTACCGTACGAGAGGACCAAGGAGGAAAACAATACGATCGTGCAGGCCCAAGTGAAGGAGTTCTTTGAAGGGGTGAAAGCAAAGATACATCCACCTCCGGAGGAGAAGGTAGATCCGGTGAAAGCAAAGCGCACTCTCGATGCCCTAAGGAAACCACCAAAGTCTCCGCCGAGAACCAACTATGAGCGCATTACTGAACAGACATATCTCCAAGCCAAGCGGTCGGGAACTACTGTCAGTGATAAAAGGTCAAAAGAACAACGAGCAAAGGGGGAAAAAGTTGCCCAGCTCGGCGAACAAGCACAGCAATCATGCCCCCCGCTCAATGTGTCTAATCCTCCGGCCGGGACGGTGGCCGGTTATGGCAATCTTGAAGATTACCTGCCTGACGATGTACTTCCTGATTTCATGGAGGTGGACTTATTCAGATACGAGTACGGGAAGCCTCTCGTCAAAGATGAAAAGTCTCCGACAACAATGATGCGAAGATTCCATATTTGGTACATGAAAACCTGCAGAGAGTCTGAGGGGACGAACACTTTGTATCTGAAAATTAAAGAGGAGCACGACCTCGTTTCAAATGATGTGTTGGCTATTCCATTTGAGGAGTTCTTCGAGTTCTTCAATCAAAAGGCCCTCGATAAATTAATGGTCTTTTGCTACTACCTGTAAGTACTATTTCTGTCATTAGTCTGTATATATAGCTCGGCTCTTTCATTGCATGTATTTATAATTAATTATCCTCAATATATTATGCAGATTGAAGATCGTCGAGTGCAAAAAAATGAAATCTATGATATTGGGTTCATTAACACAAATATCATAGATGTATTTCTGGTTAAAAAGCGCGTCGAAGAGGCCGAGGACAACTTGCTACAATCGTTGATCAAAAATCAAAACAAAGATACCATACTATTTCCTTACAACGGCCCGTGAGTGTTACTGTCGTGTGCATATTCGGTTTTCCTTATTACTCGAGCGAGGTTAATGTAATTGATGAGTTATGCATGCATGTGCAGGTACCACTATATTCTTCTGGAGATTAAGCTTGAGCGTGGACTAGTAACCGTCTTAGACTCCAAACGGAAAGATCCCAGCACCTATGCGGACATGACTGAAATGCTCAGCAAGTAAGTTCAATCGATTATTATCGCACCATATCGGCAACTTTTTGTTCATTTCCTGATATCTCAAGTAATAATAATTATTTTCTTTGTCTTGCAGGGTTTGGAAACAGTTCACCGCACAAGCTCCGGGACTGCCGAAGGAGCTGCGATATGTATACCCGAAAGTAAGTACTACTGGCGCGCATCTCCCGTTGATTCTATAGATATACTTTCATCAATGCCATTTATATAATGCTTCATTATCAGTTTGATTGACCTCTATTTCTCGTAAAGTTCTTGTGGCAGGAGGAAGGGAATGATTTCTGTGGATACTACGTGTGCGAGTTCATCCACAACGCGACTTTGAAAAACAAGCGGGGCTACTCTAGAAGACAATATGAAGTGCGTAAGCAATATTCACAATTTCATTTTATTACACCATCATTTCTGTTGAGTTTCATTCATATATATGTATTAATTAACCCCCTTCTTCAAATTAATTAGACGTGGCAGATGCGGGATGAACTCCTAGAACCAGATCGCATGAAAGCAATTCAAGAGGAATTGGCAGGATTCTTTCTTGAACACGTCATCAGTAAAGCCGGAGAATACCATGTGGAACTTCAATTCAAATGCTAGTGGTTTGTAATTAAGAGATCTTATATCGATTGTACATGTATGTAGCCAGTAAAACTTGTTGTTCGACCAATCTCTCGGAGAAGGAGAGGTCGATCGATCACTTCTCTCGGTATGCATGACGAACTTCTGTACTGAATGGTTCTCTCGATCACTTATGTATATATACTATACGTAGCGTCGACCAAGCACGAACATAAGAGAGGACACTTCTCTCTATTAATTAGCTAGCTAACACAATATACGAAACACCTAAATTAACCCCCCAAAACCCCCAACCCCCCTCCTTTCAAAAAAAAAACAAAAACCCCAGCCACTGGAATGGAGACACGTGGATGCCTTTTGGTCCCGGTTGGAGCCACCAACCGGGACCAAAGGCCCCCTGACTGGGCTCGGCGCACAGGGCCACGTGGAGGCACATTGGTCCCGGTTCGTGTTTGAACCGGGACTAATGGGTCGAGGTATTAGTAACGACCCATTAGTCCCGGTTCGGGAACCGGGACTAATGGGTGGTTTTCTACTAGTGTCTCCTCCTTGGCCTCTAACATATCTCTGTCCATGTCAAACTCTTTCTCAACATTTTTATCCTCCAGTACCTTGATCTTTTGTTTCTTTTCCAATTTCATGCTTTCATCGGGATACTTTCCAGCATGGAGAACGGTTAGAAGTGTTAGTCTTCTAGTCCGGACTGTGCGACACGCCATAACCTCTGAATACAGGCAAGGGTTAACTGCTTCATCTTGTCTCTCGTAGTCAAGCATCAGTTTTGACTCCTTTGTCGTACCCCACAATGTAGCAGAAACCGTGGCACACCCATGCCTCTTGTCGACCATAAGGTCAATGGCACTTTTTCTGACACCATTGCTTAAGTTGTCCCGAATCCCCCAGACATCATCCTGGCCTCCACCGCCATACTCATGAAGCCAGCCGCCGCAAGACATGATTCCTCATTGAGGGAGTCCTGGACTAGGGGGTGTCCGGATAGCCGAACTATCATCATCGGCCGGACTCCAAGACTATGAAGATACAAGATTGAAGACTTCGTCCCGTATCCGGATGGGACTTTCCTTGGCGTGGGAGGCAAGCTTGGCAATACGGATATGTAGATCTCCTACCATTGTAACCGACTCTGTGTAACCCTAGCCCTCTCCGGTGCCTATATAAACCGAAGGGTTTTAGTCCATAGGACGAACAACAATCATACCATAGGCTAGCTTCTAGGGTTTAGCCTCCTTGATCTCGTGGTAGATCCACTCTTGTACTACCCATATCATCAATATCAATCAAGCAGGAGTAGGGTTTTACCTCCATCAAGAGGGCCCGAACCTGGGTAAAAACATCGTGTCCCTTGTCTCCTGTTACCATCCGCCTAGACGCATAGTTCGGGACCCCCTACCCGAGATCCGCCGGTTTTGACACCGACATTGGTGCTTTCATTGAGAGTTCCTCTGTGTCATCACCGATAGGCTTGATGGCTCCTTCGATCATCAACAACGACGCAGTCCAGGGTGAGACTTTTCTCCCCGGACAGATCTTCGTATTCGGCGGCTTTGCACTGCGGGCCAATTCGCTTGGCCATCTGGAGCAGATCGAAAGCTACGCCCCTGGCCATCAGGTCAGATTTGGAAGTCTAAACTTCACGGCTGACATCCGTGGAGACTTGATCTTCGATGGATTCGAGCCACAGCCGAGCGCGCCGCACTGTCTCGATGGGCATGATTTAGTTCTGCTACCGGACAGTGCCCTGGAGGCCGCACATGAGTCCGCTCCGACCCCTAATTTGGAGCCGATTGCGCAGATCGAGGATGGGTGGCTAGACATCGCCTCGGGGACTGCTGCCCCTACGGCGATGGAGCCTTGTCCCTTATGACGCTCGTGACTCCGAGGTGCCGGACTCCTCCCGGACTCCGAACCTCCTGCGCCCCCTCCAATCGAATCCGATTGGGCGCCGATCATGGAGTTCACCGCTGCGGACATCTTTCAACACTCACCCTTTGGCGACATCTTGAACTCGCTAAAGTACCTCTCGTTATCAGGAGAGCCCTGGCCGGACTGTGGTCAGAACGGTTGGGATGCGGACGACGAAGAAATTCAAAGCCCACCCACCACCCACTTTGTAGCCACTGTCAACGATCTAACCGACATTCTAGACTACGACTCCGAAGACATCGACGGTATGGACGACGATGCCGGAGATGACCAAGAACCAGCGCCTACGGGGCACTAGAAGACCACCTCGTCATATGACATATACATGGTGGACATCCCAAAGGATGGGAATGGCGAGGAAGCAGCGGAGGAAGACTCCTCCAAGAAACAGCCCAAACGCCGGCGTCGGCGGCGCCGCTCTAAATCCCGCCACAGCAAGAATGGAGATTCCGGCACCGGAGATAATAACACCCCAGAGAGTGCCGAAGACAACCCCCTCCAGCAAGATTCAGCACAAGAGGACGGAGAAGCCAGCCCTCATGAGAGAGCGGCAGACGAAGAGGTAGAGGATGATAATTACATGCCTCCCTCCAGAGACGAGGCAAGCCTCAACAACGACGAATTCGTCATGCCCGAGGATCCCGTCGAACAAGAGCGTTTCAAACGCAGGCTAATGGCCACAGCGAACAGCCTAAAGAAAAAGCAGCAACAGCTTAGAGCTGATCAAGACCTGCTAGCCGACAGATGGACTGAAGTCCTTGCGGCCGAAGAATATGAACTCGAACGCCCCTCCAAAAGCTACCCCAAACGCAAGTTGCTCCCCCGATTAGAGGAGGAGGCATATAAACCTGCATCACCAGCGCACAATACGGCTGACCGACCACCTCGTGGCCGCGACAGAGAGGCCTCTAGGCCCTCCACCAGAACCGTACCCCGGAACCGCTCGAAAAGTACGAAGCCACGGGGGAATGCGCCGGACTTGCGAGACATATTGGAGGATAAGGCAAGACAATCAAGATCGATCTACGGATCGCGTGGGCGCCCCACGATGCGCAACAACGACTGTCGCGCCGGATACAGCAACTCCGGCCGGGCCGAACACAATAGAGAAAGCTCACTTGAGCTACGTCGTGATATAGCCCAATATAGAGGCGCCGCACACCCACTATGCTTCACAGATGAAGTAATGGATCATCAAATCCCCGAAGGGTTTAAACCCGTGAACACTGAATCCTACGATGGCACAACAGACCCCGCGGTTTGGATCAAAGACTATCTCCTTCATATCCACATGGCCCGCGGTGACGATCTTCACGCCATCAAATATCTCCCACTCAAGCTTAAAGGACCAGCTCGGCATTGGCTTAACAGCTTGCCAGCAGAATCAATTGGGTGTTGGGAAGACCTGGAAGCCGCATTCCTTGAAAACTTCCGGGGCACGTATGTGCGACCACCAGATGCCGATGACCTAAGCCACATAATTCAGCAGCCAGACGAATCGGCCAGACAGTTCTGGACACGGTTCTTAACAAAGAAAAATCAAATCGTCGACTGTCCGGATGTAGAGGCCCTTGCAGCCTTCAAACATAACATCCGCGACGAGTGGCTTGCCCGGCACCTAGGACAGGAAAAGCCGAAATCCATGGCAGCCCTCACATCACTTATGACCCGCTTTTGCGCGGGAGAGGACAGCTGGCTAGCCCACAGTAACAACCTCAGCAAAAATTCTGGCAGTCCGGATACCAAGGACCGCAATGGCAGGTGACGTCGCAACAAAAACAAACACCACGTCAACGGCGATAACACTGAGGATACGGTAGTCAACGCCGGATTCAGAGGCTCTAAACCCGGTTAGCGGAAAAAGCCATTCAGAAGAACTACTCCGGGTCCGTACAATTTGGACCGAGTACTCGACCGCTCTTGCCGGATACATGGCACCCCCGAAAAGCCAGCTAATCACACCAACAGGGATTGTTGGGTATTCAAGCAGGCAGGCAAGTTAATTGCCGAAAACAATGACAAGGGGCTGCATAGCGATGACGAGGAGGAGACCCGGCCGTCAAACAATAGAGGACAGAAGGGTTTCCCCCCACAAGTGCGGACGGTAAACATGATATACGCAACCCACATACCCAAGAGGGAGCAGAAGCGTGCACTCAGGGACGTATATGCGATGGAGCCAGTCGCCCCGAAGTTCAACCCATGGTCCTCCTGCCTGATCACTTTTAATGGAAGGGACCACCCCACCAGTATCCGTCACGGCGGATTCGCCGCATTGGTTTTAGACCCAATCGTCGATGAATTTCACCTCACCAGAGTCCTGATGGACGGCGGCAGCAGCCTGAACCTGCTTTATCAGGATACGGTGCGCAAGATGGGAATAGACCCCTCAAGGATTAAACCAACAAAGACAACCTTCAAGGGCGTCATACCAGGTGTAGAGGCCAATTGTACAGGCTCAGTGACACTGGAAGTGGTCTTCGGATCCCCGGATAACTTCCGAAGCGAGGATTTAATCTTCGACATAGTTCCGTTCCGCAGCGGCTATCACGCTCTGCTCGGACGGACCGCGTTTGCAATGTTCAACGCGGTGCCGCACTACGCATACCTCAAGCTCAAGATGCCAGGCCCTCGAGGAGTCATCACGGTCAACGGAAACACTGAACGCTCCCTCCGAACGGAGGAACACATAGCGGCTCTCGCGGCAGAAGTACAGAGCAGCCTCTTAAGGCAATTCTCGAGTCCGGCCGTTAAGCGACCGGACACGGCTAAACGCGCCCGGAGTAACCTACAACAAGACCACCTGGCACGTTCCGAGCACGCGTAGCAATGCGGCCCCAACCCCTGCCCTTGCAAAATTGCAAGACTTGCCCTTCGCGTACATCATTACGCTCTGGAGATACCATGGGCATAGGGGAGGTGAAGGAAATATGCTCTAGAGGCAATAATAAAGTTATTATTTATTTCCTTATTTCATGATAAATGTTTATTATTCATGCTAGAATTGTATTAACCGGAAACATGATACATGTGTGCATACATAGACAAACATAACATCACTAGTATGACTCTACTTGACTAGCTCGTGAATCAAAGATGGTTATGTTTCCTAACCATAGACATGTGTTGTCATTTGATTAACGGGATCACATCATTAGGAGAATGATGTGATTGACATGACCCATTCCGTTAGCCTAGCACTTGATCGTTTAGTATTTTGCTATTGCTTTCTTCATGACTTATACATGTTCCTGTAACTATGAGATTATGCAACTCCCGTTTACCGGAGGAACACTTTGGGTGCTACCAAACGTCACAACGTAACTGGGTGATTATAAAGGAGTACTACAGGTGTCTCCAAAGGTACATGTTGGGTTGGCGTATTTCGAGATTAGGTTTTGTCACTCCGATTGTCAGAGAGGTATCTCTGGGCCCTCTCGGTAATGCACATCACTATAAGCCTTGCAAGCAATGTAGCAAATGAGTTAGTTACGAAATGATGCATTATGTAACGAGTAAAGAGACTTGCCGGTAACGAGATTGAACTAGGTATTGGATACCGACGATCGAATCTCGGGCAAGTAACATACCGATAACAAAGGGAACAAAGTATATTGTTATGCGGTTTGACCGATAAAGATCTTCGTAGAATATGTAGGAGCCAATATGGGCATCCAGGTTCCGCTATTGGTTATTGACCAAGAATAGTTCTAGGTCATGTCTACATAGTTCTCGAACCCGTAGGGTCCGCACACTTAAGGTTTCGATGACAGTTATATTATGAGTTTATGAGTTTTGAGGTACCGAAGGAGTTCGGAGTCCCGGATGAGATCGGGGACATGACGAGGAGTCTCGAAATGGTCGATACATAAAGATCGATATATTGGACGACTATATTCGGAGTTCGGAAAGGTTCCGAGTGATTCGGGTATTTTTCGGAGTACCGGAGAGTTACGGGAATTCGCCGGGGAGTATATGGGCCTTATTGGGCCATACGGGAATAGAGGAGAGATGATGAAAGGAAGGAGGCGCGCAGCCCCCCTCTGGTCCGAATTGGACAAGGGGTGCGGCCCCCTTTTCCTTCCTCCTCTCCCCCTCTTTCCCTCTTCTCCTACTCCAACAAGGAAGGAGGGAGTCCTACTCCCGGTGGGAGTAGGACTCCCCTTGGCGCGCCCTCCTCCTAGGGCCGGCCTCCTCCTCCCTTGCTCCTTTATATACGGGGGCAGGGGGCACCCTATGACACACAAGTTGATCTTCATGATCGTTCCTTAGCCGTGTGCGGTGCCCCCCTCCACGATATTACACCTTGGTCATATCGTAGCGGTGCTTAGGCGAAGCCCTGCGTCGGTAGAACATCATCACCGTCACCACGCCGTCGTGCTGACGGAACTCATCCCCGACACCCTGCTGGATCGGAGTCCGTGGATCGTCATCGAGCTGAACGTGTGCTGAACACGGAGGTGCCGTACGTTCGGTGCTTGGATCGGTCGGATCGTGAAGACGTACGACTACATCAACCGCGTTGTCATAACGCTTCCGCTTTGCGATCTACGAGGGTACGTGGAGACACTCTCCCCTCTCGTTGCTATGCATCACCATGATCTTGCGTGTGCGTAGGAAATTTTTTGAAATTACTACATTCCCCAACAGTGGCATCCGAGCCTAGGTTTTATGCGTTGATGTTATATGCACGAGTAGAACACAAGTGAGTTGTGGGCAATACAAGTCATACTGCTTACCAGCATGTCATACTTTGGTTCAGCGGTATTGTTGGATGAAGCGGCCCGGACCGACATTACGCGTACGCTTACGCGAGACTGGTTTTACCGCCATGCTTTGCACACAGGTGACTAGCGGGTGTCTGTTTCTCCAACTTTAGTTGAACTGAGTGTGTCTACGCCCGGTCCTTGCGAAGGTTAAAACAGCACTAACTTGACGAACTATCGTTGTGGTTTTGATGCGTAGGTAAGAACGGTTCTTGCTCGGCCCATAGCAGCCACGTAAAACTTGCAACAACAAAGTAGAGGACGTCTAACTTGTTTTTGCAGGGCATGTTGTGATGTGATATGGTCAAGACGTGATGAAATATAAGTTGTTGTATGAGATGATCATGTTTTGTTGAAGTTATCGGCAACTTGCAGAAGCTCTATGGTTGTCTCTTTGTTGCATAAGATGCAAGTGCCAAATAATTGCTTTACTTTATCGCTATGCGATAGCAATAGTTGCAAGAGCAATAATTGGCGAGACATTGATATAGATCAAGATGATGAAGATCATGGTGTCGTGCCGGTGACGATAGAGATCATGACAGTACTTTGGAGATGGAGATCAAAGGCGCAAGATGATCATGGCCATATCATGTCACATATTTTGATTGCATATGATGTTTATCTGTTATACATCTTATTCTGTTTTGTTTGACGGTAGCATTATAAGATGATCTCTCACTAATTATCAAGAAGTGTTCTCCTTGAGTATGCACCGTTGCGAAAGTTCTTCGTGCTGAGACACCACGTGATGATCGGGTGTGATAGGCTCTACGTTCAAATACAACGGGTGCAAAACAGTTGCACACGCGGAATACTCAGGTTAAACTTGACGAGCCTAGCATATACAGATATGGCCTCGGAACACGGAGACGGAAAGGTCGAGCGTGAATCATATAGTAGATATGATCAACATAGTGATGTTCACCATTGAAAACTACTCCATCTCACGTGATGATCGGACATGGTTTAGTTGATTTGGATCACGTGATCACTTAGATGACTAGAGAGATGTCTGTCTAAGTGGGAGTTCTTAAGTAATATGATTAATTGAACTTAAATTTATCATGAACTTAGTCCTGGTAGTATTTTGCAAATTATGTTGTAGATCAATAGCTTGCGTTGTTGCTTTCATATGTTTATTTTGATATGTTCCTAGAGAAAATTGTGTTGAAAGATGTTAGTAGCAATGATGCGGATTGGATCCGCGATCTGAGGTTTATCCTCATTGCTGCACAGAAGAATTATGTCCTTAATGCACCACTAAGTGACAGACCTATTGCAGGAGCAGATGCAGACGTTATGAACGTTTGGCTAGCTCAATATGATGACTACTTGATAGTTTAGTGCACCATGCTTAACGGCTTAGAATCGGGACTTCAAAGACGTTTTCAATGTCATGGACCATATGAGATGTTCCAGGAGTTGAAGTTAATATTTCAAGCAAATACCCGAGTTGAGAGATATGAAGTCTCCAACAAGTTCTATGGCTAAAAGATGGAGGAGAATCGCTTAACTAGTGAGCATGTCCTCAGATTGTCTGGGTACTACAATCACTTGAATCAAGTGGGAGTTAATCTTCCAGATAAGATAGTGATTGACAGAATTCTCTAGTCACCATCACCAAGTTAGTAGAACTTTGTGATGAACTATAGTATGCAAGGGATGAAGAAAACGATTCCCAAGCTCTTCGTGATGTTGAAATCGACGAAGGTAGAAATCAAGAAAGAGCATCAAGTGTTGATGGTTGACAAGATCACTAGTTTCAAGAAAAGGGCAAAGGAAAAGAAAGGGAACTTCAAGTGGAAAGACAAGCAAGTTGTCACTCCTGCAAACAAGCCCAAAGATGGACCATAGCCTGAAACTGAGTGCTTACACTGCAAAGGAAATGGTCACTGGAAGCGGAAATGCCCTGAACATTTGGTGGATAAGAAGGATGGCAAAGTGAACAAAGGTATATTTGATATACATGTTCTTGATATGTGCCTTACTAGTGTTTATAGTAGCCCCTGAGTATTTGATACTTGTTCGGTTGCTAAGATTAGTAACTCGAAACAGGAGTTACAGAATAAACAGAGACTAGTTGAAGGGGAAGTGACGATGAGTGTTGGAAGTAGTTCCAAGATTGATATGATCATCATCGCACACTCCCTAAACTTTCGAGATAAGTGTTAAACCTAAATAAATGTTATTTAGCGTTTGCGTTGAGCATGAATATGATTTGATCATGTTTATTGCAATACGGTTATTCATTTAAAGTCAGAGAATAATTGTTGTTCTGTTTACATGAATAAAACCTTCAATGGTCATACACCCAATGAAAATAGTTTATTGGATCTCGATCATAGTGATACACATATTCATAATATTGATGCCAAAAGATGCAAAGTTAATAATGATAGTGCAACTTATTTGTGGCACTGCCGTTTGGGTCATATCGGTGTAAAGCGCATGAAGAAACTCCATAAAGATGGATTTTCGGAATCACTTGGTTATGAATCATTTGATGCTTGCGAACCGTGCCTTTTGGGCAAGATGACTAAAACTCCGTTCTTCGGAACAATGGAACGAGCAACAAACTTGTTGGAAATAATACATACTGATGTATGCAGACCAATGAGTATTAAGGCTCGTGGCGAGTATCGTTATTTTCTGACCTTCACAGATGATTTAAGCAGATATGGGTATATCTACTTGATAAACATAAGTCTGAAATAGTTGAAAGGTTCAAAGAATTTCAGAGTGAAGTGGAAAATCATCGTAACAAGAAAATAAAGTTTCTGCGATCTGGTCGTGGAGATGAATATTTGAGTTACGAGTTTGGTCTTCAATTAAAACAATGTGGAATAGTTTCACAGCTCACGCTACCTGGAACACCACAACATTATGGTGTGTCCGAACGTCATAACCGCACTTTATTGGATATGGTGCGATTTATGATGTCTCTTATTGATTTACCATTATTGTTTTGGGGTTATGCATTAGAGACAGCTGTAGTCACGTTTAATAGGGCACCATCTAAATTCGTTGAGACGACACCATATGAACTGTGCTTTAGCAAGAAACCGAAGTTGTCGTTTCTTAAAGTTTGGGGCTGCGATGCTTATGTTAAAAAGTTTCATCCAGATAAGCTCAAACCCAAATCGGAGAAATGCGTCTTCATAGAATACCCAAAGGAAACTATTGGGTACACCTTCTATCACAGATCCGAAGGCAAGTTATTCGTTGCTAAGATGGATCCTTTCTAGAGAAGAAGTTTCTCTCGAAAGAAGTGAGTGGGAGGAAAGTAGAACTTGATGAGGTAATTGTACCTTCTCCCTTATTGGAAAGTAGTTCATTACTGAAATCAGTTCTAGTGATTCCTACACCAATTAGTGAGGAAGCTAATGATGATGATCATGAAACTTCAGATCAAGTTACTACAGAACCTCGTAGGTCTTCCAGAGTACGGTCCGCACCAGAGTGGTACGGTAATCCTGTTCTGAAAGTCATGTTACTAGACCATGATAAACCTACGAACTATGAGGAAGCGATGATGAGCCCAGATTCTGCAAAATGGCTTAAGTCCATGAAATCTGAGATGGGATCCATGTATGAGAACAAAGTGTGAACTTTGGTGGAGTTTCCCGATGATCGGCAAGCCATATAGAAAATAAATGGATCTTCAAGAGGAAGACGGACGTTGACAGTAGTATTACTATCTACAAAGCTCGACTTGTCGCAAAAAGGTTTTTGACAAGTTCAAGGTGTTGAATACGATGAGATTTTCTCACTCGTATCGATGCTTAAGTCTGTCTGAATCATGTTAGCAATTGCCACATTTTATGAAATCTGGCAAATGGATGTCAAAACTGCATTCCTTAATGGATTTATTAAAAAAAAAGAGTTGTATATGATGCAACCAGAAGGTTTTGTCAATCCTAAAGATGCTAACAAAGTGTGCAAGCTCCAGCGATTCATTTATGGACTGGTGCAAGCCTCTCGGAGTTGGAATAAATGCTTTGATAGTGTGATCAAAGCATTTGGTTTTGTACAGACTTTTGGAGAAGCCTGTATTTACAAGAAAGTGAGGGGGAGCAATACAGCATTTCTGATAAGTATATGTGAATGACATATTGTTGATCGAAAATAATGTAGAATTATTCTGCAAAGCATAAAGGAGTGTTTGAAAGGAGTTTTTTCAAAGAAAGACCTCGGTGAAGCTGCTTACATATTGAGCATCAAGATCTATAGAGATAGATCAAGACGCGTGATAAGTTTTTTCAATGAATACATACCTTGACAAGATTTTGAAGTAGTTCAAAATGGAACAGTCAAAGAAAGAGTTCTTGCCTGTGTTACAAGGTGTGAAATTGAGTAAGACTCAAAGCCCGACCACGGCAGAAGATAGAAAGAGAATGAAAGTCATTCCCTATGCCTTGGCCATAGGTTCTATAAAGTATGCCATGCTGTGTACTAGATCTATTGCATACCCTACCACTAAGTTTGGCAAGGGAGTACAATAGTGATCTAGGAGTAGATCACTGGACAGCGGTCAAACATTATCCTTAGTAGAATAAGGATATGTTTCTCGATTATGGAGGTGACAAAAGGTTCGTCGTAAAGGGTTACATCGATACAAGTTTTGGCACTGATCCAGATGACTCTAAGTCTTAATCTGGATACATATTGAAAGTGGGAGCAATTAGCTAGAGTAGCTCCGTGCAGAGCATTGTAGACATAGAATATTTGCAAAATACATACGGCTCTGAATGTGACAGACCCGTTGACTAAACTTCTCTCACGAGCAAAACATGATCATACCTTAGTACTCTTTGGGTGTTAATCACATAGCGATGTGAACTAGATTATTGACTCTAGTAAACCCTTGGGGTATTGATCACATGACGATGTGAACTATGGGTATTAATCACATACAGATGTGAATATTGGTGTTAAATCACATGGCGATGTGAACTAGATTATTGACTCTAGTGCAAGTGGGAGACTGAAGGAAATATGCTCTAGAGGCAATAATAAAGTTATTATTTATTTCCTTATTTCATGATAAATATTTATTATTCATGCTAGAATTGTATTAACCGGAAACATGATACATGTGTGCATACATAGACAAACATAACGTCACTAGTATGCCTCTACTTGACTAGCTCGTGAATCAAAGATGGTTATGTTTCCTAACCATAGACATGTGTTGTCATTTGATTAACGGGATCACATCATTAGGAGAATGATGTGATTGACATGACCCATTCCGTTAGCCTAGCACTTGATCGTTTAGTATTTTGCTATTGCTTTCTTCATGACTTATACATGTTCCTGTAACTATGAGATTATGCAACTCCCGTTTACCGGAGGAACACTTTGGGTGCTACCAAACGTCACAACATAACTGGGTGATTATAAAGGAGCACTACAGGTGTCTCCAAAGGTACATGTTGGGTTGGCGTATTTCGAGATTAGGTTTTGTCACTCCGATTGTCGGAGAGGTATCTCTGGGCCCTCTCGGTAATGCACATCACTATAAGCCTTGCAAGCAATGTAGCTAATGAGTTAGTTACGGAATGATGCATTATGTAACGAGTAAAGAGACTTGCCGGTAACGAGATTGAACTAGGTATTGGATACCGATGATCGAATCTCGGGCAAGTAACATACCGATGACAAAGGGAACAAAGTATATTGTTATGCGGTTTGACCGATAAAGATCTTCGTAGAATATGTAGGAGCCAATATGGACATCCAGGTTCCGCTATTGGTTATTGACCAAGAATAGTTCTAGGTCATGTCTACATAGTTCTCGAACCCGTAGGGTCCGCACACTTAAGGTTTCGATGACAGTTATATTATGAGTTTATGAGTTTTGATGTACCGAAGGAGTTCAGAGTCCCGGATGAGATCGGGGACATGACGAGGAGTCTCGAAATGGTCGATGCGTAAAGATCGATATATTGGACGACTATATTCGGAGTTCGGAAAGGTTCCGAGTGATTCGGGTATTTTTCGGAGTACCGGAGAGTTACGGGAATTCGCCGGGGAGTATATGGGCCTTATTGGGCCATACGGGAATAGAGGAGAGAGGATGAAAGGAAGGAGGCGCGCAGCCCCCCTCTGGTCCGAATTGGACAAGGGGTGCGTCCCCCTTTTCCTTCCTCCTCTCCCCCTCTTTCCCCTTCTCCTACTCAAACAAGGAAGGAAGGAGTCCTACTCCCGGTGGGAGTAGGACTCCCCTTGGCGCGCCCTCCTCCTAGGGCCGGCCTCCTCCTCCCTTTCTCCTTTATATACGGGGGCAGGGGGCACCCCATGACACACAAGTTGATCTTCGTGATCGTTCCTTAGCCGTGTGCGGTGCCCCCCTCCACGATATTACACCTTGGTCATATCGTAGCGGTGCTTAGGCGGAGCCCTGCGTCGGTAGAACATCATCACCGTCACCACGCCATCGTGTTGACGGAACTCATCCCCGACACCCTGCTGGATCGGAGTCCGGGGATCGTCATCGAGCTGAACGTGTGCTAAACATGGAGGTGCCGTACGTTCGGTGCTTGGATCGGTCGGATCGTGAAGACGTACGACTACATCAACCGCGTTGTCATAACGCTTCCGCTTTGCGATCTACGAGGGTACGTGGACACACTCTTCCCTCTCGTTGCTATGCATCACCATGATCTTGCGTGTGCGTAGGAAATTTTTTGAAATTACTACGTTCCCCAACAGGAGGGGCACGACCACCACAGGCCCAGAATGCAGCTTAACCGCACCAGGGGCTCCCTAGTGTGTCACTCTTTTTTTTTCTTTTTTTTCTTTTTTCTTACCCATAGGACTCCGTTCACCTGAGGCCCTGTGCGGCAGTAGACCTGCCGAACTCACGATGCAATAGCCAGGGGAGGAGAAAGGCTACGACGAGTATCCAGGTGGTCTCCATTACGAGCATTAAATCCGTTTTATACACCATTCCGCAGCCAACCCCTGGAGGGGACATGTTCAATAGTCCTATCCCTTGCTTACCGCACTATTTGTATCGTTCTGCATTCATGGCAGTATTTCTTGAATAAACAATGCATCGCTTTTTGCTTATAACTGCATTTCTTTCTTATATATATGTTCATTTATGACATGTTGCATCCATACACTTTGGTACGTCTAAATACACCAGGGGCTTAAGCTCCCCACATTATGGTGTGATAAGTCCGAACACTTTCACAAGTGCGGCACCCCGAACTTATAGCATTATATGCATCGGCTCCGAATCATGTCTTGGGTCAATAGTTGGGTTTGCCCGGCTCTCATGTTTTGGTACCTTACGTTCTGTTGTATCGGCTAAGGTAGCATTGGGAGAACCACTGCGATTGCGCCCCGGTTGAGCTGGGCGAGCGCCTCAGTGGAGAAAGCTAAAACTGACCGTCATGATAAGGCGAGAGCTGGTCGCTGTTCGAAAGGTCTTTTCGAGTCCCTAAAGACTTATGCCACTTAGAGCGAGGAACCGGCTTTAGTCTGGCCCAGGCGTGGATAGCGTCCCGAACTCGGTCTTCCGAACACTAGGGGCTTCGCCGAAATTTAAAATTATAGAATTCTATGGCTAAGTGAGGGTGTTCAAGCATTATAAGTCCGGTTGCCTCGTTCGTTGTGTTGAGCGCCTCCCTAGATGGACCCAAAAATGGGAACAAGAGCGCTCAAAGTTTATCCCGAACACCCCAGCACTCGTGGCATGGGGGCTGAAGCCGACGACTTGCCATCTCTCAGATTTGATAAACGGCCGCACAGAAGGTAATATTTTAAATTAACAAGCGTTGCTTAGCGCATATGAACAAAGTCTTCAGCGCACAGGATAACAAAATGCGAGTCTACTCAAATATTACATCTTTGGAGCACTCACCCGCAATCATGCGGGCACCCTTCAGAACACTCTTATAATACATTTCGGGCATACGATACTCCTTGCCCACCGGCGGCGCGTCCGTATGAAGCTTCTCAGCGTCCATCCTGCCCCTGTGCACTTTTGCACGGGCAATGGCCCGACGGGCACCTTCAATGCAGGCGGTGTGCTTGACGGTTTCAACCCAGGGACACGCATCCACCAGCCGCCGCACCAGGCCGAAGTAGCTCCCAGGCATGGCCTCCTTGGGCCACAACCGAACTATGAGGCCTTTCATGTCCTGTTCGGACACCTTGTGGAGCTCGACCAGCTGCTTCAGCTGGTCGCTAAGGGGCACCGGATGTCCGGCCTCAGCATACTGAGACCAGAAGACCTTCTCCGTCGAGCTCCCCTCCTCGGCCCAATAGAATGCGGCAGCATCGGACACGCTGCGGGGCAGATCTGCGAACGCTCCTGGAGAGCTCCGAATTCGGGTAAGTAATAGGTAATTCGCATTTACATGCTTACTTTGCATGAAAAATGCCTTACCCGCCGCTATCTTCTTTAACGCCTCGATTTCCTGGAGGTCCTTGTGGGCTTCGGCCTTAGCGGCTTTGGCACTCTCAAGAGCCGATGCAAACTCGGACTCTCGAGTCTTTGAGTCGCGCTCCAAACTCTCATGTTTTTCCACGAGAGCCTGGAGCTCTTGCTGCACCTCCGCCACCCGCGCCTCTTGCTTCTCTCGCTCGGCTCATTCCGCGGCCGCACTGCATTCTGCCGTGGACACTGCCTCCTTCAGGGTCGCTAGCTCATTCGTGGCCCCTGGAGTACCCACGTTATCCTTGTTACTTCTCTTGCAACCAAATCCATTTCTGTAAAGTACAAATTTAACACGGTGTTACTCACCTTCCTTGTCCTCGAGCTGCTTCTTGGCACGGCCGAGCTCGCTCTCGGACCGCTCGAGGTTCTGCTTCAAAGCATTGACCTCCGCAGTCAGTGCGGCAGAGGTCAGCAGTGCAGCCTGCAATCCCATATTGACATATTTTTTAGACCTCCTGCGTATACCTTTTTAGAACCTCAGTCCGGCTTTTCTTTCCGAACACCGAACCGAGCATCAGGGGCTACTGTCTATGCGATATTATATTACATATCTTAAAATTCTTACCTCAAAGCCTGTTAGAAGGCTGCTGCAGGCTTCGGTCAGCCCGCTCTTGGCGAGCTGAACCTTCTGAATCACCACACTCATCACAGTGCGGTGTTCTTCTTCGATGGAAGCACCGTTAAGCGCCTCCAGCAAGTTATCCGGCGCCTCCGGTTGCACAGAGGCCACCGGTGTCACAGTCTTTCCCTTCTTACGAAGGGGCCGCTCGCCGGACTCCGGAACCATTGCAGGTTTCGGTGCGGAGTCCGGTGCAGAGTCCGGGAGGTTGCCTTGCGGCACCTCTGGGGCCTCCTCCTTCTGGCGGTTCCCTTCCCGGGACCCCACCTCGGCGTCGTCAGCGTCACGGGGGGTTGAGGCGGTCCGAAGAGAATCCATATCCGACGTGCCCAAGGACCCGCTCGACGAAGCGGGAAGATCGTCCTTGGCCGGACTACAGGTTGTATGCGGGATTAGAAAGACACCGTGTGGCAATAAGAAAAATTATGAATTATTTAGGAGTATGGATACTTACGATCTCGCCAGGGGCTTGGCCCTTGAGGGCCACTCCTCGTCGCCGTTGCCGACGTTGGCGGAGCAGTCCGGGGGAAGGGTCCTTCCCTTCTTGGACCCTTCGGCCTCCCTCGTTGGGGAGGCCTTCCTCTTCTTCTCTCCCCCCGCTAGGGGAGAGTCCTCTTTCTTCTCCTCCTCGTCCTCAGGGAAGGAGTCCGCCTCGAACTCATCAGACGATGAGTCCGATACCACCTGATGCCGGGAACTCCTTCGGGTTCCCGTGGCCTTCTTCTTGGCCTTCTTCTCCGGCACCACATAAAGTGCCGGGACCAGCAGCCCCGTCAAACGGGTGTCCGCTGGGTCTTCTGGAAGGGGAGCCGGACAGTTAACCTGTCCGGACGTCTTCTGCCAGTCCTGTTAAAGGCATTGGGAGTTTAGATCCCGCATAGAGTCAAACTATGAAAAGCAAATGTCCCATAAAGGATAACATAGCTTACCTCGCCAGCCGGGCGCTGCGTGCTGAATCCGCGATCTTCGGTTGCGGATGCGGGAGCTTCGGCGCCCTTGAACAGCACCCTCCAGGCAGCTTCGTACGTCGTGTCAAAGAGCCCGCTCAAGGTCCGGTGCTGTGCCGGATCAAACTCCCACAAATTGAAGGCCCGTTGCTGGCAGGGGAGGATCCGGCGGACGAGCATGACCTGGATCACGTTGACAAGCTTAAGCTTCTTGTTCACCAGGGTCTGGAGACAGGACTGGAGTCCGGTCAGCTCTTCTGAGCTACCACATAGCAAGCCCTTCTCTTTTCAGGAGGTGAGCTGCATGGGGATGCCAGAGGATCTGCGCAACAATGTTTCTATTATTTTTCCAGTGCGAAACACAACAGGATTACTTGGTGCTGCTCCACGTGCTGAACAAAAGACGTGCTTGACAAGATATTCAGATGAAAGTATACTCGAGCATTCAAGATATGATCCACCAAATGTGTTACAGATCGGTTCGTTTACTTTTGAGATTCCACCAGTCGAGCCGATGAAGGATACTGTCAACCCAAACTTCAGCACTCCTCCAAGATAAGTGGATGTTGGTGCGCAGGCAAAGTCCTTTCTTTTCTAAACAAGTCCTATGTAATCAACGTGGCCGCAAGATTAATTATTGTATTTAATTAGGAAATACTAGTACTAGGCGAGAGAAGACGTGTCCTTATTTTCTTTTAAAATAGTATACGTGGTTGAGTCGGTTACGCCGTTTGCGGCTGGTTGGCGTCGCCTATATAATGGGCATATTCAGTTTTGTATCAGGTCAGATTTGTTTTAGTTTGGAGTTGAATAAAAACTATAGAAAAGGCCTCACGTCAGAGGCAGCCAGGATGTGTACTTGCGAATCCTAGGGATTCGTTACTGCTGTGCTCGTGACGGATCTCGTATCAGTTTCGGTGCTAAGTCTTCTCCTTTGGCTTCTTATCTTTTTCATTTGATCCGAAGGTTGTTTTCTTCTACGCCTATTTCTTGTGTGACTATTGCCGCCGTTGTTCGCTGTTATTTCGCAAATATCGTGGAAGATCGGACCAACCAGCGACTCGTCGTCTAGTCGAGTCGCTGTTATTTCAGAGCTAAGGTTGTTCACGGTATTGTGTTGATCAAGATGTCAACCTCGGTCAACAAGGAAGACGAGGTTGCTGCTGATTCTCAGGAAATTGTACGTCCAGTGTACGCGGATGATATTCCTCAAAATATTCGGGATGACTTTGACCACACATGCAACTACATCAAGCAATGTCATGATGCGCTCGGCAAAAGGATAGATGTCGTGATCATTCGGTTTGATGGTTTGGCAGACATCATCAATATGCCGGCAACAAATTCTGCACCATCACAGACTGCTCCGGCTGCTCCACTGCGTTATGCACCATCGGCTCGCGACAGACATGCCGGCGTGCATGATCGCCGTTTGGCGACACCTCATGTTGGAGATGATGGTCTTGATGACGGCGTTGACCAGGCAGTGGAGTACGCTCCACGACCACGACACTATGAGCCTCGTCCTGAAACATCCGTTCGTGGTGGAGTGCATGATCGAGTTGGTCAAGCTGTGCGTGCGCCTTTGGACGATGGAATTGGGCGCATAAAAATTTCAATCCCTTCGTTCTCCGGCAAGTGCGAACCAGAAGGCTATTTGGAGTGGGAGATGCGTGTTGATCAAATTTTTGATGCCCATCATTATAGCGAGGAGAAGAAAGTTCAACTTGCTGGAATTGAGTTCACCGGTTACGTGCTAATATGGTGAAATCAAATTTGTCGTTCAAGACATCGCCCGACGACTTGGCGAGGGATGAAAGAATTCATGAGGCGACGTTTTGTTCCCGGGCACTATAAAAGAGATATGTATAACAAATTGCAGCGGCTCTCTCAAGGTAATATGAGTGTTGATGAATATTACAAGGAGATGGAATTGCTTATGATACGTACAGGGATAGGGGAGGATCCGGAGGCGACCATGGCACGTTTCTTTAATGGGCTAAATATCGAGGTGCAGGATCGTGTTGAGATGGTGGTCTACTACAACATACAAGATCTTGCGCACCAAGCTGTGCGTGCGGAACAACAAATTAAGCGACGCCAAGTCAACACAGTTCCGAGTACCACTTTGAACACTTGGCGGCGCTCGCTACATAAGAGTGAGGATGTCGTTCCTAGCTCTAGGGCGGCAACATCAAATCGCTCTCATGATTCTGTGCAGAAGGATGTTTCCAAATCAGGACTGTCGAGGGCTGATTCTAGTGCGCAGTCGACCACACGCACTAGTGACATAGAGTGTTTCAAGTGTGGTGGAAGGGGACATATGAAGCGTGAATGTCCTAATGAGAAAAGAGTGCTGCTCACAAGAGATGGATATGCATCTGCTAGTGATGAAGAGGCGGTTTCTGACACTTCTAGTGAAAATCTAAGGATGCTGAAAATGTGGTTGCGAGTTTTGAAGCTGCTGAATCATATCCATCACTAATGGTGCAACGAGTGCAAGAGGATCGCATTGAGGATAAGGGACAACGTTGGAACATTTTTCAGACTCGGTGCAAGGTCAACAATAGCAATTGTAAGTTGATCATCGATGGTGGAAGCTACACCAATGCGGTTAGTAAAGGGTTGGTGGATTCTTTAGGATTACATGTGTGGAAACATCCACAACCTAACCGTGTTGAGTGGATGCATCACACGGGAAAGTTGAAGGTTACACACAAGGTGCGCATCAATTTTTCGGTTAGCGACTATACTGATATGGTGGTATGTGATGTTTTGCCCATGGATGCATGCCATTTATTATTGGGAAGGCCATGGCAATATGATCGTGGTGCCATACATGACGGGAGGTCCAACACTTATTCATTTTGGAAGAAAGGAAGACGACATGTGCTGCGACCAATGTTTACCTATGCAATCAAGGTAGATGTTGATACTTCTCTTCAAAAAAAGATTGCAAAGGTTATTTCGAAATCGAGGACGGCTTCGATTCAAGAGGGAGAGGATGATCTGTGCAACAATGTTTCTATTATTCTTCCAGTGCGAAACACAACAGGATTACTTGGTGCTGCTCCACGTGTTGAACAAAAGACGTGCTTGACAAGATATTCAGATGAAAGTATACTGGAGCATTCAAGATATGATCCACCAAATGTGTTACAGATCGGTTCGTTTACTTTTGAGATTCCACCCGTCGAGCCCATGAAGGATACTTTGGTGCGCAGGCAAAGTCCTTTCTTTTCTAAACAAGTCCTATGTAATCAACGTGGCCGGAAGATTAATTAGTGTATTTAATTAGGAAATACTAGTACTAGGCGAGAGAATTCGTGTCCTTATTTTCTTTTAAAATAGTATACGTGGTTGAGTCGGTTACGCCGTTTGCGGCTGGTTGGCGTCGCCTATATAATGGGCATATTCAGTTTTGTATCAGGTCAGATTTGTTTTATTTGGAGTTGAATAAAAACTACAGAAAAGGCCTCACGTCAGAGGCAGCCAGGATGTGTACTTGCGAATCCTAGGGATTCGTTACCGCTGTGCTCGTGACTGATCTCGTATCAGTTTCGGTGCTAAGTCTTCTCCTTTGGCTTCTTATCTTTTTCGTTTGATCCGAAGGTTGTTTTCTTCTACGCTTATTTCTTGTGTGACTATTGCTGCCGTTGTTCTCTGTTATTTCGCAAATATCGTGGAAGATCGAACCAACCAGCGACTCGTCGTCTAGTCGAGTCTCATCACCAGATCTGAATTCGTGGGCCGCTGCCCATTTAGGGTCACGCGGCTCGGTGATGTAGAACCATCCCGATTGCCACCCTTTGATGGATTCCACGAAGGCACCCTCGAGCCAAGTGACGTTGGGCATTTTGCCCACCATGGCGCCTCCGCACTCCGCTTGGCTCCCCTTCACAACCTTCGGCTTGACATGAAGGTCTTTAACCACAAGCCGAAGTGGGGCTGGATGCATAGGAAGGCCTCGCACACGACGATAAACGCCGAGATGTTGAGGATGAAATTTGGGGCCAGATCGTGGAAATCCAGGCCGTAGTAGTACATGAGCCCCCGGACAAAGGTGTGAAGTGGGAAGCCCAGTCCGCGGAGGAAGTGGGGAAGGAATACGACCCTCTCATGGGGCCTGGGGGTGGGGATGAGCTGCCCCTCGTCGGGCAGCCGGTGCGCGATGTCGCTGGACAGGTATCCGGCGCTGCGCAGCTTCTCGATGTGCCCCTCCGTAACGGAGGAGGCCATCCACTTGCCTCCCGCTCCGGACATGGCTGGAGAAGGTTTGAGGTGAGATGTGCGGACTTGGGCGCTGGAGCTCGAGTGCGCGGAGATGGATAAGGAAAGGAGGAAGAAGGCGTAGGTGAAAGAGGTGGATCCTTATCCCCTTATATATGGGCGGACGAAACTATATGTCCCCACCGGCCTGGTAAAACTCGCTTATCTCCCAAGCGCCACAATCAATGGCGCGGTTGGGTTACCCACGTTCGTATTGATGGGAATCCTGGAATAAGGGGAACACGATCTCTGCTTCGACAAGATGTGCCAAGGAAACCGCTTCGCTAAACGCGTTGAGGTGGTATAATAAAAACGATTCGTAAAGGCTTGGTAGTGGTGTGACGTCACGTCACAAAATACGTCAGCAGATTGAACTTGTGTGAATATTATTCTCTCTACGGTGGTACGTGGAATTTATTTTGCAGAGCCGGACACTATCCTGGTGTTCGCAATCTTCTATGAATTATTCGGAGGAGGAACCCGCTTTGCAATGCCGAAGACAATATGCGCGCCGGACTCGTCATCATTGAAGCCTGGTTCAGGGGCTACTGAGGGAGTCCTGGACTAGGGGGTGTCCGGATAGCCGAACTATCATCATCGGCCGGACTCCAAGACTATGTAGATACAAGATTGAAGACTTCGTCCCGTATCCGGATGGGACTTTCCTTGGCGTGGGAGGCAAGCTTGGCAATACGGATATGTAGATCTCCTACCATTGTAACCGACTCTGTGTAACCCTAGCCCTATCCGGTGCCTATATAAACCGGAGGGTTTTAGTCCATAGGACGAACAACAATCATACCATAGGCTAGCTTCTAGGGTTTAGCCTCCTTGATCTCGTGGTAGATCCACTCTTGTACTACCCATATCATCAATATCAATCAAGCAGGAGTAGGGTTTTACCTCCATCGAGAGGGCCCAAACCTGGGTAAAAACATCGTGTCCCTTGTCTCCTGTTACCATCCGCCTAGACGCACAGTTCGGGACCCCCTACCCGAGATCCGCCGGTTTTGACACCGACACTCATCGCTCGTAAAATCTTTTCGCTCCTTGATCTCCATGATTCGGTACTTGATCCTACCACTCAAGGCCATCTCTTCATCGCTGAGAGCAGATGCGCGACTCTCGACAAACTCGTTCTCTGACTTGAGACACTATTCGGCAACATTGTTTTTTGCAAAGATGCAACGAAGTTAATTAGCAGTGAAACAAAACAAATAACTGTGCATGGTTCGGTATAAATGTCAGAGAAGTTAACTGAACTACCTGATCGATTGCAAGGTCCAGTGTAAGAAGCGCACCGAGATTCAACCTGAAGAACTTCTTGAGGTATTCCTGAAGAACTCCAGGGTACCAGTCTATCCTGATACCACCCTCTCTCGATGAAGTTTGGGGCCAGGATGATCTCCAATGGCGGCACTATCTTGAGACCGTGTAAGTCGCCCTCTTCCATGCGGAAAATCCATGCTCTCATCCTACGTTCCCGCTCTCTGTATCACGCAACCATGCATGCTACTTATATTCAATAAATTCCCTACAACAAAAATATAAATAAAGAAATTATATGCAGTTTCGAACATCATATTATTAATATAAATTCCAATCTTTCATATAAACTAACCTCATTTCTATAATTGATATAATTGTAAACATAATTGATATCTTCGCGATATTAATATATTCCCTTTCTCAAAAAATATAATTGTAAACAATTCCCGCATGGAGACCATCGGGTTCTATGTTAGGTTCACGTGACCATATGCCCCTACCAGATTTTATCAACCATTAACTATCCAAGATATTGGCTAGAGATTTTTCTTAGCCCCTTATTGGCCAAAATTTTGGCAAGATTTTGTGAGGGCAATATGAAACAGGTGATCAATTAAAAAAACAATGTTATGGCTAGCGATCAATCATTGACTAGGATGTCATAGGCTGCCAAATTTTTGGCCGGTCACATTTGGGCACCAACCAAACATACCCTTGGTCTCTTCATGCATTGTAGGTGATTTGGCTCATAAAGCGCCGATTTGGCATACAGAGAAGCGCACAACTATGTTTTCTTCCAATAGCACGATCCACCAGCTATTAGATGCTTTTTAGTTTTCATGTACCCTCTTTGTAAAGAAATATAAAAGCGTTTAGATCACTAACAAGGTCATTAAGATATATCTATGGCATTAGACCAACTTAAATTGCTATCATCTCTCTCTCTCTCTCTCTCTCACACACACACACACGCACGCACGCACGCACGCACGCACGCACGCACGCACGCACACACACACACACACACACACACACACACACACACACCTTCATGTTTGTTGAGAAAGTTAGTAATATTTTTCTAACATTTTAAATAGAATATTTGGCACTCCACCAGTACCAATAAACTTACCAAACATTTGTTGGGTGGAAATTTGAGTCTGATTCCGGTTCTACGACTACATGTGTTTCATCACACAATTTTCACATGCATTTCTCGCTACAACACAACTAACACCAAGCACGTGTAACATTTCCTTGCTTTTAACTATAGTTTATATGTATTCATGGTTCTTCAATGACCACCAAAAAACATACTATGTGAATGAATGCCCAACTCACACTTCTACAATGACACCCCTATCATATATATGTCTGCTTTTAGGAACTCAACTGAAAACATACATATTCATTGAGAATGATAGTCCTCATCAATCTGTTGTGTGAGGCTTACATTTCTTTCCTTCTTTGCTCAACATAGTTGTGAGCTTTGAGATATTGGAAGAAAACATAGAAAATGAAGGGATTCCATTTTGAATATTTGTCGTTAGTTGTACCATCCATGTTACTTCTTGTGTTGCATCGTTGGTGCCTTTCTATGGTATTGCGATGATTGTCTCTCCGTGACAAGATGAGCATAGTATACTAAAGAATAGTATGAAGTGCTAGGTTTTGTATTGCATGAATACCAAGCTATGGCGAGTAAGGTTGAAGACGTAGTCGTCATTGTATATATAGTGGAGATTTATTTGTCCCTTGGTGATGTTCTCCATAAATCGACACTTTCTTTCGACAATGTATATGATAGCATTGTCCTTCAAAACGAAAAGTCAAAAGAAGTTCTCGTGACGAATACTATTAAAAAAATTATTTATTTTTGTGGGTTTCCTTGTTGAAGATTTGCAAATTGAAAAAAAAGAGAGAAAACATTGAAATTCAAACTTTCAAAAGAGAAAAAAAACTTGGACTTCTCCAACTCAACGACGAAATTTGTATGTCCACCTGAGAACCAGTGGAACTGAAGTCACGGTGGGTACAGCTGTTGTTGAGCCCTACTAGTCAAAGGGAATCTTAATATTGAGAAGATAGTGGTATAGAACACTTCTTTTTGGACAAAAATAATATAAAAAATAAGAATATAATTGAAATGAAAACATAAATAGTAAGTCTAATTACTATAGATTTTAGGAGTTAATAAAAACTTTAGTATGAAATACACAGGGAATTCGGTAGAACACAAAGGTTTCTGACTAGCATTTATATATTTTCCCAATCATAACTGCCACATTTGGAATAACTGATCATCCTAAATTCGTCGTTGTTCTAAGGAAACTTGTCCTCCAACATTCCTATATTTTGTTTTCATTTTTTGGAATAATTGGTTTAGCTCTTATTTTAATAAAGAATTTCTTCCTGTCTTCCTATTTTTTGTTCTCGTATTTTTTGTCATCTGCATTTCCTTTTATGCAATGCAAGGCAGCCAGACCACGAAGCTTAGTCTGAATCTAATCTAGGCGGCCGGTGGCAGGGAGGGGATTTCTGGTGTCTCGAATCCGGCTAGTAGAAGGTAGGGTTTTAGTCCTCGCAGGGGCGGCGTTTGGACGGATGGCGACGCTTCTTCTTCGAGTCAGTCTTCCGACTCCGATCCTCCTCAAGTTTGTTCGTGGGGACGGATTAGACGGTGTTCCGGTGTAGATTCCTGCCAACTCCCCGGGGCGGCGAGGTTAGGTTTTCTTGTCGAGCGTATGCAACGGCGATATTTGGTGTGAGGTTCTTCATACCCATTTAAGGATTCAACGGCGACGACTGCGGTTCCGGGGTGCTGATCCTTAGGGGCACGTGCACGAAGACTTCTCAGCTGTCATTGACAAGGTCAGGCTCCGATATGGGAGCGGCCACAACGGCTCATTCTGGCGGCAGCAATGGTCGTTCAGTGGTCTATGGACCTCGATGTAAATTTTATTATGTTTGAGGTGTTCTGTATTTCCGGTGAATCTTTATAATTGATTTGATCCTTTTCAAAAAAAAAAAAGATAATGCATAGTGACAGTGTGGTAGTCCTACAAAAGCCTTCTAATTTGTGTACTACTACTATTAGTTGTGCACCGCCGATTTTTGCTAACACTCATCTCTCTCCTTCCTCGCCTCCTCCTCTCCCTGCCTCCATGACGTAGGTCGCCTCCTCAATGGTGCTACCACCAAGTGAGAATTGATGAATTGATCCCTGCTAATCCTGAATCCCTTCTATTTCCTGAAGCTATTCCCCTCCTCATTTTTAACCCCCGTCACTTGACACTCTCCCTGATTTCCTCTCTGCTTTTTTTCTGGGTTGTAGGTCATGGTCGCAGCCGTGCCGCTGGATGGCATACGCACACTGGAGCTCGAGCATGTGGCCGAGGTGGAGAGGCTCCGGCATCGACCGAAGGTTGGTTCTCAACTGTTACTTCTATGCTTTCCCCATTATTATTTCTGTTCCTTCCCTAGCTCTATCTGCAACAGAACTGAATCTCTTTGGCTGATCTAGTTTTCAGAGTTAGGCATTTCTTCGGATGTGATTTTCTTCTAATTTGTTTGCGCCCCTTGGATCTGGGCGATTGGAACTGTTGTATATACTCAAATTAACAGCGATTGAAACTGTTAAGATTAATAACTGGTACAATCGCCACTTAGTTCTGTTAGACCGCTGACTGTGTGTTCTCCCCACGATCTACGCATGATCCCGTGCACGTACTGCTTTCGGTTGGGCACTGCCCTCCTATATGTAATCCCAACTGTACTCTGTATGCAATCAAGAAAGGTATTCAATCAGTTTACATGGTATCACATAACTCTCCCACGATCCTCTCCTAAACTCCAGCGCCATGACCAACCCCGGTGCCGGCAATCCCTCCCAACCGGCCGCCGGCAGCCCAACTATTCCGGCGACCTCCTCCACCACTACCCTCACTATCCCCTCTCTCTCCTTCAGCGACACAATCACCGATGTTACTCCCTTCATCCCCATTGTTCTTGATCTTCATAGCAGGAACTACTACCACTGGCGCCACTTGTTCGAGATCCACCTCGGCCGCTGCTCGCTGCTTCACCACATCTCCGACGCCTCTCCTCCCGAGCCGCACAATCCTCGTTGGCTCAAAGATGATCTCGCCATAATCCAGTGGCTTTACACACGCATCTCCACCGAGCTGTTCAACCTCATCGTCAAGGACGGCACCACCGCGCGTGACATCTGGACAGAGCTCCGGCATCTCTTTGAGGACAACCGCGACGCCCGCATCTCAGCCCTCAACGTCGAGCTCCGCACCATTACCCAGGGCTATCGTCCTGTTGGCGTGTTCTGTCAACAGATCAAGGCGATTGGCGATGAACTCCGTGAACTCGGGGAAACCGTTGCCGATCGCTCTCTCCTTCACGCTCTCATGGGCGGGCTGGACGAGCGGTTCGTGCAGCAGGCGTCGCTGATTCCTTTGCTTCGCCCCCTGCCTTCTCAGTCCGAGGCGAGGTCGATGCTGCAGCTCGAGGAGCAAACCCAGGCGTGCAAGATCGGCGCTCCGCGTCTCTTCCACACAGCCGCCACTCCTGCTCCGTCGCCGCCAACATCATCCTCGGCGCCGCCCGCCCCGCAGCCGCCCCCCGGATGACGTCCAAGTCCAAATTACAAGGGCAAAAACCTGGTCTATCGACCGCCCAAGCAGCACTCGTCGGCTTCCTCGTCGTCCTCCGCGCCTCCACCGCCGGCGCCTCCATCGGCGCCAACGACACTGGCGTCTGCGGCGCCCCCGGCTTCTTCTACATGGCGGCCTACTGCTGATCTCTGGACGGGACTCGTTCAGGCACGGCCGATGCCCTGGATCGCGCCTTCCCCCTACGATGCTCCTCCTCCATACAGTGGCGCCTGGGCGCCCGGGATGCGTCCCTCCGTCGGGGCTCCCGGCCTTCTTGGCTCTCGGCCGCCGCCGCATGCGTACACGGCCTACACCCCTCTGTACCAGTCTTCGGCACCTCCATCAGCACCACATCCGTACCTCTACTGTGCCCCTATAGCAGGTTGGGATCTTGCTGGTCCATTGGCGTCGCCGTCTGCATCCCCACACCAGCCGACACCCCCTGCTTCAACTTCGGCACCACCGACCTGGGATCAAGCTACTCTCATCGCCGCCCTGAACTCACTTACCACCCAGGACACAGGTACGTAGTGGATTTTTGATTCTGGTGCATCTTCGCATATGTTTGCATCATCTAGTACGCTGTCATCCATCCATCCCTCCATTCTATTTCCTTCTATCACCATTGGTGATGGCTCTACTGTACCCGTTTCATGCGTCGGCACCACCTCTCTTTCCTCTTCTCGCTCGCCCCTTTCTTCTTCGTGAGGTTCTGGTCGCTCCTGCTTTAATTAAAAATCTGATCTCTGTCCGTCATTTTACCATAGATAACCAAGTTTCTGTTGAGTTTGATCCCTTTGGGTTGTCTGTGAAGGATCTCCACAGCAAGGCGGTGATAGCTCGGTTCAATAGCTCTGGCGATCTCTACACCATCAACGGCGTCTCCACTCCATCACCTCAAGCCATGCATGCCTCCATCACTCCATCACCTCAAGCCATGCATGCCTCCATCAGTCTCTGGCATCGCCGTTTCGGTCATCCCAACGCCACTACCACTACAAAGCTTCTTCAAGAGTTCCAGCTCCCGCATGATTGAGGCTCTCATGACGCATCTCTCTGTCACACGTACTGCTTTCGGTTGGGCACTGCCCTCCTATATGTAATCCCACCTATACTCTGTATGCAATCAAGAAAGGTACTCAATCAATTTACATGGTATCAGATAACTCTCCCACGATCCTCTCCTAAACTCCAGTGCCATGACCAACCCCGGTGCTGGCAATCCCTCCCAACCGGCCGCCGGCAGCCCAACTATTCCGGCGACCTCCTCCACCACTACCCTCACTATCCCCCCTCTCTCTCCTTCAGCGACACAATCACCGATGTTACTCCCTTCATCCCCATTGTTCTTGATCTTCATAGCAGGAACTGCTACCACTGGCGCCACTTGTTCGAGATCCACCTCGGCCGCTGCTCGCTGCTTCACCACATCTCCGACGCCTCTCCTCCCGAGCCGCACAATCCCCGTTGGCTCAAAGATGATCTCGCCATAATACAATGGCTTTACACGCGCATCTCCACCGAGCTGTTCAACCTCATCGTCGAGGACGGCACCACCGCGCGTGACATCTGGACAAAGCTCCGGCGTCTGATACGTCTCCAACGTATCTATAATTTTTGATTATTCCATGCTATTATATTACCTCTTTTGGATGTTTATGGGCTTTATTTTACACATTTATATCATTTTTGGGACTAACCTACTAACTGGAGGCCTAGCCCATATTGCTGTTTTTTTGCCTATTTCAGTATTTCGAAGAAAAGGAATATCAAACGGAGTCCAAACGGAATGAAACCTTCGGGAGCATTATTTTTGGAACAAATCTGATCCGGAGAGCTTGGAGTGCAAGTCAAGAAGCCTCCGAGGGCCCCACGAGATAGGAGGGCGCGCCCCCTGTCTCGTGGGCCACTCAGGTGGCCACCGACGTACTTCTTCCTCCTATATATACCTACGTACCCCAAAAACATCCAGGAGCACCACGAAACACAATTTCCACCGCCGTAACCTTCTGTATCCGTGAGATCCCATCTTGGAGCCCTTGCTGGCACTCTGCCGGAGGGGGAAGCAACCACGGAGGGCCTCTACATCAACATACTTGCCCCTCCGATGAGTTGTGAGTAGTTTACCACAGACCTACGGGTCCATAGTTATTAGCTAGATGGCTTCTTCTCTCTTTTTGGATCTCAATACAATGTTCTCCCCCTCTTTTGTGGAGATCTATTTGATGTAATCTCTTTTTGCGGTGTGTTTGTCTATGGGTTTATGATCAAGTTTATCTATGAATAATATTTGAATCTTCCCTGAATCCTTTTATGTATGATTGAGTTATCTTTGCAAGTCTCTTCGAATTATCAGTTTGGTTTGGCCTACTAGATTGGTCTTTCTTGCCATGGGAGAAGTGCTTAGCTTTGGGTTCAATCTTGCGGTGTTCTTACCCAGTGATAGAAAGGGTTGCAAGACACGTATTGTATTGTTGCCATCGAGGATAACAAGATGGGGTTTATATCATATTGCATGTGTTTATCCCTCTACATAATGTCATCTTGCTTAATGCGTTACTCTATTCTTATGAACTTAATACTCTAGATGCAGGCAGGAGTCGGTCGATGTGTGGAGTAATAGTAGTAGATGCAGGCAGGAGTCGGTCTACTTGTTATGGACGTGATGCCTATATACATGATCATGCCTAGATAATCTCATAACTATGCGCTTTTCTATCAATTGCTCGACAGTAATTTGTTCACCCACCGTAATACTTATGCTATCTTGAGAGAAGCCTCTAGTGAAACCTATGGCCCTCGGGTCTATCTCTTATCATATATGCTTTCCATCTACCTTTATTTGCATCTTTATTTTTTGCATCTATATCCCAAAATACTAAAAATATATTTATCTTATCATATTATCTTTATTAGATCTCACTTCCGCAAGTGGCCGTGAAGGGATTGACAACCCCTTTATTGCGTTGCTTGCGAGTTCTCAGTTTGTTTGTGTAGGTGCGTGGGACTTTTGAGGAGCCTCCTACTGGATTGATACCTTGGTTCTCAAAACTGAGGGAAATACTTACGCTGCACTTTGCTGCATCACCCTCTCCTCTTCGAGGAAAACCAACGCAAGCTCAAGACGTAGAAAGAAGGATTTCTGGCGCCATTGCCGGGGAGGTTTTCGCTCATGTCAAGACATACCAAGTACCCATCACAAACCCATCTCCCTCGCATTTACATTATTTGCCATTTGCCTCTCGTTTTCCTCTCCCCCACTTCACCCTTGTCGTTTTATTCGCCCTCTCTTTCCCAATCTCCTCTCTCTTTACCTTGCCTTTTTGTTTGCTTGTGTCTCCATGTGCCTTCTATGTGCTTGCATCATTGCTTGCTAAAAATCTATTGTTATGGATCCACTTAAAGTGTTCTACTTGGATCATCTTCGATCCTTATGTGTGCTGAAACCCCAACTAGCCTAGTTGATGGGAAATCTTTAGATGAGCATGCTCATTTTGTGCGTCACCGTTTGTCTGAAAAAGGGAAGCTCTTATGGTATCATATAAATAGTTTGCTATGCTATGCTTGGAATCTTTGTGAAATTTGTGATTTTACTTGTTGCTCTAAGAACCCTAAAAAAACACCTTCCCTACCTATGTGAGTTCAATGATAATGAAATCTTATCTTCTTATGCAAAGGGTGTTTATAGTTACTATGATATCGAACAAACTGAAGAATTTGTCGTTTTCAAGGGTGCTCATGAAGTTGCTTCTTTGATTGAAAAGTATGATTTTACTCTCAACAAATCTGAAAACTCCGTCATACTTAATTATTGCAATGAAAGCTTTGCTCATAATGTCTATGTCCAAGAATTTATTGAAAGAATGACCATTGCTTTGGAAGAAAATAATGATATGAATGAATCTATAGATAATGATGATTCCGATGATTTGATTGAAATATCCCTTGATGAACATGATGCTTGCTATTCTTGTGGCCATGATGCCAACATTTATGAAGATGAATTTGCTATAGTTCCTTATGTTAAACATGAGATCGTTGCTATTGCACCCATACTTGGTAGTTCCTTCGATGAAAAGCTTGATTGCAATGCTTTTACTATAAATTCTCTTGTTGTCAATTGTGCTAATAATACGCAAAACCTTAAGCTTGGGGATGCTAGTTTTGCTATGTTTACTACTTGTTGCAATGATCATGATTGGGGTGATTCTTCTTATGTTCTTGAAAATTTATTTAAGCCCCATGATGAATATGAGATTGATAATAGTGTTTGCAACCTTGGAAGTGGGTTTGGAAGAGTGTAAACTTTAGATCACATATTTGGAGAATGTTCAATCTTATGAAATTTTTGAGAAAAGTGGGTTCGGAGAGGTCATGACTTTGGTTAATGTTAATCCCACTATCTTGGAAGAGTGTCAACTTTGCATGCATGTGGATCGTGTTGAAAATATGTTATGTGATAGTTATTTTGTTGAATTTGCTTACAATCCTACATGTAATTATTATGAGAGAGGAAAATATGGTTGTAGAAATTTTTATGTTACTAAATTACCTCTCTTCATGTTGAGATTGCTACCATCTCTTTGTTCATCCTTGCATATGCTAATTTTAGCTTGCCTTGATAATTTGTTTGCTTACAAGATTCCTATGCATCGGAAGTATGTTAGACTTAAGTGTGTTTGTCACATATTTTATGATGCTCTCTTTGTGCTTCAATTCTTGTCTTTCATGTGAGCATCATTGAAATCTCAATGCCTAGCTAAAAAGGCTTTAAAGAAAAGCGCTTGTTGGGAGATAACCCAATAATTTTCCTTGCTGTTATTTAAAAAATCATGCATCTACCTCCTGGTTAGATGTGTTTTTATCTTTTAATTAGTGTTTGTGCCAAGTGGAACCTATAGGATAACCTACGATGATAGTTGATTTGATTCTGCTAAAAAACAGAAACTTTGCATGCACGAATATAATTTTGTTAAATCACAGGAACGTGATTTTGCGTTGATTCTTTTTTCTGCTGTTCAATAGACAAATTGTCCAGGACTTCCTATTTTGGTAGGATTTTTAGAGTTCCAGAAGTTTGCGTTAGTTACAGATTGCTACAGGCTGTTCTGTTTTTGACAGATTCTGCTTTTCATGTGTTGTTTGCTTATTTCAATGCATCTATGGCTAGTAAATCAGTCTATGAACCATAAAGAAGTTGGAATATAGTAGGTTTAACACCAAATTAAATAAAGAATGAGTTCATGGCAGTACCTTATGTGGTGGTTTTGTTTTCTTTCACTAAGGGAGCTTATAAGATTTCCTGTTGAGTTTTGTATTGTGAAGTTTTCAAGTTTTGGGTAAAGCTTTTATGGACTATGGAATAAGGAGAGCCAAAAGCCTAAGCTTGGGGATGCCCTGGGAAGGGATCCCATTTTTCGTCTTCGTTCATTGGTAACTTTACTTGGAGCTATATTTTTATTCGCCACATGATATGTGTTTTGCTTGGAGCGTCGTGTATTATATTAGTCTTTGCTTTTTAGTTTACCACAATCATCCTTGCTGTACACACATTTTGGGAGAAGCCTATTTGATTATAATTTGCTAGAATACTCTATGTGCTTCACTTATATCTTTTGAGCTTGATAGTTTTTGCTCTAGTGCTTCACTTATATCTTTTAGAGCACGGTGGTGTCTTAATTTTGAAAAAATTGCTAGTCTCTCATGCTTCACTTCACTTATATTATTTTGAGAGTCTTTTAGAACAGCATGGTATTTGCTATGATCATAAAGTTGGTCCTAGAATGATGAGCATCCAAGTTGGGTATAATAAAAACTATCATAGAAAGTGAATTGGATGCTATGATCAATTTGATGCTTGATAATTGTTTTGAGATATGGAGGTAGTGATATTAAAGTCATGCTAGTTGGGTGATTATGAATTTAAAGAATGCTTATGTTGAAGCTTGTGATTCCCGTAGCATGCACGTATGGTGAACCACTTTGTGATGAAGTTGGAGCACAATTTTATTTATTGATTGTCTTCCTTATGAGTGGCGGTCGGGGACGAGCGATAGTCTTTTCCTACCAATCTATCCCCCTAGGAGCATGCACGTAGTAGTTTGGTTTTTGATAACTTCTAAATTTTTGCAACAAGTATATGAGTTCTTTTGATTAATGTTGAGTCCATGGATTATACGCACTCTTTCACCCTTCCACCATTGCTAGCCTCTCTTGTACCGTGCAATTTTCGCCAGTACCATATACCCACCATACTCCTTCCTCAAAATAGCCACCATACCTACCTATTATGGCATTTCCATAGCCATTTCGAGATATATTGCCATGCAACTTTCCACCGTTCTGTTCATATGACACGCATTAATTTTGTCATATTGCTTTTTGCATGATCATGTAGTTGACATTGTATTTGTGGCAAGGCCACTTTCATAATTTTCATACATGTCGCTCTTGATTCATTGCATATCCCGGTACACCGCCGGAGGCATTCATATAGAGTCATATCTTGTTCTAGCTTTGAGTTGTAAATCCATAAAGTGTGATGATCTTTATTATTAGAGCATTGTCCTAGTGAGGAAAGGATGATGAAGACTATGATTCCCCCACAAGTCGGGATGAGACTTCGGACTTTACAAAAAGAAAAAAAGGAGAAAGGCCAAAAGGAAAAAAAAGAAAAAGAAAAAAAGATATGCCAAAGAAAAAAAAGAAGAAGAAAGAAAAAAAAGAAAAAATAATAAAAATGATAGAAAAAGAGAGAAGGGACAATGCTACTATCTCTTTTTCCACACTTGTGCTTCAAAATAGCACCATGATCTTCATGATAGAGAGTCTCATATGTTGTCACTTTCATATACTAGTGAGAATTTTTCATTATAGAGCTTGGCTTGTATATTCCAATGATGGGCTTCCTCAAAAGTGCCCTAGGTCTTCGTGAGCCAGCAAGTTGGATGCACCCCACTTAGTTTCTTTTGTTGAGCTTTCATATATTTATAGCTCTAGTGCATCCGTTGCATGGCAATCCCTACTCACTCACATTGATATCTATTAATGGGCATCTCCATAGCCTGTTGATACGCCTAGTTGATGTGAGACTATGCTTCTTTTTGTCTTCTCCACAACCACCCTTCTATTCCACATATAGTGCTATGTCCATGGCTCACGCTCATGTATTGCGTGAAAGTTAAAAAAGTTGAGATTATTAAAGTATGAAACAATTGCTTGGCTTGTCATCGGGGTTGTGCATGATTAAATACTTTGTCTGATGAAGATAGAGCATAGCCAGACTATATGATTTTGTAGGGATAACTTTCTTTAGCCATGTTATTTTGAGAAGACATGATTACTTTGATTAGAATGCTTGAAGTATTACTATTTCTTATGTCAATATGAACTTTTATTTTGTATTCATTTGGATCTGAACATTCATGCCACAATAAAGAAAATTACATTATGAATTATGCTAGGTAGCATTCCACATCAAAAATTCTCTTTTTATCATTTACCTACTCGAGGACGAGCAGAAATTAAGCTTGGGGATGCTTGATACGTCTCCAACGTATCTGTAATTTTTGATTGTTCCATGCTATTATATTACCTCTTTTGGATGTTTATGGGCTTTATTTTACACATTTATATCATTTTTGGGACTAACCTACTAACCGGAGGCCCATCCCATATTGCTGTTTTTTTTGCCTATTTCAGTATTTCGAAGAAAACGAATATCAAATGGAGTCCAAACGGAATGAAACCTTCGGGAGCGTTATTTTTGGAACAAATCTGATCCGGAGAGCTTGGAGTGCAAGTCAAGAAGCCTCCGAGGGCCCCACGAGATAAGAGGGCGCGCCCCCTGTAGGGCGCGCCCCCTGTCTCGTGGGCCCCTCGGGCGGCCACCGACGTACTTCTTCCTCCTATATATACCTACGTACCCCGAAAACATCCAGGAGCACCACGAAACACAATTTCCACCGCCGTAACCTTCTGTATCCGCGAGATCCCATCTTGGAGCCCTTGCCGGCACTCTGCCGGAGGGGAAGCAACCACGGAGGGCCTCTACATCAACATCCTTGCCCCTCCGATGAGTTGTGAGTAGTTTACCACAGACCTACGGGTCCATAGTTATTAGCTAGATGGCTTCTTCTCTCTTTTTGGATCTCCATACAATGTTCTCCCCCTCTCTTGTGGAGATATATTCGACGTAATTTTTTTTGCGGTGTGTTTGTCGAGATCCGATGAATTGTGGGTTTATGATCAAGTTTATCTATGAATAATATTTGAATCTTCTCTGAATTCTTTTATGTATGATTGAGTTATCTTTGCAAGTCTCTTGGAATTATCAGTTTGGTTTGGCCTACTAGATTGGTCTTTCTTGCCATGGGAGAAGTGCTTAGCTTTGGGTTCAATCTTGCGGTGTTCTTACCCAGTGACAGAAAGGGTTGCAAGACACATATTGTATTGTTGCCATCGAGGATAACAAGATGGGGTTTATATCATATTGTATGTGTTTATCCCTCTACATCATGTCATCTTGCTTAATGCGTTACTCTGTTCTTATGAACTTAATACTCTAGATGCAGGCAGGAGTCGGTCGATGTGTGGAGTAATTGTAGTAGATGCAGGCAAGAGTCGGTCTACTTGTTATGGACGTGATGCCTATATACATGATCATGCCTAGATAATCTTATAACTATGCGCTTTTCTATCAATTGCTCGACAGTAATTCATTCACCCACCGTAATACTTATGCTATCTTGAGAGAAGCCTCTAGTGAAACCTATGGCCCCCGGGTCTATCTCTTATCATATTTGCTTTCCATCTACCTTTATTTGCATCTTTACTTTTTTGCATCTATATCTCAAAATACCAAAATATATTTATCTTATCATATTATCTTTATTAGATCTCACTTCCGCAAGTGGCCGTGAAGGGATTGACAACCCCTTTATTGCGTTGGTTGCGAGTTCTCAGTTTGTTTGTGTAGGTGCGTGGGACTTTTGAGGAGCCTCCTACTGGATTGATACCTTGGTTCTCAAAACTGAGGGAAATACTTACGCTACACTTTGCTGCATCACCCTCTCCTCTTCGAGGAAAACCAACGCAAGCTCAAGACGTAGCAGCGTCTCTTTCAGGACAACCGCGATGCCCGCATCTCTGCCCTCAACGTCGAGCTCCGCACCATCACCCAGGGCGATCGTCCTGTTGGCGTCTTCTGTCAACAGATCAAGGCGATTGGCGATGAACTCCGTGACCTCGGGGAAACCGTTGCCGATCGCTCTCTCCTTCACGCTCTCATGGGCGGGCTGGACGAGCGGTTCGCGCAGCAGGCGTCGCTGATTCCTTTGCTTCGCCCCCTGTCGTCTCTATCCGAGGCGAGGTCGATGCTGCAGCTCGAGGAGCAAACCCAGGCGCGAAAGATCGGCGCTCCGCGTCTCTTCCACACAGCCGCCACTCCTGCTCTGTCGCCGCCAACATCGTCCTCGGCGCCGCCCGCCCCGCAGCCGCCCCCCGGATGGCGTCCAAGTCCAAATTACAAGGGCAAAAACCTGGTCTATTGATCGCCCAAGCAGCACTCGTCGGCTTCCTCGTCGTCCTCCGCGCCTCCATCGGCGCCAACGACACCGGCGTCCGCGGCGCCCCCGGCTTCTTCTACATGGCGGCCTACTGCTGATCCCTCGACGGGGCTCGTTCAGGCACGGCCGATGCCCTGGACTGCGCCTTCCCCCCTACGATGCTCCTCCTGCATACAATGGCGCCTGGGCGCCCGGGATGCGTCCCTCCGTCGGGGCTCCCGGCCTTCTTGGCTCCCGGCCTCCGCCGCATGCGTACACGGCCTACACCCCTCTGTACCAGTCTTCGGCACCTCCATCAGCACCACATCCGTACCTCTACTGTGACCCTATAGCAGGTTGGGATCTTGCTGGTCCATTGGCGTCGCCGTCTGCATCCCCACACCAGCCGACACCCCCTGCTTCAACTTCGGCACCACCGACCTAGGATCAAGCTGCTCTCATCGCCGGCCTGAACTCACTTACCACCCAGGACACAGGTACGTAGTGGATTTTCGATTCTGGTGCATCTTCGCATATGTCTGCATCATCTAGTACGTTGTCATCTATCCATCCCTCCATTCTATTTCCTTCTATCACCATTGGTGATGGCTCTACTGTACCCGTTTCTTGCGTCGGCACCACCTCTCTTTCCTCTTCTCGCTCGCCCCTTCTTCTTCGTGAGGTTCTGGTCGCTCCTGCTTCTAATTAAAAATCTGATCTCTGTCCGTCGTTTTACCATAGATAACCAAGTTTCTGTTGAGTTTGATCCCTTTGGGTTGTCTGTGAAGGATCTCCACAGCAAGGCGGTGATAGCTCGGTTCAATAGCTCTGGCGATCTCTACACCATCAACGGCGTCTCCACTCCATCACCTCAAGCCATGCATGCCTCCATCACTCTCTGGCATCGCCTTTTCGGTCATCCCAACGCCACTACCACTACAAAGCTTCTTCAAGAGTTCCAGCTCCTGCATGATCGAGGCTCTCATGACGCATCTCTCTGTCACACGTACTGCTTTCGGTTGGGCACTGCCCTCCTATATGTAATCCCACCTGTACTCTGTATGCAATCAAGGAAGGTACTCAATCAGTTTACAGGTTCTACAAATATATTTGTGGCCATGGCTCTTAATTTAGAAGCCCCATCGGCTTACGTTACAAGTCTTTCTTCTTGTCAAAGTTAACGTGAAAAGGTTCTCCGCGCCCCCATCAGCTCACATTGTTCGAGTTACATGGTACATCACAATAGTGCAGCAAGTTTGTTGCACTACCAAGTACCAAGAACAATCAGTTTTTTCAATGTCCAGTTGCTCGGCTGCAGGCAGCTCCTGTGTGCACTTCCCTCACTTGCCGGCTTGCCAGCTTCAGTGGCACCGTCTGGGTGTTCCTCTGGTGTTTGACCCTTTCATTCTGCGGTTTTGGACAGGGGTGGGTCTGCGGCTCCGTTGCTGGCTTTGGATTCGCCATGATCGGCTTGCAGAATTTGTCAAGTGCTTGGGCCTTCTTCTTAAGGTCAGAAACAAGAATAGCAGGATTCAGTAGAGCAATCAACCAATTGTGCACTGTCGAGCACTCATTGACAACCTGTTGTTTATCTGATATGTCGATGTGATTGAAATTTGAATCACTGGACAGTGCAGCTTCTTTGAAATTGCAGATGCGGTATAGTAGTTGCTCGAGAGCGGGACATATTTGTTCCCACTCTCTGTAGCGCGCCTCTATAGAGGTACCAAACCTTTTGAGTTCTTCCAGCTTGGCAACATAGGCTCCTTTGGTCGCGTCCTTGCCATATTTGTGCAGCCATTCCTGAACCTCCATTAGAGTTTGCTTGTCCTTGGGTGTGGCAAGATCATAGTACTTGATCCGGCCCCCATGCCAAGTGAACATGCAGCCCGTATAACTAAGATCCTCTAGTCCGCAGTCAGCAAGAACTTCTCGAAATTCCTCCGTCATTTTAACTGGGCTAACATTTCCACCTTTTTTCTCATTTGTTTTAGAAAAGGAGGATGACCCCGGCCTTTCGGAGATGCATGCGGCCACTTTATTGATTATTCCTGAGAACCTTACAAAGTATTACAACAATATGCCTGAATCCGCCATCTTGGCAACATATGCCACTACTCCTATCCATATGATGAAGGGATGCTAGTTGGGCCAAATACCCAGACCACTCACCTAAGCCTATCATCAAAAGCCGGAAGTCCCAACCGAGCCGCATACCGGGTCTGGGGCACAAACCGGTCTGACGCACTCACATGTGTCATCGCCGCCATCGTTCCACAGGTCCGTCTTCAAAGCAGATATTGAGGCTTCTACCTTGTCAGGCCACTCTGCCATCGACGCCACCATGACGCCAGAAAACGTCCTCCTCCTGCGCGAGTCCATCTCCAAGCATCGGACGCCAAGTCTCCACTGCATCACGCTGCCGAGATCGGCCGCCATCAATGTTTAAGATGAAACACCGCTCACCAAAGAAACCAACCACCGTTCCCTCGAGTCCGTGCAACAATCCACGGGAGATTAGCTTGCTAATGTGGATCACACAAAGTTTGCCAAGCAAGGTGTCTCCTCTTTTATTTTGGTTCACCATAAAAGCAAGTTAACCTCCATATTTTCCCATCATTATTCTCCACTCGAACACCAACGAACCCAGGTTGATTAAACCGTGGAAGGATTCGTCAATCTTAAGATGATGCACCGGCTCAGTCTCTCGGAGGTGCTCACGAGGGTAGGGTATGCATGCGTCCGTTCATAGGGATGAGTGTGTGCATATGTATGAGCGTCTGTCCCTGTACTGTGTTAAAAAGAAAACCTACACCCTGATCACCACTTTTTGAAAATTCAAATGAGTCCAAGCCCAACTATTTCGTGGTGCAATTAAGACCAAAAAAATCATTTATGGCTTCTCGATTTCCAGAAGCAATCTCTTTCCCGCGGCACTAGCCATACCACTACAATTTCACACTAGGAGTTTCATTGCGTCCGGTCTTCCAGGCGAATCCTTCAAAATTTCATGCACAAGATGCTCCTCTGAACAACTTGATTGAGCAGACAAACTGATCTAAGAAACCTGCCGTAGTCGCAACGAAGTAGTGGGACACACAAACTTTAACGAAGCAAGAACAATAAACGGATGACAGCACCTTGCAAGGGGTGGAACTAGAAAACCAGCACCACATAAAAGAAACGACACAATCGTCTAATCCTTTGAACCAACACAGCACATGCAGTAACTTGGCTAACTCATCGCTTCTCCTTCTCGCATCCAGACCATCAATCTAGTCGCAACTTGGTCAAAAAGAAAAATCAATCTACCTGGCACAGAAAACACTGGATTGGGGGGAGGGGGGGGGGGGGGGGGGGGGGGGTAGGGTGGTCAAAACCTAAATCACTGGGGAAAAAACGTTGCTTATTGCTTTGTCCAGAAGTTAACTGCAATCCGGAAGTTTTAAGTCTGAACTGTTGACTCCATTTTCTTGTTTATCGGCAGATTTGACCGGCTTCACATACGTCGCAGCCCATTCAGCACTATATGTTTTGACAACATAAAAATATAGAAACATAATAGAAAGAAAACACATAAGTATGTAAGCAGAATTACTAAGTATTTAAGGCTCTCAAAAATTATAGTCTGAAACAGACATGGAATTCCGTAAAGCCACAAAGGTTTTCTGGCTATATTTTTTAAATATTACCACTCATGATTCCGCTTTTTTTTACAACAATCCCAGACCGTGTTATTTCTAAATTTCTTCTCATTTAAGAAAAAGTTCCTCAAATATTCCATTTTTTGTTTTCATTGTTTTCCCCAGAATGATTATTTTAGCTCTTCTTTTAATTAAATTATAGTCCCTAGTTTAGATGTTTGAGACAAAAAATGTACTGAAGTTGAGGGACAATACCTGGACTTTGACAATTATCAAGGGACGAACAATATGCAAAGGAATTGTATGAAATTGAACAATTTGTTCTACGAGATCAAGTTATTGCTGTGGTGATTAATGTGGTTATTGTATTATTGTATACATATTAAAATTCTCATTTTATCTTCTTTGAGCAGTATTGTCGACAAACTAAACAACCAATATCAAGCTTGTATACCAATAATATCATGGCTCGTATGACCTGATATGACCACAATATTTGACTGTATCAACAACTAGACTGTGTCATGTACAAACGATATCTTTTTAGAACCATAACTTTTTTTTGGAAAAGGAGGATAGCCCATGGCCTATGCATCAGAACGAGGCATGCGCCCATATATTATTGATAAAGCACAATCCAGCAGCCAAACAACCGCGACCCAGAAATAAAGCAGAAAACAAGCCCTGAGGCCATATACCCTGCGGCAGCAACTCACCCAGGTAGCCACTAACCCTATGTTACAAGACACATCAGAAACGGAAAACACACAACTCCTAGGCTACGCCTTCAAGATGGAATCACCACACGTGCGCCGATGATGGCGAGTCCACCACAAGGTTGGACTTCGGATTCTCATCCCCAAAGCCAAGCTTCAATCCACCACCTTCACCAAGGACACGACGCAGGCACACGTCGACATAGCCCGATAAGAGATCATGTGTTCTCACTGGAGTGCATAAACTCGTCGTTGAAGCCGTCTGTACCATCTGCCCTTATTCATCTACCGACGCCTCGATAGCCGGATACCTCTGGAGAAGACGAAGACAAAGGCATCTCATACCGCCTGCCTCCCGCTACTGTCGCACCACCTTCGATGCCTCCCCCAGAGCCACCGGGCATCACCTGCCGATAGCAGGCATGACTTGACACCCTCAAAATAAGAAAACTGCAATCTAACTATTCTACTATTATGTGTTTCATCACATAGTTTAAAAATGCATTTCTAGCTACACCACAGCTAACAACAAGCATGTATACGAATTCTTATATATTTTTTCTTTTTTGCTGCAGTTTGTGTTCACAGTTCTTCAATGACCACCTAAAGAGCATTCCACTTGAATGAATGTGAACCTCACATGCAAGTTCACACTTCTAGAGTGACACCCTTATATCCTATATATATATGTATGCATGTATGCTTTGAGGAACTTGTCTTGAAAGAAAACTATATGTAGAACTAGGGTGATAGTCCTCGTCAATGTGTCTTGCTAGGCTTACATTTCTTTTCTCCCCTGTTGAAAATACTTGTTAGCTCTAAGATGTTGGAGGAAAACAAAGAAAATGAAGACATTTTATTCTTTTTGTTTACCGGCACATGTACCATCCAAGTTCCTTCTTATGTCACATCGCCGGTGCCTCCGTACGAGATTTGGATGTCTAACTCTCTGCGAGAAGATGATATAACATCCTAAATAAAGGTAGTGCATAAGATACAAGGTTGTCATCGGGAACGCTAGGATCTGTATTGCCTAAATACAAAGCGATCGCGTGACCGGCTCCTGGTGTTGTTGCGGTGTATCCAGTGACCATTAATTTTTTATTTGGAGGGTATCGTCGTAAAACTAACGCCCCCTTGTTCTCTATATCTTATTCGAGTTGTCCATAAACCGATGTAGCAATATAATTGCCACTGATGAAACCGTCCACATCGGACTCTCATTTTTTGTGTGTGTTTCCTCGGTTGAGATATGCGAATTGGAGAAAACAAGGAGATTTGAGATTCCACATGTTTTCTTCATTAAGGGGAGCAATATAAGATACATTAATTAATAAAACTCTCAGAAAATGTATGGGTTCCACCAATAAAATTCCAGTACAAAATTTCTATGTGCACCAAAGCACCATTGGATCCAAAGTCTACTGTAGCGCTCTAGCTTCCCTAGTCAAGGGAGCGGGAGCAAAGGGATTAATAATAGGATGAGTAAAATACATTCTTGGTCCTTAAACTTGGTGGCAGTGTTCAGAACGGTCCCGGAAGTTGCGAAGTGCTTCAATACGGTCCTGAAAGTTACCAATGCTGCTACTATACGGTCCCTGAACTTGTCAGGCCGGTCCTGGGCTACGTATGTGGGCAAATTTGACCATTTTGACCTATGGACGAAATCAATTCACGGAATGAACTGGCCGTGAAACTATTTCACAGCCCTAACCTTTTTGTGTAGCGCCCGCCACGACGGCGCCACACTCTACGATGCAGCGCCTAGCGCGGGGGCGTTGCACACCAGTCCACCGTGGCAATACCTGGGCCCGCACCCAGCAGTGCAACGCCTCCGAGCTAGGCGCCACACTTGTAAAGTGCAACGCCTCCGAGGTAGGCGCCGCACTTCTTAAGTGCAGCGCCTAGCTCTTAGGCGCTGCACTGTGACTTATCCAGCCACTCGGCTGGCCCCCCCCTCCCCCACCCCACACCACGCACTCTCCCACTCTCCTCCCCCGAGCTTTGCCCCCTTTCCCCCTCTCTCCCCCTCTCAAATCCTCTCCCAAATCTTGCAAATTTGAAGATTTTGTCCGTGGATTTCGAAGTCAAACCCTCCCTAAGGTAATATTCTCCATTCCCCTTGTTTTGATCCAAGTAAAGTTCCCCATTGCTCATTTGTTGCTTGTTTGGGGAAACCCTAGTTTTGTTTGGATCTAGAGATTTGCATGGAAATGTGAGATGTTTGTTTGCCAATTTCTATGGTTAGGCTTTGTTAGTATGCTAGGGTTATTCTTATGGGTGTTCTTATGTTGGTGCTAGGGCTAGGTTTAGGGCTAGGGTTATGGTTATGGTTATGGTTATGGTTAGGGTTAGGGTTGTTGTTTGATATATATATTAGGGTTTCAATTCCGTGTTAATCCTTGTATTAGTACTCATGGAAGCAATGTTACCTTGTGTTATTGGAATGCTTATAGGGATGGGAAGAACATGTGTGTTTGTTCATCATGGGGACAAGGACGCATTTTTGAAAGGCAATGTAGAACCGGACCCGGATGAGGTTGACATTGTGTTTGATAGTAGTCCTAGCTATGCGGAGCTCTTGCAACAAGTTAGGGAAGATTTGAATTGGACGGACCCTAGTGATATCATAGAGTTGGAGGGAAGGCATAATGTTGGTTTTGAAATGCACATCTGTTGGAAGACAATGCGTGTCAACTCGGAGCAACATTGGGTTGCATACAAGGAGACGATGGCCGAATCACTAGACAAGGCTCTTGAGTTATTTGCAACAAAGAAGGTTGATTCAAGTTTGCATTTGGACTTGAACCGGAACCCCTCCCCTTTGGTTGCTAGTAGTCCCACACCTTTGAAGCGAGATGAAATTGTTGAACCTCTTTTGACCCAAGAAGTGAGGCCAACATTGAGCCCGTTTACAAACAACCAAGATGAACCTTTGCAAGAGGACAATAATGAGTATGCGGACGATGACAATGAAGTTGATCTCCATGACAACAATGTGGGTGATCTTGACAAATATCACTTGCAAGAGATAATGGACCCTTCCATCCCTTTTTCCCGTGCATATGCATCGGACTCGGATGACGATGGTCCGGATGAACAAGTTGATGCGGAGGGGTTCACGGTGAAGGAGGCCGAAGCTTTCGAGAAGGTATTTGGTCGGGATCATCGGACTACATTGTTCAAGGATGTTAGTCTCGTGGATGAAGCCGTGGTAGATGGTGGCCAATGTGTACCTCTTGGGGTTAGGCCAAGCTCTTATCGTGATTTGGGAGATGACAAGAACCGCATTGCTAAAGGTTCTAAGTTCGACACCTTCTTCGAATTGAAGATGTGGCTCGATAACTACTCGGTTACGCATTATCGACCACATAAGGTGGTGCATTCGGACGTCAAAGTGCGCTACATGGTTGCATGTGCATGTGAAGATGAAATATGTCCATGGATTGTGAGTGCAAGACCATGGAAAGGAGGTCCCACTTGGCACGTAGTGAGTTGTGTGCCAACTCACATGTGCCAAGGCAAAAGGGTGGATGGCAAGATTGTGTCCCAAAACCACAAACAACTCACGTCCGAGTTCATCGCTTACAGGCTCTCCAACTCAATATCCACACTTCCAACAATGAGCGTCCAACATGTCATTGACCTTGTGAAAGCCATCTTTCACTACAAGGTGAAGTACGGCAAGGCATGGAAGGCGAAGCAAGCCGCATTTAAGATGTTGTATGGTACTTGGGAGGAAGCATACAACCGAATCCCTAGGTTGTTGTTAGCCATGGCCGCGACAAACCCGGGCATGGTTCATGTGGTCGAGCCTCATGGGCACCAAACAGCGGTTCATGAAGGAAGGAAAGTCAGAGTATTTGGCCGTGCTTTTTGGGCGTTCGAGCAATGTGTGAGGGCTTTTGAACATTGTAGGCCGGTCATCGCAATTGATGGCACGTTCTTGACCGGACAATACAAGGGCACCTTGTTGGTTGTGATAGCAAGTGATGCCAATAACCGGGTGTTGTCATTGGCATTTGCTTTGGTTGAGGTGGAAAACAATGACAACTGGGAGTGGTTTCTGCATCTTTTGAGGACGAAGGTGTTACCCACTCAAAGGGAAATTTGTGTCATATCGGATCGGCATCAAGGAATTCTTAACGCGGTGGAGATTGACATTCCCGGGCATGCTCCGTTGCACCATCGATGGTGCATGAGGCACTTTTGGCCAAACTGGAGGCCTTCATTGTGTTGCTCCTTGTTGCTCCAGTTTAAGCACAGAATAGAGTTCAACACAGAATAAGCAACACTTTGGCCAAAACTGTATAGTTGCATCACAGAATAAGCATTACTAAGAGATTTAAGTTAAAGATTACCACCAACATAGAGTCCAACACACGACATTACCACCAACATAGAGTTGAACACATAGAATGACCATCACGACAAGTTCGACATTACCACCAACATAGCTACCATTACTACCATTACTAGAAGAGAACGACGACTACTTCCTTCCGCGCTTGCTAGTTCCTCCCCCTCTCTTGGAGGGTATCTTCTTCACTTTCCTAGGAAGACGAACCCGCTCCTGCTCTGGCTCCGGTTCCTCCATGTCATCCACATCGTCATCCACATCGTCATCCAAATAGTTGTCCAAAGCAGCCATCCGCGAGGTGCCGACCGTCCTTTTGCCTCTTTGGGTGAAGTCCTCAGGTGTGTATTTGTTGATTCCCTTCCTAGGCTTTAACTCGTATGCAGACCGAACCTTGTAGGTCTCCAAGGTCATATCATCAGAGACCTATGCATCCACAAAAGATATGGAAAGACCGTTTGTGAGAATATAGTTAGCAAATGCATCAACAATTGGATATATAACCTCAGGCCATACCTCTTGGGTGAGCACACCCACATCTTGGGTGACCACACCCACATCCTCATCGTCCAAAGGATTATCATGGCCAGAAGTTGGATCTGATGGTGTCGCCGACCTAGAACGTTCTGGTGATACATACTCGGGGTCACGACAACCGAAAAGGTTTGACAGCCGCCTTAACTTTTGGCCCTGGCGCTGCAACATGAACAAGTGAATGAGACATCGAACGTAGCAACACATGTTAAGTGCTAGTTTGAAGGAGATGTGAACCTTAATGAATGCTCGAAGTGCACCTTCCCCATCGCATTTGCCAGCCTGGGTTGTTTCCAGAATAGTGTCGGTCTCATCAGCTGCTTTCTTGATCTGGGCACGCTATGAAAAGAAAAGGTATCAATGTGTTAGGCAAGTGAAGATGTGAATATTGCGAATTGAAAAGCAAAAAGGGCACATACCACAAAGTTCATCATTGGCCCTGCAGGGATCACGGAGTTGCCTTTCCTGACTAATGCGTTGTACTGTTGCTGGGCTACCTCATCAAAGACGGTGGGTTCTTCCAAAATCTTATCATCATACGCCGGCTTGCATACCTCCACACGAGTGACGCCTAGAAACCATGTGAGATAGTTGTTGAACGCAATCGGGCAGCGCTCACGAAGCTTGGCTCATTTTCCAGCCCTAGCTTGCTCCAAAGCAAGCTCCCACTGTATGACATACTTGTTGTGATGCTTGGCCCAATCCTTGATCTTCCGCTGCTTTTTCCTATCCAACCTGCAAGTTAGAAACATAATATTAGCATCATCGAAACCGCCGAGAAGCTGCTAATTGCTCAAGGTTGATTATATCTTACGCGTGTAGCACTATATCCGTGTCCACAAACTCCGGCGGGTGTGGCATGAACAAACCAAACTGCCGGTACACCCGATGTGGCATGTGAAGCTCAACCGCCCAGTTGCATATGAGTGGACACCGCATATGCCAGAGATCACTATCTCTAGTGCACATCGGATTCAGCGTGAACTCTATAGGGTTCCCAAAACTATCTCCTGTTCCATAAGGTTCCCATACAACCTACAAAATTGGATAGAATGAAAAATTGATATCGACTTACGATGGAAGCATGATAATAACTTATGCAATGTCAATTCACCTGCTCAGGCGTGATGGCATCCATCTCGCTCCTGTACAGCTTGTACATGACCGAGGGATCATCCGTCATCTCATTTAACACATCCCACTTGTAAGCCCAAGTCGCGCGCCATAGTGGGTCGTGTTTATCGTCCCAATCCTCGAACTTCACTTTCTTCGGTCGTCCAACCGGCAAACGCTCCCAGCTCCATATGGAAAGTGCGAGCAAACAACCACCAATACCTCCAGATAGCCTACAACAGGCTTCGTCCAACTGCACATAAAAGAGAACATGGTTGAATTAAAAGCAAGATCGCATTCATAATGTACCAATGAATTGAAACAGAAACAACTTCATACCTGTCTATACAAGTAAGCCAGTGTCGCCGAACCCCAACTCCATTTGCTATCGAAGACGGTCAACGCCTTGAGCCACATCCATGGAGCATTCTTGCTTGTGCCATCAGCAAACATAGTCCTGGATATCACGTACCACATGTAGACACGAGCATATGTCTTCACCGTGTCCTCATTAGCATCCTCAGGGCAATTACTGAAGTTTGATACAATCCACGTGAAAGTAGCACTGGCTGCGACTCTTTCCTTCTTCTTGCCTTCTACTTCTGGTTCCCGCGGCTCCGGAGGAACCATACCGATAAGGGCAAACATTTGCTCGCGCCACCCATCAGAATCGGTGCTCATACATAGAGGTTTCCCATCGATAGGAAGACCGGTGATCATAGCTATATCCTGGAGCGTCAAGGTCATCTCCCCGGTCCGAAGATGGAAAGTGTGTGTCTCCGGCCTCCAATGATCAATAAGCGCGGTGAGTGCTGGAGCATTGTTGGGTGGCGTCGACCTGCTGACCAACTGAATGAAAGGGAGAAGTCCTGTCTCCCTATGGCGTGTACCGCTCATCATAGCGCATCCACCCAAGGTTGACCCCGTGAGCCCGAAGCTTCAGAGGTGCAAGCTCCTACAAGAAAACAAACAAATCATTACATATGGGGGGTATGTGTTTGAAAAAAAACACAAAAATCATAACACCGGCAACTTTCATTATTACCTGCTGCTTCACCGACATAGCGTACGACCGGTGTTGTAGATCCAATGATCATTGAGAAGCCAAACCATCCTAGCAATTTGCAAGAAAGCTTTCTTGTCAACACGATTATCTTTTGAATACAAAAAAACTAAAGTAGGCCTACTAGATGCAACCATACCAATCTATGTATCCAACCATATCAAATCAGACATAACTAATAAAAAAGGGTTCCACAATTAACTAGGCCTACTTCATACAAATAACTTTTCCATAAACTATGCCTACTTCATAAAAATAACTCTTACATAAACTAAACTAGGGTTCCACAAATCAAACAAACAAGGGTTCCCCAAATCAATCAAACAAATCAATACATGCAAAGTTCTAATACATGCAAGATTCAAATCTAATCTAATCAAACAAGGATTCCCCAAATCTTCAAAATATCATATTTTCTATGGATAGAAAGAAGGGGATCGGAAGAGAGTACCTTCTAGGATGGATTGGTGAAGAAATGCACGGAGCAAATCGTCAGATCTGAAGGATTTGGGAGAGGGGATTGAGAGGGGGAGAGGAGGAACCCGCCGCGCCGCTGCTTCTGTTACTTCAAAACCGACGAATGGATGGGGTGCGGGAGGGGGAGCGGGCGCCTGGCGTCTAAGTCACCGTGCAGCGCCTACGGGCTGGGCGTTGCACTTTACAAGTGTGGCGCCTAGCTCGGAGGCGTTGCACTGCTGGGTGCGGGCCCAGGTATTGCCACGGTGGACTGGTGTGCAACCCCCGCGCTAGGCGCTGCACCGTAGAGTGTGGCGCCGTCGTGGCGGGCGCTACACAAAAAGGTTAGGGCTGTGAAATAGTTTCACGGCCAGTTCATTTCGTGAATTGATTTCGTCCATAGGTCAAAATGGTCAAATTTGCCACGTATGTGCATACACAACACGTACGCGACAGCGTACCACAGTGGCCACGTCAGCTAAGGGGCCCATAGACAGAAGATTTGGACCTTCCTGGTCAAAATCCCTGCATTCCCCGAACGCACCCCCGGAAATCCTCGCTGTCAACTTCAACCACCTCGATGGCCGAGCGCTGGCGCCGGAGGCTGGGTCGGACGACCGCCGCGATATTCAGGTGACCACGAGAGCAGTGAGCAGGACGGCTGTGGAGACGCAAGGGGCACGCTGCGCCGTGCGCTCGCGGTCACTGGTGTCGCCGGGGCACCGGGAGAGGCAGAGCACTGGGTTGCCCTCAATGTCCCTCATGGGCAGCTTCGCGAAGAACGCTGTCTCCGGCGCACGCCCTGAGACGTTGATCGCGACGAGGTTCTCGAGAGCGGACATCAACTGGAGGTCGCTGGATAGCTTGTTGTGCGAGACGTCGAGCACGCCAAGCCGCGTGAGCCCGGCGAACTCCTTCGGCATCGCACCTGACAGCCCATTGCAGCTCAGGTCAAAATCATTCTGAGCTGGAATCTTACTGTTGCTCGCCGGTATCACGTTGGCCAGCGAGTTGTCACCGACACACCGAGCTCCAGCCCGCGCACGAGCCGATCTCCGGAAGTATCTGACTGGAGAGCCGGTAGCTGCCAAGAACGAGCTTGGCGAGCGCACTGAGCATGCCGACCGCCCAGGCGTACGTACAATCTTACACATACGCAAGTCTCCGGCGAGCTGCATTTACGTGTGCTAGACAAAATCGATCAAGCTGCTAGTTTTGTTTGAGCTAGCTTTGCACGTACCGTACGTGTTGCTTGCTTCTGGGTACGGATAGCGTTCTAAAACCAACAGCCGGGCTTGATGTGGCCAGTGATGCCGTTCATGGACAGGTCGACGACGTCGAATCCCGTGCACTTGCCGAGCTCCAGCGGGATGACGCCGACGAGATTGTCATGCCACGCGCCGGGATGGAGCCCGACAGCGCGTTCTCGTAAAGGTAGATGTTCTGCAGGCTGACGCGTTTCCCGAGTTCCGGCGGAATCGGGGCGGAGAGCAGCGTCGTGTAGGTGGCCAGCGTGTTGAGGTTCTTGAGCTGGCCTAGGCTCGCGGGAAGGGGATCCGAGATGCTGGTCTCGGTAAGGCTGAGCATGGTGAGGTTGGATTGGAGCAGTTGCCATCTCCAGCGGGAGCGCGTCCTGGAGGCTCTTGTTGCAGCCGCCGCGGAGCACCTCGAGGCTGGCCATCCGGCCGATGGAGGCCGAGATAGCACCCTCGAGCTAGTTGTTGTAGATGATGAACTCGCTCAGCGTCCGTGAGGTTGCTGACAGAGTTCGGTTTGGCGCCCTTGAGGTGGTTGGAGTTGACGGCCCTTTGCTGACGTGGCGACTGCGGTACGCTGCGGTGTTCGCAGCACATACCCTGATACCGTGATATGTAGACCAGGACTGGCGTGACAACTTCAAGGACCGTATAGTAGCAGTATTGGCAACTTTCAGGACCGTATTCAGGCACTTCGCAAGTTTGAGAACCGTTCTAGACACTGCCACCAAGTTTAGGGATCAACGGTGCATTTTACCTTTTTTTGAAACAAAGGGGTTTCCCCCTCTCCATTTTATTGAATAAAACGGAGAACAACATCCGAGATAGTAAGCTCTCGAGCCTGCCTAAGATAGCAAGCCAGAATTAGCAGCATGCTATAGAACAGATGGTCCAACAAAACATATCCAGAGCTATCGGCTAACTAGGCAAATCTAACCAATTACAGAAAGTTATCCCCACGCAGGAGGCAAGATCATCCCGTATGCGCCTTCAGAATGCAGCCCTCTAGTCCCCTGCTCGCCCCAGCTCTGCTCATCCCCGCCACGCAATGCGCAGCAGCTCGCCTGTTTGACGGTCCAGCAGCAGGAGACAGCGCCGTAGTAGCACCGACTGATCCCCAGAGCACAATATCTTCCATTGGTGTAGTAGAGCACAAACTCTTCCCAAGATCGCTCGTGTGCTTGTCCACGGCACGCCCTGAAAACACATATCATTACGCATGGTCCAAATGCCCCAAATGGTGGCAACACAGGCAATATTGACAACAGTTTTTTTATTATTAGCACCCCACCGTTCAGCCAAAGAAGCCATACAATGTGGGTGTCTAAAATCAAAAGATTCAGCAACATCACGCCAAACTTGTTTCGCAACCACACACTCAAAGAATAAATGATGCACAGACTCGTTTTCGCAACAAAATAAGCAGGTTTTGTCGTTCACCGAACGTCTCTTGGCTAAGTTATCTCTGGTTAGAATCTTATTATGGTAAGCTAGCCAAATAAACACCAAGTATCTAGGTGGCACTATTATTTTCGAGAAGCTCTTCCAAATGGGGGTAGAGACCCCTCCCCAATTAATCATATTGTAGAATGATTTAACGGAATAGGTCCCAGATGCCTCCAGCATCCAGACAGGTTGGTCATCACCACCGCCAGGTATATTGCAAGATAATAGCTGGAGCAGCTCATACCACCGCGCCAGGAACTGTGTATCAACACACCGTTTAAATGTGAGTTTCAATGTAGTACCGTCCCAGACCTGGGCTACCGTACTTTCTTGCTGCTGGCATAATTCATAAATGTCCCAATACTGCGTTTTCAGACTTAAGTCACTGGCCCACCTATCATGCCAGAAGCTAATCATGCGGCCATCCCCTAATTTCCACTTATAAAACAGCTTTGCCCCAGCCATAGCCACAGGTGACTCCCTTCCAGAAGGGGGAGCCGGTATTAGAGCTAGACCAAAGTAGGTTAGGTTTGTCAGTGTTATATTTGTGCCTAACCAGAGTTTTCCAGTCTTTATCACCACCCAAGAAAAATCTTTTCGACCAGGAGGCTAGCAGTGCCATATTAAATTCCCGCAAATTAATCACCCCTAAACCACCAAAGGCTTTCTTTTGGGATACAAACCCCCAATTCGTTAGATGGTACTTATGATTGTCGCCCATGTTACCCCAGAAAAAGTGAGACATTTGTGAGGTAATTGCTTTGATGGCCCACTTAGGAAATTTAATGACGGACATAAGGTACATAGGAATACTAGCAATACAGGTTCGTAGAAGTATCAACTTAGCCTCATAGCTAAGTAGTCTGCCTCTCCAACCACAAATCCTTTTAATAATCTTATCAATAATGGGTTGGATGTCCTCTCTTCTCAGTTTCAAATAATGGAGTGGCACACCTAGATATTTAAGGGGGAAAGCCCCAACCTTACAGCAGAAGATTTGTGCCAGAATTTTTGCACACTCTTCATCTAGATTAATTGGAACCAGTTCACATTTATCATAGTTGATTTTTAACCCAGATAAGTTCTCAAAGCACGCTACCAAACACTTAAGATTCCTTGCATGGTCAATATTTGAGCCCAAAAATAAGATGGTATCATCCGCATACTGCAAACTAATCAAACTACTTGGTATAATATGAGGAATAATCCCCGAAATAATTTCACCCCGAATAGCTTTGGCTAAGACACTTGAAAACACATCAGCAACTAGATTAAAGAGGATGGGGGAACTTGGTTCTCCCTGCTTCAGACCTTTGCCACCCACAAAATATGGCCCAACAACATCATTAATCTTAACACAAAAGGAACTGTTTTGGATAATGGATAAAATCCAGTTGATCCATTTATTACCAAATCCTCTAGAAATTAACATCTCAGTTAAGAATTCCTAGTTAACCCTATCGTACGCTTTCTCATAGTCTAGCTTGAGGACAACCCCAGTCTCACCTGATCTGTGAAGTTCATGACACTAGTAGAAAAGGGGGCAATAGTCCAGGCCGGGCCAGCCCATTAGTCCCGGTTCAATCCAGAACCAGGACAAATGGGGGCATTGGACTCGGTTCGTCTGGACCTATTGGTCCCGGTTGGTGGGACAAACCGGGACCAATGGGCCTCGCTCCTGGCCCAACACCATTGGTCCCGGTTGGTGGCTTGAACCGGGACCAAAGGCTGCCCTTTAGTCCCGGTTCGTGCCACGAACCGGGACCAATTAGTTGCCTATATATACCCCTCGCCCATGAGCAGAGCACTCCCTCTGCTCTGTTTTTCGTGGCCGGCGAGGGGAGAGCTTTGTGGTGCTCTAGCTCACCTCCTATGCACACGAGGTGTTCGATGGAATGCCCGAGCCACACTACTTAAGCTTTCTCCTCTCCAAGCTCGACCTCCAAGCTCCATTTTCCTCAATATTTGTCTAGGCTTAGCGGCCCGTCACGTCCCGTCCCTGTCTTCACCGCCGTCGATCGCCCGCGCCGATCTCGTCGCCGGCACCACCGTGGTGAGCCTCTTGTTCTTATCTTCTTTCTGAAAGGAAAAAAAATTCTTACTTGTATGTTTATATAGATACTTGTACAATTTTCTTACTTTTATTATTGCATCTTATATAGTGCGATGGTTTTGGAATCCGCCCCCGTCGGCCCTCGTCCTGTCTATGATTCGGATGTGGTATATATATTATCTTTTCATAACTATTGGTTCATTTATTGTTTATGATAATTATGCCGACCAACGTGACATAGATTTTATTTATCTAGGAGGTTGTTGAACCGGAAATTCCAACCGACCCTATTGTCAAGAGGTTAAATTTAGTTGAAGAAGAAAACAATTTGTTGAAGGAGAAAATTAGAAAAATTGAGGAGGAGAAGATGATATTGGGGTTGCATGTTGCGGATGTCGTCGATGCTCACAAGATCAAGATGGATGCAATGCGCTTGAAGATTAGAAAGATTAGAAAATATGCCATTCATACCGAGGCTTGGTAACATTATGCCGTTGGATCAGTTGTTACATTGGTTGCGATTATGATCGCATTTGTTTTCGCATTGAAATGTTTTACATAGTTTCAGTGTATGGTTTAATTAATTTAGATGCTCTGCAGAGCTTTATGTTGTTAGATGAGAACTATGTATGTACTTTGGTTTTAATGTGATGATGAACTTCTATTAATTTGGTCACTTAATTATCTATTCATGATGTTCTGTAATGATTTTTGACACACTTAATTATATATAATGCACGCAGATGAACCGACAATGGATGTACGGTTCAAGACACACCTCCGAGTACATTAAGGGCGTGCATGATTTTCTCGAAGTAGCTGAGGCAAACAAGCAGAATGGTTTTATGTGTTGTCCATGCCCTATATGTGGGAATACAAAGTCTTACTCTGACCGGAAAATCCTCCACACCCACCTGCTTTACAAGGGTTTCATGCCACACTATAATGTTTGGACGAGGCACGGAGAAATAGGGGTTATGATGGAAGACGGCGAAGAAGAAGAGTACGATGACAACTATGTGCCCCCTGAATACAGTGATGCTACTGAACATCAAGAGGAACCAGACGATGTGCATGATGATGCTGCAACGGGTGAAGCTGTTGAAGATCAAGAGGAACCAGACGATGTGCCCGATGATGATGATCTCCGCCGGGTCATTGTCGATGCAAGGACGCAATGCGAAAGTCAAAAGGAGAAGCTGAAGTTCGATCGCATGTTAGAGGACTACAAAAAAGGGTTGTACCCCAATTGTGAAGATGACAACACAAAGCTCGGTACCATACTGGAATTGCTGTAGTGGAAGGCAGAGAATGCTGTGCCTGACAAAGGATTTGAGAAGCTACTGAAAATATTGAAGAAGAAGCTTCCAAAGGATAACGAATTGCCCGACAGTACATACGCAGCAAAGAAGGTCGTATGCCCTCTAGGATTGGAGGTGCAGAAGATACATGCATGCCCTAATGACTGCATCCTCTACCGCGGTGCGTACAAGGATCTGAACGCATGCCCGGTATGCGGTGCATTACGGTATAAGATCATACGAGATGATCCTGGTGATGTTGACGGCGAGCCCCCCGGGAAGAGGGTTCCTGCGAAGGTGATGTGGTATGCTCCTATAATACCACGGTTGAAACGTCTGTTCAGAAACGGAGAGCATGCCAAGTTGATGCGATGGCACAGTGAGGACCGTAAGAAAGACGGGAAGTTGAGAGCACCCGCTGACGGGTCGCAGTGGAGAAAAATCGAGAGAAAGTACTGGGATGAGTTTGCAAGTGAGTCAAGGAACGTATGGTTTGCTTTAAGCGCGGATGGCATTAATCCTTTCGGGGAGCAGAGCAGCAATCACAGCACCTGGCCCGTGACTCTATGTATGTATAACCTTTCTCCTTGGATGTGCATGAAGCGGAAGTTCATTATGATGCCAGTTCTCATCCAAGGCCCTAAGCAACCCGGCAACGACATTGATGTGTACCTAAGGCCATTAGTTGAAGAACTTTTACAGCTGTGAAATGGAAACGGTGTACGTACGTGGGATGAGCACAAACAGGAGGAATTTAACCTAAAGGCGTTGCTGTTCGTGACCATCAACGATTGGCCTGCTCTCAGTAACCTTTCAGGACAAACAAACAAGGGATACCACGCATGCACGCACTGTTTACTTGACACCGATAGTATATACCTGGCAAGCTGCAGGAAGAATGTGTACCTGGGCCATCGTCAATTTCTTCCGACCAACCATCAATGTCGAAAGAAAGGCAAGCATTTCAAAGGCGAGGCAGATCACCCGAAGAAGCCCGCCATGCGTACCGGTGATCACGTACTTGCTATGGTCAATGATTTACACGTAATCTTTGGAAAGGGTCCCGGCAGACTAGCTGTTCCGAGTGACGCTGGGGGACACGCACCCATGTGGAAGAAGAAATATATATTTTGGGACCTACCATACTGGAAAGACCTAGAGGTCCGCTCTTCGATCGACGTGATGCACATGACGAAGAACCTTTGCGTGAACCTGCTAGGCTTCTTGGGCGTGTATGGGAAGACAAAAGATACAGCTGAGGCACGGGAGGACCTGCAACGTTTGCACGAAAAAGACGGCATGCCTCCAAAGCAGTATGAAGGTCCTGCCAGCTATGCTCTTACCAAAGAAGAGAAGGAAATCTTCTTTGAATGCCTGCTTAGTATGAAGGTCCCGACTGGCTTCTCGTCGAATATAAAAGGAATAATAAATATGGCAGAGAAAAAGTTTCAGAACCTAAAGTCTCATGACTGCCACGTGATTATGACGCAACTGCTTCCGGTTGCATTGAGGGGGCTTCTACCAGAAAACGTCCGATTAGCCATTGTGAAGCTATGTGCATTCCTCAATGCAATCTCTCAGAAGGTGATCGATCCAGAAATCATACCAAGGCTAAGGAGTGATGTGGTGCAATGTCTTGTCAGTTTCGAGCTGGTGTTCCCACCATCCTTCTTCAATATCATGACGCACGTCCTAGTTCATCTAGTTGACGAGATTGTCATTCTGGGCCCCGTATTTCTACACAATATGTACCCCTTTGAGAGGTTCATGGGAGTCCTAAAGAAATATGTCCGTAACCATGCTAGGCCAGAAGGAAGCATCTCCATGGGCCATAAAATAGAGGATGTCATCGGGTTTTGTGTTGACTTCATTCCTGGCCTTAAGAAGATAGGTCTCCCTAAATCACGGTATGAGGGGAGACTGACTGGAAAAGGCACGCTTGGAAGGGACTCAATAATATGCAGGGACGGATATTCTTGGTCTCAAGCACACTACACAGTTCTACAGAACTCTACCTTGGTGACCCCGTATGTCGATGAACACAAGAACAGTCTGCGCTCCAAACACCCGGAGTAGTGCGACGACTGGATTACATGTGAACACATCAGGACTTTCAGCAGTTGGTTGGAAGCACGTATCAGAGTTGACAACACTTTTTGTGATGAGTTGTACTTGTTGTCCAGGGGACCATCTTTGACTGTATTGATTTGGAAAGGATACGAGATAAATGGGAATACATTTTACATGATTGGCCAAGATCAAAAGAGCACCAACCAAAACAACAGTATCCGCTTTGATGCAACAACCGAGAGGGGAAAGGACATGTATTATGGTTACATAGTGGACATACGGGAACTTGACTACGGACATGATTTTAAGGTCCCTTTGTTTAAGTGCAAATGGGTCAATCTGTCAGGAGGCGGGGTACAGGTAGACCCACAGTACGGAATGACAATAGTGGATCTGAAAAATCTTGGGTACACTGACGAACCGTTCGTCCTAGCCAATGATGTGGCACAGGTTATCTATGTGAAGGACATGTCTACCAGACCGAGAAAGAGAATAGATAAGGAAGCGAATACATAATACGATGAGCCAAAGCGCCACATAGTTCTTTCAGAAAAAAGGGACATCGTGGGAGTGGAGGGCAAGACAGACATGTCTGAAGACTATGAAAAGTTTCATGAAATTCCTCCCTTCAAAGTCAAGGCTGACCCCAGGATCCTGATAAACGATGAAGATTATCCATGGTTACGGCGCAACAAGCAAATGACACAAGCGAAGAAAAAGTGAAAACTTTCTCCCGCAACTATTATGATGATACCATGCCAACTTTGTAACTGACGAGTATGATACCATTGTCCGTTTTGTACATGCACATGCTATGTGGGTCAATTTATGATACCATGCCAACTTTCAACTTTTTCAGAGTTCAATTGAAATGCTTTAATGTCTTATGGTTCGGCCCTCGTAATAATTAAAAATAGCAACAATAAGTATTTTGTTGTAAGTAGAAACAAAATAAAATAAATAAAGCACGAAAGAAAATAAAAAAACAATAAAGTGTTTTTAAAATTTGAAAACTAATGGCACTAACAGAAAGTTTATAATTTTCCTAAAACTAAAAGCAAAAAGAATTGAAAAATAAAGCAAAAAACAAAAGAAAATAAATAATGCAGAAAACAAAAGAAAAAAACAACAATAAGTATTTTGTTGTAAGTAGAAACAAAATAAAATAAATAAAGCAAGAAAGAAAACAAAAAAACAAAAAAAGTGTTTTCAAATTTGAAAACTAATGGCACTAACAGAAAGTTTATAATTTTCCTAAAACTAAAAGCAAAAAGAATTAAAAATAAAGCAAAAAACAAAAGAAAATAAATAATGCAGAAAACAAAACAAAAAAACTGGAAATAAAAATAAAAATAGCAACAATAAGTAAAGAAAACAAAAAAACAAAAAAATGCCTCCTACTGGGCCCCCACGGCCTGAATACGACATGAAACCCTACTATGGGCCAGGATTCAGGCCCGCAGTAGGCCCAGAAGGCCCATCAGACAAAGCAATAGCAAGTAGGCCCGAAAGCCTGCGGTGGAGAGGAGCTCGAGAGGGGTGCGGCAGTGGGGCTTATAAACCACTGCGCGCCCCTCTCAACTAGCGAGGTGGGACTAAACTTTGGCCCCGACGCGGGCAGCACAGGGGCCTTTGGTCCCGGTTGGCGGCACCAACCGGGACTAAGGGGGGGCATTGGTCCCGGTTGGTGGCACCAACCGGTACCAAAGGTCGCCGCTTCCCGCCCTTTGGGCTGCCGAAAAAGAGGCCTTTGGTCCCGGTTGGTGGCAACAACCGGGACTAAAGGGGGCATTGGTCCCGGTTGGTGCCACGAACCGGGACCAATGCTCGTGGTATATAAGTAGCACTTCGCAATTTTGCAGATTTCATCACCACCAGTTGCCCCCCGATGACGCTGAGCACATCGTCGCCGCCAGGCTGCCCCGACGCCGCCTGCCTTCCCCGCCGTCGCCATCGCCGTCGCTCGCGCCCGTCGTCGTCGCCGCCCGCGCCCTCGCCGTCGCCTGCGCCCTCGCCCGTCGCCATCGCCGCGTGCCGTCCCTGCCCCAACACGCGCCGCCCCTGCCCCCGGCCGCGCGCCGCTCCTGCCCCGACGCCGTCGCCGCGCCACTGCTCGCCCCGACGCTGCCCGCCGCGCGCTCCTCCCACTGTGAGCACCGCGCCTCTGCGGCCCCGCCGCCGCCGTGCTATTTTTTTAGTTATACATGCTATTTTTTATACGTTTTTAGATTCATATATGTATGTATGTATTTTTTAGATATATGTATTTTTTTATGTTTGTTCATATATGTATGTATGTATTTTTTACATGTTTTTTTATGTATGTATGTATTTTTTCAATTTTAATGATGTTTTAAAGCATACATATATGCAAAAGTTAGATTTTTAGAAAAGTTTTATCTATATATGTTCTCTGATTTAGTACATTTTAGGTTAGTTTAATTTTTAGAAAAATTTTATATATCTAGCTAGGAAAGGAAGAAGAAGAAAAAGAATGAGATGAAAAAGAAAAATAAGAAGAGGAAGAAAAGGAGAAGAAGAGGGGAGGAAGAAGAGGAGAAATAAATAAGAAGAAGAAAAAAGAAGAAAATGAAGAGGAGAAGAAGAAAGGAATAGAGGAGAACAAGAAAAAATAGAATTTTTTCTATTTTTCTTCTTCTCCTCTATTCCTTTCTTCTTCTCCTCTTTTTTTTCTTCTTCTTCCTTCTTCCTTATTCCTCTTTTCTTACTTTTCCTTATTTTCCTTTCTCGAGGGAGAAGAAGAAAAAGAAGAGTAGAAGAAGAAGAAAGGAATAGAGGAGAAAGAAGAAACTTCAACACGAGGGGGGGTACCGATACCCCCTCCCCGATAACATTATTTTCCCATGTATATGTATGTCGCGCCGTTGTCGATATAACCCCCTCGAGATAACTTCGACATGAGGGGCGGTCGATATATATACCCCCTCTTGACCGTGATAACTTATACAACGGCAGCACCCCCCTCGGCCCTCTCGCTCGACCAAAACTCTCGAGGACACCCAAACCCTAGAGAGAAAACGATGTTGGTCTCCTACCCCCTCCCGCCGCGCCCCTACCCGACAAATTAACTCTCTCGAGGCCACCCAAATTTACCAAGTTAAAAGAGCGTTGTCGTCGAGGCCACCCCAAACCCTTGAAGCATTGTGTCGAGGCGACCCCAAACCCTAGAGAAGCAGTGTCGAGGCCACTAACATGATTCCTTATTGTGATTAGCTAGCTAGTTCTACGTTTGCCACTAATATATATATATATATATATATATATATATATATATATATATATATATATATATCCATCTGTACCATGTTTGAATAATAATTGACATGTTGTAAATATTTGCAGAAACTATGGAGCACTCCCGAGACGAAGAAACAGAAGCGATGTTGGGGCACATAATCGCACAAGGAATTGATGAAGTTGCGTCATTTCTCAACGACACCGATGGTCAGGAAGGACTGGGTGAATAAGAGGGCTATGTTCATGATGGCTTCGGCCCATTGATGCTGGTACAAGAAGAGGACTATGTTCATGATGGCTCCGGTGACACAATGGAGGTACAAGAAGGAGACCGTGCTGACTGCTCCGGTGACCGAACCGAGTCCGGCCAGGTATATATATATTAGTTAAGCCCGTGCTGACTAGTTAATTGATGCATCCATTGTTTTGGTATATGTACACATATTAATTACTCTCGTCTTTCTTCCTTATAATTTCTAGCCCTCCGGATCGAGCACAACTTCGGTAAGGAGATGAGGCCCGAAGAAAAAGTTGAGCTCGGATGAAAAGTTTGAGATCATAGAAATCGCGCCCGACGGCGAACCGATTGAACCCATCCGGACAAGGAAGGCATTTTCTGCTCAGTGCGGGGTTCTTGTTAGGGACAAGATCCCGATTAGCATCCATCAATTGTATAAGCCTAAGGAGGAAGACCCTGAGGTGTCTTATGTCAATGATATGCAGAAAGAAGATCTTTGGACTTGGCTGAAGGCAAATTTCACCCTACCGCCAAAGGTTGATCCAGAGAAGCCAGTTAAAGAGAAATTAATCAAGTCTTATGCTCTTAAGAAGATGGCAACCCTAATGAGGAGGTGGAGGAAAGAGATGAACCAGTTTTTCGACAAAGAAAAGACACCGGAATTCATCGGCAAATATGAGAAGATCAAAGATCATTGGCCCGCATTTGTGGCCCACAAGACATCGGAAAAGAGTAAGAAGATGTCGGCGACAAACAAGCAAAATGTTGCGTAGAAGAAGCTTCACCATTGCATGGGGTCAGGTGGCTACCTCAAATCCCGGCCTAAGTGGTCCAAGGCTGAGCATGATCTGCTTGAAAAAGGGATCGAACCAGAGACAATGTACTGGCTAGACTGTTGCCGGACTTGGTTCTTCGGGGCTGGCGGAACCTTGGACCCTGTAAAAGGGAAGTGCCATTGGACGGACGAGCAACTGCAAATACCAGTCAAGAATCTTCGACACTATATCGATGCAGTGCAGCGAGGGACGTTCCTTCCAAACAGGGAGAAGGACAAGCTCACAATGGCCCTTGGGAATCCTGAGCACCCTGGACGGACATGAGGCACGCCAGGCTCCATTCCGTGGAAGGTTGGTTTTCCGGACGCAGGGGGTTACAAAACCCATGAGAGGAGGAAGAAACTAGAGCAGGACCAACTGCAGGCGCTGCACGAAAGGGTAATGGGGCTAGAGGAACGAGAAGCAGGAGATCGCAACAAACAACCTGCCGAAGCTTCCCCCGAAGCTACCCCGCCATCTCGGCGGAGAAGCAGCGTGGCTTCCACCGAGCTGCTTCAGCCGGAGCATGTCTTGACGGCTCCTACCAGCTATCCCGTGGATGATAACACGGAGTCTCAAAATTGCCACATTATGGCGCGATGGATGAATTTGAAGGTCAAGGCGGCTGTTGGCCAAGTTTATCCTAGTGGACCCAGCACAACTTATCACTGCCAGCCGATTCCAGAAGGATATGCTAAGATGATGGTGGATGAAATAACGGAGGGATTTGAGGACCTCCTGCTTGACCACCCTACCGGTGAAGGGGAGACTAGGCTGGGTTCTGCTCTGAAGACTCCATGCCTATGGCGGAAGGAGCTCATCAACCTTCCGAACTGGACGCCTCCGCCTCCTCCTCCTCCTCCGGCGAGTCAGGGCACTCCGCCTCCTCCACCGCCTCCTCCTCCAGTGAGTGACGATTAGGGCACGCGTGGCAGCACTCCGCCTCCTTCTCCGGCGCGTGGCGGCACTCCGCCTCCTTCTCCGCCTACGCCGGCGCTCCCGAGCAGCCAGCAGCCTCCTCCTTCTCCGCCTCGCCAGCAAGGGCGGAAGAGACCCGCCGCCGCCCCGGTTGCTCCGGTACGTCGTAGTCCTTCTCCTCCGCCTCGTAAGCAAGCACGAAAGAAGACAGACGCCGCAGCCGCTCCGTCTGCTCCGGCGTCTAGCAGCACAAGAAGAGGAGAGAGGCAATACAGATATGGTCCACCTCTAAAGCCTCTAGAGAAGTTACCGTACGAGAGGACCGAGGAGGAAAACAATACGATCGTGCGGACCCACGTGAAGGAGTTCGTTGAAGGGGTGAAAGCAAAGAGACATCCTCCTCCGGAGGAGAAGGTAGATCCGGTGAAAGCAAAGCGCACTCTCGATGCCCTGAGGAAACCGGCAAAGTCTCCGTCGAGAACCAACTATGAGCGCATTACTGAACAGACATATCTCCAAGCGGAGCGGTCGGGAAGTACTGTCAGACATCAAAGAGCAAAAGAACGAGCAGCTGCGAAAAAATTGACCAGCTCGGCGAACAAGCAAACCAATCGTGCCCCCCGCTCAATGTGTCTAGCGGCAACATCGTCGCTAATGTTCCGGGGATGGTGGCCGGTTATGGCAATCTACAAGATTACCTGCCTGACGATGCACTTCCTGATTTCATGGAGGTGGAATAACACAAATACGAGTACGGGAAGCCTCTCGTCAAAGATGAAAAATCTCTAACAACGATGATGCGAAGATTCCATACTTGGTACATGAAAACCTGCAGAGAGTCTGGGGGGACGAATACTTTGTATCTGAGAATTAAAGAGGAGCATGACCTCGTTGGAAATGATCTGTTGCCTGTTCCATTTGAGGAGTTCTTCGAGTTCTTCAATCAGAAGGCCCTCGATAAATTAACGGTCTTTTGCTGCTGCCTGTAAGTATTATTTCTGTCATTAAGTCTCTATATATAGCTCGGCTCTTTCATTGCATGTATTTATAATTAATTATCCTCAATATATTATGCAGATTGAAGATCGTCGAGTACAAAAAAAATGAAATTTATGATATTGGTTTCATTAACACAAATATCATAGATGTATTTCTGGTTGAAAAGCACATCAAAGAGGCCGAGGACAACTTGCTACAATCGTTGATCAAAAATCAAAACAAGGATACCATACTCTTTCCTTACAACGGCAAGTGAGTGTTACTGTCGTTTGCATATTCGGTTTCCCTTATTACTCGAGCGAGGTTATAGTAATGTAATTGATGAGTTATGCATGCGTGCGCAGGTACCACTATATTTTTCTGGAGATTAAGCTTGAGCGTGGACTAGTAACCGTCTTAGACACGAGACGGAAAGATCCCAAAACCTATGCGGACATGACTGAAATGCTCAGCAAGTAAGTTCAATCAATCATTATCGCACCATATCGGCAACTTTTTGTTCATTTCCTGATATCTCAAGTAATAATTATTATTTTCTTTGTCTTGCAGGGTTTGGAAACAGTTCACCGCAGAAGCTCCGGGACTGCCGAAGGAGCTGCGATATACATACCCGAAAGTAAGTACGACTGGCTAGCTAGTTGCGCGCATCTCTCGTTGATACTATAGCTATACTTTCATCAATGCCATTTATAATGCTTCATTATCAGTTTGATTGACCTCTATTTCTCGTAAAGTGCTTGTGGCAGGAACAAGGGAATGATTTATGTGGATACTACGTGTGCGAGTTCATCCACACTGCGACTTTGAAAAACAAGCGGGGCTACTCTCAAAGACAATATGAAGTGTGTAAGCAATAATATTCACAATTTCATTTTATTACACCATCATTTGTGTTGAGTTTCATTCATATATATGTATTAATTAACCCCCTTCTTCAAATTAGACGTGGCAGATGCGGAATGAACTCCTAGAACCAGATCGCATGAAAGCAATTCAAGAGGAATTGGCGGGATTATTTCTTGACCACGTCATCAATAAAGCCGGAGAATACCATGTGGAAGTTGATTTCAAATGCTAGGGGACTGTAATTGAGAGATCTTATATATTGTACATGTATGTAGCCAGTAGCGTCGGAAGTACATGATACGAAAACTTGTTGTTCGACCAATCTCTTGGAGAAGGAGAGGTCGATCGATCATTTCTCTCGGTATGCATGACGAACTTCTGTACTCAATGGTTCCCTTCATTTTCTTACTAGCTAGCGTGTCGAGGGCTATATGTATATAGTACGTAGCGTCGACCAAGCACGGACATAAGAGAGGACACTTCTCTCTATTAATTAGCTAGCTAACACAATATATGAAACACCTAAATTAACCCCAAAACCCCCAAACCCCCCCCCTTTCAAAAAAAACAAAAACCCCAGCCACTGGAATGCTGACGCGTGGATGCCTTTTGGTCCCGGTTGGTGCCACCAACCGGGACCAAAGGCCCCCCTGCCTGGGCTTGGCGCACCGGCCACGTGGAGGACCATCTGTCCCGGTTCGTGTTAGAACCGGGACTAAAGGGGGGAGGTATTAGTAACGACCCATTAGTCCCGGTTCATGAACCGGGACTAAAGGCCCTTACGAACCGGGACTAATAGGTGTTTTTCTACTAGTGTGAATAGCTTCATGAGCAGTGACAACGCTTTCTAGAATGAATCTGCCCCTAATAAAAGCAGTTTGGCATGGCGAGAGCAATCTATCCCCAATAGGGGACACTCTGTTACACAAAGCTTTGCTGAAAATCTTAATAGAACAGTTGCTCAAGCAAATAGGTCTAAATTTCTTCATATGTCTAGCATCAGGTTCTTTTGGGATCAGAGTAACAATAGAATAGTTAAGCCTTTGTATATCCAAAGTACCACGCTCAAAATCCCTAAGCAGAGCCATAAAATCATTTTTTATAACGTCCCAAAAGGACTGATAAAAGAGGAAGGAGAGACCATCAGGCCCAGGAGCACCATTAGCATAGGACCCCATCACAGCCTCTTTGATCTCTCCTTCGGTAAAAGGTTTCTCTAGGATGTTATTCTCCTCTTCTGTAACAAGTTCCTCTGTAGACCAAAATTGGTCTCCTAAATGAATATTAGGTTTTGGCTCAAACCCAAATAGGTTTTTATAGAAGTTAGTAGCCACCTCCAACATATCTTTCGTGGAGTGGACAGGGCCAGCAGGGCCCTCGATCACAGACAGGTGATTTTGCCGTCTACGTTGGTTAGCCACAGCATGAAAATAAGTTATGTTTCTGTCTCCTTCCAGGATCTTTCGATCTCTGGATCTCTGCCACATGGCAGTGTCCTCTTTTCTCCATATATCCTCCAGCTCCTTTTTAATTTCATTCATCCTGAGGATATCCTCAGCTGATACTCTATTTTGTTCAGCAAAAATATCAAGAATATCAAATTCTTGTAGTAAATTTTTCTTTTTCTTCTTCATAGCCGCCTCCAGGTTGATACTCCACCCTTTAGCTTTTTGTCTAAACAATTTGGTCTTAAATTGCCATGTCTCAATCGTAGATTCATGATGAGAAGGGGTGGCCCAGACTTGTTTGACTAGGTCAACAAATCCAGGTTGATTCAACCACCATTTTTCAAATTTAAAAGGTTTATTTATTTTACTCCCCCCAGTTCCAGTGTCCAAAAGGAGGGGGGCATGGTCACTGCCAACCCTCGGAAGAGCACAAAGAGTGGTTAATGGAAAGTGACTGTCCCAATCAGTAGAAGAGAAAACTCTGTCAATGGTAGCATAAACAGGGTTATCCTGGTTATTCCTCCAAGTATATACCCTGTTAGCTAGCTTGATCTCCATCAGGGCCCATTTATTAATCCAATCATTAAATAGGAAAGACCACGAGTTGTTAATATTCCTAGATGATTTTTCTTTGGCTTCTCTAATCAAGTTAAAATCACCCCCGAATAATACAGGATAGGATAACCCATCACACACTTCATGCATTTCAGCTATAAAGTCAACTTTATCAACAACATAAGCTGTCCCATAGACTACCACTAAATGCCAGCAAAAACCATCAGTTTTGTTTTTCATGGTAACTACTAGACAGTATTTCTTATAGATAATATCAAGACGGTCAAAGGAAGCAGAGTTGATCCCTACAAGGATCCCCCCAGCAGGTCCAATAGCAGGCAAAGAATGCCAAGTGTAGTTAGTAGACCCAGACAAGGTTTTTAAAAAGGACTCAAAAATAACCTCTTTCTTTGTTTCTTGAAACCCAATGAGGGAGTCCTGGACTAGGGGGTGTCCGGACAGCCGGACTATCATCATCCGCCGGACTCCAAGACTACGAAGATACAAGATTGAAGACTCCGTCCCGTGTCCGGATGGGACTTTCCTTGGCGTGGAAGGCAAGCTTGGCGATACGGATATGTAGATCTCCTACCATTGTAACCGACTCTGTGTAACCCTAGCCTTCTCCGGTGTCTATATAAACCAGAGGGCTCTAGTCCGTAGGACACAACATACATTACAACAATCATACCATAGGCTAGCTTTAGGGTTTAGCCTCCTTGATCTCGTGGTAGATCCACTCTTGTACTACCCATATCATCAATATTAATCAAGCAGGACGTAGGGTTTTACCTCCATCAAGAGGGCCCGAACCTGGGTAAAACATCGTGTCCCTTGTCTCCTGTTACCATCCGCCTAGACGCACAGTTCGGGACCCCCTACCCGAGATCCGCCAGTTTTGACACCGACATTGGTGCTTTCATTGAGAGTTCCTCTGTGTCGTCACCGATAGGCTCGATGGCATCTTCAATCAACAACACTGTCTAGGACGAGACTTTTCTCCCCGGACAGATCTTCGTATTCGGCGGCTTCGCACTGCGGGCTAATTTACTTGGCCATCTGGAGCAGATCGAAAGCTACGCCCCTGGCCATCAGGTCAGATTCGGAAGCCTAAACTTCACGGCCGACGTCCGCGGAGACTAGATCTCCGACGGGCTCAAGCCACAGCCAAGCGCGCCGCACTGTTACAATGGGCACGATCTAGCTCTGCCGCCGAACAGTGCCTTGGTGGCCGCACAAGAATCTGCTCCGGCCCTTAGACCGGAGCCGATCGCCCAGATCGAGGACCGGTGGTTGGACACCGCCCCGGGGGCTCCAACTTCCACGGCGATGGAGCCGAACACTACCCTTGTCCCTCGCGAAGCTCGTGACTCCGAGGTGCCGGACTCCTTGCCGGACTCCGGACCTCCCGCGCCCCTGCCAATCGAATCTGATTGGGCGCCGGTTATGGAATTCACCGCCACGGACATCTTCCAACACTCGCCCTTTGGCGACATCCTAAATTCGCTAAAGCATCTCTCGCTATCTGGAGAGTCCTGGCCGGATTATGGCCAGGATGGTTGGGATACGGACGACGAAGAAATTCAGAGCCCACCCACCACCCACTTTGTAGCCACTGTCGACGATCTTACCGACATGCTAAACTATGACTCCGAAGACATCGACAGTATGGACGACGATATCGGAGATGAACAGGAAACAGCGCCTACAAGGCAAGGGAGGACCACCTCCGTCATACGACGTATACATGGTGGACACCCCAAAAGGAAGCGATAACGAGGACCAACGGGGCGCGGCAGAAGATAATCCCGCCGACAAACAACCAAAACGGTGACGCAGACGCCGCACTAAGTCCTGCCTCGACAACAACAGAGCTCCTAACGACCCAGCAATACAGCAGGGCAAACGAGCGGACGACGAACACGCAGACAAGCAACCGTCCGAACAAGACGAGTCGGATAATCAATCAAGGCCCGGCGAAAACAACAGTCCAGGCGACCTCACGCCGGACACACCGCCGGAGAATAAAAACCTTCGGAAAAGACTCGTTGCCACCACAAGAAGTTTGAAAAAGGAAAAACGGAAGCTCAAAACAGCGGAAGATACACTCAGAATGAGGTGGAGCAAAGTGCTCAAAACCGCAGACAAATACGGCAATTGCCATCAATCAAAGAGCTACCCGAAGCGCAAGCTACTGCCAGAATTTGATGAGGAGGCCATAGAGCCCCCACAGTCAAAAAACAAAGAGGCCGCCTGGTTGGATAGACGGCCAGATGATAGGCCAAAATCTGAAAGCGGCGCCGCACATAAGCCGACTAACGACCCTGGAAAGACAGATGGCCCAGCCAGGTCCATTTACGGGCCAAAGAAGAGGGCCCCAGGAAACAATGCAACACGACAAGTGTCCAAAGACAGCGGTGCACCCAAATACAGGGGCGCCGCACACCCACTATGTTTCACCAACGAGGTGCTGGATCATGAATTCCCAGCAGGATTTAAACCCATGAACATAGAGGCCTACGACGGAACAACAGACCCTGGAGTCTGGATAGAAGATTATATACTACACATACACATGGCTAGAGGAGACGATCTCCACGCCATAAAATAGCTACCCCTCAAGCTCAAAGGGCCAGCCCGTCATTGGCTCAAAAGCCTCCCAGAAAACACTGTTGGAACTTGGGAAGAGCTCGAGGACGCGTTTAGAGCAAATTTTCAAGGGACTTATGTCCGCCCTCCGGATGCAGATGATCTAAGTCATATAACTCAACAGCCCGGAGAGTCCGCGCGCAAATTCTGGAATAGGTTCCTCACCAAAAAGAACCAAATAGTCGACTGTCCGGACGCCGAAGCCTTAGCAGCTTTTAAACACAACGTCCGAGACGAATGGCTCGCCAGACACCTCGGCCAAGAAAAGCCGAGGACAATGTCCGCGCTAACAAGCCTCATGACCCGCTTCTGTGTGGGAGAGGATAGCTGGCTAGCAAGATGCAGCACCAATGACCCAAGTACATCCAAGATCAGAGATGGAAACGGAAAATCATGGCGCAGAAAAGAGCAGCGCCGGAATAAAGAGAAAATCCCAAAGAGCATGGCAGTCAACGCCGGATTCAAAAGCTCGCGGCCATACAACAAAACACCGCCTCTTAAGGATGACAGCGATGAGCTATCCAACTTAAACAAGATTTTGGGTCGGATATGTCAAATCCACAGTACCCCCGGAAAGCCTGCAAACCACACCCATCGAGATTGTTGGGTTTTCAAACAGTCCGGCCGACTAAACGCCGAACACAAGGGGCTCGACGCGTCAAGCGAAGATGACAAACCCCACCAGCAGAGCACCGGAAAACAAAAGAATTTTCCACAAGAGGTCAAAGCAGTAAATTCACTTGATAATACGGAAAAACAGTGCGGCACCCATTAAAATGGGTCTCGCACGGTCCAACCCAGCGGAACACAGAGATTGGACATCAAAACCAATCACTTTCGACCACCTGGATTATTCCAGAAGCGTTCGAAATGCAGGATGGACTACCCTGGTATTGGATCCCATAATCGACGGACTATAATTTAAACAAGTCCTGATGGACGGAGGCAGCGACTTAAACCTGCTGTATTCAAACACAATCCGCAAGTTGGGGATAGACCTTACTAAAATTAGACACAGCCGCACTTCCTTTAAAGGAGTGACGCCAGGCCCTTACGCCAAGTGCACAGGCTCCCTATTACTAGAAGTTGTGTTCGGATTACCGAACAACTTTCGACGCGAAAAACTAATCTTTCATATCGTCCCATTTAAAAGTGGCTATCAAGCACTCTTGGGACGAGAAGCTTTTGTCCGCTTCAACGCCATACCACATTACGCGTCTCTTACACTCAAGATGCCCGGTCCACGTGGCATCATTTCAGTGCGAGGGTCATTTAAAGACCCCGGACACGGTTAGACGAGTCCGGCATAAATAAGCTAGGGGCTCCCTAGCCGCACACCCCTTCACAAGGGGCTGCGTGCACAAGCAACAACGAGCTCACATAGACTCCGCTTTCCTTATTTATATTTCTTCTTTCGTATATATTTTGCACAAATTCCTTTTAAACTAAGTTCCTCTCTTTTTACAGATGAACAACGTGCACACCCATCCAGCGTAACGGCACAACGGAGACACAGGCGCAGACGTGCAGTAGGGACCCGTCGCGAGGATTCTTTTCAGATTAAGACCCTGCGTAAACCTTTTTTACTGTCTCTTGTTGTTATAATCCCTTGGTTTCTCATTATAACCAAAGCGGAACCTGACGTTTTGGCATCGGCCGCGTCAGAGGACCATGTCTGTACCTGGACACTAGGGGCTTAGGGCATTGTTCTGCCCATTATTACAAAGACCAAACACCTTAGGGAGTGTTCGGCGTCTCGAGTTAGGCCTTATATGCATCAGCTCCAAATCATGTCTTTGGTCAAATGTTGGGTTTGCCCGGCTCCTGTGTTTTGCTGCCTTACGTTCCGTATCATCAGCTAACGCGGCACCAGGAGAACTACTGCGATTGTGCCCCAGTTCGGCTGGGCGAGCACCTCAGTAGAGAAAGCCGAAAACTGACTGTCATGATACAGCGAGAGACTGGTCAACCACTCGATCGACTACCGGAATGTTTAAAATTCCCCGCTTTGACGAAGGACCGTTTCCCGGTCAGGCACACACGCGCCCCGAATTCGGAGAAGCGCGGTGCCCCAAGGGGCTATATCGTAGCCCCACCCTCGAACTCCACTGGCTAAGTGAAAGTGATAAAGCATCATAGTCCGGATTGCCTCGTTTTCTACGCTACCACCTCCTTAACAGGACCGAGACGTCGGATTAAGTGTGAAAACGCGCTATTTTTGCGAACACCCCCACACCTTGTGCGTGGGGGCTGAAGCCGAAGACTGCAATCTTTCAGGTTATACAAGTGTATACATAAACGGCCGCATAGGAGATATTTTAATACTTGGGACGCACAAGTATAAAAAGTGGTTACATTATAATCATTGTCTTACAAGATAAAAACGTTCATTTGAACGTAACATTTTTTGAGCACTGCGACTCTATTACACGAGCGCCACACATAACTTCTCCAAAATAGTGCTCGGTGGGTAACCGGCTTTCGTCCGAACCCTGGGCGGCAATAGCGGTGGCATCCATCTCTGTCCAATGTGTCTTCACACGGGCAAGGGCCATCCGCGCGCCTTCTATGCAGGCCGACCACTTCATCTCCTTGATATGCGGCACCGCTCCAAGAAATTGCTGCAATAAGCCGAAATAGCTCGTCGCCTTGGGCCTTTCTAGCCGGACATGAGCCACGATATCAGTCATGGCAAGTCCGGACAATCTATTTAGCTCAGCCCATTCGGCCAACCGATCAGTCAACGGAAGTGAACGATCCGGACTATGTAATTGAGACCAAAATAGCTCTTCCGTCTCGTGATCCTTCTGGCTCCGGAAGTGCTCAACGGCATCAGCCGCACTTGCCGCTAAGTCCATATATGGATCCTCCGGACCCCACAGCTGGCCAAGTTGGGCATATTTTTGATCCATAAACCGGCGACGCAGCAGAAACGGCTTGCCAGCCACAATATCTCCGGCCTGGCGCAGCTCCTCCTTCATAGCCCGCATTGCAGAACGGGCATCCTTGGCCTCGGCGGTGGCCTTCCCCAGGTCTTCCCGCTCCGATATGCGCTCCTTTTCAAGAGCCTCATTGCGATCGGCAGCATCCTTCAATTTAACGGCCAATTCGGCCATCTTTTCCCTGCTTAGGCAGTGTGCAGCCCTTTCGGCTTTTAACTCCTCGGCCGCCCTCGAGGCAGCCGCATCACTTCTTCGGGCTTGCTCCTTAGCTTGAGCAAGCTCGGCCCGAAGGCTCTCCACAGCAGCAGCACCGTCTGTGTCACAGCATAAATATTATCAGAGGCGGGCTTTGGCTCCCTTAATAAGTGAATGCGGAGAATTCATTTACCTTGCGACTCGTCAAGTCGCCAGTTGACTAGCGCGATGTCCGCATCCGCCACATCAAGTTGCCGCATTAGCTCGACAACTCCACTAGTCAGGCTGGCCCCCGGACTATCCGCCACCTGCATAGGAAAGGCAACATTCAATACCTGCGATTTTGATCCTCGGCATGCCGTCGTTTTCGAGAACCTACCGAGTCTCAGGGGCTACTATCTATACAGGGCGCACTTCTATGTGCAAAACTGTCAAAAAGGCGCGTCGTTCTAGCGTACCTCAAATCCCGCCAGCAAACTCCTGACGGCATTATGCAATCCGCTTTCAGCGGACGAAATCCTTCCGATCACCATACTCATCAAAGCACGGTGATCTTCTGAGATGGACGCCCTCTCAAGCAGACTCTTCAGCTCCCCCGGCCGGACACTAGTCGGCGCCGAACTCTCCGGCTCCACCGGGCTCTGGGATACCCTCCGTGACGATACTTCAGGCTCGCCTGCCCTGTCCGGACGAAGATCCCCCGAAGACGAACTCATCTGAGAAGCCCGCAGATCTGAACTGTAAAGCAAAATTTCGGTTATCCACAAAAGCACAAATGGAGGTATTTTCTTATTAATGAACTCCCCTTTCTCTACTCACGGCTCGCTGGAGGGCTGATCCTTTAGAGACGATTGTACGTCCGGGTTCTCCCCGGACGCAGGACCCTCCGGTGAAGATTTCTTCTCCCGCTTCGAGGCTTTGGCCTCCAGGTCTTCGGAAGCGGTCCTCTTCTCCCCCTGGAAGGAGGGATTTTCGATCCTCCCCTCTTCAGGCGCCCCCTTGGGCGAGGTATTAACTCTTCTATTTTCCCCATCGCCCCTTTCTTCGGGCGCAACCTCCAACATTCTGACCAGCACGGGCTCCAGTGCGGTCTCTGAGAGGGGGGCCGGACACCTTATCAGCTTCGATCGCGCTACCCACTCCTGATAAAGAGTAATGGGTCAGGAGGCAAACTCTAGAAAAGCAAATAAACAGAACTTCCGGACTCTGAGCTACTTACCTGAGTATCCGGGCGATTACAGCTTAGGCATGCATCCTCGGTCAATTCCGGACACGCTACCTGCGGTCCGAAGAACAACTTGTACATCTCCACGGGTGTCGTACCCATGAAGTGTTGGAGAATTCGTGGTCCCTCCGGATTGAACTCCCATAAGCGGAGAGGACGGCGTTTGCAGGGCAGAAGACGCCTGATTAGCATAACCTGCATCACCACAACCAGATTGATCTCCCTTGCCTGGAGGTCTCGAATCCGGCCCTGCAATGAGGGCACGTCTTCGGACGGCCCCCAATTGAGCCCTTGGTTGACCCACGACATCAGTCGGCGTGGAGGTCCCGGGCGGAATGAAGGTGGCGGCTTTTGCTTGCTGCCCTTCGGAGCGGTGATATAAAACCACTCCTGCTGCCACAAGCCGAGCTCCTCTTGGAAGGAGCCCTCGGGCCACGGGGCATCGGCCCTTCTGCTTATGGCCACCCTGCCGCACTCCGCTTGACGCCCCCCGATCATCTTCGGCTCCACATTGAAGGTCTTCAGCCACAGGCCGAAGTGGGGGGTGACGCGGAGGAAGGCTTCGGAGACAATAATGAATGCGGAAATATGGAGGATGGACTCCGGGGCCAAGTCGTGAAAATCCAACCCGTAGTAGAACATGAGCCCTCTCACGAAGGGGTCCGTCGGGAAGCCTAAACCCCGACGGAGGTGGGATACGAAGACGACGTATTCACCGGGCTCGGGAGTGGGCATGGCCGGCCCTTGGGCGGGCAACATGTGCGAAATCTCGTAGGTCAGGTACTTGGCCTCACGCAGCTTTACCACGTCCCCCTCCGTGACGGAGGAGGGCATCCACCGACCCTGAAGGTCGGAGCCGAACATTGTTGAAGATCCGAAGCGCTCGAATCTAGGGCTCTGGGTGTTAGAACTTGGGGCAAGGAGGAGATTCGATGGAAGATTGAAGGAAAGAAACGAGCCTTGGTCCTCTTATAAAGAGGGAAAATACCAAGAGCCGTCTCCGTGACCGTTCGGGATTCACCTTCGATAGAGGAGGCGTGGCGACGGGCGCGGTTGGGTTACCCACGTCCGTATTGATGAGAATCCCGGAATAAGGGGAACACGATCTCTGCTTCGACAGGACGTGCCAAGGAAACCGCTTCGCTAAACGTGCTGAGGTGGTATAATAAAAAATGATTCAAGTAAAGGCTTGGTAGCGGTGTGATGTCATGCCGCATAATACGTCAGCAGATTGGGCTTGTGTACATTTCATTCTCTCTACGGTGGAATGTGGAATTTATTTTGCAGAGCCGGACACTATCCTGGTGTTCATGATCTTCTCTAGATTATTCAAGGGAGGAACCCGCCTTGCAATGCCGGACATTATGCGCGCCGGACTTATCGTCATTGAAGCCTGGTTTAGGGGCTACTGAGGGAGTCCTGGACTAGGGGGTGTCCGGACAGCCGGACTATCATCGTCCGCCGGACTCCAAGACCACGAAGATACAAGATTGAAGACTCCGTCCCGTGTCCGGATGGGACTTTCCTTGGCGTGGAAGGCAAGCTTGGCGATACGGATATGTAGATCTCCTACCATTGTAACCGACTCTGTGTAACCCTAGCCTTCTCCGGTGTCTATATAAACCGGAGGGCTCTAGTCCGTAGGACACAACATACATTACAACAATCATACCATAGGCTAGCTTTAGGGTTTAGCCTCCTTGATCTCGTGGTAGATCCACTCTTGTACTACCCATATCATCAATATTAATCAAGCAGGGCGTAGGGTTTTACCTCCATCAAGAGGGCCCGAACCTGGGTAAAACATCGTGTCCCTTGTCTCCTGTTACCATCCACCTAGACGCACAGTTCGGGACCCCCTACCCGAGATCCGCCGGTTTTGACACCGACACCCAACAAAATCAGGTTTATACTTATTAACTATATCAGACGGGCACTGTAGTTTCCCTTTCTGGCCCATACCCCTAATATTCGAGAAGAGACCTGTCATGGAATTTTAAAAGGATGGGAGAGGCTAAAAAGCCCATGCCTAGAAACAGTAACGAAACCACCAACAGAACCAGCAGTGCCCCCTGGTTTGCTGGGGCCAGTTTTAGATGTTCCAAGAGTACAAACTCCATTCCCTTCATCACACAAGCTATCCAAATCATTAGGTAAAGATATCTCAGGATTTTGAGAAGCAAATTCAAGACATTTCTCAGTTTCAGCTCTAATCAAATCACTTATTATGTTCTGTTTATCTACCTGAGTGGTCCCAATAATAATATCAACAGTAGAGGCATAAGCCTCTAAATTAGTAACAGCAGCGTTGTCGAATGACTTACTTTTAAAAGTGGCAGGAATCTCCAGGTTCTTTTTCATCTTGTATGCAGCAGCTTTTTCCATAATGCTTCGTTTCTTCTGCAACCTGGTGGATGGCCTTTGAGAGATAATAGGTCCCCATTACTCAGAAGTTTTTTTCATGGTAGAAGGAGGAGGGGCAGCATCCACAGCACCATTGTTTCCCACTCTGTTTTTTAGGTCCAGCAGCTTCAAGCAATTGATGACAGGTTCCTTCAAAGTGTCCACCTCATTGTCAGAATCTCCAGCCTCTGTGGTAGTGTCTAATCCAAAGCTATCATAGTCTCTTAATATGTCAGAGCAGTAGGTTTTTTGGGCAGAATTTGTGAAGTTGTCAACAACTTTAGTGCCCTCAGTCTCAGCCTGATCAGACCTCTCCAAGAACTTCACGGCTTCAGCAAAAGGAACAGTGATGACATCATCCTTTTCTCCATTCTCCACTTCTTCTTCAGGGTTTTTACACGGAGGGCAACAAGCATCCAGGAGCACAGCAGGGTGGAAATTGGTGCATTACTTTCCTTTATTAGCAGGTGAGTTTTTAGATGTACTAGCTATGTTAGCTAGGTCCAGTTCATCAAAGCCATCTTCCCCGTCTTCCAAGTGATCCTTCCCAGTATCATCTGCATCAAGGTCATTATCCATGCCATCCACATCTATATCAGTAGGACCATTACCATCATTCGGGTCATCGGCACCCACTTGGTCGAACCCTTCAACAGTAAAGGACAGGATATATAATTTCTTCCTCATTTCCGTAATCCTTTCAAAGGGAATTTTCTCAGGACTTCTACACGCAATCTTGATTCTGACCTTTTCATAGAAGCTTTTCATCATCCCATTCCAGTCCACATCTACTAAGATCCCAAAACATGAGGCAATCTGAGAAAAAACTTTCCAAGTACACCATTTGGGCGGCAGGCCTTCAATAAGAACCCAGGCTTCAGTTAATTCAGAGAAAGCATCAATTGCCCCAGTCCACCTTTCCACTGTGACGGAGACACCAGTGATTGGGAGATCAAAAGCAGGAAATTCAATCAGTTCCTCAACATTCTTCCATGGAGGGAATCTAACCAAAAATTTCTTCTCTGACAGGGACCTAACTTGCCACGACCACTGTTTTGTTTTGCAGAAAATTCCAGACAGATTTTTGATCAAGTCTTCTTTGCTGATTTCTCCTTTCATGATCCAGACCTCACCACAGTTCCTGAAGTTCACCCAGTTAGCTTCCCGTCCCACAGGGGCGTCTATGTGGTAGAAGCCCAAACCCAGCGCAGAGCTGCCAAAGAAGGTAGCAACAGGGTGTGGTTGAGCCCAAGCTGCGCAGTTGTTGACATTGTGACCCTCTAATCCACAGATGAAGCAAACTTTCGCCCGAATACAGTTGCCAACATAGTGCCCAGGGCCACCGCAAGTGAAGCATACCATATCTTTGTAGCGCTCGTCGAGGATTTGCACAACAGGTGCAGGGGGGGCAGGTGGTGGAGGAGCTGTTGCAACCGGTGGAGCTTGTCGCGGTGCAGCAGCCTTGGGAGGGGCGACGGCGCGTTTGTCCGGCATGCGCCCAGGCCCTCCCTGTTGGCGGACCAGATTCTTACGAGGTGCAGGTGCGCGCTGCTTCTGTGCTCCTGTCTGAGGCCCCTTGTCCGCCATGGCAACCACCTACGGGAAGGATCTCGATCCGGCCCCGATCCCCTCTCTGACGATCTTGAGGTTTATTGGTGGAGGATCAAAGGGGCGAAGATTTTTGACAGGGAACAGATCAGATGGAGAGAAGCAACCGGATCGAGCTAGGTCTTTCCGGAGCCATCCCAAGGTGGAGGTGGTGGGGCATGGGGAATGGGGGCGGCGGCGGTGTGGGGAGGGAATGGACCAGAGCTGTCCAAAAACCCTAGATATTGCCTCGTCGGTGTCAGGAAAGGTGGAAGGCGTCTTAGCAAAAGGCGTTCTCATCCTCTCGCATCTGATTGGAGGAAGAGACGTGGCGGCGGGGCCACTGTCAGCAGCCCGATCGGTGGCCCGTATGTTCACCACAGGAGAGATAACTCTCGCCGCTGCCGAAGTAGGACTCGTCTGCGACGAGCAATTTCGAGCCATAGAGCATAAGCTCAGGCCACTGTCAGTCCTGACACTTACCGTTGGAAATGGAATCGGATCCTGGGATAACCCAGAGCTCGCGCATCTCTGTGGGATACAAATCCCAGCGCGCGACTTCGGGCGAACACCTGGTGGAACCACACCGCGGTCGCCTAGCCAGGGAGGCTCTAGCTCGCCGCGGTGGGGCACGATGCTAGCACGGCGGGGAAGGTGTTCGATCCCCACCGCACCAGCAGCAGTAGCACTTAGTTTGGGGCGGGAGGATCCACCCCGGGAGGGAGCGTACCCGGCGGAGGGAAAGCCAGCGCTCCGACTCGAGGCCGCCCGACGTTGAGCTGGATGGGGCGCACCGCCTTGAACTCGCGCCACTTCCACTCCGTGGCCAGGTCGGTCGACTCGGCCTCCACCATGGCCCAAAAAATGAATTCCATGACGTCGCATCCTTCCTCGCCCCCGAATCACGCGCGCTCCGCATACGTCGAAGTCATGATGATGCGCACCCCAATCTCCCCCCACAGGGAGGGATAGGGGAACTTCGCGGCGACCACCCTCTGCATCTCCATTCGCACCACCGGGAGGGCTGGATCCAGCAGTGGCAGCTCCATCGGTGGCGCGACCGCCGCCACAGACCTCACCCTCTGTGGACGTGCGCCGCGGCGACGGGATCCGCTCGGCATCTTCGGGAGACGCGGTGAGAGGAGAAGCTGTGCGGTCAGGGCGGGGTGGGAGAGCTGAGAGGGAAGCAAGCGCAAGCTCCAGTGGTGGGGAAGCGGGAATTAATGGCGGATTAGGTGGGGGTTTGACTTTCGCTCGCTCCCCAGGCGACGACGACGCCATCGCAGTTTCTCCTCAAAATGTTCCTTTCTGCTGCTCGTGCATTTTACTCATAATAAGATTAAGTAGTTTTGTACTCCCTCCGTTCCTAAATATTTGTCTTTCTAGAGATTTCAATAAGTGACTACATACGAAGCAAAATGAGTGAATCTACACTCTAAGATATGTTTATATACATCCGTATGTGGTAGCTATTTGAAATCTCTAAAAAGACAAATATTTAGGAACGGAGGGAGTAGTACTCATCAATTCAATAATCCAGATGTTGAATACATAAATAATCTGCATCTTACTCCATATCATATATCTTTACCAATTACCATCATCTTTCAACTTTCATGTTGTCTCTTACAGAAAAGAAGTGCTTGAGAAACATACTTATAAATTACACTTAGACACTTAGTCACTCGTATAACGTGATGGAACCGTCAATAGTCACTGTACGTCCACTATATCTTATTCTAGTTCTCCTTATACATGAATAAACTATATCTTACACCATGTCATATATCTTTACCATCGTCATTCAAAAGTAGTGCTTGAGAAACATACTTACAAATTACACTAGTCACTCATATAACGCGATGGAGCCGTCAATAGTCACCGTACGTCCAATCCATGACATGCGACAGACATGAATTTGTGCTTGCTTCTTTTTATTGTGCAGAGTTTGTATCACTTTACCCATGGTTGTTTGGAACCATACTGTCATCTGCATGCATTTCCTTTTATGCGATGCGAGGCAGCCAAGCTTAGTCTGAATCTAATCTAAGAAGATAATGCTTCGTGGCAGTGTGGTAGTCCTATGGAAGCCTACTAATTTGTGCTAATGACAAGTGAGAAATGATGAATTGATGCCTGCTACTGGATCCTGAATCCCTTCTATGTTTCCTGATGCTATCTCCCTCCTTATTCTTAAGCCCCATCACTTGACAATATCCCTGATTTCCTCTCTGTTTTTTTGTGGGTTGCAGGTCGTGGTCGCAGCCCTGCAGCTGGATGACGCACGCACACTGGAGATGGAGCATGCGGCCGCGGTGGAGAGGCTTCAGCATCGACCAAAGGTTGGTTCTCAACTGCCACTTCTATGCTTTCTCCATTATTTCTGTTCCTTCCCCAGCTCTAACTGCCACTCAACTGAACCTATTTGGCTGATCTAGTTCAGAGATGGGCATTTCTTGGGATGTGATTTTCTACTAACTTGTTTGTGCCCAATAATTCATTATTTTTCGTTGGTATAATCCAATAGATTTGGTCCAAAATCAAATCCTCCAGAATTCGTGTAGACGTGACATTGCAATCATACAGTTATCTTATCCCTGTCTTTTTCGAGTCCTGCGAGTCAAGTAAGCCCTATAGGTTATTTTTTGACACATAGAAATAGAAACAACACGAAACTATTTGTTCGGATACATCATACATCACAATCGTGCAGCAAGTTTGTTATATTACCAGCACAGAGAAATTCGGTCATTGACGGAGTTAAAACCTCCTTTGAGATCAACAGTAGTCAGAGGAAGGTCTGCTGAGCACCTCCCTCACTGTCCGGCTCGCTAGCTTGAGTGTCACCGTCGGGGTGCTACTCCGGTGATTGGCCATCTGATGCAGGGGTTTCCGACATGGATGAGGTCTGCGGCTCCGGTGCTGGCTTTGGATTCGCCATGATCGGTTTACAGAATCTGTCAAGTGCTTCGGCCTTCTTCTTAAGGTCAGAAACAAGGAGAGCAGGATTCAGTAGAGCAATCAACCAATTCTGCACTGTCAAGCACTCATCGGCAACCTGTTGTTTATCTGATATGTCGATATGATCGAACTTTGGGTCACTGGACAGTGCAACCTGTTTTGAAATTGCGGATGCGGTACACTAGTTGCTCGAGAGCAGGACATATTTGTTCCCGCTCTCTGTATCGTGTGCCTCCATAGAGGCGCCAAACCTTTTAAGTTCTTCCAGCTTAGCAACATAGGCTCCTTTGGTCGCATTCTTGCCATCTCCATGCAGCCATTCCTGAACCTCCAGTAGAGTATGCTTGTCCTTGAATGTGGCAAAATCATAGTACTTGTTATAAACCTTGTTACTCATGTAATAAACATAAGCCTCCACGGCATTCTTCTCCTCCTTAGTTTCCAACATATCTATGTCCATTTCAAACTCTTTCTCAACAGTTTCCTCCTCCAGCACCTTGATCTTTTGTTTCTTTTCCAATTTCCTGCTCTCATCGGGATACTTTCCAGCGTGGAGAACAGTTAAAAGTGTGAGTGTTCTAGTCTGGACTGTCCGACACGCCGTAACCTCCGAATACAGGCAAGGGTTAACTGCTTCGTCTTGTTTCGCATAGTCAAGCATCAGTTCAGCCTCCTTTGTCATACCCAACAAGGCGGCAGAAACCGCGGCACACCCATGCCTCTTGTCGACCATAAGAATAAGATCAAGGGCACAGTTTCTGACACCATTGCTTAAGTTGTCCCGAATCATCCCAGACATCATTCTGGCCTCCGACGCGATGCTCATGAAGCCAGCCGCCGCAAGACATGATTCCTCTTTGCTCATACAGTCTTTTCGCTCCTTGATCTCTTTGATCCGGTACTTGATCCTACCACTCAAGGCCATATCTTCATCGCTGAGAGCAGATGCGCGACTCTCAACAAACTCGTTCTCCGACTCGAGACACTATTCGGCAACATTGTTTTTTGCAAAGATGCAACGAAGTTAATTAGCAGTACTGAAACAAAACAAATAACCGTGCATGGTTGGTACAGATGTCAGAGAAATTAACTGAACTACCTGATCGATTGCAAGGTCCAGTGTAAGAAGAGCGCCAAGATTCAACCTGAAGAACTTCTCGAGGTATTCCTGATAAGTTTCCCACTGAATGAAACCAGAACTCCAGGGCACCAGTCTATTCTGATACCACGCTCTCTCGATGAAGTCTGGGGCGAGGATGATCTCCAATGGCGGCACTATCTTGAGACCGTGTAAGTCGCCTTCCTCCATGCGGCTCGCATCCTACTTTCCGCGGCCTCGAACAGCCGTTTTCCCTCGACGTCTTCCACGTCGCCGCTGTGATCGGGCCGGCGGGTGATCTCTTCCGATCTAGGGGAGGCCAGCAAACTGGCCGGGCCGGCGGGTGATCTCTTCCGATCTAGAGTAGGCGCGTTCATTTTCTTTCTTGGATCTAGGGTTTTGAAGATGGATGTGGGGGAATATGGTGTGGCAGCGAGCGATCTGCTAAATTTCAAACTTGCGGTGGCGCCCTACAAGGTTTTCAGTCTTTTTTTTTACTAGACACATTCCGATGTCGGTAAACTAAGAAACAGAGTAAACCAAGTTATAAACTGACATTTATATGAATGCGCTTTGGTTCATAAGATTCGGGCCATGGAAAATCATCCTCTATAACACTAAGCTCCCTAGTTTTAAAGAGCTCACGTTTAATTGAGGTCTCCAATTAGAATTGAGTCACTCGATTTTGACCCAGTCAACAATTTCACCGGGAGCTCTCTCATTCAATTTTTTAATACACTATGTTGTCTCGTTCGATTGAGGTATACAATTTCAATGCCTTGATTTTGACTCGGTCAATCCTTGGTCGTGTTAATAAAATCCCTAGCTTCATTAAGCTCTCTAATTTTAATGTCTTCTCGTTCAACTGAGTTCTTCAATTTAGACTGGATACACAATTGATTAGGTCGTTGACCTAGGCTTCGTGGTGAGATCTCTCGATGAATGGATCCCTCGATAAGTGCCTGGATGGTCTGGGCCTTCGTTGACAAAAAAGAAGTGCCCCCCTATGACACGTTTTGCACCAACATAACACATGCGGCCAACAACCCATGTAATTTTCTCATGTATTTGTATTAATTAAAAGATGCTCTCCAATCGCACGGTCAGAAAGACCCACCCAAACACCACATTTTAAAAAATAAAAATGATACACTCACGGATGATTTGCTACAGATTGTTCATACCAAACACTCTCCCACCTATCACTTCTCTGATTTTCACCGTTGGACCACTCTTCCCTTGATCTCTAACAATAAATTGACACATTCATCCGTAATCATGGTTCCATAAAGTCTGTCCATAGGTGTAGCATCTTTGATAAAAAGAACACACTCCATTACTTCCCCCACATGCCAAACCAATTAGCACATAAATAATTTTGACAACTTAAATGATATTACCGCGTAAAAATAAAACATGTACAACCCCAAGAATGTAAGCGGCGCAGCAAAGCGCACATCGCCCTTCTAGTACGGACTATTTTCCAACACCTCATTTCTTGGATGGTTCAGCAAGAGATTGGACCTCACAACTACTTTATTTATTTATTCGGTTTTGCGAAACATCAAGTACCTGGAAATTTCATTGGGTCACTCACTTATCTCCTTCGCTTGAGCATGCAACGGGGAGGCCGTGGGCTCCATGTCGCGTGCGAGTAGTGAACGAACTGGAGCTAGCAATGTGAGTGAGTCCAAAACTTGACTGCTGCAGGGTCGTCGTCGTACCTGTAAATCGGGGGTGGGGGTGGGGTGGGGGTGGGAGGAGTGTAGTACGACAGTTGAGAGGAGGGCGGTGTGGTGAGGCGTGCACCGAGCACTGCCGGACGCAGGTGATGGTGGCTAGTGGCTAGGTCGGAGTCAGTTGGGGTGCGTGGATGAAGAAGATGAAAATTGCATAATTTGTTTCTGGCCGTTGGGTGAAGATCCATTGGTCTTGATGAAAAGTGGCTGATGCAAAAAGTTTTATTGGGTGTTTTGAATAATAGGCGCCCCCTTAGGGTATATATAGCGTGTCCCCTCAAATTTGGCTCCTCGATGTTTGTGCACGCGTCCGGTCAATGTCCAAATGTGTTCATTTTAAGCCCTCTTGTGTATGTGTGCAGCCATGTCCCCTACTTTATTCTCAGATTGTTCGGATACATGCATACGATATATATATATATATATATATATATATATATATATATATATATATATATATATATATATATATATATATATATATATATATAGAGAGAGAGAGAGAGAGAGAGAGAGAGAGATGGAGAGAATGTGGTTTGGGGTTGGCCGCGTCCTACGTGGCAGATTGACCGGACGCGTCGGGGAGCCCTCATATCCTTTCGCATATATGGTCTGAGCTTGGGGGTGCTAGACAACTCAGGCACTTGGGGAGGAAATGGGGGTGGAGGTGGGTCTGGTTGGGTCGTTTTTTCGGACCAGGCACTGTCCTGGTTGTCCGCCCGAACGTTTACAGAGAGAATAGGGGTTCTGGCTATAGATGCTTTTATTTGTTGTGCTCTACGTACATGTAATCCCTCCATTTAAATATACAAGGTATAATATGTTTCGGATGCTATAGAGGCTGAGTATTTCTTTTAACCATAGGTTAGAACAATAGTATATGATGCATATGTCACAAAAAAGGTATACCGTTAAAGTTTTTAATAATATTATTTTTATATCAGATATTACTAATTTATCAATGGTTAAGAGCAACATCGTAATTCGCAGAAACAAAGCAACATCGTAAGATGTATTAGGGCCTATATATTTGAATGGAGTGAGTACCTTCTTTATCCTTCAGACCTTATGAAATTCTTGTAGTTCTATGTGCTTTGGGCTTCCACAAATTGATCATGGGTGGCTCGTCGAATGCTCTATCTGAATACCAGTGTCCACAAATTCCCGTGTTATGATTTTTAACAAACTGTGTGTGATTTTAGAATCCGCTTAAGGGCTATTATGGGAGATGTAAAAAAGAAGTCAGTTTCATAAAACGTATTAAGAGAGACTTTTTTTGCAGGGAAATTTAAGATGGACTTGACCGGCCGGGTGAAGCCACGGTATACAAAGTGTGGTCGAGAGCACGAAGGCATGACATGGTGCCTGAATCATGCGCTCCGATCGGGATTAATTAATTAGCTGTCGCGACCACGACGTTGACACTTGTCCTCATCACCGGCCGGAGAGGAGCTCCATCGTTTTCATGCCGCTTTCCTCTGAAGAATGTGCCGCTTTTCCATGCCGTTTCGTGGCCACAAGGAACGAACGGCGCCAAGAAGATTGGTTTTTCTTTTTGAGGTGAGCCAAGAAGATTAGTTTGTTTGTTCGAGCGCGCCGGGCCGATTATAGAACACAAAAGTACGAATGCTGAAAAGAGAAACAGCGTGAAGCACGCACACCGGCCGCACTGGTTAGCTTACGGTCAGATGACCACGTTAAGTCCTGTGACCTTCTAGATTCGGTCGATTTATCGGTCACAAAACCGTCTAGATTTTCAACTCTCAACTCTATTTTTCTTTTCTTGTTCATATCGGTGACAAAACCGTCCAGGTTTGGTCGGTTTCTTCACACAGGTGGCAGCCCATTCAGCACATTTTGTTTTGACGAAATAAATAGGAAAACAGAACACATAAATATGTATGTAGAATTACTAATACATACTGTATTTTAGGAGCTTTAAAAACTATGGTCTCTTATATTTTTTTTCTCACTCATAATAATTCCGAAATATCCATAACTATTTTGGGCCGTGGTCTTAATATTCCCATTTTTTATTTTCATTTTATCGAAATGATTTTTCAGCTCTTCTTTTAATAATACTCTATTTTTTTCAAGTTTTGATGTTTGGTTAAAGTCAAGAAACAAAACTTGGCCTTTGACAATTGTTAGTGGACCAACAATATACAACGAAAATGTATCAAAATTAACAATCTGTTCTAGCAGACCAAGTTATTGCTTGGGCGATTATTGTCGTTATTACAGTATTGTATAGACCTTACAACTCGAGTGTGTATCTTCCTTGAGCAGTATTGTCCTGGAATAAGGTTCAAAATAGTGGATATCAGGCTTGCATGCGTTTTCATTGTAATATCATGAGTGGTACTGCAGTCAACAACTCAACATGACCGCAATATTGGCCCACACTCCGTTGTGTCATATGCAAAGAAAATTTAGAACCATCACTTAATTCTACACCATCCTTTTGTCATCGTATCACCAGTCTGCTGTCCTTACACCGACTAAGTAATAGAATTTCGGGCGCGGAGAGAAAAAAATGGACATATTCCACATGTTTCTTCCTTAGAGCAAAAACGGAAATTGAAATCTAACTAGGGTTCTTCTACTATGTGTTTCATCGCAAATTCTCAAAAGGCATTTCTCATTACACGGACATACAATAAGCATGTATAGCTTTTGACTGTAGTTTTTTTTTTCACAACTATCTGATGAACACCAAAAGAACATATTATGTGAATGAATGTCAAGCTCACATGCAAGATCACACTTCTAGAATGACACCCCTATCCTATATGAGTAAAATCCACTTTAGAACCGTGAACTTTTCACTCGGTTAATAATCAACCATAAACTACAAAACCGGTTGAAATACACCTCGAACTATCAACCAGGTTCAGGAATCAACCCTTGACTTGGTTTTGACCAGCTGAAGCGGTTCTGACCGCATTGATCGGTGACTAGAAAATATAACATCGTCCATTTATATTTTATGTTTTTTCAGCAACAAATAGTTGAATTTGAATGATACAAGGATATATAACATGCATCCACCCTTTATTTACCTCTAGGTTTCCTACCGTCAAAACGAGAAAATGTGGTGTGGTATTATTTCCATTTTATGCTTGATAACTTTATTTCATAAATCTTTGTAGCAACACGTGGAGTGTTATGTTGTTTTCCTAAGGTTATCTATATTGGTAACACTTTTGGGGTCATATATCAGGCTTGTACTAACTTGGCCTAAAGTGATCAACATGGTCGTAATATCATTGATGATATTGTGGTGTGATACCACCACAGTATTGGGGTTAATACTTAGTATTTACAACTTGAGTATGGCATACAAATAATATTTAGCACCATCACTTGTACTAACGACCTCTTTCGTTGTTCTATCATCATCATGTTCTTCTGAAAACCGCCGAAGCATGAGAATTTTGAGCATGGTAAAACTCTCTACGTTGAGATTTTGTGAAGTAGATAAAACCGGGGAAATCAATTTATTCGGCTTGTTTCTTTGTTAGATAAATTAAAGGAAATTAGATTTATTCTACATGTTTCTTTGTTAAATAAGTTAAAGAAATTGAGATCTAATTAGGCTTCTAGAACAATGTGTTCTATCACATGTTTTTCATATGCACTACTCACTACAAACACAACTAACACCGGGCACGTATAACATTTCTTAACTTTTGACTGCTGTTTGCCTTCATAATTTTTAGATGACCACCAAAAGAACATAAAATGTGGATATGCCAAACTCACATAGTCACATGCGAGCTCACACTTCTGGAATGTCACCCCTGTCCACCTGTGTTATATGTATGTATGCTTTAAGGAGTCCCCCTGCCTGCAAATTGAGAGTGAGAATTCTCGTCAATGTGTCATGCCGGGCTTACATTTCATTCCTTATCCAGTCAGTATACTTGCGAGGTTTGAGATATTGGACGAAAACAAAGAAATGGAAGGCATTTTAATTATTTTATTAACCGGTAGCTCCATCAGCCAAGCAAATCGTTGTACCACACCTCCGGTGCCTCTGTATTAGACCTTTGATGATTAACTTATCTTCGTAAACCGACGCCCTCATTTGTCATTGTATATCTCATTCCACTACCGTCAAAACCGAGTAAACAGTAGAGTTGATCACAAGGAATCGTCCACAGCAATAGTTTTTCTTTTTTGTGGGTTCCTCGGTGAAGACTTTGTAGAATAGAGACAATGAAATTTGAGACGCATGTTTCTTCACTAGTCGGGGACAAGGTAAAATAGTACACTAATGAAAACCAAAACTTTCGGAAAAAAAATTGCATGATGTCCCTCCAATAATACTGTACGACGAAATTTCTACGTTCACCACGTCACCAGTGGACTCTGGCACGGTCGCTCCAGGCTCGCAAGTCAAGGGAGCACGTGGATCTTATACTAGTGTAGAGTATCGGGAGCAAACGGTCGAAACGTGCCACATAGAGCTATGGGCGATAGTATGCATGACATCGTGCCTGGATCATGCGCTCGGAATAGGTCGGCAATCGCGACGGAAGACGGTGACACTTGTCCTCACCGGCCGGAGAGGAGCTCGTTTTCATGCCGCTTCTCTCTGAAGATGAAGATTCCGTGCCATTTTTTTTTTTTTGACAATATGTTTGTTCGGGCGCGCCGGCCGGGTCGACAGAACAGGAACGTGTATACCAATTGGCAACAGACAACCAAAATGCAAAACAAACTGTATCAAAAAATAACAATTTGTTCTCTGAGCCCCGGTTATTGCTCGGATGATTATTGTATAGAAATTAAAACTCTCGCTTGTCTTCCTTGAGAGGTGCTGTACTCAAATATGGCTGAAAATAGTGGACATCGGGCTTGCATACAGATATCATTGTAATGACATGGTTTCCATTGCCGTCGACATGGCCAGGATATTAGGCTGACGCTCTGTGACATATGGATTGCGTCATATACAAACAGCATTTAGGGCCATCACTTAAACAGACACCCTCTTTTGTCGTCTCACCATTCTATACTCCTTACACCGCCAAAGCAAATAGAATTTCGGCCGAGGAAACTATCTACGATGAACATTTGTGAAGCAAATAAAATAAATTAGAGATATTCCATGTGTTCTGCAATAGAGAAAATAAGGAAATTGAAATCTAATTAAGGGAGTGCAGAAAAGAAGTCAATTTCAGAAAACGAATAAGAGAGACTTTTTTGTAGGGAAATTTAGGCCTCTTTTGGTTCATAGGATAGGATTATCGTAGGAATAGGAAATTTGTAGGAAATGAGATGACATGTAACTCAAATCCTATGAGTAGGAATAGAAAACGAGATGTCATTTGGTTCACACCAAAGGAATTTTTCCATTGAGTCTAGGCTCATTTTTATTTTCCTATGAAATGTGAAGGATAGGAACCAATCCTATGTAGGAATAGGAATCCATTCCTATAAACCAAAGGGCTCTAAAGGAAAAAATCCTATAAGAATCCTATCCTCTAGTATTCTTATGAAATTCCTCCAAACCAAAGGAGGCCTTAAGATGGACTTGACTGGCCAGGTGAACAGGGCCAGCCCAAGGCCATGGCAAAAGTGCGGTCAGCCCCTCTTAAATAAAGGCACACTATATCTGCATACTTAAATAAATTGTTCTCAAAATAAATAAATAAATAAATAATACAAAATAAATTTGATTTTATGAACATATTAACATGAACAGGGGCACATGCCCCCCTCGGCGCATTTCACCATATTGTATTTATTCATTAGTTATTTATAGTTGAATACATATATTTTATACTTATTATTTGCATTATATAATCACATATAGATGATGTACTAAGACTTTATTTGCTAACTATTTTTTATGTTTATGCCTTTATATTTTTTCTGATATACAATATATATGGTTGAAAGTATATATGTTACTCAGCTAAAGTTCATTATGCCTCAATCGCACTCGAGCATCCATATTGCTAGGGCCGGCCCAAGTGAGGATGTTTAGTGCATGATCCTCTCCTGGCACTCATCGTGTAGGTACCGGATCCCCAATGGCGATGTTGTGCAGTGTCCACCACTCGAGCCTCTCCCTCCTCTCCTCACCACCATCGCCTTCCCTGCCACGGTAGAGGTACTTCTTGAGCGATCCACTATCCAAGTACTTGTAGACCAGCTCCTTGGTGTGCGGGTCGAAGCAGAAGCCGTAGAACCTGACGAGGTGCACATGGTAGGTTTCGGCGATGGTGTCGATCTCTGCCATGGAACCTTCCTGCACCTTCTTCTTCATGGACACCTTGAACACCTTCACCGCCACGGGCAGCCCGCTGGGGAGCTCCCCCATGTATACCACATGACCACCCGAAGCAGTAGGAGCCGTGCTCGATGGAATAGTTCCCAGTGCACGACGCCAGCTTCTCTGCGTTGAACCGCATCAGCTTCTCGTTGAGGATCTCATGCAGAAACTTCTCGACAGGGTCGACCTCGATCACCACATCGTCCATGGAAGTACCATCCTCCGGGGCTGCTCGCCAGTCCCGGTTCCTTCTGCTGGTCCCCTCCATGATCTTGGTCACTATCTTCTTGCATTGAGCATTTTTTTCTCAGAGGGCGACATTGCCTGATCACGACCAACACTATTATTACTGCGACGGCCGCACACACTGCCAATACCGGAAGAATTGAGACAAGAACACGAGTTAGTTGGTGGAAAACTAAGTAAGGACCAGACAATCAAAATCTACTCATACTGTTAGGTGCAGGCCCATATATCTTACCAACTGCAGTGACAACCGCCGACATGCCTGACATGCCCAAGCTCAGCGCGCTCTTGCTTTCCTGCATTATGAGTTTATGCCATTAATCAAACAAGGGTAAGAATCATTCTCAGTTAACAAGCTCAATGGAAAGATAGCGATAATGTTCGCCCTGATTGACTCAGGGCCAGCCCTGGCCATGGCAAAAGGTGTGGCGGCCTAGAGCCCAATAATTTTACATACTTAAATAAATTACAATAAAATATATTTGCAGAACATAAACTCTACATGGACAGGGGCACATGCCCCCCTCGGTGCACTTCCCCATGTTGTATCTATTCATTATTTGTTTACTAGCAAAAGGACCCGTGCGTTGCAATGAAAGAAAAAAATATCATAATCTCCAACGGCCATGATGACATTTTGCTGCATCACTGAGATACACTATCACTCTCAATTGCATGAAATCATGAACATTTTTTTCTAAAACTCATGAACATATTTGAAATTGTGAACATTTTTCAAATTCATGAACACTTTTACAAAATTTCAAACATTTTCTGAATTAAGAATATTTTGAATTCACGAACATTTTATACTATTTGCAAACATTTTTTAAAATGGTGAACATTTTTTTAACGATTTTCTTACATCGGAGAACATTTCAAGAATGCTCGAACATTGTTTCAGAAATTGGTGGTACAATTTTGAAATTCATGAAAACATTTCTTGATTTAACGAACATTTTTTTTATTTTTAGGATATTTTTCCGTTCATGAACTTTTTATTGAATTGGTGATATTTTGTTCGATTTCATTAACATTTTTAATACATGAATTTTTTTAAAAATCGTGAACATTTTTTGATTTCCTGAAGTTTGGTTTTCAAAATGTCGATTTTTTTAATAAGCTAACATTTTTTTTACAAAATCGTGAACATTTTTTGAATCGACAAACATTTAATGATTTCTTATACATTTTATTTCGAAATTCTTTTTTTTAGTTTTTGGAACATTTTTTAAGTGCCAAAATATTTATAGTAGAAAAAAACGAAATGGGGAAGAAACAAAGTTTAGAAAAGGGGCCGCCCGGACATAGCCGACCCATACAGGCGCGATGCGTCTTCTACCAGCACTCATCATATAGCCGACCCAGATAGCCGACCCGTATAGGATGTCCATACTACATGGGCCAGCCCAGACGGGGATTCCCCTGTGTGATTTTTTTTATCATTTATAGGTGCCATTGGTGGGTAATATTTTACAACTTTGAGGGCAATTTTCGTAATGTATCGCAAGAAGGAATAGCCCCATTATTATTAGGTATAGATAGTTGAGTGCATGTATCATATAGTACTATTTTTTTGCATCATATATTCACATATAGATGGTGTAATGAGACATTAATTATTTCCTAACTATTTTTTTTATGTTCATGCTTTTACATTTTTAATAATATATGATATATATTATTGGAAGTATATATACTATTCTGTTAAAGTTTCTTGTGCATTAATAGCAGTAGGGTCTCCATAATGCTTAGGCCGGCCTTGCGGATGAAGCCACCATATACAAAGTGTGGACGAGAGCACGCAGTCATGACATGGGGCCTGAATCATGCATGCGCTCCGATCGGGAACAATTAATTAACATTATGGAGAACACAGACGTTGACGCTTGTCCTCATCACCGTTCGGAGAGGAGCTCGATCGTTTTCATGCCGCTTGTTGTTCGCACATGTACATGTAACCGTGTAACTCGCCGAGAGTGATGCACCGCAGCTCACGTCGAAGGAGCCTCGCCGGAAGCGCGATTCGCAGGACAGCCGACGAGAGGATTTGAGGACCCAAAACCCCACTCGCCCGGGAGGGACCCCGTCTGGACATGCGGCCCTAGGTTGGTTCGCACGTCCCTAGAGTTTCGAGGATCAATGCACTTCAACAAGAAGAACGAAGGAGAAAGAATAAGGGGGAGATGTAAAAATAGGTAAAAGTAGATGGGTTTTGCGATTGTGTGTTGTTGTTGTTGTTCAATCGGCCGTCACCCCTCATGTATATAAGAGGTGGCTAGACTTTCCGTCCACGGAAGGGACTTGGATTTACGTCCAAAACCCTAGTTTGGTTCCAATTCGGATGATTTGGTTCGAACTTTCCAAAACTGTTCGGTTTATTACCTTGCGTGTCGCTTTTGTGGCAGTAAATGACCTTGGATCGAAATCTCGTAAAAAGCATAGTTGTTTGTCTCAATAAATAGAAACACTTTCATATTATGCGTCTTTTCATTTTGAGTCCATCTTGAGGCCTTAATCGTCCCCGTACCGATCAGATTCACAAAAACACACAATTTCGATCTGGACTGGACTGTCCTGTGAGAACAAAAGATATCAACGATTCAGCGACCTGGACCAGACAGTCTGATCCTAATTTCCGGACAGTCTGGCCGTAACAGAAGGTTTTTGGTGTTCGCCCGAACAGTCCTGCCGTATCTACAACTAGAGTATGTCATAAAAACAATATTTGGAACCATCACTTGTACTAATGACCTCCTTTGTTGCCCTGTCATCATCATGTTCTTTTTGAAACCCGCCGAAGCATTAGAATTTCGAGCTAGGTAAAACTATCTATGTTGAACATTTATGAAGTAGATAAAACCGGGAAAATCAATTTATTCGGCAAATAGAATTTCGGGCGAGGAAACTATGTACGGTGAACATTTGTGAAGTAAATAAAATAAAATAGATATATTCCACATGTTTCTTACATAGAGAAAATAAGGAAATTGAAATCTAATTAGGGTTCTTTTACTATGTGTTTCATCACAAATTTTTAAAATGCATTTCTTGCTACGCGAACTAACAATAAGCATGTATACCATTTCTTAGCTTTTGACTGTAGTTTGTATTCACAGCTCTCCGATGAACACTAAACGAACATACTATGTGAATGAATGCAAAACTCACATGTTTCTAGCAAATAAAAAATAAAAAATCACATGCAAGCTCACACTTATAAAATGACACCCCTATCCTATATATATGTATAATTTTCTTTTTCTTTTTTGCGTGGTTCCTTGGTTGAGATTTGCGAAGTAGAGAAAATAAGGAGATTCCACTTGGTTAGCGGGAGCGAGAGAAGATGCATTAAATTGAACAATACTTTCGTAAAATGTATGGGCTCCCCCAAATACTGGTAGGAAAATTCTATGTACACCGAAGAACCGATGGACCCAAAAGTTATGGCACGGTTGCTTAGGTTGTTTGGTTGGATTCCTGCCAGCTTCCGGCTTGCTGGAGCAAACGGCCGGGACGAATCATATACGTCCACTAAATTCAAGCGTGGCTGTAATGGGAGAGAGCACGCAGGCATGACATGGTGCATGCTGAATCATGCGCTCTGGTACGGACTAGCTGTCGCTGGCGAAGAAGTTGACACCTCTCCTCACCGGCCCGGAGCTCGTTTTCATGCCGCTTCCTCTCAACAAAATGGCACCTTTGGCGCCGTGCGTATGCTTCCATGCCGATATATTTGCTGGAGCGCGCGTGGGGCCGGCGATGAAATGGTACGTGGTGGGGAACTCCGACCGAAAGGAACAGCGCCCCGCACCGGTTCGGTTAGCCGCGCGGTCAGGTCCCACCTTGTCAGCTCACAGATCTCGTGGAAATGTGCAAAGCCACGATATTTACGAAAGCACTTTGGATGGACAGAGTGCACCCGAACTGTACGAGGAAGCCAAGGCCTAGGCTTCGATCTACCATCAACTCAGTAAATTACAACCCTCAAGAAAAAAAAACCCAGTAAATTACACTACGTACTCCACACCTAGAAAATCAAATAATTTTTTTTGCGAGGGGCCTAGAAAAATCAAATTAACCCTGATGGGAAACAAAAATTAATAATAAACATTTAGAAAAGTTTGACGCCCATGAAAAATTGTTATTTTTCACTTTTCGTGTTTAAACGATTGCTTGTTGTCGTCTTTTTTTTCGAGGATAAAGGGAGGTTTATTCATTAGGTAATAGGATTAAAATCAGCTGGCATGAGCTCCTTGTTACAAGGAGGACCTCTTTGAAGCCAAACAACAGTACACGACTCAGTACGGCTGTAATTAGCCACAATCTGCTATCCTATTCTAAGACCTAGTAAACAATTGCTTGTTGTCACAACTCTTGCCAAAAATTGGGCGGACAGGAGGCTAGAGCATATCTAGCAGACCCCTTATAGTGCGTTTACAGTTCGCGTTTGCCCTCTCATAAGGGGCAAATTTGGCTGCGGCCGAGCAGAAACCTTATATGAAACTGTAAAATTTTGAAAAGATGTTTCGCGCAAGGAATGAACAAGAAACAATAGAGATGATCATTCCTACATATATATAATAGAGATGATCATTCATGCATACATATAGTTCATCGATTACATATTGGCGTCGGCCTACACTAATCCTAAAACTGGCCAAAATTGGGCTCACCAGAGCCCTGCGGGTGCGGCGGCGACTCTGCGGTGGCGGAGGAGCTCAGTCGTCGGAGGAGGAGACGAGGTTGATGTAGATGTCGTCCTGCGCCTTGGCTTCCCGGCGCCATGCCTCGAGGTTGTCGACAAAGTCTTGCTCCTTCGTGAGCCCCTGCTCGAGGAGGACTACGTCGATGTCAGCTTCCCATCGACGCTGCTGCTCCAACTCCTCGTCCTCTCATGCACGGCGCACTATGATGGTGGCCTCGAAGACGCCCGCCTCCACCGGAGGAGGAAATCCTCCGATCGGATGACGCCACCTCCCCGCCGCTCTTGCTCCGGCTCCTTCTTCACCTCTCAGAGCGTCGGGAGCTCCCCCGACTCCCTTTTCACTGGGATGAGTGGCGTCCGCGAGCTTGAGGCACCGGCGGAGGAGCTGCTCGCGGCGGAGGAGCTGCCCATTACTAATGAATCGGAGGACAGTTCGCAGCGGAGGAGCGCCTGCCTGCGGTCGTACTCCTCTGTCTCGCAGCAGAGGAGCGACGACGGCGGTGAGAGACCTTGGTTAGTGTACCGTCTCGCTGCCCTTTTCCTCGTGCCGTCGGCGGCAACGCACCGCCTCCACTCGGGGTCGTCACCACCGCCGGTACCACCGGCCCGCTGACCACACTCCGTGCCACATCAAGAGGGGGAGAGGGAGAATTGAAGTTGCCGGCGGCGAGAAATTGAGAAGGGGATCAGGAAATGTGGCGGCGCGCAGATAGGGTTTCAACCCTTATTCCACCTGCAAACGTGTAGATATATTGTATGGAAAGGGGGCTGTTTGCAGGCCAGTGTAAAAAATTACAGGTCAGGCGACTATACGGGCTCTGGTCTGGCCCAAATGAGGGGGCCAAACCGGTATAGTCGCCGGATTTTTACAAGCCGCCCCTTTTCAAGGGGTCTAGAGATGCTCTAACAAATATCTAGCCAATATGTTGGCGAAACTGGTATGAAACCGAGCATCTCCACCCCTGATGTTACAAGCGGCAATGCCCCATCACTTCACGACGGCCGATGTTGCGTTGCCGACGCTACTGCTCCGATGGTGTGCTGACGGGTGTTGCGGTGGACGTCGTCCTTATGTTACCACGCCTGTATATGTCTGCAAATAACAACGCGTATGAATTTGGAGTTCTTTTAGTCGGATGGGGCATGTGCCTCGCACATCAGGGTGTAAGTGGCGGTGGTATCCACATGTCCCGTATAGGCCGTCCGCGAAATTAAGTCTAACAGGGATAGCCAATAAGATTAAATGGTGTATGCGGGATAGGCCATGAAACCCACAAATTCTAGCGGCATTGTTGTCTTTCTTTCCCATAGGCGATTGCAACGGGACAACACCAGGCCCTCCCTTGTCCTTTCCATGGAGCATCGGCTCTTATCCATGAAACCTAGCTCCTCCCTTCCTATCCATTGAGTATCATTTCCTCCTTGTCTTCTCCCCCATCCCCCGTGCGCGAGGACTTGAAGCGTTGCCATCCCACCCCCGCCGCTACCCAACTCGAAGTGTTGTCATACCAGCCCAGGAGTCATGTACGTCGATCTCCGAGCGCCACCAAACTTGACTCCATCTCCCCCGGCTATCGTCATCAACTCAAAGAGCTAGCACCTTGATACCAACTTCGCGATCCCCTCCAGATCCCATCGGAATCTTGATGGATTGTATCAATGTATACAATGTTTGTGTATGTGGTAGTATGTGGATGCCACATACGCTGCTAAGAATTAATTGGATTGTGACATAATCCCACATAAGAAGTGGTGGCGGGTTTGAGCAAGTCCCAGGACGTCCAAAGAGTTGTCCATTTACATCCTGGCCCGCACTGGTTCCTTATCAGCTCGCCGCCGATCTCGTGGACTTGATAAAGCCATGATAATTTGCAACCCACTGAAACAAGTATGCAGACAAAATCTCAATCACTTCGAACGCATTGTTGCCTTTCTTTCCTATCGGCGATTGGAACGGGACAACACCAGACCCTCCCTTGTCCTCTCCATGGAGCATCGACTCTTATCCATGAAACCTAGCTCCTCCCTTCCTATCCATCGAGTGTCACTTCCTCCTCGTCTTCTCCCCCACCCCCCGTGCGCAAGGACTTGAAGCGTTTCCATCCCACCCCCGCCACTACCCAACTCGAAGTGTTGTCATCCCAGCCCAGGAGTCGTGTACGTCGATCTCCGAGCGCCACCAAACTTGACTCCATCTCCCACGGCTATCGTCATCAACTCAAAGAGCCAGCACCTTGATACCAACTTCGTGATCCCCTCCAGATCCCACAGAAATCTTGATTCATTGCATCAATGTGTACAATGTATGCGTATGTGGTAGTATGTGGATGCCACATACACTGCTAAGAATTAATTGGGTTGTGACTAATCCCACATAAGAAGTGCTGGCAGGTTTGAACAAGTCCCAGGATATCCAAACAGCTGTCCACTTACATCCTGGCCCGCACCGGCTCCTTATCAGCTCGTCGGCGATCTCGTGGACTTGATAAAGCCATGATAATTTTCAACCCACTGAAACAAGAACACAGACAAAATCTCAATCACTTCGAATGGACACTGTGCACCAAAACTGACTGTACGAGGAAGCCAAAGCCTAGGATTTGATCTACCATCAACTTAGTGAATTATACGTATTTTAGTTTCATTAGTGAATTATACATATTTTGGTTTCAAGCTTTATGTTCAAATTTATGTTCGGTTCATGCCATCTTATGTCCTACCAGTTTTTGGCAACCATTAACCATACGAAGATATTGGTTGGAGATTTCTTAGCCTCCTTTTAGCCAAATTTTCGGCAAGAGTTGTGGCGATCATGTGAGATATGTCAGCGACTTTTAATAGACTATGCGACTTTGTCTACCTCAAGATTTGTCGGCTCAGACTCTCAGAGGTGCTCAAAGGGATACGATTTGTGTGCGTGTATTCATAGAAGTGAGTGTGCATGCATGTTGTGAGCGTCCTCATCTGTACTATGTTTCTCGGAAAAAAATTGTCAACGACCATGCATGGTCTAGAATACCATAGGATGCCAAATTTTGGCGAGGCACATGTGGCCACCAACCAAACATATCCTTGGTCTCTTCATCCACCCAAGGTGATTTGGATGGTAACATGTTGATTTGGTAGATGTGGGAGTTCTTCAAGGAAGCTAGCACAATACACCTAGCTATTGGATGCTTTTAGTTTCCATGTCTCGGTTATAAAGTGAATTTCATTTCATATGTTCAGTGAGATTTATTGATTTCATAGATGTGGGAGTTCTTCAAGGCAGCTAGCACAATACACCTAGCTATTGGATGCTTTTAGTTTCCATGTCTCGGTTAGAAGTGAATTTCATTTCATACGCTCAGTGAGATTTATCTATGGCATGAGACCAGCCAAAATTCCCATCATATGGCAGTATCCCGCCCCCCTCCTCCTCCTCCTCCTCCTCCTCTGAATTTGTCAACATTTCTTAAGAAAGTTGCTAATCATTTTTTCTCAAATTTTAAATAGAATAATCGGCACTGCACGAGTACTGATAGACTTAGTAAAGGTTTGATTGATGTGTGATTCAAGTTTTGTGACTGCATGTGTTCCATCACGCATTTTCACACGCATTTCTTGCTATTTCACAACTAACACCAAACACATATAACATTTGTTAGTTTTCAACTGTAGTTTATATTCGCGTTTTTTCAGTGACCACCAAAGAACATACTACATGAATGAATGCTAAACTCACACTTCTAGAATGACACCCCCTTCCTATATATATGTACGTTTTGAGGAACTTGCATTACATGTAGATCGAGAGAGATAGTCCTTGCCATTGTGCAATGCCGCGCTTACATATATTTCCCTCTTTTGTTCAATGTACTGGTGAGGTTTGAGATATTAGAGGAAAACAAAGAAAAAGAAGGATTTGCCTCTTTTCATCTTTTGTTAGCCGTGACAACCAAGTCGTTACTTGTCCTACATCGCCGAAGCCTTTCTATGAGATTGCGGCGATTGTCTCTCTGTTGGAAGATGAGAATAGCATACTAGAGAACCCTACGAAGTACAACGTTTTGCATTGCCTATCTACCAAGCAATCCTCCAGGTTCTCATTGTCGCTATTGTTATTGCGTATCTCGTGAAGATTCACCCAATTTCTCCGATTCTGTTGTTCTTAACCCAACACCCGCAATAAGCATCATTGTGCATCTCTCAAAATTATTGGAACAATGGAATTCATGCCCTCGGAAGCTCTTAATGGAACAATGAGGTTTATTGATTTGGTAGATGTGGGAGTTCTTCAAGTCAGCTAGCACAATACACCTAGCTATTGGATGCTTTTAGTTTCCATGTCTCGGTTATGAAGTGAATTTCATTTCATACGCTCAGTGAGATTTATCTATGGCATGAGACTAGCCAAAATTCCCATCATATGGCAGTATCCCCTCCCGCTCCTCCTCCTCCTCCTCCTCTCCTCCTCTGAATTTGTCAACATTTCTTAAGAAAGTTGCTAATCATTTTTTCTCAAATTTTAAATAGAATACTCGGCACTGCACGAGTACCGATAGACTTAGTAAAGGTTTGATTGAAGTGTGATTCAAGTTTTATTACTGCATGTGTTCCATCACACATTTTCACATGCATTTCTTGCTATATCACAACTAACAACAAACACATATAACATTTGTTAGTTTTCAACTGTAGTTTATATTCACGTTTTTTCAGTGACCACCAAAGAACATACTACATGAATGAATTCTAAACTCACACTTCTAGAATGACACCCCCTTCCTATATATGTACGTTTTGAGGAACTTGCATTACATGTAGATCGAGATAGATAGTCCTTGACATTGTGCAGTGCCGCGCTTACATATATTTGAAGGAAATATGCCCTAGAGGCAATAATAAAGTTATTATTTATTTCCTCATATCATGATAAATGTTTATTATTCATGCTAGAATTGTATTAACCGGAAACATGATACATGTGTGAATACATAGACAAACATATAGTCACTAGTATGCCTCTACTTGACTAGCTCATTAATCAAAGATGGTTATGTTTCCTAACCATAGACATGTGTTGTCATTTGATTAATGGGATCACATCATTAGGAGAATGAGGTGATTGACATGACCCATCCCGTTAGCTTAGCACTTGATCGTTTAGTATTCTGCTATTGCTTCCTTCATGACTTATACATGTTCCTGTAACTATGAGAATTGTGTAACTCCCGTTTACCGGAGGAACACTTTGGGTACTACCAAACGTCACAACGTAACTGGGTGATTATAAAGGAGTACTACAGGTGTCTCCGAAGGTACATGTTGAGTTAGCATAATTCGAGATTAGGTTTTGTCACTCCGATTGTCGGAGAGGTATCTCTGGGCCCTCTCGGTAATGCTCATTACCTAAGCCTTGCAAGCATGTAACTAATGAGTTAGTTATAAGATGAAGTATTACAGAACGAGTAAAGAGACTTGTCGGTAACGAGATTGAACTAGGTATTGGATACCGACGATCGAATCTCGGACAAGTAACATACCGATGACAAAGGGAACAACGTATGTTGTTATGCGGTTTGACCGATAAAGATCTTCGTAGAATATGTAGGAACCAATATGGGCATCCAGGTCCCGCTATTGGTTATTGACCAGAGATGTGTCTCAGTCATGTCTACATCGTTCTCGAACCGTAGGGTCCGCACGCTTAAGGTTTCGATGACAATTATATTATGAGTTTATGTATTTTGATGTACTGAAGTTTGTTCGGAGTCCCGGATATGATCAAGGACATGACGAGTAGTCTCGAAATGGTCGAGACATAAAGATTGATATATTGGACAGATATATTTGGACACCGGAAAGGTTCCGGAGAAGTTTGGAGCTCCGGGAGGTTACCGGAACCCCCCGGGAGGTATATGGGCCTTATTGGGCCCATGTAGGAGGAAGGGAGAAGGAGCAAGGGAGGGGGGCGCCCCCCCCCCCCAAGCCCAATCCGAATTGGGGAGGGGGGCCGGCCCCCCCCTTTCCTTTCTCCTTCCCCCTCTTCCTATTACTACTACTAGTACTACTTCCTAATACTAGTACTCTTTCCTTCCCCCTCCAAATAAGATAAGGAAAAGAGAGGGAAACCTACTTGGAGTAGGTTTCCCCCTCCTCATGGCGCGCCCCCCCCTTGGGCCGGCCACCTCCTCCCTCCCTCCTTTATATACGGGGGTAGGGGGGCACCCTAACACACACAAGTTGATCATTGATCGTTCCTTAGCCGTGTGCGGTGCCCCCCTCCACGATATTACACCTCGATCATATTGTAGCGGTGCTTAGGCGAAGCCCTGCGATAGGAGAACATCAAGATCGTCACCACGCCGTCGTGCTGACGGAACTCCCCCTCGGAGCCTCTACTGGATTGGAGATCGAGGGTGCGTCATCGAGCTGTACGCGTGTCAAGAACTCGGAGGTGCCGGAGTAACGGTGCTTGGATCGGTCGGACCGGGAGGACGTACGACTACTTCCTCTACGTTGCGTCAACGCTTCCGCTTCGGTCTACGAGGGTACATAGACAACACTCTCCCCTCGTTGCTATATCATCACCATGATCTTGCGTGTGCATAGGAAAATTTTGAAATTACTACGTTCCCCAACAGTGGCATCCGAGCCAGGTTTTATGCGTTGATGTTATATGCACGAGTAGAACACAAGTGAGTTGTGGACGATATAAGTCATACTGCCTACCAGCATGTCATACTTTGGTTCAGCGGTATTGTTGGATGAAGCGGCCCGGACCGACATTACGCGTACGCTTACGCGAGACTGGTTTTACCGTCGTGCTTTGCACACAGGTGACTAGCGGGTGTCTGTTTCTCCAACTTTAGTTGAACCGAGTATGGCTACGCCCGGTCCTTGTGAAGGTTAAAACGGAGTCTATTTGACAAACTATCGTTGTGGTTTTGATGCGTAGGTAAGAACGGTTCTTGCTAAAGCCCGTAGCAGCCACGTAAAATTTGCAACAACAAAGTAGAGGACGTCTAACTTGTTTTTGCAGGGCATGTTGTGATGTGATATGGCCAAGACGTGATGTTATATTTTATTGTATGAAATGATCATGTTTTGTAACCGAAGTTATCGGCAACTGGCAGGAGCCATATGGTTGTCGCTTTATTGTATGAAATGCAAACGCCCTGTAATTGCTTTACTTTATCACTAAGCGGTAGCGATAGTCGTAGAAGCAATAGATGGCGTAACGACAACGATGCTACGATGGAGATCAAGGTGTCGCGCCGGTGACGATGGTGATCACGACGGTGCTTCGGAGATGGAGATCACAAGCACAAGATGATGATGGCCATATCATATCACTTATATTGATTGCATGTGATGTTTATCCTTTATGCATCTTATCTTGCTTTGTTTGACGGTAGCATTTTAAGATGATCTCTCACTAAAATTATCAAGTAGTGTTCTCCCTGAGTATGCACCATTGCCAAAGTTCGTCGTGCCGAGACACCACGTGATGATCGGGTGTGATAAGCTCTACGTCCATCTACAACGGGTGCAAGACAGTTTTGCACACGCAGAATACTCAGGTTAAAACTTGACGAGCCTAGCATATACAGATATGGCCTCGGAACACGGAGACCTAAAGGTCGAGCGTGAATCATATAGTAGATATGATCAACATAATGATGTTCACCATTGAAAACTACTCCATCTCACGTGATGATCGGTTATGGTTTAGTTGATTTGGATCACGTAATCACTTAGATGACTAGAGAGATGTCTGTCTAAGTGTGAGTTCTTAAGTAATATGATTAATTGAACTTAAATTTATCATAAACTTAGTACCTGATAGTATCTTGCTTGTCTATGTTTATTTGTAGATAGATGGCTCGTGCTGTTGTTCTGTTAAATTTTAATGCGTTCCTTGAGAAAGCAAAGTTGAAAGATGATGGTAGCAATTACACGGACTGGGTCCGTAACCTGAGGATTATCCTCATTGCTGCACAGAAGAGTTACGTCCTGGAAGCACCGCTGGGTGCCAGGCCTGCTGCTGATGCAACTGACGACGTTAAGAACGTCTGGCAGAGCAGAGCTGATGACTACTCTATAGTTCAGTGTGCCATGCTTTACGGCTTAGAACCGGGACTTCAACGAAGTTTTGAACGTCATGGAGCATATGAGATGTTCCAGGAGTTGAGGTTAATATTTCAAGCAAATGCCCGGATTGAGAGATATGAAGTCTCCAATAAGTTCTATAGCTGCAAGATGGAGGAGAATAGTTCTGTCAGTGAACATAGACTCAGAATGTCTGGGTATAACAATCACTTGATTCAACTGGGAGTTAATCTTCCTGATGATAGTGTCATTGACAGAATTCTTCAATCACTGCCACCAAGCTACAAGAGCTTTGTGATGAACTATAATATGCAAGGGATGAACAAGACTATTCCCGAGCTCTTCGCGATGCTGAAAGCCGCGGAGGTAGAAATCAAGAAGGAGCATCAAGTGTTGATGGTCAACAAGACCACTAGTTTCAAGAAGAAGGGCAAAGGGAAGAAGAAGGGAAACTTCAAAAAGAACGACAAGCAAGTTGCTGCTCAAGAGAAGAAACCCAAGTCCGGACCTAAGCCTGAAACTGAGTGCTTCTACTGCAAGCAGACTGGTCACTGGAAGCGGAACTGCCCCAAGTATTTGGCGGATAAGAAGGATGGCAAAGTGAACAAAGGTATATGTGATATACATGTTATTGATGTGTACCTAACTAGAGCTCGTAGTAGCACCTGGGTATTTGATACTGGTTCTGTTGCTAATATTTGCAACTCGAAACATGGACTACGAAATAAGCGAGCACTGGCCAAGGACAAGGTGACAATGCGCGTGGGAAACGGTTCCAAAGTCGATGTGATCGCCGTCGGCACGCTACCTCTACATCTACCATCGGGATTAGTTTTAGACCTAAATAATTGTTATTTGGTGCCTGCGTTGAGCATGAACATTATATCTTGATCTTGTTTGATGCGAGACGGTTATTCATTTAAATCAGAGAATAATGGTTGTTCTATTTATATGAGTAATATCTTTTATGGTCATGCACCCTTGAAGAGTGGTCTATTTTTATTGAATCTCGATAGTAGTGATACACATATTCATAATGTTGAAGCCAAAAGATGCAGAGTTGATAATGATAGTGCAACATATTTGTGGCACTGCCGTTTAGGTCATATCGGTGTAAAACGCATGAAGAAACTCCATACTGATGGACTTCTGGAATCACTTGATTATGAATCACTTGGTACTTGTGAACCGTGCCTCATGGGTAAGATGACAAAAACACCGTTCTCCGGATCTATGGAGAGAGCAACAGATTTGTTGGAAATCATACATACAGATGTATGTGGTCCGATGAATGTTGAGGCTCGTGGCGGATATCGTTATTTTCTCACCTTCACAGATGATTTGAGCAGATATGGGTATATCTACTTGATGAAACACAAGTCTGAAACATTTGAAAAGTTCAAAGAATTTCAGAAGTGAAGTAGAAAATCATCGTAACAAGAAAATAAAGTTTCTACGATCTGATCGTGGAGGAGAATATTTGAGTTACGAGTTTGGTTTACATTTGGAACAATGTGGAATAGTTTCGCAACTCACGCCACCTGGAACACCACAGCGAAATGGTGTGTCCAAACGTCGTAATCGTACTTTACTTGATATGGTGCGATCTATGATGTCTCTTACCGATTTACCGCTATCGTTTTGGGGTTATGCTTTAGAGACGGCCGCATTCACGTTAAATAGGGCACCATCAAAATCCGTTGAGACGACGCCTTATGAACTGTGGTTTGGCAAGAAACCAAAGTTGTCGTTTCTCAAAGTTTGGGGCTGCAATGCTTATGTGAAGAAACTTCAACCAGATAAGCTCGAACCCAAATCGGAGAAATGTGTCTTCATAGGATACCCAAAGGAGACTATTGGGTACACCTTCTATCACAGATCTGAAGGCAAGATTTTCGTTGCTAAATTCGGATCCTTTCTAAAGAAGGAGTTTCTCTCGAAAGAAGTGAGTGGGAGGAAAGTAGAACTTGATGAGATAACTGTATCTACTCCCTTGTTGGAAAGTAGTTCATCACAAGAACCGGTTCCTGTGACAACTACACCAATTAGTGAGGAAGCTAATGATATTGATCATGAAACTTCAGATCAAGTTTCTACTGAACCTCGTAGGTCTACCAGAGTAAGATCCGCACCAGAGTTGTACGGAAATCCTATTCTGGAAGTCATGTTACTAGACTATGATGAACCTACGAACTATGAGGAAGCGATGATGAGCCCAGATTCCGCAAAATGGCTAGAAGCCATGAAATCTGAGATAGGATCCATGTATGAAAACAAAGTATGGACTTTGGTTGACTTGCCCGATGATCGGCAAGCCATTGAGAATAAATGGATTTTTTAAAAAAAAAGACTGACGCTGATGGTAATGTTACTGTCTACAAAGCTCGACTTGTTGCAAAAGGTTTTCGACAAGTTCAAGGGGTTGACTACGATGAGACTTTCTCACCCGTAGCGATGCTTAAGTCCGTCTGAATCATGTTGGCTATTGCTGCATTTCATGATTATGAAATTTGGCAAATGGATGTCAAGACTGCATTCTTGAATGGATTTCTAGAAGAAGAGTTGTATATGATGCAGCCTGAAGGTTTTGTTGATCCAAAAGGTGCTGACAAAGTGTGCAAGCTCCAACGTTCCATTTATGGACTGGTGCAAGCATCTCGGAGTTGGAATAAATGCTTTGATAGTGTGATCAAAGCATATGGTTTTATACAGACTTTTGGAGAAGCCTGTATTTACAAGAAAGTGAGTGGGAGCTCTGTAGCATTTCTAGTTTTATATGTTGATGACATATCATTAATTGGAAATGATATAGAATTTCTGGATAGCATAAAGGGATACTTGAATAAAAGTTTTTCAATGAAAGACCTCGGTGAAGCTGCTTACATATTGGGCATCAAGATCTATAGAGATAGATCAAGACGCTTAATAGGACTTTCACAAAGCACATACCTTGACAAAATTTTGAAAAAATTCAAAATGGATCAGGCAAAGAAAGGATTCTTGCCTGTGCTACAAGGTGTGAAGTTGAGTCAAACTCAATGCCCGACCACAGCAGAAGATAGAGAGAAAATGAAAGATGTTCCCTATGCTTCAGCCATAGGCTCTATCATGTATGCAATGCTGTGTACCAGACCTGACGTATGCTTAGCAATAAGCTTGGCAGGTAGGTACCAAAGTAATCCAGGAGTGGATCACTGGACAGCGGTCAAGAACATCCTGAAATACCTGAAAAGGACTAAGGATATGTTTCTCATATATGGAGGTGACAAAGAGCTAGTCGTAAATGGTTACGTCGATGCAAGCTTTGACACTGATCCGGACGATTCTAAATCGCAGACCGGATACGTATTTTTATCAAACGGTGGAGCTGTAAGTTGGTGCAGTTCTAAACAAAGCGTCGTGGCGGGATCTACATGTGAAGCGGAGTACATAGCTGCTTCTAAAGCAGCAAATGAAGGAGTCTGGATGAAGGAGTTCATTACCGATCTAGGTGTCGTACCTAGTGCATCGGGACCAATGAAGATCTTCTGTGACAATACTGGTGCAATTGCCTTGGCAAAGGAATCCAGATTTCACAAGAGGACCAAGCACATCAAGAGACGCTTCAATTCCATTCGGGACCAAGTCCAAGTGGGAGACATAGAGATTTGCAAGATACATACGATCTGAATGTTGCAGACCCGTTGACTAAGCCTCTCTCACGAGCAAAACATGATCAGCACCAAGACTCCATGGGTGTTAGAATCATTACTATGTAATCTAGATTATTGACTCTAGTGCAAGTGGGAGACTGAAGGAAATATGCCCTAGAGGCAATAATAAAGTTATTATTTATTTCCTCATATCATGATAAATGTTTATTATTCATGCTAGAATTGTATTAACCGGAAACATGATACATGTGTGAATACATAGACAAACATATAGTCACTAGTATGCCTATACTTGACTAGCTCATTAATCAAAGATGGTTATGTTTCCTAACCATAGACATGTGTTGTCATTTGATTAATGGGATCACATCATTAGGAGAATGAGGTGATTGACATGACCCATCCCGTTAGCTTAGCACTTGATCGTTTAGTATTCTGCTATTGCTTCCTTCATGACTTATACATGTTCCTGTAACTATGAGAATTGTGTAACTCCCGTTTACCGGAGGAACACTTTGGGTACTACCAAACGTCACAACGTAACTGGGTGATTATAAAGGAGTACTACAGGTGTCTCCGAAGGTACATGTTGAGTTAGCATAATTCGAGATTAGGTTTTGTCACTCCGATTGTCGGAGAGGTATCTCTGGGCCCTCTCGGTAATGCTCATTACCTAAGCCTTGCAAGCATGTAACTAATGAGTTAGTTATAAGATGAAGTATTACAGAACGAGTAAAGAGACTTGTCGGTAACGAGATTGAACTAGGTATTGGATACCGACGATCGAATCTCGGACAAGTAACATACCGATGACAAAGGGAACAACGTATGTTGTTATGCGGTTTGACCGATAAAGATCTTCGTAGAATATGTAGGAACCAATATGGGCATCCAGGTCCCGCTATTGGTTATTGACCAGAGATGTGTATCAGTCATGTCTACATCGTTCTCGAACCGTAGGGTCCGCACGCTTAAGGTTTCGATGACAATTATATTATGAGTTTATGTATTTTGATGTACCGAAGTTTGTTCGGAGTCCCGGATATGATCACGGACATGACGAGTAGTCTCGAAATGGTCGAGACATAAAGATTGATATATTGGACGGATATATTTGGACACCGGAAAGGTTCCGGAGAAGTTTGGAGCTCCGGGAGGTTACCGGAACCCCCCGGGAGGTATATGGGCCTTATTGGGCCCATGTAGGAGGAAGGGAGAAGGAGCAAGGGAGGGGGGTGCGCCCCCCCAAGCCCAATCCGAATTGGGGAGGGGGGCCGGCCCCCCCTTTCCTTTCTCCTTCCCCCTCTTCCTATTACTACTACTAGTACTACTTCCTAATACTAGTACTCTTTCCTTCCCCCTCCAAATAAGATAAGGAAAAGAGAGGGAAACCTACTTGGAGTAGGTTTCCCCCTCCTCATGGCGCGCCCCCCCCTTGGGCCGGCCACCTCCTCCCTCCCTCCTTTATATACGGGGGTAGGGGGGCACCCTAACACACACAAGTTGATCATTGATCGTTCCTTAGCCGTGTGCGGTGCCCCCCTCCACGATATTACACCTCGATCATATTGTAGCGGTGCTTAGGCGAAGCCCTGCGACAGGAGAACATCAAGATCGTCACCACGCCGTCGTGCTGACGGAACTCCCCCTCGGAGCCTCTACTGGATTGGAGATCGAGGGTGCGTCATCGAGCTGTACGCGTGTCAAGAACTCGGAGGTGCCGGAGTAACGGTGCTTGGATCGGTCGGACCGGGAGGACGTACGACTACTTCCTCTACGTTGCATCAACGCTTCCGCTTCGGTCTACGAGGGTACGTAGACAACACTCTCCCCTCGTTGCTATATCATCACCATGATCTTGCATGTGCGTAGGAAAATTTTGAAATTACTACGTTCCCCAACAATATTTCCCTCTTTTGTTCAATGTACTGGTGAGCTTTGAGATATTGGAGGAAAACAAAGAATAAGAAGGATTTGCCTTATTTTCATCTTTCGTTAGCCGTGACAACCAACTCGTTACTTGTGCTACATCGCCGAAGCCTTTCTATGAGATTGCGGCGATTGTGTCTCCGTTGGAAGATGAGAATAACATACTAGAGAACCCTACGATGTACAACGTTTTGCATTGCCTAGCTACCAAGCAATCCGCCAGGTCCTCATTGCCGCTATTGTTATTGCGTATCTCATGAAGATTCACCCAATTTCTCTGATTCTGTTGTTCTTAACCCAACACCCTCCAATCAGCATCATTGTGCATCTCTCAAAATTAATGGAACAATGGAATTCATGCCCTTGGAAGCTCTTCGTTTTTTTCTTATGTGGCATAAGATTTGTAAATTAGTGAAAAAAGGGAAATTTGAGACGCTCGTGTTCTATCCCTTGGAGCGGAGCAAACAGAAGTACATTTGGACTTAAACTTTCAGAGAGAAAATGTATTGGGTTGATTTACCCCAAATAAAATTCTACTAGTACTACTAGAGACAGTTCATATGTTCTTCATCAAAAAAAGGTATGGTCCAGAGTCATAGTGCGATTGCTCTCAGAAAGTATGGGTTCCCCCAAATATCGTGCATAATTTCTTCATATAAGGAAAAAGGTATTGCACTAGCACTAGCACCCATATCACACAAGCCATGATAACAATGATCTCCTATTTTAACAGAAATAACAGGCATGCCTACAACAGGTCTATGTATCTTAGCATCGGGTCTAGCAATATTAGCAGCTTCATCACAGAAATAAATAACATGCCCATCAATATTATCAGCCGAGAGATCTTTAACCATAGCAATACTAGGTTCAAGTTTAATTTGCTCAGGAGGTGTATATGTTCTAGTATTACTTTTACGAACCATAGTTGAAGCTTTAGCATGATCCTTTATCCTAACAGGGAAAGGTGGTTTCTCAACATAAGTAGTAGGAACAATAGAATCATTATAAGTGATAGTATTTTCTTCAACTGTAACAGGTGCAACTACTTTTTTACTTCATTGGGAGGATTATATTTAAACCACTTCTCCTTAGGGAGATCAACATGAGTAGCAAATAATTCACAGAAAGAAGCTACAATCTCAGAGTCAAGTCCATATTTAGTGCTAAATCCACGAAAAACATCGGTATCCATAAAAGATTTAACACAATCAAACTTAAGTGTCATAACTGACTCCTTACCATCGTCGGAATCCCAATCTTCAGAGTTGCGTTTAATTCTTTCCAATAAATCCCACTTGAATTCAATAGTCTTCATCATATAAGAACCAGCACAAGAAGTATCGAGCATGGTGCGATCATTGAGAGAAAGTCGAGCATAAATTTTTTGAATAATCATTTCTCTTGAGAGCTCATGATTGGGGCATGAATATAACATTGACTTAAGCCTCCCCCAAGCTTGAGCGATGCTTTCTCCTTCGCGAGGCCAAAAATTATATATATAATTACGATCACGATGAACAAGATGCATAGGATAAAACTTATGGTGAAATTCCAATTTCAATCGTTTATAGTCCCAAGATCTCGTGTCATCACATAGCCTATACCATGTCAATGCATCTCCCTTCAAAGATAAAGGGAAGACCTTCTTCTTAACAACATCATCGGGTATACCTGCAAGCTTAAATAATCCATAAACTTCATCCACATAGATAAGGTGTAAATCGGGATGCAATGTTCCATCTCCTGCAAAGGGATTAGCTAGCAGTTTCTCTATCATACCCGAAGGAATCTCAAAGTAAACATTTTCAGTAGGTTCAGTAGGTTGAGGAGCAACTCTTTGCTCTACTGGTTGGGGTGAAGATACCCTGAACAAGCCCCTCAAAGGATCAGTTTCCATAGTAACAAGTGAGGGAGTCCTGGATTAGGGGGTCCTCAGACAACCGGACTATGTACTTGTGCCGGACTGCTGGACTATGAAGACAAAATATTGAAGACTTCGTCCCGTGTCCAGGTGGGTGAGGGAGTCCTGGGCTAGGGGTGTCCGGATAGCCGAACTATCATCTTTGGCCGGACTCCAAGACTATGAAGATACAAGATTGAAGACTTCGTCCCGTGTCCGTATGGGACTTTCCTTGCGTGGAAGGCAAGCTTGGCGATACAGATATGTAGATCTCCTACCATTGTAACCGACTCTGTATAACCTTAGCCCTCTCCGTGTCTATATAAACCGGAGGGTTTTAGTCCGTAGGACGAACAACAATCATACCATAGGCTAGCTTCTAGGGTTTAGCCTCCTTGATCTCGCGGTAGATCTACTCTTGTACTACCCATATCATCAATATCAATCAAGCAGGAGTAGGGTTTTACCTCCACCGAGAGGGGCCGAACCTGGGTAAAAACATCGTGTCCCTTGTCTCCTGTTACCATCCGCCTAGACGCACAGTTCGGGACCCCCTGCCCGAGATCCGCCAGTTTTGACACCGACATTGGTGCTTTCATTGAGAGTTCCTCTGTGTCGTCACCTATAGGCTCGATGGCTCCTTCGACCATCAACAACGATGCGGTCCAGGGTGAGACTTTTCTCCCCGGACAGATCTTTGTATTCGGCCAATTCACTTGGCCATCTGGAGTAGATCGAAAGCTACACCCCTGGCCATCAGGTTAGATTTGGAAGTTTGAACTATACGGCTGACATCCGTGGAGACTTGATCTTTGATGGATTCGAGCCACAGCCGAGCGTGCCGCACTATCATGATGGGCATGATTTAACTCTGCTGCCGGACAGTGCCCTGGAGGCCGCACAAGAGTCCGCTCCGACCCTTAGCTCGGAGACGACTGCGCCGATCGAGGATGGGTGGCCGGACACCGCCTCGGGGACTGCTACCTCTACGGCGATAGAGCCGAATACCTACCATGTCCCTTGTGAAGCTCGTGACTCCAAGGTGCCGGACTCCTCTCCGGACCCAGAACCTTCCGTGCCCCTGCCAATCGAATCCGATTGGGCGCCGACCATGGAGTTCACTGCTGCGGACATCTTTCAGCACTCGCCTTTTGGCAACATCCTGAATTCGCTAAAGTGTCTCTCCTTATCAGGAGAGCCCTGGCCGGATTATGGTCAGGACGGTTGGGATGCGGACGACGAAGAAATTCAAAGCCCACCCACCACCCACTTCGTAGCCACTTTCGATGACTTAACCGACATGCTAGACTTCGACTCCGAAGACATCGACGGTATGGACGACGATGCCAGAGACGACCAAGAACCAACGCCTACAGGGCACTGGAAGGCCACCTCGTCATACGACATATACATGGTGGACATCCCAAAGGATGGGAATGGTGATGGAACAGCGGAGGACGACCCCTCCAAGAAACAGCCTAAGCGCCGGCATCAGCGGCGCCGCTCTAAATCCCGCCACAGCAAAAATGGAGATTCCGGCACCGGAGACAATAACACCCCGGACAGTTCCGAAGACAACCCCCTCCAGCAAAATTCAGCACAGGAGGATGGAGAAGCCAGCCCTCATGAGAGAGCGGCAGACATAGAGGTAGAGGACGATAATTATATGCCTCCCTCAGGAGACGAGGCAAGCCTCGACGACGACGAATTTGTCGTGCCCGAGGATCCCGTCGAACAAGAGCATTTGAAATGCAGGCTTATGGCCACGGCAAGTAGCCTCAAGAAAAAGCAGCAACAGCTTAGAGCTGACCAAGACTTGCTAGCCGACATATGGACTGAAGTCCTTGCGGCCGAAGAGTATGAACTCGAACTCCCCTCCAAAAGCTACCCAAAGCGCAGGCTGCTACCTCGATTAGAGGAGGAAGCACATAAACCTACATCACCAGCGCACAATACGGCCGACCGGCCACCACGTGGCCGCGACAGAGAGGCCTCTAGGCCCTCCTCTAAAGCCACACCCCGGCGTCGCTCGAAAAGTACAAAGCCACGGGGGAATGCACCGGACTTACGAGACATATTGGAGGATAAGGAAAGACAAACAAGATCAATCTATGGATCGCGTGGCCGCCCCATGATACGTGACGACAACTGTCACGCCAGATACAGCAATTCCGGCCGGGCCGAACACAATAGACAAAGCTCGTTTGAGCTGCGTCGTGATATAGCCCAATACAGAGGCGCCGCACACCCACGATGCTTCACAGACGAAGTAATGGGTCATCAAATCCCTGAGGGTTTCAAACCCGTAAACATTGAATCATACGACGGCACAACAGATCCTGCGGTTTGGATCGAAGACTATCTCCTTCATATCCACATGGCCCGCGGTGATGATCTACACGCCATCAAATACCTCCCACTCAAGATTAAAGGACCAGCTCGGCATTGGCTCAACAACTTGCCAGCAGAATCAATTGGGTGTTGGGAAGACCTGGAAGCCGCATTCCTTGATAACTTCCAGGGCACATATGTGCGACCACCAGACGCCGATGACCTAAGCCACATAATTCAGCAGCCAGACGAATCAGCCAGACAATTCTGGACACGGTTCTTAACCAAGAAAAATCAAATTGGTGACTGTCCGGATGCAGAGGCCCTTGCAGCCTTCAAACATAACATCCGCGATGAGTGGCTTGCCCGGCACCTAGGATAGGAAAAGCTGAAATCCATGGCAGCCCTCACATCACTCATGACCCGCTTCTGTGCGGGAGAGGACAGCTGGCTAGCTCGCAGTAACAACCTGACCAAAAACTCTGGTAGTTCGGATACCAAGGACAACAATGGCAGGTCACGTCGCAATAAGCACAAGCGCCGCATTAACGGCGATAATACTGAAGATACGACAGTCAACGCCGGATTCAGAGGCTCTAAACCCAGTCAGCGGAAAAAGCCATTCAAAAGAACTACTCCGGGCCCGTCCAATTTGGACCGGATACTCGATCGCTTGTGCCAGATACACGGCACCCCCGAAAAGCCAGCCGATCACACCAACAGGGATTGTTGGGTGTTCAAGCAGGCAGGTAAGTTAATTGCCGAAAACAATGACAAGGGGCTGCATAGCGATGATGAGGAGGAGACCCGGCCGCCGAACAATAGATGACAGAAGGGTTTCCCCCCACAAGTGCGGACGGTGAACATGATATACGCAACCCACATACCCAAAAGGGAGCAGAAGCGTGCACTCAGGGACATATACACGATGGATCCAGTCGCCCCAAAGTTCAATCCTCGGTCCTCCTGCCCGATCACTTTTGATCGAAGGGACCACCCCACTAGCATCCGCCATGGCGGATTCGCCGCATTGGTTCTAGACCCAATTGTCGACGGATTTCACCACACTAGAGTCCTGATGGACGGCGGCAGCAGCCTGAACCTGCTTTATCAGGATACAGTGCGCAAGATGGGCATAGAACCGTCAAGGATTAAACCCACAAAAACGACCTTTAAAGGCGTCATACCAGGTGTAGAGGCCAATTATACAGGCTCAGTTACACTTGAAGTGGTCTTCAGATCCCTGGATAACTTCCGAAGCGAGGAGTTAATCTTCGACATAGTCCCGTTCCGCAGCGGCTATCATGCACTGCTCGGACGAATCGCATTCGCAAAGTTCAATGCGGTGCCGCACTACGCATACCTCAAGCTCAAGATGCCAGGCCCTCGAGGAGTCATTACGGTCAACGGAAACACCGAACGCTCTCTCCGAACGGAGGAGCATACAGCGGCTCTCGCGGCGGAAGTACAAAGCAGCCTCTTAAGGCAATTCTCGAGTCCGGCTGTTAAGCGGCCGGACACCGTCAAGTGCTCCTGGAGTAACCTACAACAAGACCACCTGGCACTTTCCGAGCACGCGTAGCAATGCGGCCCCAACCCCAGCCCTCGCAAAATCGCGAAACCAGTAGCACGCGTACATAACTACGCTCTGGAGATACCATGGGCACAGGGGGAGGGGCACGACCACGGAATGCCCATAGTGCGGCTCAACCACACCAGGGGCTCCCAAATGTGTCATTCCTTTTTTTTCTTATTCTCAGGACTCCGTTTTCCAGAAGCCCTATCCGGCAATAGACTTGCCGAACTCACGATGCAACAGCCAGGGAAGCAGAAAAGCTACATCGAGTATCCAGGTGGTCTCCATTACGAGCATTATACCTGTTTTACATACCATTCCGTAGCCTACCCCTGGAGGGGGACATGTTAAATAGTCCCATCCCTTGCTTATCGCACTATTTGTATCGTTCTGCTTTCATTGCAGTATTTTTTGAATAAACAATGCATCGCTTTTTGCCTATCATTGCATTCCTTTTTCTATCTATATATGTTCACTTATGACATGTTGCATCCGTACGCTTTGGTACGGCCAAATACACCAGGGGCTTAAGTTCCCCAAATTATGGTGTGATAAGTCCGAACACTTTCACAAGTGCGGCACCCCGAACTTATAGCATTATATGCATCGGCTCCGAATCATGTCTTGGGTCAATAGTTGGGTTTGCCCGGCTCCCATGTTTTGGTACCTTACGTTCCGTTATATCGGCTAAGGTAGCGCTAGGAGAACCACTACGATTGTGCCCCAGTTGAGCTGGGTTGAGCACCTCAGTGGAGAAAGCTAAAACTGACCGTCATGATAGGGCGAGAGCTGGTCGCTGTTCGAGAGGTTTTTTTCGAGTCCCTAAAGACTTATGCCGCTTAGAGCGAGGAGCCGGCTTTGGCCGGCCCAGGCGTGGATAGCGCCCCAAATTCGGTCTTCCTAACACTAGGGGCTTCACCGAAATTTAAAATTATAGAATTCTATTGCTAAGTGGGAGTGTTCAAGCATTATAAGTCCGGTTGCCTCGTTCGTTGTGTTGAGCGCCTCCCTCGAAGGACCCAAAAATGGGAACAAGAGCGCTCAAGTTTATCCCGAACACCCCAGCACTCGTGGCATGGGGGCTGAAGCCAACGACTTGCCATCTCTCAGATTTGATAAACGGCCGCACAGAAGGTAATATTTTAAATTAACAAGCGTTGCTTAGCGCATCTGAACAAAGTTTTCAGCGCACAGGATAACAAAATGCGAGTCTATTCAAAAATTACATCTTTGGGGCATTCATCCGCTATAAAGCGGGCACCCTTCAGGACACCCTTATAATACATCTCGGGCGTGCGATACTCCTTTCCCAGCGGTGGCGCATCCATCACAAGCTTCTCGGCGTCCATCCTGCCCCAGTGCACTTTAGCACGGGCAAGGCCCGACGGGCATCTTCAATGCAGGCGGAGTGCTTGATGACTTCAACCCATGGACAGGCGTCCACCAGCCGCCGCACCAGACCGAAGTAGCCCCCAGGCATGGCTTCTTTGGGCCACAGCCGAACTATGAGGCCCTTCATGGCCTGTTCGGCCACCTTGTGGAGCTCAACCAGCTGCTTCAGCTGGTCGCTCAGGGGCACCGGATGTCCGTCCTCAGCATACTGAGACCAGAACACCTTTTCTGTCCAGCTCCCCTCCTCGGCTCTGTAGAACACGGCAGCATCAGACACGCTACGGGGCAGATCTGCGAACGCTCCTGGAGAGCTCCGAATTCGGGTAAGTAACAAGTAATTCACTTTTACATGCTTGCTTTACATGAAGAATGCCTTACCCGCCGCTATCTTCTTTACTGCCTCAATTTCCGGCCTTTTGGGCTTCGGCCTTAGCGGCTTTGGCACTCTCAAGAGCCGAAGCAAGCTCGGACTCTCGAGTCTTCGAGTCATGCTCCAAACTCTCGTGTTTTTCCACGAGAGCCTGGAGCTCTTGCCGCACCTCCGCCACCCACGCCTCCTGCTTCTCTCGCTCGGTGCGCTCCGCGGCCGCATTGCGTTCGGCCTCGGACACCACTTCCTTCAGGGTCGCCATCTCGTTCGTGGCCCCTGCAATACCCACGTTATTCCTGTCATTTTATGCAACCAAATCCTTTCTATAACGTACTACTTTAATAAGGTATTACTTACCTTCCTTGTCCTCGAGCTGCTTCTTGGCACGGCCGAGCTCGTTCTCGGACCGCTCGAGGCTTTGCTTCAATGCATTGACCTCCGCAGTCAGTGCGGCAGAGGTCAGTAACGCAGCCTGCATTCCCATATTGACATATTTGCGTTAGACTCCTGCGTATATCTTTTTAGATACTCAGTTCGGCTTTTCTTTCCGAACACCAAACTGAGCATCAGGGGCTACTGTCTATGCGGTACTATTTTTACATATCTTAAATTACTTCCCTCAAAGCCTGTTAGAAGGCTGGTACCTTCTGAATCACCGCACTCATGACAGTGCGGTTCTCCTCGTTGATGGAAGCGCCGTTGAGTGCCTCCAGCAAATTATTTGGCGCCTCCGGATGGACGGAGGCCACCGGCGTCGCAGTCTTGCTCTTCTTACGAAGGGCCCGCCCGCCGGACTTCGGAACCACTGTATGTTTCGGTACGGAGTCCGGCACAGGGCCGGACCTAGAACCCTCGGGGGTTCTGCCCTCTTTTCTCCTAGAGTCCGGAAGGTCGCCTTGCGGCGCCTCCAGGACCACCTCCTCCTGGCTGGGCCCCTTCCGGGACCCCACCTCGACATCGTCTGCGTCACGGGGGGAGGAGGCGGTCGGAAGTGAAGTGATATTCACATCCGATGAACCCAGGGACCCGCTCGACGAAGCGGGGAGATCGTCCTTGGGCGGGCTACATGGTTGTATTCGGCGTTAGAAGACACTATGCGACAAAAGAGAAATCATGAGTTATTATGGGATCCGGACACTTAAGATCTCGCCAGGGGCTTGACCCTCGAAGGCCACTCCTCTTCGCCGTCGTCGGCGTTGGTGGAACAGTCCGGAGGAAGAGTCCTTCCCTTCTTGGACCCTTCGGCCTCCCCTGTTGGGGAAGCCTTCCTCTTCTTCTCTCCCCCCGCTGGGGGAGAGGCCTCTTTTTTCTCCTCCTCTTCTTCGTGGGAGGAGTCCGCCTCGGAGTCATCGGACGATGAGTCCGATAACACCTGGCGCAGAGAGATCCTCCGACTTCCCGTGGCCTTCTTCTTGGCCTTCTTCTCCGGCACCACGTAAGGCGCCGGAGCCAGCAGCCCCGTTAATCGGGCGTCCGCTGGGTCTTCTGGCAAGGGAGCCGGACAGTTAACCTCCCCGGACGTCTTCTGCCAGGCCTGTTAACGGTAAAGGGAGTTTAGATCCTGCATAGAGTCAAACTATGGAAAACAAGTGTCCCGTAAAGGGTAAAATAGCTTACCTCGTCAGCTTGACGCTGCGAGCTGAATCCGCGATCTTCGGTAGCGGATGCGGGAGCCTCGGCGCCCTTGAACAGCACCTTCCAGGCATCTTCGTACGTAGTGTCGAAAAGCCTGCTCAAGGTTTGGTGGTGCACCGGATTGAACTCCCACAAGTTGAAAGCCCGTTGTTGGCACGGGAGAATCCGGCAGATGAGCATGACCTGGACTACGTTGAAAAGCTTGAGCTTCTTGTACACCAGGGTTTGGACACAGGATTGGAGTCCGGTCAGCTCCTCCGAATCGCCCCATGTCAGGCCCTTATCTTTCCAGGAGGTGAGCCGTGTGGGGATGCCAGATCTGAATTTGGGGGCCGCTGCCCATTCAGGGTCACGTGGCTCGGTGATGTAGACACTAGTAGAAAACCACCCATTGTCCCAGTTCGTAAGGGCCTTTAGTCCCGGTTAACGAACCGGGACTAATGGGTCGTTACTAATGCCACCAGCCATTAGTCCCGGTTCAAACACGAACCGGGACCAATGTGGCTCCACGTGGCCCTGTGCACCGAGCCGAGTCAGAGGGCCTTTGGTCCCGGTTGGTGGCTCCAACCGGGACCAAAAGTCATTTTTTTTAACAAAAGTGGCTGCTTTAGGGGTTTTGGGGTTTATTTTTAGGTTGTTATTATAGCTAGCTAATAGAGAGAAGTGTCCTCTCTTATCTTCATCCTTGGTTTATCAACGCTGCTGCTATGTTCATTGCACCCGCAGATATGACATGGCTCATGCATGCTTTGCATCATACATCATCATATATATGTACATAATAAAGTCCTACTAATCATGCATCATCATACAACTTCTACTCGTTATTAATAATAAGTCATACGATCATCATCCTCATATATAGTCATCGAACCCAACCCTACATAATTGTTCTTAGCACATGATCATCAGTATCAGGTATAGGACCTAAACACCCTTAAGGTAAAATAGCATAAAACAATATAGACCCTGACTCTCCATTATGAAGAATGGCGATCATCCTGTCTCCAATTCTTGCCTTTCGCTGCTTATTGCTTCCAAGAAGCTCCTTACGACTGTCCATACATTTTTTCCATTCTTTGATTGTTATGTCTCCAGTTCTTTTAGAAACCCGGTATGGACAGTTGAGATTCGTAGGACGACCTGGTAGTATGTTCAAAACATGAAGGCTACCACGCGTATACATCAGATGAGGCACACAATCATTCGGGATTATCTGTTGAAAAACATAGTAATAACTTCGTAGTTAGCAATGATGTACTAGTTTTAGAAGCGTGCAAAAAGATGCACGGATGTTGTAATAGTAAAAAATAATCTTACCAAGGTATCTCCATGGTAGTTACCGTAGTTCAACACGTGCACTAGTGGCACGTATTGACCATAATGTTGAGGAGTTTGATTGTAGATATTGTAATTCTCAAGATCAGTACAAAATCCGACCAGATGTCGTTTCTCCTGATAAGTTAATTCGGAGCCTTTGGTGTAGTACGTTCTGTCTACCATCTTCCGCACATTCTTTGAAGAATGAAAATAAGCTGTCAATGGAGATAAGTTGTCAACTATATATTTTGAAATAAACAATATAAATTACTTAATAACTATGTTTAGCTCACATGAGGGAAGAACTGGAGGTGTATCCACAAAGACCCAAATCGAAGGTGTCTCTTACTCGATTGTAGGATCACCAAGATCCATGGTGACAATCATACCCTCATCAAGACCATACATCTTGCAAAATGCATCCCAATTTTTGCAACCAAAATGGGTTACACTCTGAGCATTGTACAGCTTTACTTGAAAATCCACACCATGTTCGGTACTTAGGATAATTTTTTTGGTTTCGAAATTTTCATGGTCTTCAAAATCCATCCTCTCCAAGACATAGCGTCTTGCAAAGCATGGGATAAGCTAGTCGAATTGGAAAAGATGAAAAATACACGTTAAAATAGTTCAAGTCGTGCTTAATTACGAAAAAAACTATTGTCGTCGTTGCGTACCGTATGAACATCGCAAGTCTCCTCGAGCTTAATGCTGAAGCGCCGATCTTCCTCCAGCTCAATGAATCTGTCGCACATACCTCGGTCGTCGTGGCACCAGTCGCACTCCCCCGGGCGATTTTCGTTGTCAGATGAGTACGACATTTCCGGCCTACGTTCATAATTCAAATATTAAACTAGATCATTGTTATAAATCACGGGTTGACTATCGATGATCGATATACGTACGTAGCTCCTCTTTCGATCCCGAATGCATTATTATACAAAACACTTACTATAAATAAATAAGTAGTACTTACACATCTAATCTCTCCCTAATAATAAAGCACGGATTGGGTCTCCGGGTTCACCATCGCGGCATTTTTATAAAAAAGTCCATATAGATTTTTGACCAGCAACTAATATGCGAGGTGGTACTAATCAAGAACCTATTTTTCGTGTCGTTCTCCGATCGTTTCCGTGTGTCCGTGTGGTACGTAAAAAGCGTTTCGTTCGTTCCTGGCCTACGTCTTTCTCGTACACGGGCCTGCGTTCTTGAAGCGAACGAAAAACGAATTTATCTCGTACATGGGCCTGTGTTCTTGAAGCGAACGAAAAACCAATTTGCAAGTCGCCTAGGCCAGATAAGTGGAATTAAAAGGCAGGGAAAAATAATTGCGCGTGGGAGTCGATCTCTCCAAGCTGCATTAACAGATAGAGGCATTAACAGATGGGATCCCTTAACAGATAGAGGGTGAGATATGGGTGGAGGACCGGGTCACGGCAAGAGAAAGCGGCAGGGCGTATGATTGTGGTGGCGCGGTCCAGTACAAGGCCGGCGAGGCAAGGAGGAGGTCCTCTCCATGGTGGCCGAGGCAGCAGTCAGCAGCGGCTGCATGCAGGGGAGAAAGGCGAGGGGCGGTAGAAGGGAGAGGTCGGGCGCCGAGGCGGCGAAAGGTGAGGTGTGGCTGGAAGGATGCAGGAGGGAGAGAGTTCACCTAGGAGCAGGCTCTTTCGTGAGTAAGAAGTTTGTGTTCATCCTGTCATTCATCATTTCTATTCCATCAATCTTTGTTCTAACTCCAGACACCGTGCATGTGTCTTTTCTTAAGATAAAGAGTTTTTCAGTCTGTTCTCACTTTCAGAATATTCACATTTTTTGATATGTTCACGCTTTTTTTAAAAATGCTCAAAACTCCCAAAAAATGTTCCTTTTCAAAACATTTAGAATTGTTCACAAGATTAACGATGAAGTGGCTTTTTCATGTCCACGCTTCATGCTTCAAAGAGATAATTTTTTTTCTCCGCCCGTAGCAACGCACGGGCATTTGTGCTAGTCTAACAAAAAGATCTAAATTACACAATATGAACAAATCTAACAGAAAAAAAATCTAACATAAAAAAACTAACATAAAAAATCTTTTTACAAAAAAAAAATCTAACATAATATAATACATATCTAAATTACTACACATCTAATCTAACATAAAGATCTAAATTACACAATATGAACAAATCTAACAGAAAAAAATCTAACATAAAAAATCTTTTTACAGAAAAAAAATCTAACATAATTTGAACAAATTAATTACACAATCTAAATTAACTACATATCTAAATTACTACACATCTAATCTAACAAAAAAATCTATGAACTACAAAAAAATCTAAAAACAAATCTAACAAGAATTAAAAAAAGAGGCTCACTGCCGGCGACGGCGACGGCGAGGTGCGGCGCGGGGCGGCGACGGCGGCGAGGCGGCGTGGGCCAGGGCGGCTACAGGGGCGGGCGGCGACGGCGCGCGGGGCGGCCAGGGCGGCACGGGGCGGCGACGGCGTCGGGGCGGGGCGGGGCGGGGCGGGGCGGCGATGGCGTCGGGGTGGGGCGGCGACGGCGTCGGGGCGGGGCGAGGCGGCGACGGCGTCGGGGCGGGGCGGCGGCGGCGTCGGCGTCGGGGAGGAGGAGAGGCCGGAGAGATCGAAGTCGGGAGAGGAGGACGCTAAGTGCTGTATATATAGCAACGGCATTGGTCCCGGTTCGTGGCACAAACCGGGACAAATGCCTCCTTTAGTCCTGGTTGGTGCCTCCAACCGGGACCAAAGGCCTCTTTTCAGCAGCCCAAAGGGCGGGAAACGAAGACCTTTGGTCCCGGTTGGTGGCTCCAACCGGGACAAAAGGATGGTATTGGTCCCGGTTGGTGCCACCAACCGGGACCAAAGAGAGGCATTGGTACCGGTTGGTGCCACCAACCGGGACCAATGGACCCGTCTAACTACTTTTTAATCTTCGGCAGCTGTTTTTTTGTTGATTCTTCCTGCAGCTGTTGTTTTAGTCCCGCCTCGCCAAGCGAGAGGCACTCGCAGCTTTTTATAAGCCCTGAGTGCAGATACAATGACGAAGAGGCTCAATGCTCCTGCACGTTGGTTAGCTTCAAGCCTTGCGGAATACGGTAGACTGCACAGAGCTATGTGCAGTGCAGTTGACACTATTCCAAAAGGCTTGAAGCAAATTAACGAGCATTGTGACTCTTTTTTATTTTTAATGACTTATTACAACTCAGAAAAAAAAGAAAAAAAATAAATGCAGCAGAAAAGAAACAAATATATAAAAAACCACTCAGAAATAAATAGAAGAAAAAATATAACAGAAAAGAAAAAATATATAGAAAACTACTCAGAAATGAATAGAAGCAAAAAATAGTTGTGATTAACTGTACTAAAAAAGGAGCATATATGCTTATTTTTAATGGCTTATTACAACACAGAAATAAAAAGAAAAAATAATATAGCAGAAAAAGAAAAAAAACTATATAAAAAACTACTCAGAAATGAATAGAAGCAAAAAATAGTTGTGATTAACTATACTAAAAAAGGAGCATATATGCTTATTTTTAATGGCTTATTACAACTCAGAAATAAAAAGAAAAAAATAAATATAGCAGAAAAAAACTATATAAAAAACTACTCAGAAATGAATAGAAGCAAAAAATAGTTGTGATTAACTGTACTAAAAAAGGAGCATATATGCTTATTTTTAATGGCTTATTACAACTCAGAAATAAAAAGAAAAAAAATGAATATAGCAGAAAAAGAAAAAAAACTACTCAGAAATGAGTACAGATGCGCTTATAGAGGAAATTCAACTTAAATTCATAACGAATTTCAAGAGAAATCCGTATGAATTTATGCTAAATTACCTATATAAGCGCATCTATTTTCATTATCGGCCGTGGTGTGACATCATGCCACGAAATACGTCAGCAGACTGAACTTGTGTAAATATTATTCTCTCTACGGTGGTATGTGGAACTTATTTTGCAGAGCCGGACACTATCCTGGTGTTCAAAATCTTCTATGAATTATTCGGAGGAGGAACCCGCCTTGCAATACCGAAGACAATATGCGCGCCGGACTCGTCGTCATTGAAGCCTGGTTCAGAGGCTACTGAGGGAGTCCTGGACTAGGGGGTGTCCGGATAGCCGAACTATCATCGTTGGCCGGACTCCAAGACAATGAAGATACAAGATTGAAGACTTCGTCCCGTGTCCGGATGGGACTTTCCTTGGCGTGGAAGGCAAGCTTGGCGATACGGATATGTAGATCTCCTACCATTGTAACCGACTCTGTGTAACCCTAGCCCTCTCCGGTGTCTATATAAACCGGAGGGTTTTAGTCCGTAGTACGAACAACAATCATACCATAGGCTAGCTTCTAGGGTTTAGCCTCCTTGATCCTCGTGGTAGATCTACTCTTGTACTACCCATATCATCAATATCAATCAAGCAGGAGTAGGGTTTTACCACCACCGAGAGGGCCCGAACCTGGGTAAAAACATCGTGTCCCTTGTCTCCTGTTACCATCCGCCTAGACGCACAGTTCGGGACCCCCTACCGGTGATCCGCCGGTTTTGACACCGACAGTGGGACTCTCCTTTGCGTGGAAGGCAAGCTTGGCAATTCGGATATGTAGATTTCCTTCTCTATACCGACTCTGTGTAACCCTAGCCCCCTCTAGTGTGTATATAAACCAGAGGGTTTAGTTCGTAGGACAACAACAATCATAATCATAGGCTAGCTTCTAGGGTTTAGCCTCTACGATCTCATGGTAGATCAACTCTTGTAGTACTCATATCATCAAGATCAATCAAGCAGGAAGTAGCGTATTACCTCCATCGAGAGAGCCCGAACTTGGGTAAACATTGTGTCCCCCGCCTCCTGTTACCATTAGCCCTAGACGCACAGTTCGGGCCCCCTATCCGAGATCCGCCGGTTTTGACGCTGACATTGGTGCTTTCATTGAGAGTTCCACTGTGTCGTCATGATAAGGCTTGATGGCTCCTTCAATCATCCACAGCTATGCGATCCAGGGTGAGGTTTTCCTCCCCGGACAGATCATCATATTTGGCGGCTTCGCCCTGCGGGCCAACTCGCTTGGCCATCTGGAGCAGATCGATAGCTACGCCCCTGCCCATCAGGTCAGGTTTGGAAGCCTGAACTACACTGCCGACATCTGTGGAGACTTCATCTTCGACGGATTCGATCCCATGACAGGTGCGCCGTACAGTCACGATGAGCATGACCTAGATCTGCCATCGGACGGTGTTCAGGAGAACACACCTGCAACTGCCCTTGCCTTAGATCCGGAGCAGATCATGCCATCCGAGGACGGGTGGATAGACCCCGCCATAGAGGCCACACACTCTTCGGCGATAGAGCCGAACACAGACTTCGCCCCCAATGAGGTCTGTGTCATTGGACCCTTGGACTCGTCTCCGGCCATAGGCTTCGAACCACGCATATCTGTGCCTGTCGAATCTGATTGGGCACCGATCATGGAGTTTACCTCCGCGGACATCTTTCAGCACTCGCCCTTGGGCAATGTGCTAAATTCATTAAAATCTCTCTCCTTGTCAGGAGACACCTGGCCGAACTATGTCCGGCTTGAGAGGGAAGTAGATGACGAAGAATTTGTTCCCCACCCACCACCCACTTAATAGCCACTGTCGACGATTCAACTGACATGATTGATTTCGACTCCGGAGACATCGACGGTATGGACAATGATGCTGAAGAAGAACAGGAACCACCGCCCAAAGGGCGCTGGACAGCCACCTCATCATATGACATTACATGGTGGACACACCCAAATTAAACAATGGTGAGGAATGGAAGGATGCAACGGAGGATAATCCTCTTGAGAAGCAACCAAAGCGCCGACGTCGGCGACGCCGCTCTAAATCCCGCCACAGCAAAAACAGTGATAACGGCACAAGAAAGAATAATACCCCGGACGACTCTAAAGGTAACAATGACTCCATGGACCCAGCGATGGAGCAGGATGAGCCAGGGGACGGCGAACATAGTCCAGGGCCGCTATCCGATCACAGCGATGCCGAGGGTAAAACTCATCAACCTGTCTCCGGAGAGGAGATCAGTCCGGACGATGATGCATTCATCATCCCGGAAAAGCACTTGGAACAAGAGAACCTCCACAAAAGGCTTATCGCCATCGCAAGGATCTTGAAGAAGCAGAAGCAAAGGCTTAAGGCCGCGCAGGATACGCTCAACCGTAGATGGAACAAAGTGCTCGACACCAAAATACGGTGGCAATCGCCACACAAAGAGCTACCCAAAGCGCAAGCTGCTGCCCGAATTCGACGACGAGGCTATAGAGCCCATTCCGCCGAAAAATAATACAGCCGATCTGCTGGACCGACCACCCCGTGGCCAGGACAGGGCGGCTAATAATGCCGCACACAAGTCAGCACACAATTTACATGAGCACCTGGACAAAAGAGCCGGTATGGCCAGGTCCATCTATGGATCTAGGAAGCGTGCTCCGGCACAGGATCACGGCCACCAAAATGACTATACTGATCGAATACCAGCTTGGAATCAACACCGAACACTACAACCGTCGGAAGCATGCCATGACACATCCAAATATAGGGGTGCCGCACACCCCCTGTGCTTCACCGATGAGGTGCTGGATCATGAATTTCCAGAGGGGTTTAAACCCGTAAACATAGAGGCATACGACGGAACGACAGACCCTGCATTCTAGATTGAGGACTTTATTCTTCACATTCATATGGCTCGCGGAGACGATCTCCACGCCATCAAATACCTGCCCCTCAAGTTGAAGGGACCAGCTCGGCACTGGTTGAAAAGCCTCCCCAAAAACTCAATTGGAAGTTGGGAGGAACTTGAGAATGCTTTCAGGGCTAATTTTCAAGGGACCTATGTCCGACCTCCGGATGCAGATTATTTAAGTCACATAATCCAACAACTCGGAGAGTCAGCCCGCAAACTTCGGAAGAGATTTCTCACCAAGAAGAACCAAATCGTCAACTGCCCGGATCCCGAAGCCTTAGCGGCTTTCAAACACAGTGTTCGGGACGAATGGCTCGCCAGACACCTCGGCCAGGAAAAACCGAGGACAATGGCAGCCCTAACAAGCCTTATGACCCGCTTCTGCACGGGCGAGGACAGTTGGTTGGCCCATAGCGGCACCAGCGACCCGGGCACATCTGAAATCAGGGACGGCAATGGGAAGCCGCGACGCAATAAAAACAAGCGTCGAAATAATGAAGACAGCCCAGACAACACGGCGGTAAACGCTGGATTCAGGGGCTCTCGACCCAGTCAACGGAAAGAGCCATCTAAAGGCAGCAGAGATGGACCGTCTAGCCTAAACAAAATTCTAGTCAGGTCATGTCAGATTCATGGCACCCCCGAGAAACCTGCAAATCACACCAACAGAGAATGCTGGGTCTTCAAGCAGGCCGACAAGCTAAACGTCGAACACAAGGGGAGGGAGATGCCAAGTGAAGACGAGGACGAGCCTCGCCAGCCGAACACTGGGGGACAAAAAAAATTTCCACCAGAGGTCAAAACAGTGAACATGATTTACGCAACCCACATACCAAAGAGGAGGCGCAAACGCGTACTCCGAGACATATATGTTGTAGAACCCGTCGCCCCCTAATTCAACCCATAGTCAGCCTGTCCGATCACTTTCGATCGCAGGGATCACCCGACTAGTATCCGGCATGGAGGTTCGGCTACCTTGGTGCTCGACCCAATAATCGACGGATACCATCTCACCCGAGTCCTCATGGACGGCGGCAGTAGTCTTAATCTGATATATAGGACACTGTCCGCAAGATGGGGATAGACCCGTCAAGAATTAGCCAAAGCAGTACTACCTTTAAAGGAGTAATACCAGGCGTAGAGGCCCGATGTACGAGCTCTCTTACATCAGAGGTTGTGTTCGGTTCTCCTGACAACTTTCGAAGCGAAGAATTAATCTTCGACATCGCTCCATTCCGAAGCGGCTACCATGCACTGCTCGGTAGAACGACCTTCGCTCGTTTCAATGCAGTTCCGCATTACGCTTATCTTAAACTTAAGATGCCCGGTCCACGTGGCATCATCATAATTAGCGGAAATACATAGCGTTCCTTGCGTGCAGAAGAATATGTAGCGGCTCTAGCAGCCGAACCACTGAACAGCCTCCCCAACTCGAATAAATGATCAGTCGACGTGTCCGATGCACCGCTAGTTGTAGCAGCCCACATAAACCTGAGCTTGGTCAACGGATATGCCCCCATATGTGGTGCTAGGGGCTGCCCGCATGCAAAAGGCCCATAGTTCGGCCCGAATGTATTTACACTCAAGATATCAAATTCTCATGGTTCATTAAGATTGACCAACTTTTTGCACGGTCACACCAGATTCTTTCACCTGGGTTTTCTTTCTTTTTATTTTCAGATGACCATTGTGCTACACCCTTCCAGGATACGACACAACGGAGACAAAGGCGCAGACATGCAGCAGGGCCCCGTTCAAAGGTTTCTATTTTAGATTAAGACCCTGTGTAAACCTTTTTTATTGTCTCTTGTTGCCTCACACCCTCCTGGCACTTAAAATAACCAAGAGGGACACCGGTGTTATTGGCAAGCTTATGATTCACTGATCTAAAATAGACGTTACAAGGGCAGCAACCAGTGTGTTTTTGGGATTTATGCCCTCACCATAGCCGCTCTTTTGTCACGCCAGATTAATGCACGTACCCGGAATTTCAGGGCTCATTATCGAGGGCAGTACTCAGCCCAGTATATGTTGTAAAGTCCGAATACCTTCGGGAGTGTTCAGCGTCACGAGTTTGGCCTTATATGCATCAGCTCCGAATCATGTCTTTGGTCAATAGTTGGGTTTGCCAGGCTCCCGTGTGTTGCTACCTTACGTTCTGCTCTATCGGCTAAGGTGGCACTGGGAGAACTACTGCGATTGTGCCCTGGTTCATCTGGATGAGCACCTCAGTAGAGAAAGCCAAAAACTGACTGTCATGATAAAGCGAGAGACTAGTCAACCACTCAATGACTCAGCGGAATCTTCGCGATTCCTCCGCATTAACGAAGGACTGACCGAAGCCTGCAGTAGCCTTCTAACAGGCTTTGAGGTAAGAAGTTAAAATTATGTAATGTAATACCGCATAGACAGTAGCCCCTGATGCTCGGTTTGGTGTTCGGAAAGAAAAGCCGGACTGAGGATCTAAAAAGATATTCGCAGGTTGCTAATAAATTATGTCAATATGGGTTTGCAGGCTGTGTTGCTGACCTCTGCCGCATTGACTGCGGAGGTTGGTACATTAAAGCAAGATCTCGAGCGGTCCGAGCGAGAGCTCGGCCATGCCAAGAGGCAGCTCGAGGACAAAGAAGGTGAGTAGCACCACTTTGAATTTTTACCTTACAGAAAAGGATTTTGGTCGCAATAAAATTTAACAAGGATAATATGGGTATTGCAGGGGCCACAAACGAGGTGGCAGCCCTGAAGGAGGCTGTGTCCGCGGCCGAACGCAGTGTGGCCGCGGAACAGGCAGAGCGAGAAAAGCAGGAGGCACAGGTGGCGGTAGTGCGGCAAGAGCTCCAGGCTCTCATGGAGAAGCATGAGAGCTTGGAGCGCGACTCCATGACTCGAGAGTCCGAGCTCGCCTCGGCTCTCGAAAGTGCCAAGTCCACCAAGGTCGAGGCCCGTAGGCCCTTCAGGAGGTTGAAGATGTGAAGAAGATAGCGGCGGGTAAGGCATTTTTCATGCAAAGCAAGCATGTTAATGTAAACTACCTGACACTTACCCGCATTCGGAGCTCTCCAGGGGCGTTTGCAGATCTGCCGCGTAGTGTGTCCGATGCCGCCGCATTCTACCGTGGCGAGGAGAGGAGCTCAACGGAGAAGGTCTTCTGGTCTCAGTACGCTGAGGCCGGCCATCCGGTGCCCCCAAGAGACCAGCTGAAGCAGCTGGTCGAACTCCGCAAGGTAGCCGAGGAGGCCATGAAGGGCCTTATAGTCCGGCTGTGGCCTGGATAGGCCATGCCTGGGAGCTACTTCGGCCTCGTGCGGCGGCTGGTGGATGCGTGCCCAGGGTGGAGGTCATCAAGCGCTCCGCCTGTATTGAAGGTGCTCGTCGGGCCCTTGCCCGCACAAAGGTGCACTGGGGCAGGCTGGATGCGGAGAAGCTTCTTACTGACCCGCCGCCACCGGGCAAGGAGTATCGTACGCCCGAAATGTATTATAAAACTGTCCTGAAGGGAGCCCGCGATATTGCGGATGAATGCCCTAGAGATGTAATTTTTGAGTAAACTCGCTATGTATTATCCTGTGCGCTGAAAACTTTGTTCATGTGCGCTTTAAGCAACGTTAGTTTAATTTAAAATATTACCTTCTGTGCGGCCGTTTATGAAATCTGAGAGATGGCAAGTCATTGGCTTCGGCCCCCAAGCCGCAAGTGCTGGGGTGTACGGGATAACTTGAGCACTCTTGTTCCCATTTTTGGGTCCATCTAGGGAGGCGCTCAACACAACGAACAAGGCAACCGGATTTATAATGCTTGAACACTCTCACTTAGCCATAGAATTCTATAATTTTAAATTTCGACGAAGCCCCTAGTATTCGGAAGACCGAATTCGGGGCGCTATCCACGCCTTCGTCGGACATTATCCGGAACTTCGCTCGAATCGGCGTGAGTCTTTAAAGACCCGAAAAGACCTCTCGAACAGCGACCAGTCTCTCGCCTTATCATGCCGGTCAGTTTTAGCTTTCTCCACTGAGGCGCTCGCCCGGCTCAACCGGGGCGCAATCGCAGTGGTTCTCCCAGTGCCACCTTAGCCGATGGAACGGAACGTAAGGCACCAAAACGTGGGAGCCGAGCAAACCCAACTATTGACCCAAGACATGATTCGGAGCCGATTCATATAATGCTATAAGTTCGGGGTGCCGCACTTGTGAAAGTGTTCGGACTTATCACACCATAATGTGGAACATAAGCCCCTGGTGTATTAGGCCGTACCAAAATATACGGGTGCAAGATGTCATGTAATGAACATATATATGTAATAACAGGCAAAAAAGTGCTGCGTCATTTATTAAAGGAAGTCTGCTATGAGTGCGGACTGATACAAATAATGCAGTAAGCAAGGATTTTGGACTAGTTAAACATGTCCCCCTCCAGGGATGGGCTGCGGACTTGGTGTATATAATCAAATTTAATGCTCGTAATTGAGACCACCTGAGTGTTCGTCGCCGCATTCTTGTTTCCCCGGCTGTTGCATCATGAGTTCAGCAGGTTCACCGCCGGACAGGGCCTCTGGCTAACGGAGTCCTGTGTATACAAAGAAGGAAAATAATAATAAGAAAGAGCCGCACACTTGTGAGCCCCTGGTGCGGTCGAGCCGCACTCTGGGTCTATTGTGGTCGTGCCCCTTCCCCTACGCCCATGGTATCTCCAAAGCGTAATGATGTACGCGGAGGGTTGTTCTTGCGATCATGCGAGGGAGTGGGTTAGGGCCGCATTGCTACGCGTGCTCGGATCGTGCCAGGTGGTCTTGGTTGGTGTTGCTTCGGGCGCGTTTGGCTGTATCCGGCCGTTTAACGGCCGGACTCGGAAATTGCCTTAAAAGGCTGCTCTGTACTTCTGCCGCGAGAGCCGCTGTATGTTCCTCCGTTCGGAGGGAGCGTTCCATATTTCCGTTGACCGTGATGACTCCACGAGGGCCTGGCATCTTGAGCTTGAGGTATGCATAATGCGGCACCGCGTTGAACTTTGCAAACGCGGTTCGTCCGAGCAGAGCGTGATAGCCGCTGCGAAATGGGACTATGTCGAAGATTAACTCCTCGCTCCGGAAATTATCCGGGGATCCGAAGAACACTTCCAGTGTGACTGAGCCTGTGCAATTGGCCTCCACACCTGGTATGACGCCTTTAAAGGTTGTCTTTGTAGGTTTAATCCTTGAGGGGTCTATGCCCATCTTGCGCACTGTATCCTGATAAAGCAGGTTTAGGCTACTGCCGCCGTCCATCAGGACTCTCGTGAGGTGAAATCCATCGACGATTGGGTCTAAAACCAATGCGGCGAATCCGCCATGGCGGATGCTGGTCGGATGGTCTCTTCGATCGAAAGTGATCGGACAAGAGGACCATGGATTGAACTTCGGGGCGACTGGCTCCATCGCGTATACGTCCCTTAGTGCACGCTTCCGCTCCCTCTTCGGTATATGGGTTGCGTAAATCATGTTCACCGTCCCGACTTGTGGGGGGAAACCCTTCTGTCCTCTATTGTTCGGCGGTCGGGTCTCTTCCTCGTCGTCGCTATTTAGCCCCTTGTCGTTGTTTTCGGCAATTAACTTGCCTGCCTGCTTGAACACCCAACAATCTCTATTGGTGTGATTAGCTGGCTTTTCAGGGGTGCCGTGTATCTGGCATAAGCGGTCGAGTATTCGGTCCAAATTGGACGAACCCGGAGTGGTTCTTTTGAATGGCTTCTTCCGCTGACCGGGTTTAGAGCCTCGGAATCCGGCGTTGACTGCCGTATCCTCCTTATCGTCGCCGTTAATGCGGCATTTATTTTTGCTTCGACGCGACCTGCCATTGTGGTCCTTAGTATCCGGACTGCCAGAATTTTTACTGAGGTTGTTGCTGCGAGCTAGCCAGCTATCATCTCCCGTGCAGAAGCGGGTCATTAATGATGTGAGGGCTGCCATGGATTTCAGCTTTTCCTGTCCCAGGTGCCGGGCTAGCCACTCGTCACGGATGTTATGTTTGAAGGCTGCGAGGGCCTCTGCATCCGGACAATCGACGATTTGGTTTTTCTTTGTCAAGAACCGTGTCCAGAATTGTCTGGCCGATTCGTCTGGCTGCTGAATTATGTGGCTTAAATCATCGGCGTTTGGTGGCCGCACATACGTGCCCTAGAAGTTGTCGAGGAATGCGGCTTCCAGGTCTTCCCAACACCCAATTGACTCTGCGGGCAAGCTATTAAGCCAATGCCGAGCTGGTCCTTTAAGCTTGAGTGGGAGATACTTGATGGCATGGAGGTCGTCGCCGTGGGCCATATGGATGTGAAGGAGATAATCTTCGATCCAAACCGCGGGGTCTGTTGTGCCATCGTAGGATTCGATGTTTACGGGTTTAAACCCTTCAGGGATTTGATGATCCATTACTTCGTCAGTAAAGCATAGCGGGTGTGCGGCGCCTCTATATTGGGCAATATCGCGACGTAGCTCGAGAGAGCGTTGTCTGCTGTGTTCGGCCCGGCCGGAGTTATTGTATCTGGCGCGACGGTATTCGTTGTGGGTCGTGGGGTGCCCTCGTGATCCGTAGATGGATCTGGATTGCCTTGCTTTGTTCTCCAATATATCTCGCAAGTCCGACGCGTTCCCTCTTGGCTTCGCACTTTTGGAGCGATGCCGGGGTACGGTCTTGGTGGAGGGCCTGGATGCCTCTCTGTTGCGACCACGGGGTGGTCGGTCTGCCGTATCGTGCGCTGGTGATGAAGGTATGTATGCTTCCTCCTCTAATCGGGGGAGCAACTTGCGTCTTGGGTAGCTTTTGGAGGGGCGTTCGAGTTTATACTCTTCGGCTGCGAGGACCTCGGTCATCGATCGGCCAGCAGGTCCTGATCAGCTTGAAGCTGCTGCTGCTTTTTCATTAGGCTATTTGCCGTGGCAATAAGCCTGCGTTTGAAACGCTCTTGTTCGAGGGATCCTCGGGCACGACGAATTCGTCGTCGTTGAGTCTTGCCTCGTCTTCGGAGGGAGGTATATAGTTATATTCCTCGACCTCTTCATCTTCCGCCCTCTCGTGAGGGCTTGCTTCTGCATCCTCCTGCGCTGAGTCTTGCTGGAGGGGATTATCTTCGGCACTCTCTGGGGTATTATTATCTCCTGTGCCGGAATCTCCATTCCTGTTGTGGCGGGATTTAGAGCGGCGCCGCTGACGCCGGCGCTTGGGCTGTTTCTTTAAGGAATCTGCCTCCGCTGCTTCTTCGCCGTCCCCATCTTTTGGGGTGTCCGCCATGTATATGCCGTATGACGAGGTGGTCTTCCAGTGCCCTGTAGGCGCTGGTTCCTGTTCGTCTCCGGCATTGTCGTCCATAGCGTCGATGTCTTTGGAGTCGTAGTCTAGCATGTCGGTTAGATCGTCGACAGTGGCTACAAAGTGGGTGGTGGGTGGGCTCTGAATTTCTTCATCGTCTGTATCCCAACCATCCTGGCCATAATCCGGCCAGGACTCTCCCGATAGCGAGAGATGCTTTAGCGAATTTAGGATGTCGCCAAAGGGCGAGTGTTGGAAGATGTCCGCGGCGGTGAATTCCATAACCGGCGCCCAATCAGATTTGATTGGCAGGGGCGTGGGAGGTCCGGAGTCTGGCAAGGAGTCCGGCGCCTCGGAGTCACGAGCTTCGCGAGGGACAAGGTTAGTGTTCGGCTCCATCGTCGTGGAAGTTGGAGCCCCTGAGGCGGTGTCCAACCACCGGTCCTCGATCTGGGCGATCGGCTCCGGTCTAAGGGCCGGAGCGGATTCTTGTGCGGCCACCAAGGCACTGTTCGGTGGCAGAGCTAGATCATGCCCATCGTAACAGTGCGGCACGCTTGGCTGTGGCTCGAGCCCGTCGAAGATCAAGTCCTCGCGGATGTCGGCCATGAAGTTCAGGCTTCCGAATCTGACCTGACGGCCAGGGGCGTAGCTTTTGATCTGCTCCAGATGGCCAAGTGAATTAGCCCGCAGTGCAAAGCCGCCGAATATGAAGATCTGTCCGGGGAGAAAAGTCTCACCCTGGACAGCGTTGTTGATTGAAGAAGCCATCGAGCCTATCGGTGACGACACAGAGGAACTCTCAATGAAAGCACCAATGTCGGTGTCAAAACCGGCGGATCTCGGGTAGGGGGTCCCGAACTGTGCGTCTAGGCGGATGGTAACAGGAGACAAGGGACACGGTGTTTTACCCAGGTTCGGGCCCTCTTGATGGAGGTAAAACCCTACGTCATGCTTGATTAATATTGATGATATGGGTAGTACAAGAGTGGATCTACCACGAGATCAAGGAGGCTAAACCCTAAAGCTAGCCTATGGTATGATTGTTGTAATGTATGTTGTGTTCTACGGACTAAAGCCCTCCGGTTTATATAGACACTGGAGAAGGCTAGGGTTACACAGAGTCGGTTACAATGGTAGGAGATCTACATATCCGTATCGCCAAGCTTGCCTTCCACGCCAAGGAAAGTCCCATCCGGACACGGGACGGAGTCTTCAATCTTGTATCTTCGTAGTCTTGGAGTCCGGCGGACGATGATAGTCCGGCTGTCCGGACACCCCCTAGTCCAGGACTCCCTCAGGGCCCACGAGGCAGGGGGCGTGCCCTGTAAGGGTGGGCGCGCCCCCACCCTCGTGGCCAGGGTGTGGGCCTTCTCTGGTACTTCTTTCGCTGAATAATTATCATTAATTCCAAAAATGACTTCCGTGGAGTTTCAGGACTTTTGGAGCTTTGCAGAATAGGTCTCCAATATTTGCTCCTTTTCCAGCCTAGAATCCTAGCTGGCGGCATTCTCCCTCGTCATGTTAATCCTTGTCAAATAAGAGAGAATAGCCATAACTATTGTGACATAATGTGTAATAACAGCCCATAATGCAATAAATATCGATATAAAAGCATGATGCAAAATGGACGTATCAGGCGCAGGCAATGGAATAACATCACGAGTTTCAACGCTATAGACCAGGTTGTAAGGAATGGCGATGTCAGGACGATCATGTGCAAGAAAGTGATGGTGTTCCATGGCTGCATGGTCTAGGTAAACCTTAGTCAGAGGGTAATTATGAGGGCGTATCTCAACCTCGAAGTGAGCCGCCAAACGAGTAGCATAAATCCCACCATGTATTTTTCCCAACGATTTATTAAGATGGAGGCGACGAGCCACAATAGCTCCCAAGCTATGCATGTTGTCGCCCTCAAGTGCACAACATAAAACAGCAAGGTCTGGTGAACTAAGTGCACCCACCTTCCCCCTAGCAAGCAAGCATTTAGTAATGAAAAGTGCAAAGTAAGGAACAGCAGGAAAATGTAATCCTGCGGCAGTGATGGCTGACACTCCTCTCTCATCACCCACCGTCAAAGTGTGATAAAAGGCCTCAAACTCGGCTGGCCTAGGCACAGCCAAGCTCCCATCAGAAGGGATCATGCATATGTTACAAAATTCAGTAAGTGGTATCTGATGGTTTTCAGCATATAAATCAAACCTCACTTCAGGAGGATTATTCCTAGGCAAGAAAGTAAAACTTTGAACAAAGATGTTTGTGAGGATTTGGTGCTGGTCACACTCATCTGTGATGAAGTGGGGGATGCCGGCATTAGCAATATATTGCATGAACTCCTCAAGAAATCCAGCCTCTTGTAGGAACGGGGTGTGTGGCCATTCGCACAGTCGTACTTCCGCCAACCTCCGAGGGTGGAGATCACTGTCAGAAGACTCCCCAATAACACCCTTGGAGTTCTTGTTAGTGCCAAATTTCCTGAAGATATTCAAGTCCGCGTACAATTTTTCTATGAACAAAAATCTGAATTTTTAGTTCACAAAATTTTCCCAACAAAACTTCACAAAATTGATAGCAACTACTCATAGGGATACATAAAGGCCATAGCAAGCATTCAAACTGCTTAGAACACTAAGAATTCAACATGCAAGCTCATCTACAGTAGCACTAAGAGTAGCTAATTATTCAAAGTATAAACCACTAAAACAAAAACTAATTGGACAAACGGTGGAGTCACATACCAAGCAACAATCCCTTGAAACAGTTTCGGAAACGGAGCTTCAAGCAAAGAGATTGAAATCTGCGGGTTTGAGCTCAAGAACACGGGAGAGATAGCAATGGAGAATTTTTTCTGGAGGTAAGTGATGATGTGGGCTAAAGAGATAAGTGAGGGGGTCCACGTAGGGACCACAACCAACCAGGGCACGCCTGGGGGTCCTGGCGCGCCCAGGTGGACTGTGCCCACCTGGTGCACCTCCCTATGGTATTATTTGCACCAGAAATTCAGAAATATTCAGTAAAAATTCATGTTCAATTTTCAGGGCATTCTGAGAAATTTTATTTTTGGGTCATTTGTTATTGCACGGGAAATTCAAAAAGCAGACAAAACATGGCATTTTATTTTATTTAACTAACAAAAACAAGAAACAAAAGGTAGGGACAGAAGGTAATGCTTACTAAATTCATCAACTTCATACCGTTCAAAAATGATTTATTAATAAGGTTGATCAGGTCTTATTAACAACCACTTTTGGTTAGCATGAAACCGAAGAACTTTTGTAAATCACTAAGTTACCTCAATGGGTATATGCATTTCCCCAACAATAGCATTTCATATTTCTTTTTGACAGTAGGTAGAGGTATTTGAAAACTTCCAATAGTGATTATCGGAGATTTTTCAATAACATTAATACCATTCACTTGCAATTGTTTCTTCGGAAAATGCACCGTGTTCATTACCATTAATATGAAAAGTGACCTTGCTTTTATTGCAATCAATAACAGACGTTGCAGTATTCAAGAAGGGTCTACCAAGGATAATCGACATGTTGTCGTCCTCGGGCATCTCAAGTATAACAAATCGGTCAAAATAGTAACATTAGCAACAACAACACGCACATCCTCATAGATACCGATAGGTATGTCAGTTGATTTATCAGCCATTTGCAATGATATTTCAGTAGGTGTGAGTTTATTATAATCAAGTCTTTCATATAAAGAGATAGACATGACACTAACACCAGCTCCCAAATCACACAAAGCAGTTTTCACATAATTCCTTTTGATAGAGCAAGGTATAGTTAGTATACCCGGATCTCCAAGTTTTTTAGGTACTCCATCTTTAAAAGTATAGTTAGCAAGCATAGTGGAGATTTCAGCTACCGGTATTTTCCTCTTATTTGTGATGATATCTTTCATATGCTTTGCATAAGAAGGCATTTTTAAGATGTCAGTCAAGCGAGTACGCAAAAAGACTAGCCTCAGCATTTCAGCAAAGCATTCAAATTCTTCATCATCTTTCCTTTTAGTTGACTTGGGTGGAAAAGGTATAGGTTTTTGAACCCACGGTTCTCTTTCTTTACCGTGTTTTCTAGCAACAAAGTCTCTTTTATCATATCTTTTTTTCTTAGGTTGTGGGTTATCAAGATCAACAGGTGGTTCTATCTCAACATCATTATATGGTTCTTTATCATTATTTGTTTGAGTGTCTGCATGAACCTCATCATTATCTTTTTCATTATCACAAGGTGGATGTTCATTACCAGATTGAGTTTCAGCATCAGAGATAGAAATTTCATCTTCATTATCAGGAGGTTTGTCTATTTCAAGTTCACCAGAAGCATGCAAAGTCCTATCATTTTTCTTTTTAGAAGGACTAGGTGCACTAGTGTTATTTCTTTGCGAATCTTGTTCAATTCTTTTTGGGTGTCCCTGTGGATAAAGTGGTTCCTCAGTCATTCTAGTTGCAACTCTAACAACAAAGTCATGTATATTATGATTCATTTCATCAAGTAATTCTCTTTGTGATTTAGCAACTTGTTCTAACTGGGTTTGAACCATAGAAGCATGTTTTCCAACACCTCTAACATCATTTGAGATTCTAAATAACAAGTCACTCAAGCGAGCAATCATAACATAATTATATTTCAATTATTTCATAACATTTGCATTGAAGTGGTCTTGTTTTCTAATGTAGTTTTCAAACTCATAAAGACATTGGCTAGGATGCATATTGTGAGGATTATCATTTTCATTGAATTTCATAAGATAATTTACCTCTACCACCTTAGGCAGTGGTGGTGTATCAAGCCCATGTATTTCTTCAATAGGAGGTAAATTTTTAACATCCTCAACTTTAATACCTTTTTCCTTCATAGATTTCTTTGCTTCTTGCATATCTTCAGGACTGAGATATAATATACCCCTCTTCTTCGGAGTGGGTTTAGGAAGTGGTTCAGGAATAGTCCAATCATCATAATTTTTTAATATGTTATTCAATAATTCTTCAGCTTGAGCAATAGTTCGTTCCCTGAAAACACAACCATCACAACTATCTAGGAGGTTGATGACGGGAAAATGGCGGGCGTGAAAATACGTGTCCACGTCATTGATACAGAGTTAATAAATTTAAATGCATAAATGCATAAATAAAATAGAGATCAAACATTGCAGGTACATTATTTCCAGAACTCTTACATTTACATAAAAATTCTGTTAATTACATCTCTGAAGAGAAAACCCCTGATTAAGAATTCCAACATATCTATTACATAGGATTGCATCATATTCCTATTACAACATACTACAAGAAAAATCCTCCTCGCGATAGTCGATGTCAGCATGCTCGGGGGAGCCTTGGACTTTGTTGATATTATCATATGCGATGACTTTCATTTATATTTGCTTTCATTTGACTCGTACTGATATTGGCAGTACGCGTGTGCATGCTTGAATGACTTCGCTTACTTTTCCTTGTTGATTAACCATTATATAGACTTTGATTCATTTTCTTTGTTTGTATGAGAAAATCATCTTAATGGTTAACCAATCTGTTGAATGAGTCTTCAAACATCATGATGCACGTGTATGGGGCATAAAATCATGCAAGCGTGTGTTCTATGTATGCAAAATACATTAGTACTAGCAGTCGTAGTACTCCTTGTTTATGAGTAGATGACATCTACGTTTTCTTAATATTTGCAAGCCGTATGGGGGATGCATGATCTAATTTTTATCTTATGTGTAGATAAGCTAGATGCGACCTTTTTGAGCATACACATATATGGAGCAGATAAAAAAACATTTAATTTGTCTCGGTGGCATATGCAAGTGCACTACAATATTTCAAGTGCAATCAGACTCAGATTATGACTCTGGTCATTTTTAGTTAGTTTTTTTTATGATGTATGTCCATATGAAGGGATCATACAACTTATTCTAGTTAGGTGGATGTACACCAATTACCTAGAGTTGGCTAGGTACGATGTGTCCATTTTACTCTGCACGTGTATACACTAGATTCACAAATATCTAGTTATTTGTCGATGATGCAAACTAGCACTATCTGGGCCGATGAATTTCATATAGTATATCCATTTAGTCTGTTTTAGAGACATTTGATTAATATAATACCGTTTATGATTTGGCGGTGTTCTGTTTATGCACCATGAAGTGGGAATGCCAGTTTTCCCTGCACCCAACTTTGAACATGTTTAATTAAGTTTTGCTACATGACTCAATTTTAGCATGTCATGCACACATGCGATCATCAAGCATGCGACTAAGTATGGTGTCTTTTGATGAGCACTTATGGTTTTGCAATTTTTATATGCAATCTATAGTATATAGTTTGTCCATCATTTTTTCATGTTGATTTTCCCCGAGTCATACCATTGTCGTGATTCTGTTGAGAACAAAGTCTTCACTCTATATAAGGGAAGAAATACCTTGATTTGTGTCAATATGACCAAACCAGAGGCAGTTTTCATGCATTTTATACTTCTTGACATGTATCAACATGAGCATGGAAAGAACAAAATGTCGAATTTGTGAGAAAACCTCTTTACATGTGTCAATATGATCGTGCCAAGAGTAAGATATTAAACTTGTGAGAATACTACTTGACATATGTCAATATGACCATGCCAAGAGTGAGCTCTCAAATATGGTGAAAATACTACTCGACATGTGTCAATATGACCATGCCAAGAGTAGAATGCCAAATTTGTGGCGGATGCAGGCTACTTGGGGTGTGTCAATGTGACCAAGCCAAGAGCAAGAATAATGTCACTTGGAGAAAAATTCAAGATCTATGTCAATATGACCAAATCAAGAACCATCGGTGAATCCAGACCTTGGGCAGGTTGTTAATGGACGTCATTGGCATATGCCGTTGGTGGCCTTAATCTCAAAGTGTCCACTGCATTCACCTGTGTACAGAGAGACATGGCACTGTCGGACAAATGCAACAGTTTGTAGGAACCAAAGACATGTTGCGGAAAGTTCTTCTAATCTAGTAACATAATGTAATAATTAACATATTAACAACACTAATGCTTGAAGGGTCCAATCAGAAGCTCCTAATTATTTTAGTCTGCCAGGCAATCTCTCTGTGTTGCAATCTTCAAGCATATTTTGTAACCAGATTATTCATTGATGATGAGAAAGAAGAACTACCTGAGCAGCTGAGAGGACAGTTTGTATACACAAAAATACAATCTTATCCAGTGAGGGGATATTCAACATACATGTCCACTGAAGCTACAGTGCCAATGATCTGTTGTGATACGGTTCCTGAAATTTATGATACGATATAAATCATTTTGAGTAGTACACAACCAAACCATAACTGAATCTATCAGCAGCAGAAGTCACATTCCAATTTTGAAGTAAGCATACAATTTCAAGTTAAATGCAAACATACTGTATGAAGCAGAGAGAATAGATCTCAATGGATTAAATAAGCAATAGATACAAAATCTATACTCCGAGGCTGAACTTATTTAGAAACTTAATAACTAAACTATATATGTGAGCTAGTAATCTCTCCCATATACTGAAAAGGAGAGACTGCTAGTAAAAAGAGCCAAAAGACAACCAATATGCCCAAGCTCCAGAGAAAGAAATAACCCAAATACACTGCCAAAGCAAAGAAAAAATAATGACAGAAAAAAATGATCGACCTGAACAGATTGTAGGGAAGACAAAAACAGTCTCAAATTATCTGTTCTTTCTGACTTGAATTAATACTTCCAAAGCAAATGGTCAAGATGGCTGTAGGAAGCAACGCCCAAAGATATGGCAAGAAAAGGGCATCAGTAAAAATGAGAAAAACATATCTATATGAATAATCAGGAGTTGATGGGAGGGAGAAGCATACCTAGCAGAAATTCGCACCACCATGCTAGATTTGGCTGAGGCGGACAATGATTGAGCACTGGAATAAATGTACACGGACCTGCAAGTACCATGGAGTACAATCTCAGAACCAAATCGACAATACACAGGAGGAGCACGGGAGGGAAGTGAGCTCACGGGGAAGATGCAACCATAAAGTGGAGAGGGAGTCCGGCGGTGTATCCTCATCTCCTCCCCTGCTGCTCCTCGATGGTGCACCCCCTCCCACGACGGAGCCCGACGGAAGTGGTTGGTGGGCATCGGCGGCAGGGCGAAGAACCTTGGAGCCCCCCAACCTCGTCCGCCAGCCAGGTTCCTCAGGTGGCCACCCTCACGCCGTCGGGGAAGACGACGCATGGGGATCGAGGCCGGGGCGTGCGGACTGCCGTGGCCGGCGGAGCCCCTAGCCATCGCGCGCGTGGTGCTGGCGGTGCACGCCGGGTCGGGCTTGTGCAGCGGTGATGCGCCCTAGCTGTCGATGTTGTAGATCCCAGAGAAGTCATCGGATCCGTGGGCGACGACGGTGCGCAGGATGGCGAGGGGATCGCGGAGGCCAGAGGGGAGGAGCGTCGGCGGCCATAGGAGAGGAGGGCAGGACGCGAGAGCCGGCGACGAGAGAGAACGAGATCCAGAAAGAGGGAGACGAGAGGGACGAATGAGAGCACGAAAGGGTGGGTCGCTGCCCTCCCCCACCCCATGGCCGGACGAGCTAATCACCGCACGCCACACACGACCCCCGGGAGCGAAAAGACCGAAACACCCTCGGCGGGGGCAAGATATTACGTGCGGTGGCACGGGATCTTTCCCCCGCCGACGCGCGCGACGGTGCGACCGGGCTGGAACCAAGCCGCAGTCGATGACAGTAGGGCCCCACCAGCGGACGGACCCACACGGCAGCGACTCTAGAACGGATAGAACGCAGTAAAAACGAGCGTGGGGAGGCGCCAGCAGCTTTTTTTTCCGATCCGATTTGATCCGACGGCGCAGGTTCCTCCACCTATCGATCCAACGGCCGAAAACGCATCAAGGAAGAGATCCAACGGCCGAGAATCGCTAATCGCTGAGAGAGCTCAGGCATCCATCCCTCTCATATTTCTGGACTAGTTCGGCAACGCGCCTTGGCGCGAGGGTGCCGGACCCAACGATATTGTAAGCCGTGGAAGATCAAACGACATGATGCATTAGTATGAAGGCAAGTTTAACACATGTAGCAGAGCAACCAATTATAGTGTTCAAGAGTAAGAAGAAACATTTACTCTGTCCAGAAGAATAACATCATTGAGTTCAACAGGCTCATGAGATTATAAAAGCTGGAAGCAAGGTAGCATCCAATTTAGCACATGAGATTATGAAATGTTAATCTCCAAACTCCAGAACCATTTGTCATCAACATAATAGAATTAAAATAGGAAAACTTTACATATAGACAATTTTATTATATATAAGAGATATACAGAGTAAGTAGTCCCATATCAGAACATTCAATAGCGTGACAAAATAAAAGGAGATGCATGTACATATCAGAATTAAGATTCTCCAAATCCCAAATCTCGGTCATGATATATATTCTTTATCAGAATTTGAAGTACCACAATGGCCTAATAATAACTGTAAATGTAAGGTACTGCATGCTTTTCTTTCGCTTCATATGAACAGAATTTCTCTATTAAATAATCATAGTTGATATCAATGTCCAACCTTGAAAACCACTGCATTAGTAACTCGATGCATTCGTTTTGTCTTCACTTTGTCATAGTGGACACATTTATTGCCCCATTCTGATTTTAAAACTCTGCTGCACAAGTTAATATTATGACAATATAAGTGCCAAAGATAATGAAAATGTTTGCTTCTATAAGCTTATAAACATAGGAGTGACATGTGGTGTCCTATCTTGAGTGTATTCTATCAGTAGGCTTGCAAAGATAAGATGACTTGCATGAGAACATCAATGCCAAAATCGTCTGCAGCTCACAAAAATGACAGGTCATAGCAAAAGTAAAGTGTCCTGGTGCAAAGCTATATACATTCATGCATTTTTTTCTTATAATTATAGGCAGATTATTAACGAAAGTTCATAGAAAGGTGTAGCGGGCAATAGGTAACTTCCCGTGCAGAGTATATGTCCAGGAAAGAAGAGAAAAGGAGGTGCGGCACCACAATACATAATACTAAAGAGCACTACAATATCACAATAATTTGAAGGCGCAATTGTATGGCCATGGGGCAATATCACATCGTTGAGCCTTGAATCGGCAACTTCCACACCTACCTTGCTCTAAATTAATCAAAGGAAATAAGAATATGTGCAGCACATAATACTTTTGGGAAATCGGTGAACACAAACATGAGGAGATCAGCCTCGAAGCATATGATCTCCAACTTGATTTCTCACATAATATGTATGAGTGCTGCAAGTGCATCTATTGTGCTCAGTTTTTAGAGGCAAAAAATTGGTATAACTTTCTGTTGAGTAAAAGGAACATCATGCAGCTTCCAGATTTTCATGGCCATGGAACACACTCAACACCTAAACTTCGTGATCCCGTCGTCATGCCATCACATGAAGTCAAGGAAGCTCCTAAATTCATAGTGGTATCTTGAAGCAAAGCCGACATCCTACTCTCTTGGTTTATTCACAGCAAAACAAAAATAAATACATGAAAGTAAAAGGTCGAGAGAGACATGCAACACAAAGATTGTAATAGCAGTAGAACCCAGACTGATGTATTGTAGCACCTAATCATTTTATAGGAAACAGCAAAGATTGGTACCAAAACAACATCATAAACTATTTGTGTGAATAAAGGCATAAGTTTAATAATAACATATCAAGGAAAAATATTAGTTATTTTTAGGCGCGACCACCAGTGGAACAATACATAGTAAGAAGATAAATAATAGAACCTAGGAAAAAAGGTATACTATAACTGGATGGGTGTCATTCCGCACTGTACCTCATCAAGTTTCTCACAACTACCAAAACTACAAACGACTAAGCATAGTAATAGTTGTCTCAATTTACTAACAGAAGCTGACGGTCCGTTTCATCCAGCCAAAGCAAATGCAAAGGGTAAAAATGAAGGACATCTGATAATTGACCCCCTCATATATTCAGCCAGGGTCTATATTATATCCCTATTGACCACTTGATACATAACGCCACTTTGGCCCAATTGTGTAGGTTCAGTACGCAAAAGTGCAGTCGAAAGTCTCCCTGAAAATTGAGATGAGAGCTAGGAAGAGATAGAAACCACCAACCCAGGAACTATTTTGCAGGATGAGAGAGGCCTCGTGGAACTGGAACGCGGCCTCCGATGCGCGTGTGTGGAACTGGAACCAACACAGCGCAACACAAAGATGCCGTTCAGGCCGGGGTCCTTGCCAAATTAGGGAGCTCAGCAAGGCAGAAAACCTAGAAGAATGAAACACAATGACACCCTGTAAAAGTTGTAGTGAACACAACCAGCACCAAAAATGGTGCCCAACACCACTCGACCTATCAGAGAAAAGCAAAAAAATACTAAATTAATAGCTTACCGCATTCTCCCATAACAATAGATGCTATAATGTATCCAGGGATCAATAATAAGCTTTTATGGTTATTGTTGACCCTTGACCCTCATAACCATGCCCTGTTTCATTTGAATTGCTTCAAATGTGTAGTTCTTCGACCTCTGTGTACTCTTTGATCGCAGGCATCACTTTGTTTCAAAAAACAATGTGAAACGAACCTACACTAAGAATTAAACGTATGGTTGTTATAAATTTTAAAATGCAGTATGCACTGATCTGTAGTCCTGCATAGGATCATCACACATGAAAAAACAAAAAAACAACGGATGGAAGCAATAGCACCAACTATCTCAAACATATACTGTCAGCTTATTCCTGACTTGTCAAGAGAAGAAAAATGCTTTGCCATATAGAACCATAATCTTCACCAACATATGCAAGAAGGGTTTTTTTTATCCCAAATGACGTGAAAAATTGAGACGTGCATAACTTAGTGTCCAAGGTCCTAAGCCACCTTGGAGAAAAGAAAAATCATTGATTCCAATTAGTGAAATAAACCACAAAATTCACTAAAACTATTTTGCTTGTAGCATGACATCAAGGCATGATAGCTTTTTCTGTTCCCAAGCCAAAATATTGGGTTACCAATAGTTACACATTGACTTATACTGAAGAAATCATCCATGTACAGTTGACTCACATGAAGTAAATATTTCTCTATATTCAGTTAAAACCTGAACATAAGGCGTTATTCTCTGGGAACTAAAACCACATGGATAAACATATTGTATATCTTTGCTGCTTTACACTCAACTGAAAATTATTTGATGTCAATAAACATTTTTGAATGCAGAAGAACATTCAGCTATAAAACACTCAATTATGCATGTGCAGAACCATGATAGTAACAGCAGAAAAGAATCGACCAAAGATAACCCTGAAACTTGGCTCACCTAATGTACACGCATCAGTTGCAATATTTCTCCTTGAAAACATAAACACATGCCCCATCTTATTTCCTCCTATAGTAGAGAAGAAACCTGACACTAAAACATGCAACAAAAATTCAAATAAAGTTCAGCCATTAGTAGGTCAAAATGCACATGACATCATATGGTTAACCAGAACGTGGCGGAGCACATCAAGTTGACTGAGATACAAATGAAATTCAAAGGATTTGAAGCAGGTATTTGCTATCATTCAATATTGACAGAGAGGAATCCCCATGGCAACTAATATTTCTATCTTTAAAAAGAACAGCTACTCAGTGAAGCTCATTCTACACCAACTGAACAGATTAACTTATGAATTGCACAAAAAGAAACAGGAGATGGTAGGGGAGATGAAAAAGCTCACCAGTTCACTCCCAGATCCAAGCACCACCAAATTATTTGTGTTAAGCAGAAGTCCATCAGTTCCATTGGCAACCTGCAGTGAAGATGATGATACACACGAATTACATATTTCAACCTTGTTATCGATTGTACCCCAAAAGTAATGAAACGATTTTCCTAACAGAAAGCTTCATAGACCAAGCAATGATATCTTCTCTCACATAGATAAGATATCCAAAATGCCTCGCTTGCTCACAAGCCTGCTACCAGGTGGCCGACGAACGGCAGAAGCAACGGGTGCGCTTAGATCTCAGACCAGCTGCAATACGGCAAACGGAATCAGTCCCACACGAACACACGTGGGCGCGCACACACGCACAGAGGAGGAGGGAGGGAGAGGGGCGCACCTGGACATGCCTCCGCCGTCCGCTTCTGGTGCCGTGACCTAGTGAAGGAAATATGCCCTAGAGGCAATAATAAAGTTATTATTTATTTCCTTATATCATGATAAATGTTTATTATTCATGCTAGAATTGTATTAACCGGAAACATAATACATGTGTGAATATATAGACAAACAGAGTGTCACTAGTATGCCTCTACTTGACTAGCTTGTTAATCAAAGATGGTTATGTTTCCTAACCATGAACAAAGAGTTGTTATTTGATTAACGGGATCACATCATTAGTTGAATGATCTGATTGACATGACCCATTCAGTTAGCTTAGCACCCGATCGTTTAGTATGTTGCTATTGCTTTCTTCATGACTTATACATGTTCCTATGACTATGAGATTATGCAACTCCCGTTTACCGGAGGAACACTTTATGTGCTACCAAACGTCACAACGTAACTGGGTGATTATAAAGGTGCTCTACAGGTGTCTCCGATGGTACTTGTTGGGTTGGCGTATTTCGAGATTAGGATTTGTCACTCCGAATGTCGGAGAGGTATCTCTGGGCCCTCTCGGTAATGCACATCACTTAAGCCTTGCAAGCATTGCAACTAATGAGTTAGTTGCGAGATGATGTATTACGGAACGAGTAAAGAGACTTGCCGATAACGAGATTGAACTAGGTATTGGATACTGACGATCGAATCTCGGGCAAGTAACATACCGATGACAAAGGGAACAACGTATGTTGTTATGCGGTCTGTCCGATAAAGATCTTCGTAGAATATGTAGGAACCAATATGGGCATCCAGGTCCCGCTATTGGTTATTGACCGGAGACGTGTCTCGGTCATGTCTACATTGTTCTCGAACCGTAGGGTCCGCACGCTTAAGGTTTCGATGACAGTTATATTATAAGTTTATGAGTTTTGATGTACCGAAGGAGTTCGGAGTCCCGGATGAGATCGGGGACATGACGAAGAGTCTCGAAATGGTTGAGACGTAAAGATCGATATATTGGACGACTATATTCGGAGTTCGGAAAGGTTCCGAGTGATTCGGGTATTTTTCGGAGTACCGGAGAGTTACGGGAATTCGCCGGGGAGAAGTATTGGGCCTTATTGGGCCCTGCGGGAAAGAGAGAGGGGCTGCCTAGGGCAGGCCGCCCCCCCCCCATGGCCTAGTCCGAATTGGACTAGGGGGAGGGGCCGCACCCCCTCCTTCCTTCCCTTCTCTCTTCCCCTTCCTTGTCTCCTACTCCTAATACATGGAAGGACTCCTAGTTGGACTAGGAAAGGGGGAATCCTACTCCCGGTGGGAGTAGGACTCCCCTAGGGCGCGCCATAGTAGAGGGCCGGCCCTCCCCTCCTCCGCTCCTTTATATACGGGGGTAGGGGGCACCCCATGGACACACAAGTTGATCATTGAGATCGTTCCTTAGCCGTGTGCGGTGCCCCCCCTCCACGATATTACACCTCGGTCATATTGTAGCGGTGCTTAGGCGAAGCCCTGCGACAGGAGAACATCAAGATCGTCACCACGCCGTCGTGCTGACGGAACTCCTCCCCGCGCCTCTGCTGGATCGGAGATCGGGGTGCGTCATCGAGCTGTACGTGTGTCAAGAACTCGGAGGTGCCGGAGTAACGGTGCTTGGATCGGTTGGACCGGGAGGACGTACGACTACTTCCTCTACGTTGCATCAACGCTTCCGCTTCGGTCTACGAGGGTACGTAGACAACACTCTTCCCTCTCGTTTCTATGCATCACCATGATCTTGCGTGTGCGTAGGAATTTTTTTGAAATTACTACGTTCCCCAACAGTGGCATCCGAGCCTAGGTTTTATGGTTTGATGTTATATGCACGAGTAGAACACAAGTGAGTTGTGGGCGATATAAGTCATACTGCTTACCAGCATGTCATACTTTGGTTCGGCGGTATTGTTGGATGAAGCGGCCCGGACCGACATTACGCGTACGCTTACGCGAGACTGGTTTTACCGCCGTGCTTTGCACACAGGTGACTAGCGGGTGTCAGTTTCTCCAACTTTAGTTGAACCGAGTGTGGCTACGCCCGGTCCTTGCGAAGGTTAAAACAGCATCAACTTGACAAACTATCGTTGTGGTTTTGATGCGTAGGTGAGACTGGTTCTTGCTTAAGCCCATAGCAGCCACGTAAAACTTGCAACAACAAAGTAGAGGACGTCTAACTTGTTTTTGCAGGGCATGTTGTAATGTGATATGGCCAAGACATGATGCTATATTTTATTGTATGAGATGATCATTTTTTGTAACCGAAGTTATCGGCAACTGGCAGGAGCCATATGGTTGTCGCTTTATTGTATGAAATGCAAACGCCCTGTAATTGCTTTACTTTATCACTAAGCGGTAGCGATAGTCGTAGAAGCAATAGATGGCGTAATCGACAACGATGCTACGATGGAGATCAAGGTGTCGCGCCGGTGACAATGGTGATCATGATGGTGCTTCGGAGATGGAGATCACAAGCACAAGATGATGATGGCCATATCATATCACTTATATTGATTGCATGTGATGTTTATCCTTTATGCATCTTATCTTGCTTTGATTGACGGTAGCATTTTAAGATGATCTCTCACTAAAAATTATCAAGAAGTGTTCTCCCTGAGTATGCACCGTTGCCAAAGTTCGTCGTGCCCAGACACCACGTGATGATCGGGTGTGATAAGCTCTACGTCCATCTACAATGGGTGCAAGCCAGTTTTGCACACGCGGAATACTCAGGTTAAACTTGACGAGCCTAGCATATGCAGATATGGCCTCGGAGCACGGAGATCGAAAGGTCGAGCGTGAATCATATAGTAGATATGATCAACATAGTGATGTTCACCATTTAAAACTACTCCATCTCACGTGATGATCGGTTATGGTTTAGTTGATTTGGATCACGTGATCACTTAGATGACTAGAGAGATGTCTGTCTAAGTGGGAGTTCTTAAGTAATATGATTAATTGAACTTAAATTTATCATGAACTTAGTCCTGGTAGTATTTTGCAAATTATGTTGATCAATAGCTCACGTTGTTGCTTTCATATGTTTATTTTGATATGTTCCTAGAGAAAACTGTGTTGAAAAATGTTAGTAGCAATGATGCGGATTGGATCCGTGTTCTGAGGTTTATCCTCATTGCTACGCAGAAGAATTATGTCCTTGATGCACCGCTAGGTGACAAACCTATTGCAGGAGCAGATGCAGACATTATGAACGTTTGGCTAGCTCAATATGATGACTACTTGATAGTTTAGTGCACCATGCTTAACGGCTTAGAATCGGGACTTCAAAGATGTTTTGAACGTCATGGACCATATGAGATGTTCCAGGAATTGAAGTTAATATTACAAGCAAATACCCGAGTTGAGAGATATGAAGTCTCCAACAAGTTCTATAGCTAAAAGATGGAGGAGAATCGCTCAACTGGTGAGCAAGTGCTCAGATTGTCTGGGTACTACAATCGCTTGAATCAAGTGGGAGTTAATCTTCCAGATAAGATAGTGATTGACAGAGTTCTCTAGTCACCATCACCAAGTTAGTAGAACTTCATGATGAACTATAGTATGCAAGGGATGACGAAAATGATTCCCGAGCTCTTCGTGATGTTGAAATCGATGAAGGTAGAAATCAAGAAAGAGCATCAAGTGTTGATGGTTGACAAGATCACTAGTTTCAAGAAAAGGGCAAAGGGAAAGAAAGGGGAACTTCAAGTAGATTGACAAGCAAGTTGTCACTCCCACGAAGAAGCCCAAAGCTGAACCAAAGCCTGAAACTGAGTGCTTACACTGCAAAGGAAATGGTCACTGGAAGCGGAAATGCCCTAAATATTTGGTGGATAAGAAGGATGGCAAAGTGAAAAAGGGTATATTTGATATACAAGTGTTTGATGTGTGCTTTACTAGTATTTATAGCAACCCCTCGGTATTTGGTACTGGTTCAGTTGCTAAGAGTAGTAACTCGAAACGGGAGTTGCAGAATAAACAGAAACTAGTTAAGGGTGAAGTGACGATGTGTGTTGAAAGTAGTTTCAAGTTTGATATGATCATCATCGCACACTCCCTATACTTTCGGGATTAGTGTTGAACCTAAATAAATGTTATTTGGTGTTTGCGTTGAGCATGAATATGATTTGATCGTGTTTATTGCAATACGGTTATTCATTTAAGTAAGAGAATAAATTGTTGTTCTGTTTACATGAATAAAACCTTATATGGTTACACACCCAATGAAAATGGTTCATTGGATCTCGATCGTAGTGATACACATATTCATAATATTGAAACCAAAAGATGCAAAGTTAATAATGATAGTGCAACTTATTTGTGGCACTGCCGTTTAGGTCATATCGGTGTAAAGCGCATGAAGAAACTCCATGCTGATGGGATTTCAGAATCACTTGGTTATGAATCATTTGATGCTTGCGAACCGTGCCTTTTGGGAAAGATGACTAAAACTCCGTTCTCTGGAACAATGGAACAAGCTACTGACTTATTGGAAATAATACATACCGATGTATACAATCCAATGAGTGTTGATGCTCATGGCAAGTATCGTTATTTTCTGACCTTCACAAGATGATTTGAGCAGATATGGGTATATCTACTTGATGAAACACAAGTCTGAAATAGTTGAAAGGTTCAAAGAATTTCAGAGTGAAGTGGAAAAATCATCGTAACAAGAAAAATAAAGTTTCTACGATCTGATCGCGGAGACAAATATTTGAGTTACGAGTTTGGTCTTCAATTAAAACAATGTGGAATAGTTTCACAAATTCATGCCACCTGGAACACCACATCATAATGGTGTGTCCGAACGTCATAACCGTACTTTATTGGATATAGTACAATCTATGATGTTTCTAACCGATTTACCAATATCGTTTTGGGATCATGCATTAGAGACAACTGCATTCACGTTAAATAGGGCACCATCTAAATCCGTTGAGACGACACTATATGAACTGTGGTTTAGCAAGAAACCAAAGTTGTCGTTTCTTAAAGTTTGGGGCTGCGATGCTTATGTGAAAAAGTTTCATCCTGACAAGCTCGAACCCAAATCGGAGAAGTGCGTCTTCATAGAATACCCAAAGGAAATTGTTGGGTACACCTTCTATCACAGATCCGAAGGCAAGACATTCGTTGCTAAGAATGGATCCTTTCTAGAGGAGTTTCTCTCGAAAGAAGTGAGTGGGAGGAAAGTATAACTTGATAAGGTAATTGTACCTTCTCCCTTATTGGAAAGTAGTTCATCACAGAAATCTGTTCCTGTGACTACTACACCAATTAGTGAGGAAGCTAATGATGATGATCATGAAACTTCAGATCAAGTTACTACAGAACCTCGTAGGTCTTCTAGAGTACGGTCCGCACCAGAGTGGTACGGTAATCCTGTTCTGGAAGTCATGTTACTAGACCATGATGAACCTACAAACTATGAGGAAGCGATGATGAGCCCAGATTCCGCAAAATGGCTTAAGGCCATGAAATCTGAGATGGGATCCATGTATGAGAACAAAGTGTGGACTTTGGTGGAGTTGCCCGATGATCGGCAAACCATAGAAAATAAATGGATCTTCAAGAGGAAGACGGACGTTGATGGTAGTGTTACTATCTACAAAGCTAGACTTGTCGAAAAAGGTTTTTGACAAAGTTCAAGGTGTTGACTATGATGAAATTTTTTCACTCGTAGCGATGCTTAAATCTGTCCAAATCATGTTAGCAATTGCCGCATTTTTATGAAATCTGGCAAATGGATAAACAAAACTACATTCCTTAATGGATTTAAAGAAGAATTGTATATGATACAACCAGAAGGTTTTGTCAATCCTAAAGGTGCTGACAAAATACGCAAGCTCCAGCGATCCATCTATGGACTGGTGCAAGCATCTCGGAGTTGGAATATACGCTTTGATAAGTTGATCAAAGCATATAGTTTTATACAGACTTGCGGTGAAGCCTGTATTTACTAAAAAGTGAGTGGGAGCACTACAGCATTTCTGATAAGTATATGTGAATGACATATTGTAGATCGGAAATAATGTAGAATTATTCTACAAAGCATAAAGGAGTGTTTGAAAGGAGTTTTTCAAAGAAAGACCTCGGTGAAGCTGCCTACATATTGAACATCAAGATCGATAGAGATAGATCAAGACGCTTGATAAGTTTTTTCAATGAGTACATACCTTGACAAGATTTTGAAGTAGTTCAAAATGGAACAGTCAAAGAAAGAGTTCTTTCCTGTGTTACAAGGTGTGAAATTGAGTAAGACTCAAAACCCGACCACGGCAGAAGATAGAAAGAGAATGAAAGTCATTCCCTATGCCTTGGCCATAGGTTCTATAAAGTATGCCATGCCGTGTACCAGATCTATTGTATACCCTACACTGAGTTTGGCAAGGGAGTACAATAGTGATCTAGGAGTAGATCACTGGACAGCGGTCAAAATTATCCTTAGTGGAATAAGGATATGTTTCTCGATTATGGAAGTGACAAAAAGGTTCGTCGTAAAGGGTTACGTCGATGCAAGTTTTTGACACCGATCTGGATGACTCTAAGTCTCGATCTAGATACATATTGAAAGTGGGAGCAATTAGCTAGAGTAGCTCCGTGCAGAGCATTGTAGACATAGAAATTTGCAAAATACATAACGGATCTGAATGTGAAAGACCCGCTGACTAAGATTCTCTCACAAGCAAAACATGATCACACCTTATTACTCTTTGGGTGTTAATCACATAGCGATGTGAACTAGATTACTGAATCTAGTAAACCCTTTGGGTGTTGGTCACATGGCGATGTGAACTATGAGTGTTAATCACATGATGATGTGAACTATCGATGTTAATCACATTGTGATGTGATCTAGATTATTGACTCTAGTGCAAGTGGGAGACTGAAGGAAATATGCCCTAGAGGCAATAATAAAGTTATTATTTATTTCCTTATATCATGATAAATGTTTATTATTCATGCTAGAATTGTATTAACCGGAAACATAATACATGTGTGAATATATAGACAAACAGAGTGTCACTAGTATGCCTCTACTTGACTAACTTGTTAATCAAAGATGGTTATGTTTCCTAACCATGAACAAAGAGTTGTTATTTGATTAACGGGATCACATCATTAGTTGAATGATCTGATTGACATGACCCATTCAGTTAGCTTAGCACCCGATCGTTTAGTATGTTGCTATTGCTTTCTTCATGACTTATACATGTTCCTATGACTATGAGATTATGCAACTCCCGTTTATCGGAGGAACACTTTGTGTGCTACCAAACGTCACAACGTAACTGGGTGATTATAAAGGTGCTCTACAGGTGTCTCCGATGGTACTTGTTGGGTTGGCGTATTTCGAGATTAGGATTTGTCACTCCGAATGTCGGAGAGGTATCTCTGGGCCCTCTCGGTAATGCACATCACTTAAGCCTTGCAAGCATTGCAACTAATGAGTTAGTTGCGAGATGATGTATTACGGAACGAGTAAAGAGACTTGCCGGTAACTAGATTGAACTAGGTATTGGATACTGACGATCGAATCTCGGGCAAGTAACATACCGATGACAAAGGGAACAACGTATGTTGTTATGCGGTCTGACCGATAAAGATCTTCGTAGAATATGTAGGAACCAATATGGGCATCCAGGTCCCGCTATTGGTTATTGACCGGAGACGTGTCTCGGTCATGTCTACATTGTTCTCGAACCGTAGGGTCCGCACGCTTAAGGTTTCGATGACAGTTATATTATGAGTTTATGAGTTTTGATGTACCGAAGGAGTTCGGAGTCCCGGATGAGATCGGGGACATGACGAGGAGTCTCGAAATGGTCGAGACGTAAAGATCGATATATTGGACGACTATATTCGGAGTTCGGAAAGGTTCCGAGTGATTCGGGTATTTTTCGGAGTACCGGAGAGTTACGGGAATTCGCCAGGGAGAAGTACTGGGCCTTATTGGGCCCTGCGGGAAAGAGAGAGGGGCTGCCTAGGGCAGGCCGCCCCCCCCCCCCCCCCCCCATGGCCTAGTCCGAATTGGACTAGGGGGAGGGGCCGCACCCCCTCCTTCCTTCCCTTCTCTCTTCCCCTTCCTTGTCTCCTACTCCTAATACATGGAAGGACTCCTAGTTGGACTAGGAAAGGGGGAATCCTACTCCCGGTGGGAGTAGGACTCCCCTAGGGCGCGCCATAGTAGAGGGCCGGCCCTCCCCTCCTCCACTCCTTTATATACGGGGGTAGGGGGCACCCCATGGACACACAAGTTGATCATTGAGATCGTTCCTTAGCCGTGTGCGGTGCCCCCCCTCCACGATATTACACCTCGGTCATATTGTAGCGGTGCTTAGGCGAAGCCCTGCGACAGGAGAACATCAAGATCGTCACCACGCCGTCGTGCTGACGGAACTCCTCCCCGCGCCTCTGCTGGATCGGAGATCGGGGTGCGTCATCGAGCTGTACGTGTGTCAAGAACTCGGAGGTGCCGGAGTAACGGTGCTTGGATCGGTTGGACCAGGAGGACGTACGACTACTTCCTCTACGTTGCGTCAACGCTTCCGCTTCGGTCTACGAGGGTACATAGACAACACTCTCCCCTCTCGTTGCTATGCATCACCATGATCTTGCGTGTGCGTAGGAAATTTTTTGAAATTACTACGTTCCCCAACACCTAGTCCAGGGATGGCCGCTCGTGTGCGGCTGCGGAGGAGGAGACAACCGTCGGGCTCCCTGCAAGATCGGAGGCGACTCTCCTCGGCTAGTCGTTGATCTCTTGGGCCACCGCTGCTGGTTGTCCCTCCATGACTCGAGCGGGAGCAAAGAGGCCGGTGTCGATGCCGATCCCGTGGACCACCGCTGCAGGACGGGATGTGCGGCCGTGGCGCGGCTAGTCCTCCTCGGCCACCGCTGCAGCACGGGGACCGGGGCGAGCGACGATGGCGGCAGGGATGCTGCTCCTGCTCTGGCCCCATGGCTGCTAGATGTGGCTGCTGGTCCTTGTGGACGGGGGTGGTGGCCGGCGCCGCCAGGAAGGGGAGCAGGGAGGAGGACGAGTGGGAGACGGGGGATGAGGGCGCGAGTGCGAGGAGAGGCGGCAGCGAGGCGGGAGGGGAGAGGAGGCGGTGGCGAGGCGGAAGGAGCTGGGCACGGGGCGGAGACGCGAGTGCGGGAGGAGGCGGCTAGGGTTTCACTCACCACGGTGCTGCTGCGGTTTTATACCCATATGTGCAATCACTAAAATACCCTGGTGGGGGCAAGGATATTACATTCTGATGCAATTGGAATTTTATCCAACGGTCGAAGTTGATCGGGTAAATATCCAACGACCCACAGCGATTTGGATCGAGATCTGACGGTCTGTGTCGCAAGGAGATTTCGATCGGACGGCCGAGAAGCTCTAATCGCTGAGGAGCCTCCGGCATCCATCCCTCTCATATTTCTTGATGTCCGGATGTGAAATGCATTATTTAAGGCGACACCGATCAGTGTACATGGACGCACCCAGACGATTGAGGGGCCAGATTTAAAAAGTTCGGCTGTAGATGCTCTCAAGTCCCTTCTTATCAACTCACAGATCTCATGGACTTGTCTACAGCCACGATAATTTGCGGTCCAGTGAGTCTTTTTTTTTTTGAGGGTCTGCGGTCCAGTGAGTCAAGGACACGGACAAAAGCTCTACCACTTCGGATGGATAGCGTGGATCCGAACTGTACGAGGAAGCAGTCAAAGCCTAGGCTTTGATCTACCATTAACTTAGTGAATTATATGTATTTTGATTTTATTATTGGACTATACGTATTTTGGTTTCAAGCTTTATGTTCAGCTTTATGTTCGGTTCATGCCATCTTATGTCCTACCAATTTTCGATAAGAGTTTTTTAACAAATTTTCGGTAAGAGTTGTGACGATGATGTGAGCGTCTTTTCATAGAATACGTGACTTTGTCAATATCAAGATCCACCAGCTCAGACTCTCAGAGGTGCTCAAAGAGATAGAATTTGTGTGCATGTATTCATAAGGGTGAGTGCACATGCACGTTGTGAGCATCTCATCGTATTATGTTTCTCCAAAGAATTTTTTTTTTAAATGCCAACGCCCATGCACGGTCTAGAATATCACAGGATGCCAAATTTTGGGGATGCACATGTGGCCACCAACCAAACATATCCTTGGTCTCGTCATCCACCGAAGGTGATTTGGATGATAACACGCTGATTCGGTAGACGCGGGAGTTCTTCAAGGCTGCTAGCACAATTCACCTAGCTATTAGATGATTTTAGTTTCCATGTCTCGGTTATAAAGTGAATTTCATTTCATACGCCCAGTGAGACTTATTATCTACGCCATGAGACTAGACAAAATTCCAATCATATGGCACCCCCCCCTCTCCCCCCTCCTCTGAATTTGTCATCATTTCTTAAGAAAGTTGCTAATCATTTTTTCTCAATTTTTAAATAGAATAATCGGCAGTGCACGAGTACTGATAGACTTACTAAAGGTTTGATAGGTGCAAATTCAAGTGTGATTCAAGTTTTATGACTACGGGCCTGTTCTGAAACTGCCTAGCTTCTCCAAAACTTCCTAAATTCAGCTTCTCGCACGACTTCTCGCTTCTGGTGGCGACTTGAAAAGCGTTCGGCGACTCAGCTTCCGCTTTCGGTCGATACGCACGGGGCTGCCAGCCCATTTGGCGGGATTGGCAGGCCAGGCTGGGGCCCAATACAAATTGCCAACGCATGCGAGAGAGAGTTCGGAAAAGAAAATCGAACCGGCACGATGAGAGTCACTTGGCGGTGGCAACCCATCGTAATTTGCCCTCAACTCCAACTTCTTCCTTTCACGGATCTGGAAAAGAGCTGCTTCCCCAACTTCTCCTTTTTTACACTAAGACAGGTCGCTAGCTTCTCAATTCCAGCTTTCAGGAGCCAGAGCGTTCGCCTCAGCTTCATGCGTGAAGTTGAGGAAGCTTGGAGCTGGAGCATTGCAAACAGGCCCTACATGTGTTTCATCACACATTTTCACATGCATTTCTTGCTACATCACAACAAACACCAAACACATATAACATTTGTTAGTTTTCAACTGTAGTTTGTATTCACATTTTTTTCTATGACCACCCTAAGGACATACTACATGAATGAGTGCTAAACTCACACTTCTAGAATGACACCGCCACCCAAACGACCACCCAAAGGACATACTATATATATCGAGAGGGATAGTCCTTGCCATTGTGTAATGCCGCGCTTACATATATTTCCCTCTTGTTCAATGTACCGGCGAGCTTTGAGATACCGGAGGAAAACAAAGAAAAAGAAGGAATTGCCTTCTCTTCGTCTTGCATTAGTGTTGCCATCCAACTTGTTATTTGTGTTGCATCGCCGACGTCTTTCCATGAGATTGCGACGATCGTCTCTATGTGGGAAGATGAGTATAGCATACTAAGGAATCCAACGAACTACATCGTTTTGCATTGCCTAGATACCAAGCTATTGGATCAGTCTTTAGCGCAGCTATTGTTATTGCGTATCTCGTGAAGGTTGATCCAATTTCTCCTGTTCTGTTGTTCTTAACCCAATACCCTCCAATCCGCGTCATTCCTCTCTCCTCAAAATTAATGAAGCAATGGAATTCCCGCGCTCAGTGGTTTTTTCTTTTCTTTTTTGCCTGGCTCAAGATTTGTAAATTAGTGAAAACAAGGAGATTTGTAAGCAAGGAGATTTGTAAATTCTACCAAGAAGTGTGTGTTGTTCATCAGAAAATGTATGGCCAAGAGTCACGGTGCGGTTGCTCTCATCAGAGCTCTCCTAGTCAACGGGAATCCTGATCCCAATCCTCCTGCACGCACGCATGTGGTCACTATTGCCAGATACCCGTCCAGGTTCGGAGAACACACTATTAATACATACCGGCAGTGTCTCTGTTCTCGCGCACACACACACCCGCCGCGACAGCATAAACCCCGACGACTCCCCACTCCCTCAGTCCCCCCGATCCAGCTCGCCCGCCTGCCGGCCATGGCCGCCGCTGACGAGGAGCGGGGCTTCCGCCCGCTGGACGAGGCGTCGCTGGTGGACTACATCCGGGTGACCCCGGTGCTGGCCGCCAGCCTCAGCAGCCGGGTCGACGGCCTCGTCGTCAAGGAGGTCGGGGACGACAACCTCAATTTTGTCTACATCGTCACCTCTGATGCCGGCTCCGTCGTTGTTAACTAGGTCCGTCCCCCGCCCCCCTCTCCTCCCTCCCCGTCCCATCTGACCCTGACGGACGCATCCCCATTATTAGTTGCTTGGGTCTTCCCTGAATATTACCTTGGGGTGCCTTGGCATCCCCAAGCTTAGGGTCTTGTCACTCCTTATTCTCCTCATATCAATATCTCACCCAAAACTTGAAAACTTCAATCACATAAAACTTAACGGAACTTCGTGAAATAATTTGTTACCCATTGACAAAGTCTGAAATAAAAACACATACAAAAGCTCAACCACTTGGAATGGACATAGTGCGCCAAAATTGATTGTACGAGGAAGCCAAAACCTAGGCTTTGATTTGCCATCAACTCAGTAAAATAGACATACTTTTGGTCTCCTAGGTTTGGGGACTGTCATGCATTATGTTTGGTTCATGTTTTCTTCTTTTCCTATAGAAATGGTTTTTTTTTTGCAACCATTGATTGGCTGAGATATTTGCTAGATATTTCTTAGGCTCTTACCAGCCAAAACTTTGGCGAGATATCTGTGGCATGGGACCAACCTAAATTCTTATCATCTCTCTCTCTCTCTCTCTCTCTCTCTCTCACCCACCCACACACAGTGAATTTGTCAACATCTCTTCATGTTTGTTAAGATAGTTGTCAATCTTTTTTCTCAAATTTTAAATAGAATAATTTGTATTGGATCAATACTGATATACTTACCGAAGGTTTGATGCCTGAAAACTGAAGTATGATATGCTATACATGTGTTTCATCACACATAGCCACATGCATTTCTGACTACATCACGGCCAACACCAATCACCTAAACATTGCTGTAGTTTATATTTGTGTTACTTCAATGACCACCCAAAGAACATGCTATGTGAATGGTTGAATGCTAAACTCACACTTCTAGGATGGCACCCCCATCCTCTATAGATATGTATGCTTTGAGAAACTTGCCTGAAGATTGAGAGAGTTAGTGCTCATCAATGTATAATGCTAGGCTTACATTCATCTCTTTCTTTTGCTCAATGTATTGTGAGTTTTGAGATTTTGAGGAAAACAAACAAAAAGAAGGAATCATCTGCTCGCCCTCCTTCATTACTGTTGACATCCAACTTGTTATTTGTGTTGCATCGCTGAGGTCTTTCAATTAGATTGCGACGATTATATCTCCACGGAAGGATGAGTATAGCATACTAAAGAACCCTACAAAGATCAACGTTTTGCATTGCCTAAATACCAAGCTATAGGACTGTTCTTCATCGCTGCTATTGTCATTGCATATCTCGTGAAGATTCAGTCTTTTTCTCCGGCTGTGTTGTTCTTAACCCAACACCCTCCAATCGGCATCATTCCGCACCTCTCAAAATTAATGAAGCAATGGAATTCCTGCAATTGGTAGTTTTTTCATTTCTTTTTTGCCTGGCTCAAGATTTGTAAATTAGTGAAAGTAAGGAAATTTGAGAGGCACATGTTCTATCCATTGGAGCAGAGCAAAGAGAAGCATTTGGAATAAAACTTCCAGAGAAAAAAATGTATGGGGTTGCTTTGGTATACTATCTTTTTATTAATAAGTCTATATGTTCTTCATGAGAAAATGTATGTGCTGATCGAGGCGTTGCTGGTGGGTGAATGTGCATGTGCGTTATGATCGCCCACATATGTACTCCCTCCGTTCCTAAATATTTGTCTTTCTAGATATTTCAACAAGTGACTACATACGAAGCAAAATGAGTGAATCTACATCCTAAAATATGTCTACATACATCCATATGTTGTAGTCCATTTGAAATGACTAGAAAGACAAATATTTAGGAACGGAGGGAGTACTTTGTTTCTAAAAAAAACTTTTAGCTAGTGACCAAGTATGGTCTAGAATACTGCAGGATGCCAAAATTTTGGTGCCCTACTTAGTGTCTATCCATCTGCTTCCTGACCTCCACCCGCACCTTGTTAATCACATCCGGGTCTGGAGCTAGGACCTCGAAGGTAAACAGATGAGAGAAATAGCAAATTTCCTTCTTTTGATAATGCTACCCACATAGTCACGGCTCCTATCCGGTCACCGACCTATTCTCAATAATGAACAAGATGATGCAACTCTAGTTGCTGGAGGCAGACACTAGTAGAAAAGGGGGCATTTGTCCCGGTTCATAAGGGCCTTTAGTCCCGGTTCATGAACCGGGACTAATGGGTCGTTACTAATACCTCCCCCCTTTAGTCCCGGTTCAAACACGAACCGGGACAGATGGTCCTCCACGTGGCCGGTGCGCCGAGCCCTGGCAGAGGGGCCTTTGGTCCCGGATGGTGGCACCAACCGGGACCAAAAGGCATCCACGCGTCAGCATTCCAGTGGCTGGGGTTTTTTTTTTTTAAAGGGGTGGGGGGGTTGGGGGTTTGGGGGGTTAATTTAGGTGTTTTATATATTGTGTTAGCTAGCTAATTAATAGAGAGAAGTGTCCTCTCTTATGTCCGTGTTTGGTCGACGCTACGTACTATATACATATAGCCCTCGACACGCTAGCTAGTAAGAAAATGAAAGGAACCATTGAGTACAGAAGTTCGTCATGCATACCGAGAGAAATGATCGATCGACCTCTCCTTCTCCGAGAGATTGGTCGAACAACAAGTTTTCGTATCATGTACATCCGACGCTACTGGCTACATACATGTACAATATGTAAGATCTCTCAATTACAGTCCCCTAGCATTTGAAATAAACTTCCACATGGTATTCTCCGGTTTTATTGATGACGTGGTCAAGAAAGAATCCCGCCAATTCCTCTTGAATTGCTTTCATGCGATCTGGTTCTAGGAGTTCATTCCGCATCTGCCACGTCTAATTTGAAGAAGGGGGTTAATTAATACATATATATGAATGAAACTCAACAGAAATGATGGTGTAATAAAATGGAATTGTGAATATTATTGCTTACGCACTTCATATTGTCTTTGAGAGTAGCCCCGCTTGTTTTTCAAAGTCGCGGTGTGGATTAACTCGCACACGTAGTATCCACAGAAACCATTCCCTTGTTCCTGCCACAAGCACTTTACGAGAAATAGAGGTCAATCAAACTGATAATGAAGCATTATAAATGGCATTGATGAAAGTATAGCTCTAGAATCAATGGGAGATGCGCGCAACTAGCTAGCCAGTAGTACTTACTTTCGGGTATGTATATCGCAGCTCCTTCGGCAGTCCCGGAGCTTCTGCGGTGAACTGTTTCCAAACCCTGCAAGACAAAGAAAATAATTATTATTACTTGAGATATCAGGAAATGAACAAAAAGTTGCCGATATGGTGCGATAATGATCGATTGAACTTACTTGCTGAGCATTTCAGTCATGTCTGCATAGGTTTGGGGATCTTTTCGTCTCGAGTCTAAGACGATTACTAGTCCACGCTAAAGCTTAATCTGCAGAAGAATATAGTGGTACCTGTGCACGCATGCATAACTCATCAATTACATTACTATAACCTCGCTCGAGTAATAAGGGAAACCGAATATGCACACGACAGTAACACTCACTTGCCGTTGTAAGGAAAGAGTATGGTATCTTTGTTTTGATTTTTGATCAACGATGGTAGCCTCCTCGGCCTCTTTGACGTCCTTTTCAACCAGAAATTCATCTGTGATATTTGTGTTAATGAACCCAATATCATAAATTTCTTGTTTTTTGCACTCGACGATCTTCAATCTGCATAATATATTAAGGATAATTAATTATAAATACATGCAATGAAAGAGCCGAGCTATATATAGAGACTTAATGACAGAAATAGTACTTACAGGCAGTAGCAAACGACCGTTAATTTATCGAGGGCCTTTTGATTGAAGAACTCGAAGAACTCCTCAAATGGAACAGGCAACGGATCATTTCCAACGAGGTCGTGCTCCTCTTTAATTCTCAGATACAAAGTATTCGTCCCCCCAGACTCTCTGCAGGTTTTCATGTACCAAGTATGGAATCTTCGCATCATCGTTGTTAGAGATTTTTCATCTTTGACGAGAGGCTTCCCGTACTCGTATCTGTATTCTTCCACCTCCATGAAATCAGGAAGTGCATCGTCAGGCAGGTAATCTTGTAGATTGCCATAACCGGCCACCATCCCCGGAACATTAGCGACGATGTTGCCACTAGACACATTGAGCGGGGGGCACGATTGGTTTGCTTGTTCGCCGAGCTGGTCAATTTTTTTCGCAGCTGCTCGTTCTCTTGCTCTTTGATGTCTGACAGTACTTCCCGACCGCTCCGCTTGGAGATATGTCTGTTCAGTAATGCACTCATAGTTGGTTCTCGGCGGAGATATTGCCGGTTTCCTCAGGGCATCGAGAGTGCACTTTGCTTTCACCGGATCTACCTTCTCCTCCGGAGGTGGATGTCTCTTTGCTTTCACCCCTTCAAAGAACTCCTTCACGTGGGTCCGCACGATCATATCATTTTCCTCCTCGGTCCTCTCGTACGGTAACTTCTCTAGAGGCTTTAGAGGTGCACCGTATCTGTATGCCTCCCGCCTCTGGTTGTGCTGCTAGACGCCGGAGTAGACGGAGCGGCTGCGGCGTCTTCTTCTTTCGTGCTTGCTTACGAGGCGGAGGAGAAGGACTATGACGCGCCGGAGCAGCCGGGGCGGCGGCGGGTCTCTTCCGCCCTTGCCGGCGAGGCGGAGAAGGAGGAGGCTGCTGGCTGCTGGGGAGCGCCGGCGCAGGCAGAGAAGGCGGCGGAGTGCCGCCACGCATGCCCTGATCGTCACCCGCCGGAGGAGGAGGCGGTGGAGGAGGCGGAGTGCCCTGACTCGCCGGAGGAGGAGGAGGAGGCGGAGGCGTCCAGTTCGGAACGTTGATGAGCTCCTTCCGCCATAGGCATGGAGTCTTCAGAGCAGAACCCAGCCTAGTCTTCCCTTCACCGGTAGGGTGGTCAAGCAGGAGGTCCTCAAATCCCTCCGTTATTTCATCCACCATTACCTTAGTATATCCTTCTGGAATCGGCTGGCAGTGATAGGTTATGCCGGGTCCACTAGGATAAACAGAGCCAACAGCCGCCTTGACCTTCAAATTCATCCATCGCGCCATAATGTGGCAATTTTTTTAACATGGCGCCTCTCCCCTCCTCCTCCTCTCCCCTCCCCCACCTGCCCACACCCCACACCTCTCAACCATGGTGATTTTTGATCTTGCTGATCATGGAAGGCCTTCTGCATTGGGATTTCTCCCCCGGCCTTGCGGTCGCGGCTCAGGTGCGTCATCGGTTTGGATCTACCGTCCACTTCTCACCTTCTGGTTCGAACAAAGAATTTTTCTCGGTGGTGCATTTCTCTACGGCCAGCTTTCCTCTCAATGAAGACTCGGTTGCCAATGCCTTACAGTGTTGTATTGGAGGGGTGCCTTCTGGTCTTAATGTGACACATCTTTCGGGACGAAGATTTTGTTTTTCTGTGGCTTCCAATAAAGTTGGACATTTCATCTATGGTCTCAAGGATCGTGTTTGGCCAGATTTTGTCTGTCACTTTAGTTTATTCCGCCAGAGCTACATTGGTGTCTCGTCCATGGAGCCATCTTGGCACCTGGATTCTCATATTCCTGAGGTGGCTGAGCGTTCTCCTGTTGCGATCAAGTCCAAGTACAAATTCACAATGCAGCATCCCAATGACTTGAGTGCATCACATCAGGTTTTATCAAAGTTTGGTCTTTGTCCTTCGAATGATAACGGGGCCGATCTTGAAAAGTCGCCGGAAGGCTCATCGCCGGCGTCTCTTTTGCCAACTCCGGCAATGCCAGACCCGACAGTCAATCCCCCTACAATTACGGGCCTTAATCCACCTTCCATGAACGCTGGCATCATCTTTGGTAGTTTCCAGCCGGCCATTATTACAGGAGTTAACGCCATTAATTACAAATTTGAAGGCTGTCGGTTAAGGCGAAGGCTTGGACCAACATTCCGAATGTTATGCTGCTACATATTCTTGATCAACGTCATTTTGGGTATTCTGACTCACGTATTGCAGCTATCTGGTCTCTGGATTCGATCCCTCCATCGGATTATATTTATGGGAAGCTGAATTTGTGCTCCAATTGTAACTTGATGGGCCACCTTGCTTCTGTTTGTCCCGATATTACTTGCTCCGTATGTCTCTCTGACATTTGCAGCTGTCTCCCGCCTATTACTCAGGCCAATATTGGTAAGCCCACTAAGGGGATCGGCCCTAGGCCGCGTTCGAGCACAGGAATATGTACTTTATGTGGATCCGCCAACCATCTTTTTTTCCAGTGCCCGGCCTATCTCAAGTGTGACTCTTGCTTATTTTTGGGCCACACGAGGCACAATTGCCTGGACTCTAATGCTAAACATTATGTTTGGAGGCCCAAGAATGCGCAGGATTTGGTTCCCCCTTTGTCTGGAGTAACAAATAATATGGATCATTCTTTGAAAGGCAAGAATCCTATTGATCCTATTTTTAATGCGGACTCATTACACGGCCTACCATCTACCATTCGCCCTGCCATGCCCATCTTGGGAAAAGAGAAGCTAATTGATTTTGGTCTAGTCAAATCGGGGTCTGCACGGATTCTTTCCTCTCGCTCGCAATCACCGCTGGTACATTTTTTGTGCCCCACCGTTCGACCCAAGCCATCATCGACCGTCCATGACAATCTGTGTGGTTCGATGGGACACGTGGCTCCATCCCGTGGACAGCGGCAGCGCTATAGCAAGGCATCTTGGTTACCCAAACCATCCATACCCCCTGCCGATACGCATTCCGCCTCGTCTGCTCTGCCTCCTCCTGCGCACGCTCTGCTCTGCTCTCCGCCACCAACAATGGCGAACTTCCCTGTCAATGTCGTCCCCTACATCCCGCAGGGCATGACCGTGGAGCTCGGCCCGCCCGATCGGAAGGTGCGTGCTGATATGGTGGTTAGCGTTGTACCTCCTCTGCGGCACGACTTCTTGGCCATTGCCGAGGCCAACAGGTTCATCCCGCAGCATCAGAAGGCTGCCCTGCGAGATACAATCCAAGGTTTGCTCCATGAATCCCATTACTTCCCCACTGAAGTCGAAGATTACCCCCTAGGGATTGGTATTTTTGGATTTGAGGATTCCCTAGTGCGTGACTCTGTTGTGGGGACTACTTTTGAACTAGATGAGCTGCAAGCTGATGAACACACTGTTATATCCTTTGTACCTCATGATGCTGAACTGAATATGAGGCTCACCACTTTCGGCCCGGAGATTTGGATTCTATATGTAGGCTTTCCTTACGATTATCAAACGCAGCACTACATACATAAATCAGTGGATAGTTTTGGCACTCTGCTTGAATGGCACAACCCTAGGGGTGATAGGCGACTTGTTCTGTTAAAGGCAAGGGTTATTCACCTCCGCTTAGTCCCTAAGAGTATCATCATGAGGCAGATTGGTGGTGCCCGTCATTGCTGGACTATTGCTGTGACTATGTTACGTAGTTCTGACTGGAATGCACACTTGCCTGAAGTTCCACCGGCTGGCGAGGATCCTCCTCCTGAGGATGGTGTCCCTCATCCACTTTTTGGTGAGGGCCTGACTGCGGAGCAGATCTATCAAGCACAACTTCACAACTGGATGGCCCAGAATGTGGCTGCGGACCATGCTCTGCACCAGGCTAATCAGGCCAATGATGATGTGGTAGTTGATCAACAGGTTCAGTTTCAGGCTAATTGGGGAGCATGGCCAGCACCTCCTCCGCCAGCTGTGTACAACTTTCAGGCTTGGTTAGCTGTTGAAGGATTGCAGGTTACTGATAGAATTGTCCCTGAAAACAATCTTCTCGACAGCCCTGCAAGGGCTTGGAATGACTCCATTTCCTGGAGCAGCAGTTCTGATTCTTCTGTCAACTCTGATGGCCTGGTTCTTGTTCCTGTCAACTTCCTCAACAACCTTTGGCGTCAGAATTTCGACAGCTTTTCTAGCACTTCCATGGTTCCTATACTGCCACCGAGCGACAGTCTTAGTATTGATCTATCGTTGGACAACTCTGGTATGCATCTATCTTTGTCTGACAATGGAAATATGGTGGCCACAATGCTATTCCACTCCTCCAGGCCGGCGAAGCAAATCAATGACTATCTCCTGCAGGCTATTAGGCCGATTATGGCTACGTTTGGCCCCTGGAGCTCTGGGTTGGGATTCAGGGATTCTTTGAAGGTTCATGTGGAGGTCCATCATTTGTGATTTCGGCTGGGCATCAGATCACCAAGAACAATGACGAATGCCTCTATGTGGTTCATTCCTGGACTGTTCCCTCGGACGACTCAGATAAACTTTAGGCAAACTGTTCTCTCTCCTTGCCTCCTTCCGCAGAGCCCCAGAGTGTGATCGGTGCCTCCTCGCACCGTGGTAAAGTGCAGGCACCAGAATGTGAAGTCTCGCTCCGTCGCAGTGCAAGATCCAATAAATATGATGGTTTTCGGGTGCATGCTCTGGCTGATACTAAGAAGAAGGTGTCCAAAGTGAAGCCGCGTCACACACCTGCTGCGCCCTCCTCGGTGATCATCACGGAGCTGGATAGTACTGACACTACAGATATTCCACCTCCAACTCCTATTCAGGTTATCCAACAGGTGGGCGTCCTCCAATGCGCAATCCCGGCGGAAGAACTTATTGAAGCTGCCCTCTTGGAGTCCACCGACGGGGGTCCTTTGTCTTCAACCTAATCTTCGGGTTTATTTGCTTTTATGGGTCTTTTGGTTAATTGGAATGTGCTCTGTTGGAACATTCGTGGGTTAAATTCCGGTGATAAACAATTAGCTCTTTCTAATGCTATCAATGCTAGTGGTTGTTCGGTCTTATGCTTGCAAGAAACTAAGAAGACTATGATCGATCATGCGTTTATCAAATCTTGTTGTCCCCATCGTTTTGACCAATTTGCCTATGTTCCTTCGCATGGGGCCTCGGGTGGCATTGTTACTATTTGGAACAGTTCGGTTTTCACTGGCACGGTAATAGCTTCTGAAGATTTTGCTCTTGTGATTAAGTTTCAGTCCACACAATCATCTCAATCTTGGACGTTAGTGAACATTTATGGCCCATGCCAAGGTGAAGCTCGAACTAATTACACTAATTGGCTTTTCTCTTTAAACATCTCGGCTAATGAAGATTGGCTTCTCCTCGGGGAATTTAATTATATCCGAAGCCCCGATAATCGTAATAAGCCCGGCAGGAGCATTAATGACATGATCACATTCAACGACTTCATACGTACGCAATGTCTTGTTGAACTGCCAATTAAAGGTCGCTCTTTTACATGGAGTAATATGCAGCAGGATCCACTTTTGGAGCAACTAGATTGGTTTTTCACCTCTTGCAACTGGACGGGTTCTTACCCTAACACTATTGTTAAACCATTGGGCAAGCCAGTGTCCGATCACATCCCGTGTGTAGTCACAATTGAAACCTCGATCCCAAGGAGCCAACTCTTTCGCTTCGAACCCTTTTGGATACAGCACCCGGGCTTCATGGATATTGTGCAGTCAGCTTGGGATAAGCCGGTACGTTCTACCAATAGTGCAACTATTCTGTGCAGGAAATTCAAACACTTACGATACTGTCTGAAAAAATGGAGTAAGAACATTTCCCGACTCTCTATTTCAATTGAGAACTCCAACAAAACTCTTGCACATTTGGACACGATTGAAAACAGAAGGCAATTGACCATTCCGGAGGCAAACTTTAGGAAAATTCTAAAAGCCCACATTCTGCGGTTACTTTCTTACCAAAGAGAATATTGGAGGAAACGATGCACCATTCGATGGGTCCGTTTTGGTGATGAGAATTCCAAATTCTTCCAAGCAATGGCTTCAGAACGATACAGAAGAAACAATATTGCCTCTCTAACCTTACCTGATGGAACAGTAGTTGATGATCATGCAAGCAAGGAATCGGTCATTTATCACTCCTTCAAAGAAAGACTTGGGACCTCCTCTAAACATGACATGAAATTCAATCTCCCCTCCATCATCAAGCGAATTGAGGGACTAGATGACCTAACTGTGCCTTTTACTCGACAAGAGATTGACCTAGTCATCAAGGAAATGTCGGCGGATAGGGCACCGGGCCCGGATGGGTTCAACGGAGCATTCCTCAAATCTTGTTGGAATATAATTAAGGAGGACTTTTATGCTCTCTGTGATCAATTCTTCGAGGGTGGCCTTAACCTGGAGAGCATTAATGATGGATTAATCACACTCATTCCCAAAGTTGCTGCACCTCAAGGCGTTAATGACTTCCGACCGATTACTCTATTAAATTGCTGTCTTAAGGTCATTACAAAACTCCTCGCCAATTGGCTTCAAAAAATCATTCTGAAAATCATACACCGTAACCAGTATGGGTTTTTGAAGAAGAGGTCCATCCAGGATTTCCTTGCATGGGCATTTGAGTACATCTACCAATGCCAAGCTTCTAAAAATCCAATAGTTATACTCAAACTGGACTTTGCAAAAGCGTTCGACACCATTGATCATGAGGCTATGTTGGATATTATGAAGCACATGGGCTTCAATGACAAATGGTTGGGGTGGATCAAAACCATTTTCTCATCAGCCAAATCATTCGTCCTACTTAATGGTGTCCCGGGAAAGCAATTTAATTGCATCTGCGGCGTACGGCAGGGTGACCCATTGTCCCCCCTAATCTTTGTCTTGGGGGCAGATTTATTGCAAGCTGCGATCAATGACTCCTTCCGAAGGAACGAACTACACTTGCCCTTCAACCGTCCAAACCAATCTGACTACCCAGTGATCCAATATGCGGACGATACTATCCTCTTGCTACCGGCGTGTCAAGACCAAGCGACGCTCGTCAAAAACATACTCTCCGATTATGCCACGTTTGTTGGATTAAAGATCAACTTCCACAAGTCAACCCTAGTGCCAATGAATTGCGATGCTGCAACTACCCAACATCTTGCACAAATTTTCGGCTGCATCGTGGGAAAGCTACCCTTTACCTATCTTGGTTTGCCAATGGGCACGACAAAACCCTCTGTTCAGGATCTCATGCCTTTGGTTTGTGGCGTTCAACGAAGGCTCTCTGCAACTTTATCAATGATCTCCTATGGAGGGAAACTATCACTTCTAAACTCGGTCATCACGTCACTCATCATCTTTGCACTCTGCACCCTGAAACTGCCACAAAAAAATTATTGATCTATTTGATAAAATTAGAAGGCAATGTCTTTGGACTAAGAAGACAGATAATGAGGACAAGTGCAACTCTTTAGCCTCATGGCAGATGGTTTGCAGACCCAAGGAATGTGGAGGCCTTGGGGTGCTTGACTTACAAACTCAAAGTGATGCTTTGCTCATGAAATACCTGCACAAATTCTACAACCATTGGGATCTACCGTGGGTGGATTTAATCTGGTCAGCATACTACACAGACCGCATCCCACACGCCTCATACCCTTGTGGCTCTTTCTGGTGGAAAGATCTGCTCAAACTTACTCCTACCTATCGAGGCATCTCACATGTGATCATTCGCAGAGGAGACTGCTCTTATGTGGAAAGACCTATGGCTGGATGAGGTCCTGACCGGATCACATCCGCGGGCGTTCTCTTATACCAAAAATGAAGATATTTCGGTCCGGGATTTCCTTAGCAGCACCAACCTCAACGAAATCTTCCACCTTCCCCTATCCATGCAAGCTTACAATGAACTGCGAGATCTCCAGGAGATCACATCACATGTTGGCAATGATGCAGAAGAAGGCGTAGACGCTTGGGTCTATGAGTGGGGATCTGAGATTTACACAGCAAAAAGGTATTACAACTTTTACTTTCGAGAGGTCACGGCACATGTTAGTTATAAATGGTTCTGGAAATCTTCGGCCACAATGAAAATAAAGGTCTTTGGCTGGCTCCTGCTATCTGATCGCCTAAATACCAGAAACATGCTTAAGAGGCGTCATTATAACATTGGAGATAACCACGGTTGCAGCTTGTGTGGCAGTACGGAAGAAGAAACAGTTGAGCACATGATCTTTACGTGTCATTTCAGCTTGATTTGTTGGGATACTTTGAACATCCACTGGACCACCGATGGAGATCGTCTCAATTGGATCAAAGAAGCAAAGACAGCATGGGACAACCCAATGTTCATGGAGATTTTCCTATATGCCTCCTGGAGTCTATGGAAAGAAAGAAACAACAAACATTTCCGAAGGATAAACCCCACTGTAGGCTCATGGGCAAGAAGATTCATAGAGGATTTCTCTCCACTCAGACATAGAGCCAAAGAGAAGCACAGAGAATTTATTTCCTCTTTTGCCCAATCCTTTGTCATACCTTAACCTTGTATTCTCCTTGATCTCCCATTTCTAGCATAGTTTGTCAATGGCTATGGATGTGAGGTTATGATCCTGTAAAAACCTTTTGATACTTTAATCTAATATATACAGTAGGAGTCTCTCCTACTGTTTCAGGGGTCAAAAAAATTGTGGCAATTTTGAGACTCCGTGATATCATCCACGGGATAGCTGGCAGGAGCCGTCAAGACATGCTCCGGCTGAAGCAGCTCGGTGGAAGTCACGCTGCTTCTCCGCTGAGATGGCAGGGTAGCTTCGGGGGAAGCTTCGGCAGGTCGTTTGCTACGATCTGCTGCTTCTCGTTCCCCTTCTCGTTCCTCTAGCCCCATTACCCTTTCGTGCAGCGCCTGCAGTTGGCCCTGCTCCAGTTTCTTCCTCCTCTCATGGGTTTTGTAACCCCCTGCGTCCGGAAAACCAACCTTCCACATAATGGAGCCTGGCGTGCCTCCTGTCCGTCCAGGGTGCTCAGGATTCCCGAGGGCCATTGTGAGCTCGTCCTTCTCCCTGTCTGGAACGAACGTCCCTCGCTGCGCTGCATCGATATAGTGCCGAAGGTTCTTGACTGTTATTTGCAGTTGCTCGTCCGTCCAATGGCACTTCCCTGATACAGGGTCCAAGGTTTTGCCAGCCCCGAAGAACCAAGTCCGGCAACGGTCTGGCCAGTACATTGTCTCTGGTTCGATCCCTTTTTCAAGCAGATCATGCTCAGCCTTGGACCACTTAGGCCGGGCTTTGAGGTAGCCACCTGACCCCGTGCGATGGTGAAGCATCTTCTTCGCAGCATTTTGCTTGTTTGTCGCCGACATCTTCTTACTCTTTTCTGATGTCTTGTGGGCCACAAATGCGGGCCAGTGATCTTTGATCTTCTCATATTTGCCGATGAATTCTGGTGTCTTTTTTTTGTCGACAAACTTGTTCAGCTCTTTCCTCCACCTCCTGAATATGGTTGCCATCTTCTTAAGAGCACAAGACTTGATTAATTGCTCTTTAACTGGCTTCTCCGGATCCTCCTCTGGCGGTAGGGTGAAATTTGCCTTCAGCTGAGTCCAAAGATCTTCTTTCTGCATATCATTGACATAAGACACATCAGGGTCTTCCTCCTTAGGCTTATACCATTGTTGAATGCTGATCGGGATCTTGTCCCTAACAAGAACCCCGCACTGAGCAGAAAATGTGCGCTTTGTCCGGATGGGTTCAATCGGTTCGCCGTCGGGCGCGATTTCTATAATCTCAAACTTTTCATCCGAGCTCAACTTTTTCTTCGGGCCTCGTCTCCTTACCGAAGTTGTGCTCGATCCGGAGGACTAGAAATTATAAGGAAGAAAGACGAGAGTAATTAATATGTGTACATATACCAAAACAATGGATGCATCAATTAACTAGTCAGCACGGGCTTAACTAATATATATATATATACCTGGCCGGACTCGGTTCAGTCACCGGAGCAGTCAGCACGGTCTCCTTCTTGTACCTCCATTATGTCATCGGAGCCATCATGAACATAGTCCTCTTCTTGTACCGGCATTAATGGGCCGAAGCCATCATGAACATAGCCCTCTTCTTCACCCAGTCCTTCCTGACCATCGGTGTCGTTGAGAAATGACGCAACTTCATCACTTCCTTGTGCGATTATGTCCCCCAACATCGCTTCTATTTCTTCGTCTCGGGAGTGCTCCATAGTTTCTGCAAATATTTACAACATGTCAATTATTATTCAAACATGGTATAGATGGATATATATATATATATATATATATATATATATATATATATATATATATATTAGTGGCAAACATAGAACTAGCTAGCTAATCACAATAAGGAATCATGTTAGTGGCCTTGACGCTGCTTCTCTAGGGTTTGGGGTCGCCTCGACACAACCTTCAAGGGTTTGGGGTGGCCTCGACGACAACGCTCTTTTAACTTGGTAAATTTGGGTGGCCTCGAGAGAGTTAATTTGTCGGGTAGGGGCGCGACGGGAGGGGGTAGGAGACCAACATTGTTTTCTCTCTAGGGTTTGGGTGTCCTCGAGAGTTTTGGTCGAGTGAGAGGGCCGAGGGGGGTGCTGCCGTTGTATAAGTTATCACGGTCGAGAGGGGGTATATATATGGACCGCCCCTCATGTCGAAGTTATCTCGAGGGGGTTATATCGACAACGACGCGACATACATATACATGGGAAAATAATGTTATCGGGGAGGGGGTATCGGTACCCCCCCCCCCCCTCGTGTTGAAGTTTCTTCTTTCTCCTCTATTCCTTTCTTCTTCTCCTCCTCTTCTTTTTCTTCTTCTCCCTCGAGAAAGGAAAATAAGGAAAAGGAAGAAAAGAGGAAGAAGGAAGAAGGAAGAAGAAGAAGAAAAAAAGAAGAAGAAAAAGAAGAGGAGAAGAAGAAAGGAATAGAGGAGAAGAAGAAAAATAGAAAATTTCTATTTTTCTTCTTCTCCTCTATTCCTTTCTTCTTTCTATTTTTCTTCTTCTCCTCTATTCCTTTCTTCTTCTCCTCTTCTTTTTCTTTTTTTTCCTCTTCTTATTTATTTCTCCTCTTCTTCCTCTCCTCTTCTTCTCCTTTCTTCCTCTTCTTATTTTCCTTTTTCCTCTCATTCTTTTAGTATTGCTTGTTTTAAAAAAATGTTCAAATAGAAAATTTCAAAAAAAAAACAAAGGTTTTGCCTAATGCATTGTTCATATGAATATACAAACATTTGCATATTCTACAATAATTAATATCACCAAAAAAATCTATGAACAGAAAAAAAATCCTAACTTTTCTAAAAATCTATCTTTTGCATATATGAAAACATTAATACACATATGAACAAAAAATACATATATGAACAAAAACATGCTCTGAACAATTTTTTATACATTTTGAACATCTACATACACATAGCCACATACATACACATATACACATTATATATATATGAACAAAAAAACTAAACTAATAAAAATGAAAAAAACAGAGCCGCATAGCCACATACATACACATATACATTAAACAAAAAAATTAAACTAATAAAAATGAAAAAAAACAAAGCCGGGGCGGCGCGGCGGCTCACAGCGGGGGCGGCTAGCGATGACGATGGTGACGGTGGGGGCGGCGAGGTCGCCGGCGCGCGGGGGCGTGACGGGGCAGGGGCTCGGGGCGACGCGCGGGGCGGGACGGGGCGCGGGCTCGGGGAGGCCGGCGACGAGGACGGCGCGGGCTTGGGGAGGCGACGGCCTTGGTTGCGGCGGCGGCGACGGCGAGGTGGAGCAACCTGGCGGCGTCGAGGAGGTCGGTGTCGTCAGGGGCAACTGGCGATGAAATTCTGAATTTTTGCAAAGTGTTTGCTTATATAGCAAAGCCATTGGTCCCGGTTCGTGAAACCAACCGGGACTAATGCATCCTTTAGTCCCGGTTGGTGCCACCAACCGGGACCAAAGGCCTCTTTTTCGGCAGCCCAAAGGGCGGGAAGCGGCGGCCTTTGGTACCGGTTGGTGCCACCAACCGGGACCAATGCCCCCCCTTTAGTCCTGGTTGGTGCCACCAACCGGGACCAAAGGCCCCTGTGCTGCCCGTGTCGGGGCCAAAGTTTAGTCCCACCTCGCTCGTTGAGAGGGGCGCGCAGTGGTTTATAAGCCCCACTGCCGCACCCCTCTCGAGCTCCTCTCCACCGCAGGCTTTCGGGCCTACTTGCTATTGCTTTGCCTGATGGGCCTTCTGGGCCTACTGCGGGCCTGAATCCTGGCCCATAGTAGGGTTTCTAGTCGTATTCAGGCCGTGGGGGCCCAGTAGGAGGCATTTTTTTGTTTTTTTGTTTTCTTTACTTATTGTTGCTATTTTTATTTTATTTTTTCCAGTTTTTTTGTTTTGTTTTCTGCATTATTTATTTTCTTTTGTTTTTTGCTTTATTTTTTAATTCCTTTTGCCTTTAGTTTTAGGAAAATTATAAACTTTCTATTAGTGCCATTAGTTTTCAAATTTGAAAACACTTTTTTTGTTTTTTTGTTTTCTTTCTTGCTTTATTTATTTTATTTTGTTTCTACTTACAACAAAATACTTATTGTTGCTATTTTTAATTATTACGAGGGCCGAACCATAAGACATTAAAGCATTTCAAATGAACTCTGAAAAAGTTGAAAGTTGGCATGGTATCATAAATTGACCCACATAGCATGTGCATGTACAAAACGGACAATGGTATCATACACGTCAGTTACAAAGTTGGCATGGTATCATCATAATAGTTGCGGGAGAAAGTCTTCACTTTTTCTTCGCTTGTGTCATTTGCTTATTGCGCCGTAACCATGGATAATCTTCATCGTTTATCAGGATGCTGGGGTCAGCCTTGACTTTGAAGGGAGGAATTTCATGAAACTTTTCATAATCTTCAGACATGTCTGTCTTGCCCTCCACTCCCACGATGTCCCTTTTTCCTGAAAGAACTATGTGGCGCTTTGGCTCATCGTATGATGTATTCGCTTCCTTATCTTTTCTCTTTCTCGGTCTGGTAGAAATGTCCTTCACATAGATAACCTGTGCCACATCATTGGCTAGGACGAACGGTTCGTCAGTGTACCCAAGATTTTTCTGATCCACTGTTGTCATTCCGTACTGTGGGTCTACCTGTACCCCGCCTCCTGACAGATTGACCCATTTGCACTTAAACAAAGGGACCTTAAAATCATGTCCGTAGTCAAGTTCCCATATGTCCACTATGTAACCATAATATGTGTCCTTTCCCCTCTCGGTTGTTGCATCAAAGCGGACACCGCTGTTTTGGTTGATGCTCTTTTGATCTTGGTCAATCGTGTAAAATGTATTCCCATTTATCTCGTATCATTTCCAAATCAATACAGTCAAAGATGGTACCCTGGACAACAAGTATAGCTCATCACAAACAGTGTTGTCACCTCTGAGACGTGCTTCCAACCAATTGCTGAAAGTCCTGATGTGTTCACATGTAATCCAGTCGTCGCACTGCTCTGGGTGTTTAGAGCGCAGACTGTTCTTGTGTTCATCGACATACGGGGTCACCAAGGTAGAGTTCTGTAGAACTGTGTAGTGTGCTTGAGACCAAGAATATCCGTCCCTGCATATTATTGAGTCCCTTCCAAGCGTTCCTTTTCCAGTCAGTCTCCCCTCATACCGCGATTTAGGGAGACCTGTCTTCTTAAGGCCAGGAATGAAGTCAACACAAAACTCGATGACATCCTCTGTTTGATGGCCCATGGAGATGCTTCCTTCTGGCCTAGCACGGTTACGGACATATTTCTTTAGGACTCCCATGAACCTCTCAAAGGGGTACGTATTGTGTAGAAATACGGGGCCCAGAATGATAATCTCGTCAACTAGATGAACTAGGACGTGCGTCATGATATTGAAGAAGGATGGTGGGAACACCAGCTCAAAACTGACAAGACATTGCACCACATCACTCCTTAGCCTTGGTATGATTTCTGGATCGATCACCTTCTGAGAGATTGCATTGAGGAATGCACATACCTTCACAATGGCTAATCGGACGTTTTCTGGTAGAAGCCCCCTGAATGCAACCGGAAGCAGTTTGCGTCATAATCATGCGGCAGTCATGAGACTTTAGGTTCTAAAACTTTTTCTCTGCCATTTATTATTCCTTTTATATTCGACGAGAAGCCAGTCGGGACCTTCATACTAAGCAGGCATTCAAAGAAGATTTCCTTCTCTTCTTTGGTAAGAGCATAGCTGGCAGGACCTTCATACTGCTTTGGAGGCATGCCGTCTTTTTCGTGCAAACGTTGCAGGTCCTCCCGTGCCTCAGCTGTATCTTCTGTCTTCCCATACACACCCAAGAAGCCTAGCAGGTTCACGCAAAGGTTCTTCGTCACGTGCATCACGTCGATCGAAGAGCGGACCTCTAGGTCTTTCCAGTAGGGTAGGTCCCAAAATATAGATTTCTTCTTCCACATGGGTGCGTGTCCCCCAGCGTCACTCGGAACAGCTAGTCTTCCGGGACCCTTTCCAAAGATTATGTGTAAATCATTGACCATAGCAAGTACGTGATCACTAGTACGCATGGCGGGCTTCTTCCGGTGATCTGCCTTGCCTTTGAAATGCTTGCCTTTATTTCGACATTGATGGTTGGTCGGAAGAAATCAACGATGGCCCAGGTACACATTCTTCCTGCAGCTTGCCAGGTATATACTATTGGTGTCAAGTAAACAGTGCGTGCATGCGTGGTATCCCTTGTTTGTCTGTCCTGAAAGGTTACTGAGAGCGGGCCAATCGTTGATGGTCATGAACAGCAACGCCTTTAGGTTAAATTCCTCCTGTTTGTGCTCATCCCACGTACGTACACCGTTTCCATTCCACAGCTGTAAAAGTTCTTCAACTAATGGCCTTAGGTACACATCAATGTCGTTGCCGGGTTGCTTAGGGCCTTGGATGAGAACTGGCATCATAATGAACTTACGCTTCATGCACATCCAAGGAGGAAGGTTATACATACATAGAGTCACGGGCCAGGTGCTGTGATTGCTGCTCTGCTCCCCGCAAGGATTAATGCCATCCACACTTAAAGCAAACCATACGTTCCTTGGCTCACTTGCAAACTCATCCCAGTACTTTCTCTCGATTTTTGTCCACTGCGACCCGTCAGCGGGTGCTCTCAACTTCCCGTCTTTCTTACCGTCCTCACTGTGTCATCGCATCAACTTGGCATGCTCTCCGTTTCTGAACAGATGTTTCAACCGTGGTATTATAGGAGCATACCACATCACCTTCGCAGGAACCCTCTTCCTGGGGGGCTCGCCGTCAACATCACCAGGGTCATCTCGTCTGATCTTATATCGTAATGCACCGCATACCGGGCATGCGTTCAGATCTTTGTACGCACCGCAGTAGAGGATGTAGTCATTAGGGCATGCATGTATCTTCTGCACCTCCAATCCAAGAGGGCATACGACCTTCTTTGCTGCGTATGTACTGTCGGGCAATTCGTTATCCTTTGGAAGCTTCTTCTTCAATATTTTCAGTAGCTTCTCAAATCCTTTGTCAGGCACAGCATTCTCTGCCTTCCACTGCAGCAATTCCAGTACGGTACCGAGCTTTGTGTTGCCATCTTCGCAATTGGGGTACAACCCTTTTTTGTGGTCCTCTAACATGCGATCGAACTTCAGCTTCTCCTTCTGAATTTCGCATTGCGTCCTTGCATCGACAATGACCCGGCGGAGATCATCATTATCGGGAACATCGTCTGGTTCCTCTTGATCTTCAGCAGCTTCGCCCGTTGCAGCAGCATCGTGCACATCGTCTGGTTCCTCTTGATGTTCAGTAGCATCAACGTATTCAGGGGGCACATAGTTGTCATCGTACTCTTCTTCTTCGCCGTCTTCCATCATAACCCCTATTTCTTCGTGCCTCGTCCAAACATTATAGTGTGGCATGAAACCCTTGTAAAGCAGGTGGGTGTGGAGGATTTTCCGGTCAGAGTAAGACTTCGTATTCTCACATATAGGGCATGGACAACACATAAAACCGTTCTGCTTGTTTGCCTCAGCCACTTCGAGAAAATCATGCACGCCCTTAATGTACTCGGAGGTGTGTCTTTAACCGTTCATCCATTGCCGGTTCATCTGCGTGCATTATATATAATTAAGTGTGTCAAAAATCATTACAAAACATCATGAATAGATAATTAAGTGACCAAATTAATAGAAGTTCATCATCACATTAAAACCAAAGTACATACATAGTTCTCATCTAAACGCATAAAGCTCTGCAGAGCATCTAAATTAATTAAACCATACACTGAAACTATGTAAACCATTTCAATGTGAAAACAAATGCGATCATAATCGCAACCAATGTAACAACTGATCCAACGGCATAATGATACCAAGCCTCGGTATGAATGACATATTTTCTAATATTTCTAATCTTCAAGCGCATTGCATCCATCTTGATCTTGTCATCATCGACGACATCCGCAACATGCAACTCCAATATCATCTTCTCCTCCTCAATTTTTCTAATTTTTTCCTTCAACAAATTGTTTTCTTCTTCAACTAAATTTAACCTCTCGACAATGGGGTCGGTTGGAATTTCCGGTTCAACAACCTCCTAGATAAATAAAATCTATGTCACATTGGTCGGCATAATTGTCATAAACAATAAATGAACCAATAGTTATGAAAAGATAATATATACCACATCCGAATCATAGACAGGACGAGGGCCGACGGGGGCGGATACCAAAACCATCGCACTATATAAGATGCAATAATAAAAGTAAGAAAATTATACAAGTATTTATATAACATACAAGTAAGAATTATTTTTTCCTTTCAGAAAGAAGATAGGAACAAGAGGCTCACCACGGTGGTGCCGGCGATCGACGGCGGTGAAGACGGGGACGGGACGTGACGGACCGCTAAACCTAGACAAATATTGAGGAAAATGGAGCTTGGAGGTCGAGCTTGGAGAGGAGAAAGCTTGAGTAGTGTGTGTCGTGGTTCTAAGTCTAACAGTAGAATGGGGGGTAGGTATGGAGAGGCAAGATCCTAGCTATGGAGCAGTTGTACAGACAAGAGACTTACGAGTCCAGGCCCTTCTCGGAGGAAGTAACAGCCCTACGTCTCGGAGCCCATAGGCTGTCGACTGGATTATGTGTGTGTAGGTTACAGGGGTGCGAACCCTTTACACTGAGGAGGGGGTGGCTTATATAGTGTCTGCCAGACCCCTCCGGCCCTCAGTTATGCAGGGTTTAAAGTACATAAAGGATGGGCGTTACTGGTAACGTCCTACATAAAGTGTCATCATGGCCATAAAGACTACTTAATTACAGACCGTTTGGTTACAGAGCGGCTCTTGATCTCCTGGTGGTCGAGTGAGTCTTCATGGTCGACTGTCTTCGAGTCCGTCAAGTGGAATCCCTCTTGGTCGACTGGAAGGCAGCTTCTTCTAAAGATGTCCTTGGGGAGGGTACCTTGGACAGGTCCATGACCCTACCCTAGGTACATGACTTCATCATTAGCCCCCGAATGGATCGAGGTTTGAGTGAGGAAGGAGTTGATAATCTTTCCGACCTGTTTTTGTGTTCTGAGCATGCCTCATCTTGGATCAATGACCTTTCTTAATGATGGTAACAACTTTTCTTTCAGTCGCCTTGATCCATTCTTTTCTTCTGTTGAGTGAACTTTTGAACTTGGTGAACTTCCGATCGACGGATCGTAGGAAATCCACCGTCTGACAGGTTGATCTGCTGTTAGCGGATTTTGTGGGATTCGAACTTTGGGAAGCGCGCGAAGCGGGCGGACCGCGGTACTCAGATGGGATAAGGAGTAGATGCCTCGATTTCCGTGCCGCCTTTTTCGCCACGTATCACGCGTGCGCGACTGTTTCGGGATGTGACGGGACCGCCCGGGCCTACTTGTCAGCCACTCTGAAGTGTCCATATATAAGGCGCCGGGCGAGGGTTTTTGAACAGTGCCTCCTCATTCCCCTCTCTGCCCTCTTCACCTCCGCCCGCTGTGCCCGCTCTCGCCTCCGCCCATCCACTCCTCGCGTGCTTCGCCGGCGACAATGGTGAAGGAGAAGACAGCGGCCTTGGAGCGCGCGAAGAAGGCGACGGCGACGGGGAAAGCGAAGGGAAGAGCGTCCAGTCAGGGCGGATCTTTGTCGAGGTCCCGCCTGCGGCAAGGTTGGGTCCAAGGGGATTGGATCCGCTCGACCATCACCGAGGCGGATCTCAACGACCTGGTCAATGAGGGACTGATCTCTCACGGGTCAGCAAGACTCCCGGGGACCGAATGGCAACCGCAGCCGCAGAAGGGTGAGTGCGTTCTCCTAGCCACTCATGTAGATCGTGGATTCTCTCTGCCGCCGAGTGTTTTCTTCCGAGGGTTTCTGAACTTCTTTGGGGCACAACTCCACCATTTCACTCCCAATTCCATTGCCTATCTTGCTGCTTTCGTGTCCATGTGCGAGAACTTCCTGGGTTGTCGACCGCACTGGGGTCTCTTTAAGCACATATTCACCTGTCGCTCATAGACGGTGAAAAAGGCGAGTCCGGATGATGAGAGGACTAAGGTTATACAGATGTGCGGGGGTCTTGGGATTCAGATGAGGAGTAAGAGTACTTTTCCGGCCATGACCCTTCCTGAGTCGGTTAGAGGGTGGCAGTCGACCTGGTTCTATTGCCAGGACCAGTCGACGCCGGGGCAGTCGACTGGTCTACCTCCGTTCTCCATGGACCGAGTGAACAAACCCTCTTCTCTGAAGGTGCTTCCTGAGGAGAAGGCTCAGGTAAAAATGTTGATGGAGCGCGTGGTCCAGCTTGTTCGGGACGGAGTGACGGGTATGGACCTTCTAGAGGTCTTCCTTCGACGGTGCATCCAACCGCTTCAGTACCGAGGCCACCCGATGTGGCTGTACTGTGGTACCGAAGACACCACTCGGGTCCATCCGGAAGCGGTCAACGACGCCACACTGGAGAGGTGGATGGCTGCCATCACAGGAAATAAGGACAACCCTCGAGGGGCTAGGAGGATTCCACCACTCGACCATACCTATACACCGGACACGGTATGACCACTTATTCCCGATTGTAATCTTGCTTTATTCATTCTGCTTCACTGCAAATTGGTCGATTGACCTTTGTCTTGTTTTGTTGTTTGTCAGGCCACCACTGAGTTGTACTCGATGCCCAATGGAGCGCAAGCGCCGACTAAGGAGGAGGAAGGAAGGGGGGGCGAAAGCCCGGAGGAGTGGGATTCGGATGCTGATGACGATGATGAGGATGGTGACTCTGGCGAGGAGGAAGAGGAGGAGATTGTCCATTTAACATCTTAGAGCCATCAAAGAACATGGTCCAATGCTACGAGTGAACTTGAGTCGGCTGCTGTTGTTCAATCCACTCGGCGAGGAAATCTGCTATCGCTTGGGACTTAATGGCTTTCTTTGCCTCAAACTTGATATCAAGGGGAAGGAGTTCAATCACCCATTTTGCCACTCGACCAGTTGCATCTCTATTGTGCAGAATCTCTAAAAGTGGGGCGTCGCTAACGACTGTAATGGAATGATCAGAGAAATAATGAGCAACCTTCTTCGTGATCATGTAGATCCCATACACAAGCTTCTGATAATGAGGATATCTTTGCTTCGATGGAGTCAAAACTTCAGAGAGATAATACACTGGGCGCTGAACTTTGAAGGCTTTCCCTTCTTCTTCCCGCTCGACCGTAAGCACTGTACTGACGATTTGTCCTATGGCTCCAACGTAAAGCAACAGAGGCTCTTTGCTGATTGGAGCAGCAAGCACCGGCTGGATGGAGAGCAGATCTTAGCTCGGCAAACGCTGCATCAGCTTCTGGAGTCCACTCGAACTTGTCTGCCTTCTTCATCAGTCGGTAAAGAGGCAATGCCTTTTCACCGAGGCGAGAGATGAATCGACTTAACGTGGCCAAGCATCCAGTAAGTTTCTAGACATCATGCACACGCACAGGGCGTTTCATTCGGAGTATGGTGCCAATTTTTTCTGGGTTAGCGTCGATTCCTCGTTCTGAAACGAGAAAACCGAGTAACTTTCCACCAGGAACTCCGAATGTGCACTTTGATGGATTAAGCTTGATATCATACTTCCGGAGATTGGCAAATGTTTCGGCTAGGTCAGTCAACAGGTCGGAACCCTTTCGTGACTTGACTACGATATCATCCATGTACGCTTCCACATTCCGACTGATTTGAGTGAGTAAACACTTTTGAATCATCCTCATGAATGTGGCTCCGGCATTCTTGAGACCGAATGGCATGGTGACATAGCAGAAGCACCCGAACGGAGTGATGAAAGCTGTTTTGATCTCATCGGGTCCATACAGACGGATCTGATGGTACCCAGAATAGGCGTCTAAAAAAAGACAATCTCTCACATCCCGCAGTCGAGTCGACAATTTGGTCAATGCGAGGGAGAGGAAAATGATCTTTCGGGCAGGCCCGATTGATATGTTTGAAATCAATGCACATGCGAAGTGACTTGTCCTTCTTGGGGACCATGACGACATTGGCGAGCCACTCGGAGTGATATATCTCTCGGATAAACTCTGCTGCTAGGAGTCGAGCCACCTCCTCGCCAATGGCTTTTCTCTTATGGATGGCGGACCGTCGAAGATGTTCTTTGACAGGTTTTGCTTTTGAGTCGACTCTAAGGCGATGCTCAGCCAGCCCCCTGGGAACACCCGGCATGTCAGCAGGCTTCCATGCAAAGATGTCCCAGTTCTCACGGAGGAACTGGATGAGCGCTTCTTCCTATTTAGAGTCGAGTGTTGTGGAAATATGAGTCGAAGCTGGGCTCGGGTGAATGTGAACGTGCTTCGTCTCACCAGATGACTGAAACGCTGATTCTGTGGCAGGCTTCTTGGCCCGCAACAAATCACTCGGATATGCATTTTTCTTGTATTCCTCTAGCTCTACCACTGTTATCTGGGAATCAGCAATCTTCGAGCCTTTCTGAAAACACTCTTCTGCCTTCTTCCGATTGCCAGTGATAGTGATCACGCCCTTGGGGCCGGGCATCTTTAGTTTGAGGTACATGTAACATGGTCGAGCCATGAACCGTGCATAAGCTGGTCTCCCCAAAATAGCGTGGTAAGCGCTCTGAAAATCCACGACTTCAAATGTCAGCCTCTCTTTGCGGAAATGCTTTGAGTCGCCGAACACCACGTCTAGAGCTATTTGGCCGAGTGACTCAGCCTTCTTTCCAGGTATAACTCCATGAAAACTCATGTTGCTGGCGCTGAGTCCGGACATCGGAATGCCCATTCCTTTTAGCGTCTCTGCATACAATATGTTCAGTCCACTACCACCATCCATCAGCACCTTCGTCAGTCGAGTGCCTTCAACGACCGGGTCGACCACCAAAGCTTGCCCCCCAGGGGTGGCTATGTGAATCGGATGATCGGACTGGTCGAATGTAATGGGAGTTTGAGACCATCTCAGATAACTTGGTGTCGCCGGGGCGACCATATTTACCTCACGGTTGATAACCTTCAGTCGACTTTTGCTCTCCACATCAGCAAAAATCATCAGGGTGGAATTAACATGAGGGTATCCTCCCTCACTGTCCTCCTTGTCCTCGGCCTTGTCCGACTCCTTTTCCTTGTCCTTGGGTTGTTTTCCTTGAAACTGCTGGATCAAGAGCCGGCACTGGCGAGTGGTATGTTTCGGGTAGATGAAGTTAGCCTCTTCGTCTTTCTTCGTGTGGATGTGACACGGCATATCCATCACGTCATTTCCTTCCTTATCCTTCACCTTCTTGAGGTTCCAGGATCTTTTGGGCTTCCCCTTGAATTTGCCTTGAGTCACGGCCAGAGCTTCTCCAGGAGCCGCTGGCTCGGCTTTCCGCTTCTGCTTCCGACTGGAATTTCCTTTTTCCGACTGACTCGGCTTGTACTTGCCACTCTGGAGTCGATCCTCTTCTTCACCATTGGCGTACTTGGTGGCGATTTCCATCATTTGACTCAGGGTCATATCTCCGGTACGACCAAACTTCAAACTTAACTCTCTGTTCTTGACGCCATCCTTGAAGGCACAGACTGCCTGATGATCAGACACGTTCTCCACTGTATGATGCAAAGTGATCCATCTCTGTATGTAATCTCTCAGGGTCTCATTCGACTTCTGTACGCAGACTTGCAGCTCTGTCAATCCAGCTGGTCGCTTGCAAGTCCCCTCGAATGTCCTGACGAACACTCGGGAAAGATCTTCCCAAGTGTAAATGCTGCTAGGAGCTAACTGATTCAACCACGCCCTGGCCGAACCTTCCAACATGAGTGGTAAGTGTTTCATGGCCACCTCATCATTACCGCCACGATCTGTACCGCCACTCGGTAATCCTCAAGCCAGGTTTCAGGCTTCGACTCACCAGTGAACTTACTTACCCCAGTCGCCAACCTGAAGTTGGGGGGTATCACTGCAGCTCTGATGGCTCTGCTAAAACATTTTGGACCTAAAACATGAACTCGACTGCTAGTGGGCGCATCTCTGTCATGGCCACCTCGATGAGCTCTGTTCCGATCGACCAAACCTTGCACGATGATGGATCTCGCGTCAAAGCCTGGTTCCCTGGGGTCGACCGGAACTCGTCGCCCAGCACTGCGCTGGTGCCTATCATCTTGCTGCCGATGAGCGTAAGACCAACCCCTTGGGGGAGGAGTGGGCACTCGACGCCGATCATCATGGTCGAATCGGTCATCATATTGGTCACGTCGACCTTCGCGTCCCTCACGCCGCGAAGGCGATCTTGGGCTATGAGCCGACTGAACTGTATTCGCAGCGACGGATCGACTGTGAATCCTATTGCGTGACTGTGACACAGCTGAATTCTGATCTCCTGCTGCTCGGAGCAAGTCCCTGATCTGCATCAAGCCTCTGCCAGCCTCCGACTGAGAGGGCTGAATTGACTCTGCTATACGGGCTGCAGCTGCTAGATTCTGAATCGGGGTTCGATATACCTGAGTTGGTTGCGGAAAGAGTTGACGTCGACTGGAGTCGGGTACTCGTTGCCGCGCGCGTTCGTCGAGTGCTCGCTGGAGGTTCTCCAGTCGAGTGCGTTTAGCCAAGTTGGCCAAATGTGCCTCCTCCAAGGCGCGAGCCTCGGGAGTTTCTCCTGCGATGGGAGTATGCAGGGCATCCATGTTCCGGCGATGAAGATCTTCCCTCTGCAGTGAAGTGAGCGGTTCGGGCTGATACTCCTCGTGGGCCTGCGCGGGGTCGCCTCCACCGTCTATCCCGTCGGTGCGGGGGAAGCCAGGAGGGCTACGAGGACCGTTGACCATCAGAACCTCCGCCGCCGGATCACTGCTGTCGCACTCGGATGCAGTCTCTATGGAGCCAGTCGAAAGATCGAACAGGCCGTAGAGAGATTCGTCGGGCTCGATTGCCGCAACTTGGTTGGTGGCCGATTGGCGAGCCACTGCTTGTCTCACCCACCGCTGAAGCCTCGACCGACCAGAGCGCTTGCGCTGGCGGGCGACAGGGAGGGAGGACGACACAGGAGTCGACTGATACGGAGTCGACGGTTGTCGCAGCAGAACACCGCGGACACACGCCCGAAAATGCGTCGCACCGCGGACGGGGAGCGCGTCGATGTCGAGTGGAGCCTCCTGGAGCCAAGCGGAGTCGTCGGCGATGAAAGTGAGCGCGCCGAGACGGATCTCGCGGCCCTCGACCAGAACTCCGCCAAAAACCATAATGAAGGCAATCGGAACAATTGCAACTTCTCCAAAAATCGCTAAGACACCTGCCCCACGGTGGGCGCCAACTGTCGTGGTTCTAAGTCTGACAGTAGAATGGGGGTAGGTATGGAGAGGCAAGATCCTAGCTATGGAGCAGTTGTACAGACAAGAGATTTACGAGTTCAGGCCCTTCTCGGAGGAAGTAACAGCCCTACGTCTCGGAGCCCAGAGGCTGTCGACTTGATTATGTGTGTGTAGGTTACAGGGGTGCGAACCCTTTACACTGAGGAGGGAGTGGCTTATATAGTGTCTGCCAGACCCCCTCCGGCCCTCAGTTATGCAGGGTTTAAAGTACATAAAGGATGGGCGTTACTGGTAACATCCTACATAAAGTGTCATCATGGCCATAAAGACTACTTAATTACAGACCGTTTGGTTACAGAGCGGCTCTTGATCTCCTGGTGGTCGAGTGAGTCTTCATGGTCGACTGTCTTCGAGTCCGTCAAGTGGAATCCCTCTTGGTCGACTGGAAGGCAGCTTCTTCTAGAGATGTCCTTGGGGAGGGTTGAAGGAAATATGCCCTAGAGGCAATAATAAAGTTATTATTTATTTCCTCATATCATGATAAATGTTTATTATTCATGCTAGAATTGTATTAACCGGAAACACGATACATGTGTGAATACATAGACAAACATATAGTCACTAGTATGCCTCTACTTGACTAGCTCATTAATCAAAGATGGTTATGTTTCCTAACCATAGACATGTGTTGTCATTTGATTAATGGGATCACATCATTAGGAGAATGAGGTGATTGACATGACCCATCCCGTTAGCTTAGCACTTGATCGTTTAGTATTCTGCTATTGCTTCCTTCATGACTTATACATGTTCCTGTAACTATGAGAATTGTGTAACTCCCGTTTACCGGAGGAACACTTTGGGTACTACCAAACGTCACAACGTAACTGGGTGATTATAAAGGAGTACTACAGGTGTCTCCGAAGGTACATGTTGAGTTAGCATAATTCGAGATTAGGTTTTGTCACTCCGATTGTCGGAGAGGTATCTCTGGGCCCTCTCGGTAATGCTCATCACCTAAGCCTTGCAAGCATGTAACTAATGAGTTAGTTATAAGACGAAGTATTATAGAACGAGTAAAGAGACTTGTCGGTAACGAGATTGAACTAGGTATTGGATACCGACGATCGAATCTCGGACAAGTAACATACCGATGACAAAGGGAACAACGTATGTTGTTATGCGGTTTGACCGATAAAGATCTTCGTAGAATATGTAGGAACCAATATGGGCATCCAGGTCCCGCTATTGGTTATTGACCAGAGATGTGTCTCAGTCATGTCTACATCGTTCTCGAACCGTAGGGTCCGCACGCTTAAGGTTTCGATGACAATTATATTATGAGTTTATGTATTTTGATGTACCGAAGTTTGTTCGGAGTCCCGGATATGATCACGGACATGACGAGTAGTCTCGAAATGGTCGAGACATAAAGATTGATATATTGGACGGATATATTTGGACACCGGAAAGGTTCCGGAGAAGTTTGGAGCTCCGGGAGGTTACCGGAACCCCCCGGGAGGTATATGGGCCTTATTGGGCCCATGTAGGAGGAAGGGAGAAGGAGCAAGGGAGGGGGGCGCGCCCCCCCAAGCCCAATCCGAATTGGGGAGGGGGGCCGGCCCCCCCTTTCCTTTCTCCTTCCCCCTCTTCCTATTACTACTACTAGTACTACTTCCTAATACTAGTACTCTTTCCTTCCCCTCCAAATAAGATAAGGAAAAGAGAGGGAAACCTACTTGGAGTAGGTTTCCCCCTCCTCATGGCGCGCCCCCCCTTGGGCCGGCCACCTCCTCCCTCCCTCCTTTATATACGGGGGTAGGGGGGCACCCTAGAACACACAAGTTGATCATTGATCATTCCTTAGCCGTGTGCGGTGCCCCCCTCCACGATATTACACCTCGATCATATTGTAGCGGTGCTTAGGCGAAGCCCTGCGACAGGAGAACATCAAGATCGTCACCACACCGTCGTGCTGACGGAACTCCCCCTCGGAGCCTCTACTGGATTGGAGATCGAGGGTGCGTCATCGAGCTGTACGCGTGTCAAGAACTCGGAGGTGCCGGAGTAACGGTGCTTGGATCGGTCGGATCGGGAGGACGTACGACTACTTCCTCTACGTTGCGTCAACGCTTCCGCTTCGGTCTACGAGGGTACGTAGACAACACTCTCCCCTCGTTGCTATATCATCACCATGATCTTGCGTGTGCGTAGGAAATTTTTTGAAATTACTACGTTCCCCAATAGTGGCATCCGAGCCAGGTTTTATGCGTTGATGTTATATGCATGAGTAGAACACAAGTAAGTTGTGGACGATATAAGTCATACTGCCTACCAGCATGTCATACTTTGGTTCAGCGGTATTGTTGGATGAAGCGGCCCGGACCGACATTACGCGTACGCTTACGCGAGACTGGTTTTACCGCCGTGCTTTGCACACAGGTGACTAGCGGGTGTCTGTTTCTCCAACTTTAGTTGAACCGAGTATGGCTACGCCCGGTCCTTGTGAAGGTTAAAACGGAGTCTATTTGACAAACTATCGTTATGGTTTTGATGCGTAGGTAAGAACGGTTCTTGCTAAAGCCCGTAGCAGCCACGTAAATTTTGCAACAACAAAGTAGAGGACGTCTAACTTGTTTTTGCAGGGCATGTTGTGATGTGATATGGCCAAGACGTGATGTTATATTTTATTGTATGAGATGATCATGTTTTGTAACCGAAGTTATCGGCAACTGGCAGGAGCCATATGGTTGTCGCTTTATTGTATGAAATGCAAACGCCCTGTAATTGCTTTACTTTATCACTAAGCGGTAGCGATAGTCGTAGAAGCAATAGATGGCGTAACGACAACGATGCTACGATGGAGATCAAGGTGTCGCGCCAGTGACGATGGTGATCACGACGGTGCTTCGGAGATGGAGATCACAAGCACAAGATGATGATGGCCATATCATATCACTTATATTGATTGCATGTGATGTTTATCCTTTATGCATCTTATCTTGCTTTGTTTGACGGTAGCATTTTAAGATGATCTCTCACTAAAATTATCAAGTAGTGTTCTCCCTGAGTATGCACCGTTGCCAAAGTTCGTCGTGCCGAGACACCACGTGATGATCGGGTGTGATAAGCTCTACGTCCATCTACAACGGGTGCAAGACAGTTTTGCACACGCAGAATACTCAGGTTAAAACTTGACGAGCCTAGCATATACAGATATGGCCTCGGAACACGGAGACCGAAAGGTCGAGCGTGAATCATATAGTAGATATGATCAACATAATGATGTTCACCATTGAAAACTACTCCATCTCACGTGATGATCGGTTATGGTTTAGTTGATTTGGATCACGTAATCACTTAGATGACTAGAGAGATGTCTGTCTAAGTGGGAATTCTTAAGTAATATGATTAATTGAACTTAAATTTATCATGAACTTAGTACCTGATAGTATCTTGCTTGTCTATGTTTCTTTGTAGATAGATGGCTCGTGCTGTTGTTCCGTTAAATTTTAATGCGTTCCTTGAGAAAGCAAAGTTGAAAGATGATGGTAGCAATTACACGGACTGGGTCCGTAACCTGAGGATTATCCTCATTGCTGCACAGAAGAGTTACGTCCTGGAAGCACCGCTGGGTGCCAGGCCTGCTGCTGATGCAACTGACGACGTTAAGAACGTCTGGCAGAGCAGAGCTGATGACTACTCTATAGTTCAGTGTACCATGCTTTACGGCTTAGAACCAGGACTTCAACGACGTTTTGAACGTCATGGAGCATATGAGATGTTCCAGGAGTTGAAGTTAATATTTCAAGCAAATGCCCGGATTGAGAGATATGAAGTCTCCAATAAGTTCTATAGCTACAAGATGGAGGAGAATAGTTCTGTCAGTGAACATATACTCAGAATGTCTGGGTATAACAATCACTTGATTCAACTGGGAGTTAATCTTCCTGATGATAGTGTCATTGACAGAATTCTTCAATCACTGCCACCAAGCTACAAGAGCTTTGTGATGAACTATAATATGCAAGGGATGAACAAGACTATTCCCGAGCTCTTCGCGATGCTGAAAGCCGCGGAGGTAGAAATCAAGAAGTAGCATCAAGTGTTGATGGTCAACAAGACCACTAGTTTCAAGAAGAAGGGCAAAGGGAAGAAGAAGGGAAACTTCAAAAAGAACGGCAAGCAAGTTGCTGCTCAAGAGAAGAAACCCAAGTCTGGACCTAAGCCTGAAACTGAGTGCTTCTACTGCAAGCAGACTGGTCACTGGAAGCGGAACTGCCCCAAGTATTTGGCGGATAAGAAGGATGTCAAAGTGAACAAAGGTATATGTGATATACATGTTATTGATGTGTACCTAACTAGAGCTCGTAGTAGCACCTGGGTATTTGATACTGGTTCTGTTGCTAATATTTGCAACTCGAAACAGGGACTACGGAATAAGCAAGCACTGGCCAAGGACGAGGTGACGATGCGCGTGGGAAACGGTTCCAAAGTCGATGTGATCGCCGTCGGCACGCTACCTCTACATCTACCATCGGGATTAGTTTTAGACCTAAATAATTGTTATTTGGTGCCTGCGTTGAGCATGAACATTATATCTGAATCTTGTTTGATGCGAGACGGTTATTCATTTAAATCAGAGAATAATGGTTGTTCTATTTATATGAGTAATATCTTTTATGGTCATGCACCCTTGAAGAGTGGTCTATTTTTATTGAATCTCGATAGTAGTGATACACATATTCATAATGTTGAAGCCAAAAGATGCAGAGTTGATAATGATAGTGCAACATATTTGTGGCACTGCCGTTTAGGTCATATCGGTGTAAAACGCATGAAGAAACTCCATACTGATGGACTTCTGGAATCACTTGATTATGAATCACTTGGTACTTGCGAACCGTGCCTCAAGGGTAAGATGACAAAAACACCGTTCTCCGGATCTATGGAGAGAGCAACAGATTTGTTGGAAATCATACATACAGATGTATGTGGTCCGATGAATGTTGAGGCTCGTGGCGGATATCGTTATTTTCTCACCTTCACAGATGATTTGAGCAGATATGGGTATATCTACTTGATGAAACACAAGTCTGAAACATTTGAAAAGTTCAAAGAATTTCAGAGTGAAGTAGAAAATCATCATAACAAGAAAATAAAGTTTCTACGATCTGATCGTGGAGGAGAATATTTGAGTTACGAGTTTGGTTTACATTTGAAACAATGTGGAATAGTTTCGCAACTCACGCCACCTGGAACACCACAACGAAATGGTGTGTCTGAATGTCGTAATCGTACTTTACTTGATATGGTGCGATCTATGATGTCTCTTACCGATTTACCGCTATCGTTTTGGGGTTATGCTTTAGTGACGGCCGCATTCACGTTAAATAGGGCACCATCAAAATCCGTTGAGACGACGCCTTATGAACTGTGGTTTGGCAAGAAACCAAAGTTGTCGTTTCTCAAAGTTTGGGGCTGCAATGCTTATGTGAAAAAACTTCAACCAGATAAGCTCGAACCCAAATCGGAGAAATGTGTCTTCATAGGATACCCAAAGGAGACTATTGGGTACACCTTCTATCACAGATCTGAAGGCAAGATTTTCGTTGCTAAATTCGGAACCTTTCTAGAGAAGGAGTTTCTCTCGAAAGAATTGAGTGGGAGGAAAGTAGAACTTGATGAGATAACTGTATCTACTCCCTTGTTGGAAAGTAGTTCATCACAAGAACCGGTTCCTGTGACAACTACACCAATTAGTGAGGAAGCTAATGATATTGATCATGAAACTTCAGATCAAGTTTCTACTGAACCTCGTAGGTCTACCAGAGTAAGATCCGCACCAGAGTGGTACGGAAATCCTATTCTGGAAGTCATGTTACTAGACTATGATGAACCTACGAACTATGAGGAAGCGATGATGAGCCCAGATTCCGCAAAATGGCTAGAAGCCATGAAATCTGAGATAGGATCCATGTATGAAAACAAAGTATGGACTTTGGTTGACTTGCCCGATGATCGGCAAGCCATTGAGAATAAATGGATTTTTAAAAAAAAAAAGACTGACGCTGATGGTAATGTTACTGTCTACAAAGCTCGACTTGTTGCAAAAGGTTTTCGACAAGTTCAAGGGGTTGACTACGATGAGACTTTCTCACCCGTAGCGATGCTTAAGTCCGTCCGAATCATGTTGGCTATTGCTGCATTTCATGATTATGAAATTTGGCAAATGGATGTCAAGACTGCATTCTTGAATGGATTTCTAGAAGAAGAGTTGTATATGATGCAGCCTAAAGGTTTTGTTGATCCAAAAGGTGCTGACAAAGTGTGCAAGCTCCAACGTTCCATTTATGGACTGGTGCAAGCATCTCGGAGTTGGAATAAACGCTTTGATAGTGTGATCAAAGCATATGGTTTTATACAGACTTTTGGAGAAGCCTGTATTTACAAGAAAGTGAGTGGGAGCTCTGTAGCATTTCTAGTTTTATATGTTGATGACATATTATTAATTGGAAATGATATAGAATTTCTGGATAGCATAAAGGGATACTTGAATAAAAGTTTTTCAATGAAAGACCTCGGTGAAGCTGCTTACATATTGGGCATCAAGATCTATAGAGATAGATCAAGACGCTTAATAGGACTTTCACAAAGCACATACCTTGACAAAATTTTGAAAAAATTCAAAATGGATCAGGCAAAGAAAGGATTCTTGCCTGTGCTACAAGGTGTGAAGTTGAGTCAAACTCAATGCCCGACCACAGCAGAAGATAGAGAGAAAATGAAAGATGTTCCCTATGCTTCAGCCATAGGCTCTATCATGTATGCAATGCTGTGTACCAGACCTGACGTATGCTTAGCAATAAGCTTGGCAGGTAGGTACCAAAGTAATCCAGGAGTGGATCACTGGACAGCGGTCAAGAACATCCTGAAATACCTGAAAAGGACTAAGGATATGTTTCTCATATATGGAGGTGACAAAGAGCTAGTCGTAAATGGTTACGTCGATGCAAGCTTTGACACTGATCCGGACGATTCTAAATCGCAGACCGGATACGTATTTTTATTAAACGGTGGAGCTGTAAGTTGGTGCAGTTCTAAACAAAGCGTCGTGGCGGGATCTACATGTGAAGCGGAGTACATAGCTGCTTCTGAAGCAGCAAATGAAGGAGTCTGGATGAAGGAGTTCATTACCGATCTAGGTGTCGTACCTAGTGCATCGGGACCAATGAAGATCTTCTGTGACAATACTGGTGCAATTGCCTTGGCAAAGGAATCCAGATTTCACAAGAGGACCAAGCACATCAAGAGACGCTTCAATTCCATTCGGGACCAAGTCCAAGTGGGAGACATAGAGATTTGCAAGATACATACGGATCTGAATGTTGCAGACCAGTTGACTAAGCCTCTCTCACGAGCAAAACATGATCAGCACCAAGACTCCATGGGTGTTAGAATCATTACTATGTAATCTAGATTATTGACTCTAGTGCAAGTGGGAGACTGAAGGAAATATGCCCTAGAGGCAATAATAAAGTTATTATTTATTTCCTCATATCATGATAAATGTTTATTATTCATGCTAGAATTGTATTAACCGGAAACATGATACATGTGTGAATACATAGACAAACATATAGTCACTAGTATGCCTCTACTTGACTAGCTCATTAATCAAAGATGGTTATGTTTCCTAACCATAGACATGTGTTGTCATTTGATTAATGGGATCACATCATTAGGAGAATGAGGTGATTGACATGACCCATCCCGTTAGCTTAGCACTTGATCGTTTAGTATTCTGCTATTGCTTCCTTCATGACTTATACATGTTCCTGTAACTATGAGAATTGTGTAACTCCCGTTTACCGGAGGAACACTTTGGGTACTACCAAACGTCACAACGTAACTGGGTGATTATAAAGGAGTACTACAGGTGTCTCCGAAGGTACATGTTGAGTTAGCATAATTCGAGATTAGGTTTTGTCACTCCGATTGTCGGAGAGGTATCTCTGGGCCCTCTCGGTAATGCTCATCACCTAAGCCTTGCAAGCATGTAACTAATGAGTTAGTTATAAGACGAAGTATTATAGAACGAGTAAAGAGACTTGTCGGTAACGAGATTGAACTAGGTATTGGATACCGACGATCGAATCTCGGACAAGTAACATACCGATGACAAAGGGAACAACGTATGTTGTTATGCGGTTTGACCGATAAAGATCTTCGTAGAATATGTAGGAACCAATATGGGCATCCAGGTCCCGCTATTGGTTATTGACCAGAGATGTGTCTCAGTCATGTCTACATCGTTCTCGAACCGTAGGGTCCGCACGCTTAAGGTTTCGATGACAATTATATTATGAGTTTACGTATTTTGATGTACCGAAGTTTGTTCGGAGTCCCGGATATGATCACGGACATGACGAGTAGTCTCGAAATGGTCGAGACATAAAGATTGATATATTGGACGGATATATTTGGACATCGGAAAGGTTCCGGAGAAGTTTGGAGCTCCGAGAGGTTACCGGAAACCCCCGGGAGGTATATGGGCCTTATTGGGCCCATGTAGGAGGAAGGGAGAAGGAGCAAGGGAGGGGGGCGCGCCCCCCCAAGCCCAATCCGAATTGGGGAGGGGGGCCGGCCCCCCCTTTCCTTTCTCCTTCCCCCTCTTCCTATTACTACTACTAGTACTACTTCCTAATACTAGTACTCTTTCCTTCCCCTCCAAATAAGATAAGGAAAAGAGAGGGAAACCTACTTGGAGTAGGTTTTCCCCTCCTCATGGCGCGCCCCCCCTTGGGCCGGCCACCTCCTCCCTCCCTCCTTTATATACGGGGGTAGGGGGGCACCCTAGAACACACAAGTTGATCATTGATCGTTCCTTAGCCGTGTGCGGTGCCTCCTCCACGATATTACACCTCGATCATATTGTAGCGGTGCTTAGGCGAAGCCCTGCGACAGGAGAACATCAAGATCGTCACCACACCGTCGTGCTGACGGAACTCCCCCTCGGAGCCTCTACTGGATTGGAGATCGAGGGTGCGTCATCGAGCTGTACGCGTGTCAAGAACTCGGAGGTGCCGGAGTAACGGTGCTTGGATCGGTCGGATCGGGAGGACGTACGACTACTTCCTCTACGTTGCGTCAACGCTTCCGCTTCGGTCTACGAGGGTACGTAGACAACACTCTCCCCTCGTTGCTATATCATCACCATGATCTTGCGTGTGCGTAGGAAATTTTTTGAAATTACTACGTTCCCCAACAAGGGTACCTTGGACAGGTCCATGACCCTACCCTAGGTACATGACTTCATCAGTGTGGCTCGGGCATTCCATCGAACACCTCGTGTGCATAGGAGGTGAGCTAGAGCACCACAAAGCTCTCCCCTCGCCGGCCAGAAAAACAGAGCTGTGGGAGTGCTCTGCTCGCGGGCGAGGGTATATATAGGCAACTAATTGGTCCCGGTTCGTGGCCAGAACCGGGACTAAAGGGCAGCCTTTGGTCCCGGTTAAAGCCACCCACCGGGACCAATGGTGATGGGCCAGGAGCGAGGCCCATTGGTCCCGGTTCGTCCCACCAACCGGGACCAATAGGTCCAGTCGAACCGGGACCAATGGCCCACGTGGCCCGGCCGGCCCCCGTGGCTCACGAACCGGGTCCAATGCCCCCATTGGTCCCGGTTCTGGATTGAACCGGGACTAATGGGCTGGCCCGGCCTGGACCATTGCCCCCTTTTCTACTAGTGAGAGGAGAAGGAAATTATGGTAGTTACGAAAGAAGCTCCCCTAATCTTAATGAACCACTCAAGTGTATATTGCTTGATCGGTCGGATCAGAGGCGGATAAAAGCACGGTCGAGCCACATGCAGGGAAACTACATTTGGCCACCAACCAAACATATCCTGGTCTCTTCATCCACCAGAGGTGATTTGGATGATAACATGATTTCGCAGGTGTGGGAGTTCTTCGAGGAAGTTAACACAATACACCTAGCTATTACTCCCTCTGTCCCAAAATTCTTGTCTTAGATTTGTCTAGATACGGATGTATCTAATACTAAAATGTGACTTGATACATCCGTATTTAGACAAATATAAGACAAGAATTTTTGGACGGAGGGAGTAGACGCTTTTAGTTTCCATGTCTTGGTCGTAAAGTGAATTTCATTTCACAAGCTCAGTGAGATATATCTATGGTCTGAGACCAGCCTAAATTCCCATCATATCTCTCTCTCTCTCTCTCTCTCTCTCTCAATTTCTCAACATCCCTTCCTATTTGTTAAGAAAGTTGTCATTCTTTTTGAAATTTTAAATTCTACAATAATTGGCATTCCACCAAAACCGGTGCACTTAGCAAAGGTTTGATGGGTGGACATTGAAGCGTGATTCAACTTCTATGACTGCATGTGTTTCATCACACATTTTCACACGCATTACTCGCCGCATCACAACTAACACCAACAACATATAACATTTGTTAGCTTTAGACAATAGTTTATATTCACAGCCTTTCAATGACCACCCAAAAAACATACTACATGAATGAATGCTAAACTCACACATCTAGAATGCCACCCCCATCCTATATATATGTACGTTTTTGAGAACTTGCCTCTCGATCGATAGAGATAGTCCTTTCAATGTCAGGCTTACATCTATTTCCCTCTTTCTCTTCAACGTACTTGTGAGCTTTGAGATATTGGAGGCAAACAAAGAAAAAAAAGGAATGGCCTTCTTCCCTTATTGTGTTAGCAGTGCCATCCAACTTGCTATTTGTGCTGCATCGCTCACCTCTTTCCATGAGATTGCGACGATTGTCTCTCCGCGGAGAGACGGCTATAGCATACTAAACAACCCCACAAAGTACATCGTTTTGCATTGCCTAGATACCAAGCTATTGGCCGCTTCTTCATCGCTACTAATGTCATTGGGTATCTCGTGAAGATTCTGTCCTTTTCTCCGCTTCTGGTGTCCTTGAACCAACGCCCTCCAAACCGCGCCAGTCCTCTCCTCTCGAAATCAATGAAGCAATGGAATTCATGCCCTTAGAAGCTCTTCGTTTTCTTTTTCCCGGGCCACAAGACTTGTAAATTAGTGAAAACAAGGAAATTTGAGACGCTCATGCTCCATCCATCGGAGCGGGGCGAAGAGAAGGTACATTTGTGGACTAAAACTTTGAGAGAAAGTATGTGTATATGGTTGCTTTCCTCGGAATAAAATTCTACCAAGAAGTTTATATGTTCGTCATCAGAAAATGTATGGGCCCAGAGTCAGGGCGCGGCTGCTCTCAGTAGCTCTCCTAGTCAATGGGAACCCTGATCCTAATCATCCCAATCCAACGCAAGTGGTCACTATGGTCACTATTGCCGGATACCCGTCCAGGTGCAGAGCACGCACTATTAATACAGAGCGACAGCGTCTCCGTTCTCGCACGCACACACCGTAAACCCCGGCGTCCCCGGCGATTCCCCACTCTCTCAGTCCCGATCCACTCCGCCGCCGAGCCAGCTCGCCATGGCCGCCGCCGACGAGGCGCAGGGCTTCCGCCCGCTGGACGAGGCGTCGCTGGTGGCCTACATCCGGGCGACCCCGGCGCTGGCCGCCAGCCTCGGCGGCCGCGTCGACGGCCTCGCCGTCAAGGAGGTCGGCGACGGCAACCTCAACTTCGTCTACATCGTCTCCTCCGACGCCGGCTCCGTCGTCGTCAAGCAGGTCCGTCCCCCCTCCCCCCTCCCCATCCCATCTGCCTCTGACTGACGCGTCCTGGATCGGGTCAGGCGCTGCCGTACATCCGCTGCGTGGGGGACTCGTGGCCGATGACGAGGGAGCGGGCCTACTTCGAGGCCTCGGCGCTGCGGGAGCACGGCCGCCTCTGCCCGGACCACGTCCCGGAGGTCTACCACTTCGACCGCGCCATGTCGCTCATCGGGATGCGCTACATCAAGCCGCCCCACATCATCCTCCGCAAGGGCCTCATCGCCGGCGTCGAGTACCCCCTCCTCGCCGAGCACATGGCAGACTACATGGCCAAGACCCTCTTCTTCACCTCCCTCCTCTACAACTCCACCACCGAGCACAAGAAGCAAGGTCGGGGCTGCTCTGCTGAATTCTTCTGCCTGTAGAAGGGGAAAAAGTGAAATTCATGGCATGTCTTGATGTGAATTGCAGTTGCTCGCTACTGCGAGAACGTGGAGATGTGCAGGCTCACGGAGCAGGTCGTGTTCTCGGACCCATATATGGTCTCCAAATACAATCGCTGGAACTCGCCTCTTCTCGACAAGGACGCCGAAGCTGTTCGGGAGGATGATGGGCTCAAGTTGGAGATTGCTGAACTGAAGTCGATGTAATCGGCTACCTCTGAATTTATGCAGATTGGTTGGTGCTGCGTATGTTGTGTTTCTTATCTGAATTTTGCACTGCAGGTTCATTGAGAGAGCGCAGGCTCTGATTCATGGAGATCTCCATACTGGTTCCATCATGGTGACCCCAGAATCCACTCAAGTGATTGATCCGGAGTTTGCCTTCTATGCGCCGATGGGTTACGACATTGGGGCCTTCTTGGGGAATCTGATTCTGGCCTACTTTGCACAGGATGGGCATGCTGATCAAACAAATGACCGTAAAGTATGTATCACAGTATTATGGCCTTTTAACCATGTCTTGCTGGCAGGAGTATTTTTTACTTTAATACTGTAGTAGAGTATGACATGCTGTTTTTACGGTAGGCCTTTTATGTTAACTAATACTATGTTTCTTTAATGCGCTCCTGTGTGATTACTGATTACCTTATCCACCATTTACTACTGTATTTATTTTGAAATTCTTTATTAGAATAAATGTTTGGAATATGGCTTTTTTGAAAGAAGGCTGATACCCTGCTTAAATATGATGCTCCTCTCTACTAGAAGAATGAGTAATTGATACTGTAGGATGATGAAGGTGCCGTAGCTGTCATATAGAGGAGGGTGGTTGGCTGAAAGAGTATATCACCTCAAATAATTGCCTTGTATGGAATAACCTGCCTTATTTTAAGTCCATAAGCATCCCTGGCATCTTCAGCATTGGCAGTTGCAGAAGTGTCAGTTCATACTATAACACATCCTTGAAGATATATTTGTTGTTGTCCCAGTAATAAGATAAGCGCTTTGACTGCCCACCTGTTGCAGGCTTACAAGCAATGGATATTGAAGACCATCGAAGAATCCTGGAATTTGTTCCAGCAGAAATTTTTGGGACTCTGGAATAAACACAAAGATGGAAATGGGGAGGCATACCTGCCTGCCATATACAACAACCCGGAGCTTTTGAGCGTTGTACAGAAGAAGTACATGACAGGTTTACTTCATGATAGTCTTGGATTTGGTTCGGCCAAAATGATCAGGTATTTACTTACTCAATTTCTGAATATATCAGTTATTTGTTGAATGTAATCTACTCCTGACTACGGTAATACATCAAAGCTTCTCTATAACTGAAATGACTCAGAGGTGTATTAAGCTAGTCCAATGCACAGGTTTCAGATTTCAGTTCTCATATGGCATCCTCTTTTCATAATGCTATGCAGTGACAAATAAGCACAAACAGCTTAGAAAATGTACCCTCTTAAGGACTAAAAATCTCATTTGACCCGGAAGCCAGCCTTAATGATTGCAGCACAGAACAAAAATTCATCAAATGTGCTTCAGGAATGCTATGCAGTTAAAAAAAGCATAATAGCTTTCCAAATGTACCCTGTTAAGAACTAAAATCACATTAAACATCGATTTCAGACTCCACATATGTTTGTGCCTTGTGGGTGATTCCGGACTCTGACTAAAATTCCCTCTACTTTTGTTGCCTATACTTTCTCTTCCCTGTGCAGGAGAATTGTTGGAATCGCTCATGTGGAGGATTTTGACTCAATCGAGGATGCCAGCAAGAGAGCGTCATGTGAGCGCCGTGCGCTTGATTGTGGCAAGGCAATCCTGAAGGGCCGACGCCAGTTTGAGAGCATCGAGCAAGTGATTGCACTTGTCCAGTCAGTAACTCATGACTAAGAAAACCAGCCGTCTGTTCGGCGTTTCCGGTTGAGGAGACCTCGTTTGATCGTTATCAGGACTGAGTACCGACGCTCGAGTATCGAGATGTGCTGCTCTTTGTAAACCATCCATGGGTCAGTGTGGCTTATGTGTATTGTGTAGTGGGCTGCCTTCAGAGATACCTATACTTGGGGGTCGAGAACATCATGTGTGTATTTCTAGTGTAAGGCAGGCTGCCTTGCAGCATAGCTGTGAGTTGAATAACAGAATGTACAATGTATCTCAACGTTGTACAATTATCCATAGATACAGGCGCGGTCGCCCCCAATAAAACCTGATCTGGGTAGGTTTTGCAAAGCAGATTGTTTGTACTGTAACACCTGTTGGTTGATGTTAGCCTGGCTAAACTACACATTCATTTGAGAAATAAAAAGAAGACCACAAAAAGGAACCAAGGATAAATATCAGCACATTCACGGGAAGCTGTCATGGATTCATATATAATACTACAGGTCTAGCCAACATAAATTCTGATAAACTTACTCATCTCCTCCCAAATATATGTGGACTTCAGAACAAGGCAGCATGATCTAAAGAACAGCAGTGTATATCACATAAATACATACATATATAAGGACAGCAATACATGCTCTCTGGTCAGGCGATCAGACATTTCCTCTGTTCTAACAGAAGAGCTTGATATGCTCAATGCAAGCGTCTCTCAGCTTGCCGCAACGATGCTGATCAGCTAGAGCTAACGTGGCCGCCACACTCTCGGCATCTAGACCCTTGCAGAGGATGGCCTCACACATCAGCTTGAACCTGTCCATGGCATACCTGTCTGCAGCCACAAGCAGATGCCTGATCATCTCCCTCTTGTCATGGCTGTCAAGGAGGTCATCCATTGCAGGCAATGAATCTGTGTATATGAAGTGAAGCAGTGCTCCGAAGACAGCGGGCTGCATGTCCACAACCTCAATGCACTGCTTCTCAGTGTTGCACACTGCCATTGGCCCGTAGAGCTCTGCTTCGAAGACCGGAGACCGCATCGCGAGCACGATCTTGTGTGCGTAGAAGGTCTCCCCACTGACATTGATCACCAAGTCCGCTCCTTTCTTCCCCTCAAGCAGCTTTGCAAGATTATTTGATAGGTCAGACGGCGGCACCTCGATCTCAGGCGTCTTGGTGGTGGCGGTCGCCACGGCCGGTATTTTCTTCAGGAGAACAGTCACATCGCACTCGATGACGATGCAGTCATCTTTGAGGTACGGGGATGCCTCCAGGAGGTCCCTCTTCATGAACAGGGATTGCCCCTTGACATGGTGGTTGTTCTTCCCGAATGAGTGGCGGGAGTCGAACGCCGGAAAGGACGATTACCGGGAGCAGATCAATGACGACAGCCCGGTGGTCTGGTTGGTGAGCTTCAGGTCGTAGAGAGCCCTCTCCACGGATTCCTTGCTCTGGAGCTCGACGCAGACCGAAATGTAGTCCTCGTTTGCGTCTCCGTCGGGGTAGTAGAGGATGCACCAGTCGTAGCCGCCGACGGCGAAGGTGGCAGATCGGATAAAGTAGCCGACGCCGAGGCCCTTGTGCAGCCTGTAGCCGGCGACCGTGAACACGTGCGTGCCCCGAGCCGTATCCGGGATGCACGCGGACGCCGTAGTCGTCGTAGTCGGCCTCTGCGGTGCCGCCATTGCCGGTGCTTGTGGGGAGGGGAATTAGGGCGGCGGCGGCGGGGAATATAGCAGGCCAAACGGGCCGGGCCAAACAGGCCGGCCCGCGAGCACGCCGGCACGGCCTGCTATAGGCCAGGCACGGCACGGGCTAAACGGGCCGTGCCCGGCACGCGGCACGCCTTGGGCCGTGCCTGGGCCTGGAGCCTGGGCACGCGGGCCGGCACAGCACGGCCCGTTTAATTTTTATATAATTTTCAGATTTTTTTTATATATTTATATCTAAATACAGCCCAATAGGCCTAAAAAACAGCCCAATGGGCTGAATATGTGCAGCCCAGCGTGCTAAACGGGCCATCGGGCCGGCCCGTTTACTTATCAGGCCGTGCCTGGGCCAAGGAGCAGCGCCCGTGGGCCGGCACGGCACGGCCCGGCTATTAAACGTGCCATGGCGGGCCGTGCCGGGCCAGGCACGATTAGCACAGGCTGGGCCGTGCCGTGCCGGGCCGGCCCGTTTGGCCAGGTATGCGGGGAATAGGGTATTTGGCAGCGACCTCAGCTCTCCTCTGCTCTGCTCTACAGCTCAGCTGGACTGAGGATGGGCTGCTACAAAGTTGGTCTTGCCCTGCTCGCTCACAAGCTACTAGAGATGCATGTCTGCCTGGAAAAAAAATCCCATAGTGAATAATAAAGCTGCATGTCTGCCTGAAAAAAAAAATCAAATCTCATAGTGAGAGAGTTGCAAAAAGTAAAAGCCTCCTGAAAGCATATACAACCAGACTTTGACAAATCTGAGACCCTTATGTCCGCAGACGCGCCGATGGACAACGCCGGGCAGGTTCTTATTTGTTCTTCAGTACAACCACACTCTTCATATATGAACATCCAAGTCCATGCTAATCCATACACATCCATCATATGACATAAATTTCGCACTAATTCAACAATTCAATAATACAAAATAAACAACAATTCAACAATTCATAACATGCCAACAACTCATACAATAGATAGGCGATACACGAACGATTCAAGCACCAACATTGTTGTGGTCGTTGATCTTCTCCTTCTGCGATCAACCACTTCTTTCCTTCTTCATCCAAGAAGCTTGTGTCTTGCAACATGATCCTCGACTCCCCTGTCCCTCTCGAAAACCTCAACTTTTCTCTCTTTCAAGCTCAACCCGTTCCAATATCGACGTCTTTTCAAGCTCCCATTTTTGCAATCTTGTCTTGCCTCACCAATTCTAGCTTGTCGCCTTCCATGTTCAACCTCTCTCGGTCGAACTCCATCTTCTCCCTTTGCACATTTATGAAAATCATGTACCTCTCCTCCTTGGCGGAAAAAATTGCCCGTCCAAGTGGCGGACATTTTGCTTGCCACGCCATCATGCGCGGCCTTGTCCTTCTCCCACTTGTTTCCCATCACCTGATTGTTTATCTTTGGAACATAGGGTTGTATGTCCATCCTACCATTTTCTTCTTCTTCGCCATCTAATCCAATTGGTTGGTTGGAGCTAGAGCCATCATTTTTCTTCATCTTCTTGGTGTCACTTTTGATGTCCTCAAGGACGGTTTGCCACTCTAGTTTCCCGTGTAAATTCATCCAACAATGGGACATATTGAATGCTTCTTCCTTACTTGATTGTACAGAGCCGCCACCAAAGTTGCATGGGATTGTACTCCAACGCCGCTTTGGTTCCGGTCATGGACTTGTTTGAGTAAACCAACAAACCTGCTAAAGTTATCTTGGAGGGTGGACCATCTATATTAGAGAGAGCATGCGCCGCGATCGCTAATGATTGAGTGTGGCACCACATAGTGTTTTTGCTCATGATAAAGTGATTTTTTTCCCTAATATTTGACGCCTTTTTGTTCGGTTCCACATCCATGCTAGTATTCAACCAACAAGCCATCTTCAAACTATGTGAATGCCGAACCTCTTGGCTTCACTACCTTCCTCTTTTTAGTGTGTCATGCTAGAGGATGAATTTTTATTATGAGAGGATGACTGTTTTATTTATAAGAGCATGCCATTTTTAGTATAAGACTAGATGTACCCTAGTTATTGCACATCTAAGTGACTCAATTAAACTAGAAATGAAAAGAAAAAATACAAAAGAAAATACTTGTACGATTATTCGCATACAATCAATGACATAGGATTTAGATGTGCAATATTTAGGTCATATCTAGATGTGCGTTAGCAAAACAGTTTTTTTATTTATAATAGGATGGGCATTTCAATTATTTGAAGATGTAATTTTTTTTATAATTTTTAAGAAGAAGCCAATTTTAATATTGAGAGGAGGCATTCTTTACTGCCATTTTTTGCACACAAGTTTTTCAGGTGATGATTAGGAACATGTCAACTATTGTGGCATTTTTTATTTTCTAATTATTTTTCATGGCATTATTCTCAAATACTCCCTCCGTCCCATAATGTAGGACGTTTTGACACTACATTAGTGTCAAAAAACGTCTTACATTATGAGACGGAGGGAGTATATATTTAGTGGGCCTCCACGGCCCTCCCCGCTTGCGAATGGGGATTGTAACTAAAGGTTCGCTACGACCGATGGTGGCTCCTATATGGGGGAACTCCTATTGGACGCATTCTGCGTCAAATAGCGACGTGACGCACGCATGAAAAGACCCGACTGGGCCGGCCCAATACAGCGAGCGTGCCTGTTTCCTTGTTCAGTAGCGCTGCTATGTTTTGTTAAAACAAAGGCAATGCGCCTGCAGTCCAGTCCGGCCAGGATTCGAACTCTAGACCTCCATGTTGAGTAGCAGGCGAGCTAACCAATTGACCTATCAACTGTTCGTGCTAAAACGTGAAGCGTCCAAGTATAAGAACTAATACCAACGAAGAATCTGGACAACTTTTATAATTTTTTTCAAACCTTCCTTCGAAATTGTTAATTATTTTTACAAACGAGCACTGTTTCAAAAATATGATACAAAATGTAACAACTCACACTTATTTTCAAATTTCAAAAAACAAAAAGTAAAGTAGTGAACATTTTAAACAGATTTGCTTTTGAAAGTCCTAAATTCTGAACATTTTTAAAATTGCCAACACTTTTTGACAAAATCCCAAATATTTGTTCCAAAATTTGAGTAATTTTTTGAACGTACGTTTTTTCAAAAAATGTGAACAAATTCTATGAAAACGAACAAATTTTAAATTTCCCAAACATTTTACGAAAACATGAACATTTTTGGAATTTGAGAACAATTTTTCAAAGCACGAATGATTTTTGAATCTTGAGAACAAATTTGGAAGCGCGAACTATTTTTTAAAGCACGGACATTTTTTGAATCTTGAGAACAAATTTTTAAATGGAGAACAGTTTTGAAAAATCCCGAACAAATTTGGAAGCATGAACAATTTTGTAAAGCATGAACATTTTTTGAATCTTGAGAACAAATTCTGAAACAGTGAACAATTTTGAAAAATCCCGGACAAATTTGGAAGAGCGAACATTTTTTGAATATGTGCACCAAAAGTTGAAATCTGGTACATATTCTAAATTTCGAAAGTTTTGAACTTTTTTGGGTAGCGAGAACAATTTTTGAATTTTGAGAACATCTTTTCAAAAACTGAACATTTTTTTAAACATGAACAAAACTTTAAAAATTCGATATTTTTTGGATCAAAGAGAAGAAAAGAAAAAGAAATAAAAAAGAAAATCCTAAACATTTTGTAAAACTGCGAATATGTTCTGAATAAGACAAGAAAAATAAAAATAATAAAAAAAAACAAAAACGAAAAAAAATGCTAACATTTTTTATACAGGTGAACATTTTTTCTAATGCTTCAAACATTTTTTGAAAGTGCGAACATTTTCTATACAGGTGAACATTTTTCAGCTGCGTAAACTGAACATGATTTAAAAAATAAGAACATTTTTTGAAAAAATTGAAAAACAAGAACATTTTTTAATACATGAAGAAAAATTTGAAAAATAAGAACATTTTTTGAAATTTGTGAACAACTTTTTTAAACCAGGCATTTTTTGAAATCCATGCCATTATTTTTCAAATTTCTCAAAAAATGAACAAAAATAATTCGAACAATTTTTGAAAAAACAGGAACATTTTCTGAAAATTCGGAACAAAAATTTGAAAACAGGAACATTTTTTGAATTTATGAACAAATTTTGTGAAATGGGAACATTTTTTGAATTTTTGAACAAAATCTAAAAAACAGGAAAAAAATTGAAATCGGATTTATTTTTTATGAAAATAAACTTGAAAAGAAAAAAGGAAACAGAAAAGAAACAGAAAAAATTAAAAAATAAAAAGAAGAGAAATAGAAAAACGAAAAACGAAAAAGAAACTGAAAAAGAAAAAGCCGGTTCAGGAACCTTCTAGAAGGTTCCCAAAACCGGAAAAAACCGGCTGAAAACATCATAGAAGGTTCCCCAAACCGGTTTGCGCTGTAACGCTAAACGGCCGGCCCACTCGGTCGCTCGCTGGCACCTGCCTTGTGCGAAGCGTCGACTACTTGCCGCAGTGAGCGGCAAGTAGGATTTTCCCCTATATGGTGCGTAGGTACCCCTCAAAAAATATGCCGAGTATGCCGCTGGCAAGCGTGGTAGCGTCGTACCCTCCCTCCCGCATGGGTGTAGTTATGAGCTGTGCCATTTTCTGCTTTTTCATTTTCTCGTTTTTCTTTTTTTTTCTTTTTTTTCTTTTTTATTTTATTTTCTACTTTTTCACTTTTAGTGAACATTTTTTTGTTCATAGAATTAAATAAATGTTCATCAATTAGAAAAATGGTGGTCAAATTCTAAATTTATTTATCGGAATTAAAAAATGTTCATCAAATTAAAAAATTAGTCATCAAATACGAAATTTGTTCATTAGTTTTTCAAACATGTTCATCAAATACAAAATTTGTTCATCCTTTTTGTCAAAAAATGTTCTTGAATACAAATTTTGTTTATCAAGTTAAACAAAATTTTCATTGAATTCAAAATTTCTTCGTAAATTCAAAAATGTTAATCATTATTTAAAATGCTCATAAAAAATTGTACATCAGAATAAAAAAATGTTCATTAACATTAAAAAATTACCACTCTTTCAAAATCTTGGTCGTTTTTTGAAATTATGAACATTTCTTTCAATCAGTGAACTTTTTTTGAATACATGAGTATTTGTTCAATACATGAACATTTTTTTTTCAAAATCATGATTTTTTTCATAAAACATGAAAATTTATGATTTCTGATTTTTTTTCCCTTTCCAAACTTAACTTCTTTTTTTTGAAATTTAGAGATTTTGAAAAAAATTATGAACAATCTCTTCATTGATATTCAATCACTTTGGGTTTGTAGGTGTTTGAGTTTGGGTTTTTCCCCACTTGATGATTTTCGCTCAAAGTCCTCGGAGGATGGGATGCTATCAGTGACAAGTGTCAGTTTCTCTCGGAACAGCCAACCAACTAGTGGTTGTATGGGGTGGCTATTTATAGCCTAGGGAGCAGCCCGACATAATAAGACATGAATGCCCTTCATTGATATGACCATTAGGTGGGTAGATACTTTGGGACAGCTGGCGCATAGCACATCAATGGTCGGATATTTGATCAATAAAATTCCTCAGGGCTATCATGTTCCTCAGCAGTCCGCACTGGTGAATTCCTAACTCCTCAGTCATAAAAAATTTCTCAGAGACAGAGTGTCACTGAAGGAATTGACTGAAGTGTATGAGATTTTCAATGGCTTCACTCGAAAGGATTGAGTAGTTGTAGGATTTTGAGATGAGCATCACTCGGAAACTTTTCCTTAGTTTTACCTCGACCCCCTTTAACAGTGCGGTGTTTCCTATGACTCAAGAAAGAGAAAATGAAACTACGAAAACAAAAGTCTTCACGCTTCATAATCTTCGCATGAATATCAAGTCTTCAAAGTCACACCAATTTATTCACTTTCAAAGTCTTCAAGAAAACTAAAGTCTTCAGTTGAAGACATTCATTTTTAGGGGTCGACTTTCATCGTAAATATCAAACTCCTCATAGACCTATAGACCCGTGTACACTCACAAATACATTAGTCTCTTAACCTATAAGTTTTCAATACAGCAAAATCACTAAAGGGACACTAGATGCACTTACATTTATTTTAAAGAGGAAAACGTAAAAACAGGAAAAAAACGAAAAACAAAAGAAATAAAAAACGGGGCGCGTGGGAGGGAGGTGGTGCGTGCCTGAGGTGCTCCTATTCGCCAGCGCCTCACTCGCCCAATAGGAGCACCCATGACAGATCCCATCCCGCGAACTATTTATTTCGACACGGTATGAGAAACACCCCGCGTGAACGCAAAACACCTCGTGTGGACACCACGCCATGCAGGCCCTTTAGCTAGGCCTTCTGGCCCAATACAATTCCCTTTGTAGAAAAAATAAAAAATGTCAAAAACTATCCAAAAACAAAATAATTTACAATTTTATTTTATTGTATGACATACGAAGTGAGTATCACCACGTAGTGTAGAAAATTTCGTTGACGTATTATATACGAAAAAGTCAATATTTAGATTACCAAAAAATATTGTTCATAATAAGAATAGATGCCAAAATGTAGAGAGACCTCACATTCTATGCTGTCACTTGTGTTTTTGGGCTTGTTGAGCTGTGCCCTCAGCAGAACCTATTTGTACCTTGCGTTGTGCTACTTCGTGTGCGGCATGTGTGTGTGCGCGGGCGCGCGCGTTTGTTGTTTGACCTTTGTTGGACCTTGTGGCTTCGGTGGTTTGCTTTATATATAAAGCAGAGCGAAAGGCTTTTTGGGTAATGTAGAGAGACAAAACTTGTACATAAATTGCCATGATGTAGATCAAATAAAAAACACAAACAGTGGAAGTTTCCCACCATAGTGGGCGTAATTGTTTAAAAACAAATTCGCATTATGCAGATGACATGCATGAAAATCACAAAATACAATGCATGAGAACCTACAAAAATGTCATATCTTAAAAGCAAGAAAACAACTTATCAAAAACATGAAAATGGTCATTATGTTTGAACCTATTTTTCCATTGTTTTGTGAAAAATGATGCCAAAAAAGTCCATAAAGTTGTAGTTCCAGACCATGGCATTTTAAGTTCTCAATTGACATGAAAAAAATGTGAAAATTTTCATGAAAAAGATATCTTTTCTGGGATGTACAAAAGTAATTTGCCATGGTATACAAACATAATTACCATGATTTTTTCAACAACAAAATTGCCATGTTGCAAAAAAATATCCAAAAATAGAAAATTACGATGGTGTATAAGTTAATAAATGCATTGGCGTTGAGAAAACAAATTTAGCATGGTCCAGAACAAAACAAAAATGCCATGGTCCAATGCAAACATTAAATTTTTCATAGACCAAAATAATTAGTTTGCCATGTCTAAAGAGGAACAGAATTGACATAGTCAAAAAAATGATTTGCCATGATTAAACTATAAAATTTGTCAGTAGATAAAAGATGTTTGCCATGATGAAAAACTAAAACATGATACCATGGGTTGTTTAAGTAGATTTTGCTAAAGCTAACAAGGGGAAAATCAAATTTTAAAGGTGCCATGGTGAAAAACAACTTGAGTAACCATGGCAACAATCTTCAAATGGACATGGCAAAGACACTACAAAAGTTGGCATCATGGCAACATATGCTTTTAGTTTGCCATGGCATAAAATTAAAATATGGGTTTACTTGAAATTTCCATGTAAAAATAGAATGAACAGTATGGACACATAATTGTGAAAATAAATTGCCATGCAGATTTATATTAAAATTTGGCATGGTATTTCAATCAGCAGTGCCATGTTTTGCTTGAGAAATTTACCGTGTATGTAAACTTACACAAAATTGTCATGGCAACTGCATATTAAAAAATTCTCATGGTGTTTTTGTCAAAATAGCCATCCTTTGTATGGAAATTGCCATGGAAAATAGAATGAACAAAATTCCTTGGCTGATTCAAAGTAAAATTTACCTTGGTATTCCCCCTAGGAAATGACAAAACAATTTGCCATGGCAAAAATGTGTTTTGACTTGCTATCTGGCTATAGTATTGGTTGAAAAAATCCCATCAATGGTCCAATTCAAAAAAAAGAATGTCAGCATTTGCCATAGTTGAACTGCAATGGTACAGAGAACTTGCCATGGTATCTACAATACAAATTCCATGGTTAATATTTTTTTTTGCCCTAGCCCGATTCAAAAAAGAATGTGTGCATTTGCCATGCGAACATGGAATCACGCGTCGGTTTGGACGCCACTTCTATAAAACTGTTTTCATGGCAACAACAAAAACATGTTGCCATGGTTACTTGAGATAATCATTTTTTGCCATGGAAACTTAAAAAGCATGCTGCCATGCTTAGCATCTAAATTTGCCATGATGGTAAATTTATTTTATGTTTGACATGTTGGGAATTTTTTTGTAAAATCGCCATGATTCATGTGAAACAGTTTACCAAGAAGCTAATGCAATTTTTTCTCACTAATTTGACATGATACCAAAAAACAAACTACATGCTACCATGATGAAACTTGAAAAAGCATGCTTCCAAGTAGAATTCACCCTTGTGGCATTTTTCAACATTGTTTTGCAAAGGCAATACTCTTGCATGTTTTTCATATTTTCTGTGAGAATATCAATATGAATTGTTAGGGATAACAAAGAGATACTTTCAATTGGCTATGAAAAAAAATATACAACAGGCTACTGCTGAACATCAATTAGCTCTGCTCATAGGTGTGGGTTGTGTTGGGGAACGTAGTAATTTCAAAAAAAATTCCTACGCACACGCAAGATCATGGTGATGCATAGCAACGAGAGGGGAGAGTGTTGTCCACGTACCCTCAAAGACCGTAAGCGGAAGTGTTATGACAACGCGGTTGATGTAGTCGTACGTCTTCACGATCCGACCGATCCAAGTACCGAACGTACGGCACCTCCGGGTTTAGCACACGTTCAGCTCGATGACGATCCCCGGACTCCGATCTAGCAGGGTTTCGGGGATGAGTTCCGTCAGCACGACGGCGTGGTGACGATGATGATGTTCTACCGACGTAGGGCTTCGCCTAAGCACCACAACGATATGACCGAGGTGGAATATGGTGGAGGGGGGCACCGCACACGGCTAAGGAACGATCATGAAGATCAACTTGTGTGTCTAGAGGTGCCCCCCTGCCCCCGTATATAAAGGAGCCAAGGAGGAGGGGGCGGCCGGCCAAGGAGCGTGCGCCAAGGGGGAGTCCTACTCCCATCGGGAGTAGGACTCCCTTCTTTCCTAGTTGGAGAAGGAGAAAGGGGGAAGGAGGAGGAAGAGGAGAAGGAAAGGGGGGCGGGCGCCGCCCCCCTCTCCTTGTCCTATTCGGACTAGGGAGGGGAGGGGGCGCAGCCCACCTCTTGCCTCCTCTCCTCTTCTCCCTTAGAGCCCATGAAGGCCCAATAACCCCCGGGAGGGTTCCGGTAACCCCCCGGTGCTCCGGTAAAATCCCGATTTCACCCGGAACCATTTCGATATCCAAATATAGGCTTCCAATATATCAATCTTTATGTCTCGACCATTTTGAGACTCCTCGTCATGTCCGTGATCACATCCGGGACTCCGAACAACCTTCGGTACATCAAAACTTATAAACTCATAATAAAACTGTCATCGTAACGTTAAGCGTGCGGACCCTACGGGTTCGAGAACTATGTAGACATGACCTAGAACTATTCTCGGTCAATAACCAATAGTGGAATCTGGATGCTCATATTGGCTCCTACATATTCTACGAAGATCTTTATCGGTCAAACTGCATAACAACATACGTTGTTCCCTTTGTCATCGATATGTTACTTGGCCGAGATTCGATCGTCGGTATCCAATACCTAGTTCAATCTCGTTACCGGCAAATCTCTTTACTCGTTACGTAATGCATCATTCCGTAACTAACTCATTAGCTATATTGCTTGCAAGGCTTATAGTGATGTGCATTACCGAGAGGGCCCAGAGATACCTCTCCGACATTCGGAGTGACAAAACCTAATCTCGAAATACGCCAACCCAACATGTACCTTCAGAGACACCTGTAGAGCTCCTTTATAATCACCCAGTTACGTTGTGACGTTTGGTAGCACACAAAGTGTTCCTCCGGTAAACGGGAGTTGCATAATCTCATAGTTACAGGAACATGTATAAGTCATGAAGAAAGCAATAGCAACATACTAAACGATCAAGTGCTAGGCTAACGGAATGGGTCATGTCAATCACATCATTCTCCTAATGATGTGATCCCTTTAATCAAATGACAACACATGTCTATGGTTAGGAAACATAACCATCTTTGATTAATGAGCTAGTCATGTAGAGGCATACTAGTGACGTTATGTTTGTCTATGTATTCACACATGTATCATGTTTCCGGTTAATACAATTCTAGCATGAATAATAAACATTTATCATGATATAAGGAAATAAATAATAACTTTATTATTGCCTCTAGGGCATATTTCCTCCAGTCTCCCACTTGCACTAGAGTCAATAATCTAGTTCACATCACTATGTGATTTAACACCAATATTCACATCTGTATGTGATTAAGACCCATAGTTCACATCGTCATGTGACCAACACCCAAAGGGTTTACTAGAGTTAATAATCTAGCTCACATCGCTATGTGATTAACACCCAAAGAGTACAAAGGTATGATCATGTTTTGTTCGTGTGAGAAATTTAGTCAACGGGTCTGTCACATACAAAGCCGTATGTATTTTGCAAATATTCTATGTCTTCAATGCTCTGCATGAAGCTACTCTAGCTTAATTGCTCCCACTTTCAATATGTATCCAGATTGAGACTTAGAGTCATCTGGATCAGTGTAAAAGTTTGCACCGATGTAACTTTTACAACGAACTCTTTTATCACCTCCATAATCGAGAAACATCTCCTTAGTCCTCACTAAGGATATTCTTGACCGCTGTCCAGTGATCTACTATTAGATCAAAATTGTATTCCTTTGCCAAACTCAGAGCAAAGTATACAATATGTCTGGTTCACAGCATAGCATACTTTATAGAACCTATGACTGAGGCATAGGGAATGACTTTTCATTCTCTTTCTATTTTCTGCCATGGTCGGGTCTTGAGTCTTACTCAACTTCACACCTTGCAACACAGGCAAGAACTCCTTCTTTGACTGTTCCATTTTGAACTATTTCAAAAATTTATCAAGGTATGTACTCATTGAAAAATCTTATCAAGCGTCTTGATCTATCTATATAGATCTTGGTGCTCAATGTGTAAGCAGCTTCACCGAGGTCTTTCTTTGAAAAACTCTTATTCAAGTATCCTTTCATGCTATCCAGAATTTCTATATCATTTCCAATCAACAATATGTCATCCACATATAATATTAGAAATGCTACAGAGCTCCCACTCACTTTCTTGTAAATACAGGCTTCTCAAAAAGTCTGTATAAAACCATATGCTTTGATCAACTCATCAAAGCGTATATTCCAACTCCGAGAGGCTTGCACCAGTCCATAAATGGATCGCTGGAGATTGCAAACTTTGTTAGCACCTTTAGGATTGACAAAACCTTCTGGTTGCATCATATACAACTCTTCTTTAATAAATCCATTAAGGAATGCAGTTTTGATATCCTTTTGCCAGATTTCATAAAATGTGGCAATTGCTAACATGATTCAAACAGACTTAAGCATCGCTACAGTTGAGAAAATCTCATTGTAGTCAACACCTTGAACTTGTCGAAAACCTTTTTGCGACAAGTCGAGATTTGTAGATAGTAACACTACTATCAGCATCTGTCTTCCTCTTGAAGATCCATTTATACAATATGGCTTGCCGATCATCGGGCAAATCCACCAAAGTCCACACTTTGTTCTCATACATGGATCCCATCTCAGATTTCATGGCCTCAAGCCATTTCGTGGAATCTGGGCTCATCATCACTTCCTCATAGTTCGTAGGTTCATCATGGTCTAGTAACATGACTTCCAGAACAGGATTACCGTACCACTCTGGTGCGGACTATACTTTGGAAGACCTACGAGGTTTTGTAGTAACTTGATCTGAAGTTTCATGATCATCATCATTAGCTTCCTCGCTAATTGGTGTAGGAATCACTGGAACTGATTTCTGTGATGAACTACTTTCCAATTCGGGTACAAATTACCTTATCAAGCTCTTACTTTCCTCCCACTCACTTCTTTCGAGAGAAACTCCTTCTCTAGAAAGGATCCATTCTTAGCAACGAATGTTTTGCCTTCGGATCTGTGATAGAAGGAGTACCCAACAGTTTCCTTTGGGTATTCTATGAAGGCGCACTTCTCTGATTTGGGTTCGAGCTTATCAGGTTGAAAAACTTTTTCATATAAGCATCGCAACTCCAAACTTTCAGAAACGACAGCTTAGGTTTACTGTTAAACCATAGTTCATACGGTGTCGTCTCAATGGATTTAGATGGTGCCCTATTAAACGTGAATGCAGCTGTCTCTAATGCATAACCCCAAAACGATAGTGGTAAACTGATAAGAGATATCATAGATCGCACCATATCTAGTAAAGTACGATTACGACGTTCGGACACACCATTACATTGTGGTGTTCCAGGTGGCGTGAGTTTGTGAAACTATTCCACATTGTTTTAATTGAAGACCCAACTCGTAACTCAAAATTTGTCTCCGCGATCAAATCACAGAAACTTTATTTTCTTGTTACGATGATTCTCCACTTCACTCTGAAATTCTTTGAACTTTTCAAATGTTTCAAACTTGTGCTTCATTAAGTAGATATACTCATATCTGCTCAAATCATCTTTGTGAAGGTCAGAAAATAACGATACCTGCCACGAGCATCAATACTCATTGGATCGCATACATCGGTATGTATTATTTCCAACAAGTCAGTAGCTCGTTCTATTGTTCTGAAGAACAGAGTTTTAGTCATCTTGCCCAAAAGGCACGGTTCGCAAGCATCAAATGATTCATAACCAAGTGATTCCGAAAATCCATCTTTTGGAGTTTCTTCATGCGCTTTACACCGATATGACCCAAACGGCAGTGCCACAAATAAGTTGCACTATCATTATAAACTTTGCATCTTTTGGCATCAATATTATGAACATGTGTATCACTACGATCGAGATCCAACAAACTATTTTCATTGGGTGTATGACCATCGAAGGTTTTATTCATGTAAACAGAACAACAATTATTCTTTGACTTTAAATGAATAACCGTTTTGCAATAAACATGATCAAATCATATTCATGCTCAACACAAATGCAAAATAACATTTATTTAGGTTTATCACTAATCTCGAAAGTATAGGGAGTGTGCGATGATGATCATATCAATCTTGGAACCACTTCCAACATACATCGTCACTTCACCCTCAACTAGTCTCTGTTTATTCTGTATCTCCTGTTTTGAGTTACTAATTTTTTAGCAACCAAACAAGTATCAAATACTCAGGGGCTACTATAAACACTAGTAAGGTACACATCAATAACCTGTATATCAAATATACCCTTGTTCACTTTTCCATCCTTCTTATCCACCAAATATTCAGGGTATTTCCGTTTCCAATGACCATTTCCTTTGCAGTGTAAGCACTCAGTTTCAGGCTTTGGTTCAGCTTTGGGCTTCTTCGTGGGAGAGACAACTTGCTTGTCATTCTAGTTGAAGTTCCTTTCTTTCCCTTTTCCCTTTTCTTGAAACTAGTGATCTTGTCAATCATCAACACTTGATGCTCTTTCTTGATTTCTACCTTCGTCGATTTCAACATCACGAAGAGCTTGGGAATCGTTTTCGTCATCCCTTGCATACTATAGTTCATCACAAAGTTCTACTAACTTGGTGATGGTGACTAGAGAATTCTGTCAATCACTATCTTATCTGGAAGATTAACTCCCACTTGATTCAAGCGATTGAAGTACCCAGACAATCTGAGCACATGCTCACTAGTTGAGCGATTCTCCTCCATCTTTTAGCTATAGAACTTGTTGGAGACTTCATATCTCTCAACTCGGGTATTTGCTAGAAATATTAACTTCAACTCCTGGAACATCTCATATGGTCCGTTCAATGAAGTCCCGATTCTAAGCCGTTAAGCATGGTGCACTAAACTATCAAGTAGTCATCATATTGAGCTAGCCAAAACGTTCATAACGTCTGCATCTGCTCCTGCAATAGGTCTGTCACCTAGCGGTGCATTAAGGACATAATTCTTCTGTGCAGCAATGAGGATAAACCTCAGATCACGAATCCAATCCGCATCATTGCTACTAACATTTTTCAACATAGTTTTTCTCTAGGAACATATCAAAATTAACATATGAAAGCAACAACGCAAGCTATTGATCTACAACATAATTTGCAAAATACTACCAGGACTAAGTTCATGATAAACTTAAGTTCAATTAATCATATTACTAAAGAACTCCCACTTAGATAGACATCCCTCTAATCCTCTAAGTGATCACGGATCCAAATCAACTAAACCATGTCCGATCATCACGTGAGATGGAGTAGTTTTCAATGGTGAACATCACTATGTTGATCATATCTACTATATGATTCACGTTCGACCTTTCGGTCTCCGTGTTCCGAGGCCATATCTGTTATATGCTAGGCTCGTCAAGTTTAACCTGAGTATTCTGCGTGTGCAACTGTTTTGCACCCGTTGTATTTGAACGTAGAGCCTATCACACCCGACCATCACGTGGTGTCTCAGCACGAAGAACTTTCGCAACGGTGCATACTCAGGGAGAACACTTCTTGATACTTTTTAGTGAGAGATCATCTTAAAATGCAACCGTCAATCAAAGCAAGATAAGATGCATAAAGGATAAACATCACATGCAATCAATATAAGTGATACGATATGGCCATCATCATCTTGTGCTTGTGATCTCCATCTCCGAAGCACCGTCGTGATCACCATCGTCACCGGCGCGACTGTTGGGGAACGTAGCAGAAATTCAAAATTTTCCTACGTGTCACCAAGATCTATCTATGAAGATACCAGCAACGAGGGGAAGGAGAGTGCATCTACATACCCTTGTAGATCGCTAAGCGGAAGTGTTCAAGAGAACGGGGTGGAAGGAGTCGTACTCATCGTGATCCAAATCACCGGAGATCCTAGTGCCGAACGGACGGCACCTCCGCGTTCAACACACGTACAGCCCGGTGACGTCTCCCATGCCTTGATCCAGCAAGGAGAGAGGGAGAGGTCGAGGAAGACTCCATCCAGCAGCAGCACAACGGCGTGGTGGTGGTGGAGGAGCGTGGCAATCCTGTAGGGCTTCGCCAAGCACCGCGGGAGAGGAGGAGTACTTGGGAGAGGGGGAGGGCTGCGCCAGAACTTGTGGTGCGGCTGCCCTCCCACCCCCCACATATCTATAGGGGCAAGGAAGAGGGGGGCCGGCCCCCTCAGATCCAATCTGAGGAGGGGGCGGCGGCCAAGGGGGGGAGGAGTGCCTCCCAAGTCAAGTGGAGGCCCTCCCCCCTTAGGGTTTTCTCTCTCCCATGCGCATGGGCCTTGGGGGGCTGGTGCCCCTGGCCCATTAAGGCTAGGGTGCACCCCTACAGCCCATGCTACTGTATTGGACGTGGTGGAACAATTTCCGGACCTCCGGACCCCTCCGGAATCCTCCGGAACCTTCTGGAAGCTTCCCGGTACAATACTGAAAAAACCCAAACTTTTTCCGGAACCCGAACAACAACTTTCCATATATAAATCTTTACCTCCGGACCATTCCGGAACTCCTCGTGATGTCCAGGATCTCATCCAGGACTCCGAACAACATTCGGTAACCACATACAAACTTCCTTTATAACCCTAGCGTCATCGAACCTTAAGTGTGTAGACCCTACGGGTTCGGGAACCATGCAGACATGACCGAGACGTTCTCCGATCAATAACCAAAAGCGGGATATGGATACCCATGTTGGCTCCCACATGTTCCATGATGATCTCATCGGATGAACCACGATGTCAAGGACTCAATCAATCCCGTATACAATTTCCTTTGTCTAGCGGTATTATACTTGCCCGAGATTCGATCGTCGGTATACCGATACCTTGTTCAATCTCGTTACCGGCAAGTCTCTTTACTCGTTCCGTAACACATCATCCCGTGATCAACCCCTTGGTCACATTGTGCACATTATGATGATGTCCTACCGAGTGGGCCCAGAGATACCTCTCCGTCACACGGAGTGACAAATCCCAGTCTCGATTCGTGCCAACCCAACAGACACTTTCGGAGATACCTGTAGTGCACCTTTATAGCCACCTAGTTACGTTGTGATGTTTGGTACACCCAAAGCATTCCTACGGTATCCGGGAGTTGCACAATCTCATGGTCTAAGGAAAAGATACTTGTCATTAGAAAAGCTTTAGCATACGAACCACGATCTTTGTGCTAGGCTTAGGATTGGGTCTTGTCCATCACATCATTCTGCTAATGATGTGATCTCGTTATCAACGACATCCAATGTCCATGGTCAGGAAACTGTAACCATCTATTGATCAACGAGCTAGTCAACTAGAGGCTTACTAGGGACATGGTGTTGTCTATGTACCCACACATGTATCTGAGTTTCCTATCAATACAATTATAGCATGGATAATAAACGATTATCATGAACAAGGAAATATAATAATAACTAATTTATTATTGCCTCTAAGGCATATTTCCAACAGTCTCCCACTTGCACTAGAGTCAATAATCTAGTTCACATCGCCATGTGATTAACACTCACAGGTCACATCGCCATGTGACCAACATCCAAAGAGTTTACTTGTGTCATTAAGCTAGTTCACATCATCATGTGATTAAGACTCAATGAGTTCTGGGGTTTGATCATGTTTTGCTTGTGAGAGAGGTTTTAGCCAATGGGTCTGCAACATTCAGATCCGTATGTACTTCGAAAATCTCTAGGTCATATTGTAAATGCTGCTTCCACGCTCCACTTGGAGCTATTCCAAATGGTTGCTCCACTATACGTATTCGGTTTGCTACTCAGAGTCATTCGGATAGGTGTTAAAGCTTGCATCGACGTAACCCTTTACGCTGAACTCTTTATCACCTCCATAATCGAGAAACATGTCCTTATTTACTCCAAGGACAATTTTGACCGCTGTCCAATGATCCTGGATCATTCTTGTACCCCTTGACTGACTCATGGCAAGGCACACTTCCGGTGCGGTACACAACATAGCATACTATAGAGCCTACGTCTGAAACATAGGGGACGACCTTCGTCCTTTCTCTCTTTTCTTGCATGGTCGAGCTTTAAGTCTTGACTTCATACCTTACATATCAGGCAAGAACTCCTTCTTTGACTGATCCATCTTGAACACCTTCAAGATCATGTCAAGGTATATGCTCATTTGAAAGTACCATTAAGCGGTTTTTGATCTATCCTCATAGATCTTGATGCTCAATGTTCAAGTAGCTTAAACCAGGTTTTCACTTGAAAAACACTTTTCAAATAACCCTATATGCTTTACAGAAATTCTACATCATTTCTGATCAACAATATGTCAACAACATATACTCATCAGAAATTCTATAGTGCTCCCACTCACTTCTTTGGAAATACAAGTTTCTCGTAAACTTTGTATAAACCCAAAATCTTTGATCATCTTATCAAAGTGTATATTCCAACTCCGAGATGCTTACTCCAGTCCATGGAAGGATCGCTGGAGCTAGCATACCTTTTAGCATCCTTAGGATCGACAAAACCTTTCTGATTGTATCACATACAACCTTTCCTTACGAAGACTAGTAAGGAAACTCGTTTTGACATCCATCTGCCAGATTTCATAAATGCAGCTAATGCTAACATGATTCCGACGGACTTAAGCATTGCTACGGATGAGAAGATCTCATCGTAGTCAACTCCTTGAACTTGTGAAAAACTCTTCGCCACAAGTCGAGCTTCATAGACGATGATATTACCGTCCATGTCCGTCTTCTTCTTAAAGATCCATTTATCTTAATGGATTGCCGATCATCGGGCAAGTCCACCAAAGTCCATGCTTTGTTCTGATACATGGATCCTATCTCGGATTTCATGGATTCTAACCATTTGTCGGAATATGGGCCCACCATCGCTTCTCCATAGCTCGTAGGTTCATTGTTGTCTAGCAACATGACCTTCAAGACAGGATTACTGTACCACTCTGAAGTAGTACACATCCTTGTCACCCTACGAGGTACGGTAGTGACTTGATCCGAAACTTCATGATCACTATCATAAGCTTCTACTTCAATTGGTGTAGGCGCCACAGGAACAACTTCCCGTGCCCTGCTACACACTAGTTGAAGTGACGGTTCAATAACCTCATCAAGTCTCCACCATGCTCCCACTCAACTTTCTGAGACAAACTTTTCTCGAGAAAGGACCCGATTCAAGAAACAATCCCTATTGCTTTCAGATCTGAATTAGGAGGTATACCCAACTATTTTGGGTGTCCTATGAAGATGCATTTTATCCGCTTTGGGTTCAAGCTTATCAACCTGAAACTTTTTCACATAAGCATCGCAGCCCCAAACTTTTAAGAAACGATAACTTAGGTTTCTCAAACCATAGTTCAAACGGTGTCGTCTCAACGGAATTACGTGGTGCCCTATTTAAAGTGAATGCGGTTGTCTCTAATGCCTAACCCATAAACGATAGTGGTAATTCGATTAGAGACATCATGGTACGCACCATATCCAATAGGGTGCAACTATGATGTTCGGACACACCATCACACCATGGTGTTCCAGGCGGTATTAGTTGTGAAACGATTTCCACAACGTCTGAATTGCATACCAAACTCATAACTCAGATACTCATCTCTATGATCATATCATAGACATTTTATCCTCTTGTCACGATGATCTTCAACTTCACTCTGAAATTACTTGAACCATTCAATAATTCAGACTTGCGTTTCATCAAGTAAATATACTCAGTATCTACTCAAATCATCCGTGAAGTAATAACATAACGATATCCACTGCGTGCCTCAGCACTCATTGGACTGCACACATCAAAATGTGTTACTTCCAACAAGTTGCTATTTTGTTCCATCTTACTGAAAACGAGGCTTTTCAGTCATCTTGCCCACGTGGTATGATTTGCATATCTCAAGTGATTCAAAATCAAGTGAGTCCAAACGATCCATCTTGAATGGAGTTTCTTCATGCGTATACACCAATAGACATGGTTCGCATATCTCAAACTTTTCAAAAACGAGTGAGTCCAAAGATCCATCAACATGGAGCTTCTTCATGCGTTTTATACCAATATGACTTACATGGCAGTGCCACAAGTGAGTGGTACTATCATTACTATCTTATATCTTTTGGCATGAAACTGTGTATCACTACGATCGAGATTCAATAAACCATTCATTTTGGGTGCAAGACCATTGAAGGTATTATTCAAATAAACAGAGTAACCATTATTCTCCTTAAATGAATAACCGTATTGCGATAGACATAATCCAATCATGTCTATGCTCAACGCAAACACCAAACTCGATGGTAGAGGGAGCGTGAGATGCTTGATCACATCAAGATCGGAAAATACTTCCAACACATATCGTCAACTCACCTTTAGCTAGTCTCTGTTTATTCCATAGCTTTTATTTCGAGTTACTAACACATAGCAACCGAACCGGTATCTAATACCCTGGTGCTACTTGGAGTACTAGTAAAGTACACATTAACATAATGTATATCCAATATACTTCTATCGACCTTGCCAACCTTCTTATCTACCAAGTATCTAGGGTAATTCTGCTCCAGTGGTTGTTCCCCTTATTACAGAAGCACTTAGTCTCGGGTTTGGGTTCAACCTTGGGTTTCTTCACTAGAGCAGCAACTGATTTGCCGTTTCATGAAGTATCCCTTCTTGCCCTTGCCCTTCTTGAAACTAGTGGTTTCACCAACCATCAACAATTGATGCTCCTTCTTGATTTCTACTTTCGCGGTGTCAAACATCGGGAATACCTCAAGGATCATCATATCTATCCCTGATATGTTATAGTTCATCACGAAGCTCTAGCAGCTTGGTGGCAATGACTTTGGAGAAACATCACTATCTCATCTGGAAGATCAACTCCCACTCGATTCAAGTGATCATTGCACTCAGACAATCTGAGCACAAGCTCAACGATTGAGCTTTTCTCCCTTAGTTTGCAGGCTAAGAAAATTGTCGGAGGTCTTATACCTCTTGACGTGGGCACGAGCCTGAAATCCCAATTTCAGCCCTCGAAAACATCTCATATGTTCCGCGATGTTTCGAAAACGTCTTTGGTGCCTCAACTCTAAACCGTTTAACTGAACTATCACGTAGTTATCAAAACGTGTATGTCCGATGTTCGCAACATCCACAAACGACGTTTGGGGTTCAGCACACTGAGCAGTGCATTAAGGACATAAGCTTTCTACTGTCTGCATAATCGCTACTGTCAACTTTCAACTATATTTTCTCTAGGAACATATCTAAACAGTGGAACTAAAGCGCGAGCTTACGACATAATTTGCAAAGATCTTTTGACTATGTTCAGGAGAATTAAGTTCATCTTATGAACTCCCACTCAGATAGACATCCCTCTAGTCATCTAAGTGATTACATGGTCCGAGTCAACTAGGCCGTGTCCGATCATCATGTGAGACGGACTAGTCATCATCGGTGAACATCTTCATGTTGATCATATCTACTATACGACTCATGCTCGACCTTTCGGTCTCTTGTGTTCCGAGGCCATGTCTGTACATGCTAGGCTCGTCAAGTTAACCTAAGTGTTTCGCGTGTGTAAATGTAGCTTACACCCGTTGTATGTGAACGTAAGAATCTATCACACCCGATCATCACGTGGTGCTTCGAAACGACGAACTTTCGCAACGGTGCACAGTTAGGGGGAACACTTTCTTGAAATTTTAATGAGGGGTCATCTTATTTACTACCGTCGTTCTAAGCAAATAAGATGTATAAACATGATAAACATCACATGCAATCAAATAGTGACATGATATGGCCAATATCATATTGCTCCTTTTGATCTCCATCTTCGGGGCTCCATGATCATCATCGTCACCGGCATGACACCATGATCTCCATCATCATGATCTCCATCATCGTGTCTCCATGAAGTTGTCTCGCCAACTTATTACTTCTACTACTATGGCTACCGGTTAGCAATAAAGTAAAGTAATTACATGGCGTTGTTCAATGACACGCAGGTCATACAATAAATAAAGACAACTCCTATGGCTCCTGCCGGTTGTCATACTCATCGACATGCAAGTCGTGATTCCTATTACAAGAATATGATCCATATCATACATCACATATCATTCATCACATTCTTCTTGGCCATATCACATCACATAGCATACCCTGCAAAAACAAGTTAGACGTCCTCTAATTGTTGTTTGCATGTTTTACGTGGCTGCTATGGGTTTCTAGCAAGAACGTTTCTTACCTACGCAAAAACCACAACGTGATATGTCAATTTCTATTTACCCGTCATAAGGACCCTTTTCATCGAATCCGTTCCGACTAAAGTGGGAGAGACTGGCACCCGCTAGCCACCTTATGCACCAAGTGCATGTCAATCGGTGGAACCTGTCTCACGTAAGTGTACGTGTAAGGTCGGTCCGGGCCGCTTCATCCCACAATACCGTCAAAACAAGATTGGACTAGTAACGGTAAGCATATTGAACAAAATCAACGCCCACAACTACTTTGTGTTCTACTCGTTCAAAGAATCTACGCAATAGACCTAGCTCATGATGCCACTGTTGGGGAACGTAGCAGAAATTCAAAATTTTCCTACGTGTCACCAAGATCTATCTATGAAGATACCAGCAATGAGGGGAAGGATAGTACATCTACATACCCTTGTAGATTGCTAAGCGGAAGTGTTCAAGAGAACGGGGTTGAAGGAGTCGTACTCATCGTGATCCAAATCACCGGAGATCCTAGTGCCGAACGGACAGCACCTCCGCGTTCAACACACGTACGGCCCGGTGACGTCTCCCATGCCTTGATCCAGCAAGGAGAGAGGGAGAGGTTGAGGAAGACTCCATCCAGTAGCAGCACAACGGCGTGGTGGTGGTGGAGGAGCGTGGCAATCCTGCAGGGCTTCGCCAAGCACCGCGGGAGAGGAGGAGTACTTGGGAGAGGGGGAGGGCTGCTCTATAACTTGTGGTGCGGCTGCCCTCCCACCCCCCACATATATATAGGGGCAAGGGAGAGGGGGCTCGGCCCCCTCAGATTCAATCTGAGGAGGGGGCGGCGGCCAAGGGGGGGAGGAGTGCCTCCCAAGTCAAGTGGAGGCCCTCCCCCCTTAGGGTTTTCCCTCTCCCATGCGCATGGGCCTTGGGGGGGCTGGTGCCCCTGGCCCATTAAGGCTAGGGCGCACCCCTACAGCCCATGCTACTGTATTGGACGTGGTGGAACAATTTCCGGACCTCCGGACCCCTCCGGAATCCTCCAGAACCTTCTGGAAGCATCCCGGTACAATACCGAAAAAACCCGAACTTTTTCCGGAACCCGAACAACAACTTTCCATATATAAATCTTTACCTCCGGACCATTCCGGAACTCCTCGTGACGTCCGGGATCTCATCCGGGACTCCGAACAACATTCAGTAACCACATACAAACTTCCTTTATAACCCTAGCGTCATCGAACCTTAAGTGTGTAGACCCTACGGGTTCGGGAACCATGCAGACATGACCGAGACGTTCTCCAGTCAATAACCAACAGCGGGATCTGGATACCCATGTTGGCTCCCACATGTTCCACGATGATCTCATCGGATGAACCACGATGTCAAGGACTCAATCAATCCCGTATACAATTCCCTTTGTCTAGCGGTATTATACTTGCCCGAGATTCGATCGTCGGTATACCGATACCTTGTTCAATCTCATTACCGGCAAGTCTCTTTACTCGTTCCGTAACACATCATCCCGTGATCAACCCCTTGGTCACATTGTGCATATTATGATGATGTCCTACCGAGTGGGCCCAGAGATACCTCTCCGTCACACGGAGTGACAAATCCCAGTCTCGATTCGTGCCAACCCAACAGACACTTTCGGAGATACCTGTAGTGCACCTTTATAGCCACCCAGTTACGTTGTGATGTTTGGTACACCCAAAGCATTCCTACGGTATCCGGGAGTTGCACAATCTCATGGTCTAAGGAAAAGATACTTGACATTAGAAAAGCTTTAGCATAGGAACTACGATCTTTGTGCTAGGCTTAGGATTGGGTCTTGTCCATCACATCATTCTGCTAATGATGTGATCTCGTTATCAACGACATCCAATGTCCATGGTCAGGAAACTGTAACTATCTATTGATCAACGAGCTAGTCAACTAGAGGCTTACTAGGGACATGGTGTTGTCTATGTACCCACACATGTATCTGAGTTTCCTATCAATACAATTATAGCATGGATAATAAACAATTATCATGAACAAGGAAATATAATAATAACTAATTTATTATTGCCTCTAGGGCATATTTCCAACAGCGACACCTTGATCTCCATCATAGCATCGTTGTCGTTACGCCATCTATTGCTTCTACGACTGTCGCTACCACTTAGTGATAAAGTAAAGCAATTACAGTGCGTTTGCATTTCATACAATAAAGAGACAACCATATGGCTCCTGCCAGTTGCCGATAACTTCGGTTACAAAACATGATCATCTCATACAATAAAATATAGCATCACGTCTTGACCATATCACATCACAACATGCCCTGCAAAAACAAGTTAGACGTCCTCTACTTTGTTGTTGCAAATTTTACGTGGCTGCTACGGGCTGAGCAAGAACTGTTCTTACCTACGCATCAAAACCACTATGATAGTTCGTCAAGTTAGTGCTGTTTTAACCTTCACAAGGACTGGGTGTAGCCACACTCGGTTCAACTAAAGTTGGAGAAATAGGCACCCGCTAGTCACCTGTGTGCAAAGCACGGTGGTCAAAACCAGTCTCGCGTAAGCATACGCGTAATGTCGGCCCGGGCCGCTTCATCCAACAATACCGCTGAACCAAAGTATGACATGCCGGTAAGCAGTATGACTTGTATCGCCCACAACTCACTTGTGTTCTACTCGTGCATATAACATCAACGCATAAACCCTGGCTCTGATACCACTGTTGGGGAACGTAGTAATTTCAAAAAATTTCCTACGCACACGCAAGATCATGGTGATGCATAGCAACGAGAGGGGAGAGTGTTGTCCACGTACCCTCATAGACCGTAAGCAGAAGCGTTATGACAAAGCGGTTGATGTAGTCGTACGTCTTCACGATCCGACCGATCCAAGTACCGAACGTACGACACCTCCGAGTTCAGCACACGTTCAGCTCGACGACGATCCCCGGACTCCGATCCAGCAGGGTTTCGGGGATGAGTTCTGTCAGCACGATGGCGTGGTGACAATGATGATGTTCTGCCGACGCAGGGCTTCGCCTAAGCACCGCAACGATATGACCAAGGTGGAATATGGTGGAGGGGGGCATCGCACACGGCTAAGGAACGATCACGAAGATCAACTTGTGTGTCTAGAGGTGCCCCCCTTCCCCCGTATATAAAGGAGCCAAGGGGGAGGGGACGGCCGGCCAAGGAGGGCGCGCCAAGGGGAAGTCCTACTCCCACCGGGAGTAGGACTCCCTTCTTTCCTAGTTGGAGAAGGAGAAAGGGGGAAGGAGGAGGAAGAGGAGAAGGAAGGGGGGGGGCACCGCCCCCCTCTCCTTGTCCTATTCGGACTAGGGAGGGGAGGGGGCGCAGCCCACCTCTTGCCTCCTCTCCTCTTCTCCATTAGAGCCCATGAATGCCCAATAACCCCCGGGAGGGTTCCGGTACCCCCCGGTGCTCTGGTAAAATCCCGATTTCACCCGGAACCATTCCGATATCCAAATATAGGGTTCCAATATATCAATCTTTATGTCTCCTCGTCATGTCCGTGATCACATCCGGGACTCCAAACAACCTTCGGTACATCAAAACTTATGAACTCATAATAAAACTGTCATCGTAACGTTAAGCGTGCGGACCCTACGGGTTCGAGAACTATGTAGACATGACCTAGAACTATTCTCGGTCAATAACCAATAGCGGAACCTGGATGCTCATATTGGCTCCTACATATTCTACGAAGATCTTTATCGGTCAAACCGCATAACAACATACGTTGTTCCCTTTGTCATCGGTATGTTACTTGTCCGAGATTCGATCGTCGGTATCCAATACCTAGTTCAATCTCGTTACCGGCAAGTCTCTTTACTCGTTACGTAATGCATCATTTCGCAACTAACTCATTAGCTACATTGCTTGCAAGGCTTATAGTGATGTGCATTACCGAAAGGGCCCAGAGATACCTCTCCGACAATCGGAGTGACAAAACCTAATCTCGAAATACGCCAACACAACATGTACCTTCGGAGACACCTACAGAGCTCCTTTATAATCACCCAGTTACATTGTGGCGTTTGGTAGCACACAAAGTGTCCCTCCGGTAAATGGGAGTTGCATAATCTCATAGTTACAAGAACATGTATAAGCATGAAGAAAGCAATAGCGACATACTAAACGATCAAGTGCTAGGCTAACGGAATGGGTCATGTCAATCACATCATTCTCCTAATGATGTGATCCCTTTAAGCAAATGAGAACACATGTCTATGGTTAGGAAACATAACCATCTTTGATTAATGAGCTAGTCAAGTAGAGGCATACTAGTGACGTTATGTTTGTCTATGTATTCACACATGTATCATGTTTCCGGTTAATACAATTCTAGCATGAATAATAAACATTTATCATGATATAAGGAAATAAATAATAACTTTATTATTGCCTCTAGGGCATATTTCCTTCAGGTTGGATGATGGGTTTTGGATGCTCACCTGTAGAAGCCGAGGGTGAACAACGACATGCATGATGCCGTCGAGCTGGAGGGGACCACAGCGCCTGGCGATGCCCATGAGATGAGCAAGGCATTGTGACCGTGGCCGTGTCTCCAGCGCAAACCTTCCAAGGATTCGAGGAGATAGTGTCGTGTCCTGGACAACGATGTCAAATGGTGCGGAAGTGACTTCACCGTCAGGGTCAACAACGAGTCAACGGCATGGCGGCGGCCCCGTGTCTACCGTCCAGATGAGCAGGTTGTCGTGGGGATCAATCGGGGGCTCCAACGCACGAGACTTCACCCAAGATCCACCGCTCCAACCTATGCCGTCCGCCACTCCCCCTCAGGGCCGCAGCTTGATGCCCTCGGCATGCCTCCCTACCGCATGGCTGCAACCTGGTGCCTGTCGGTGGCCGCCCTCTTGCAGTCTCGCCACCACACTCGCGCTCCACCAGCAACCGCCGGACGACCTTCACCTCTATTCCCGCCTGCCCAACATCGACCATTCTTCCTTCAAATACGGTGGCGAGGAGAGAATGTAGTGGGGTGGACTGGAATGGGTAATGGGGAGTAGGTGGTTGGGATGCGAGTGGACAATTCATTTATGCAACCCCAGCTTTGACGCGAACGAGTCATTGGTGATGACGTGGTATGGGGAGGGCATCAAGATTCGGGCGACGACTACGAGGACATTCGCTCGAGCAGTCTATTAATCTGACGCCAAATTTATATCTGAAAAAATGTTGATGGTTTTCCTTTATCTCCAAAAAAATAGCCAGATGATGCTCCTGCATTTCCCTAAAAATTAACGATTTTCTTGCATATTTTTCTGTAGTATTGGCACTTATATGGTGATGAATTGTTGGAAATCTACAACCGTTCATTATAATTATTCCAAATGTGTGAAACCTTACTCTCCTGTTTTCAGTACCTGACTATTAGCTTGTTCAATGATATTTTCAAAATTGCATAGGTCGCCACTAATTGTCTGAAGCAGATTTTCTCTGGAATTCTTTCTGGAGAACAATCAATGTTTGTTCCTGGACATCTCATTGCCGATAATATTATAACGGCATATGAATTTCTGCATTACAAGAAAACAAATACTTCCTCCGCCCGGAAAAGTTTGACCCTCAAATGAATGAATCTAGCACAAAGTTAGTGCTGGTGCTAGATACATTCATTCGAGGAACAAGTTTGGGAAAAGCTTTATCGGACGGAGGGAGTAGGAGTTTGAACAGAGTTTCTCTTGCAGCGTCACAATAATGGGAACCGCCTTCAACTCTCATCTTAGTTCGGGCATCATTGTGGCTAAGTGGTTTATGCATTCTCTAGTTGGGTGGCGATGCCTTCAGCGACACTTCTCGATAGTCAAGACCGACATGTGTGTTTTTCTAGTGTAAGAGGCCTCCTTCTAGCATTGTTGTGAGCTGAATAATTGAACGTACAACATGTCTCAGTGTTTTACATCCGTAGATACAGAGTTACTGGCGAGTGTTGCCACCAATAAAACCCTATCCGGGGTAGGTTTTGCCAAGCAGATTGTACTGTAACACATGTGCAGTTTCTTTTTGTCTGTTTGATTGAGCTTGCTTTTACCACGCTTGCCCCATAGTGGCACATGTTGTTTTTTACATGGACATCGTCGGGACTTTGGACATATCTACTGGCACTAGTAGAAAACAGGGTATCAGTCCCGGTTTCAGAGGGTCTTTAGTCTCAGTTTTGCAACCGGGACAAAACGATCGGGACTAATGCCCACCACTTTTAGTCCCGGTTGGCTTACGAACCGGGACTAAAGGAGCTCCACGTGGCCGGTGGGGCGCCCAGGCAGGAGGACCTTTAGTCCCGGTTGATAACACCGGCCGGGACTAAAAGGCAGCCACGCGTCAGCAGCTGACAGGCGCTGGGTTTTTTGCTTTTCTAAAGGAGGGGTTTAGGGGTTTTGGAGGGTTTATGGGTTTCATATTGTGTCAGCTAGCTACTACATGTAGAGAGAAGTGACCTCTCTTTCTCCGTGCTTGGTCGACGCTAACTACTACATATAGAGAGAACTCAACGCTAGCTAGTAAGCAATGAAGGAATCATTAATTACACAACATCGTCATGATCAATATATAGAGAGAAGTGACCTCTCTTTCTTCATGCTTGTTGGTCGAACAAAAAAATTTCGTATATCTAATTGACGCTACTACATATAGTACACGTTGATGCATATATACAATATAACGTCTCTTAGAATCCCTAACATCATCTACCAAAATCGCATTGCAATTCCCGATGGTATTCTCTGTCTTCAGGTATGACGTGGTCAACAAAGAATCCCGCCAATTCCTCTTGAATTGCTCATATGCGATCATTTGGTAGGAGTTCGTCCCGCTTACGCCAGATCTAATTTAAAGAAGGGGGTCAATATATATATATATATATATATATATATATATATATATATATATATATATATATATATATGACAAATTTTTCCTACTACCGGGTGTAGTTACTCCCATTTTTGTTTCATACGTTTTAGGTAGTATCTATCATATCGGAGAGTATGTATGCGTAGTATGTAGTGTAAGAATATTTAGATAGTATATATACTATTTTTTAGGTAGTATGTAGTATATTTTGAGCATACTACTTTTTATGTACAAATATGTACGTATTTGACAAATATTATAAAAACATGGGCTTACATGCAATTTTTTTACATAACTCGCTCTGTAGTATCTTAGACATAGTATATGAACATAGTAAAAATAGTAAAGTAGAGTATATACTACCACATAGTAGTGTATGAGAAATGGGTGTAACTACACCCGATATATATATATATATATATATATATATATATATATATATATATATATATATATATATATATATATATAGAACTCAACGCAATTGATGTTAATAAAATAAAATTGTGAATATTCTTTATGTGCTTCAAATTGTTGTTCAGATAAGCCCTGCTCAAAGGACGAGTGACGAATGAACTCGCAAACATAGTATCCACATAAATTATTCCCGGATGCCTGCCACAAGCACTTTACGAGAATAGAGTTCAATCAAAATGATAATCAAGCATGACAATGGTATTGAAACTAGTGTGAATGAGAGATGCGCGGAACTAGCTAGTACTACTTTGGGGGTGTGAAAAGCACAACTCCTTTTTCCATTCACCCGGTACCAAGCTGGTGAGCTCTTTTTCAAACCCTGCCCGGCAAAGAAAATGATTACTTGATATCAGGAAATGAACAAAAGTTGCCGATATGGTGCGATAATGATTGAACTTATTTGAGCATTTCAATCATGTCCGCCCACTCCTTAGGCTCTTTATGTTTTGAGTCCAAAACAGTTACTAGTCCCGCGTCAAGCTTAATGGACAGCAGAATAAAGTGGAACCCGCACACGCATGACTCATCAATTACACTTAACCTCGAGTAAGCGAAACAGAATGTGCACAAGACAGTAATTAACACTCACTTGAAGTTGTAAGGAAGGAGTATTTCCCTTCTGTTTTGAAGTCGAAGTAACACCTTTAGCAAGTTTTTCTCAGTTTCTTCGGTGTTCTTTTGTACATTATATTCATTTACGGTATTTGGGTTAATGAATCCAATGTCATAGATTTGTCCTCTATTGCATTCGACGATCTTCAATCTGCATAATATAGTGAGGATAATTATACATACAATGTACAAGTTGAGCTAGAGACTTGGTTACAGAAATAATACTTACAGACAATAGCAAGTCATGAGAGTTTTGTTGAGGGCGTCTTGATTGTATAACCGAAATAATTCTTCAAATTCGACGTACAACAAGTCGACTCCAATGAAGTCGAGCTCATCTTTAATTCCCAACAAGATACTATCAGTCCCATCCTTGCAGGTTTCCATGTACCAGTCATGCAATCTTTGCATCATCGTTGATAGATGCGGGAGCTGCTCAGGTTTGACGAGAGGCTTCACGTGCTCGTATCTGAAGGGTACTACCTCAGCCATTTTGAACTATACATTATCGTCTAAGTAATCTGGCATTGACCTTTGGCGGATGCTTCTCGTTGCTACCATATGGCATGGTAGGCTTTAGACATGTACATTCCTTTTTTACGCGGGAATGTATAGTGGTTGATAAGATGATATTTTCTTATGTATATCATCTTGAGAAGGCGATAAAATACGTTACACAATGTATCATTCCTTATTGTTATCTATAGCATTTAATGTTGCGAGATCCTAAACTTAACAATAGGGAATGTCACTTCGTTTTTTTAGCTGGATCATCGGTGTAGATTTTTGGAGCCTGGGTTTACACGAACCCATTAAATATTGAATTGAAAAATTAGTAAAGGTCTGAAATGATTTTGAATTCTGTTCGGTAACAAACTTGGTCAGTTGTTCTGCCCATGTGTTCACGAAGAAGCAACTTCCGTGGACTTCTGGGCAAAAGAAACAAAATTATAACTTCAAAAAGCTTAAATAGTAATTTTTTACAAAGCACTGATTTTGTTTTCTCCGCCTAGAATACCCTAGAAGATACACGATTCATTTCCTTGTGAAACTTTACACATGTGTATAACACTATATCATGTTTATTACAACATGTTTTTAGAATTGTTTGACATATTTGCTATTATTTTTATTTTTGTAACTCAGGTAGATGCGCACCCAAGTTTCAATGGGTATTTCCAGCCAGGCCATCTCTTAGTTAAGAGAACATAATGCTCTTTTAAATTTCTCTCTCTTCCACATTCTATCCTACATGGCATTGGTAAGATAACACCACTGTAGATGCCCTTACGCGCAGGAGTTGAAATCTTTTCGACTCCAATAGGAACTCAACTGTACTGTTGTGCCGCGTGACGACTTTTGCATGTATTTGACACACCATCAGGAAAATGCTGCAATGATGCCCCCTCCGCTTCAAAATAAGTGTTGTGCTTTTAATTCAAGGAGGAGCAAACATAAAGAAACATTATGACGGAGGGTTTTCTGCTACGAGCGTAGGATGGCTCAGGAACATATGAGCTCAAAGCGGAGCATATGTGTGGGTAGGGTTTGAACACGTCCGTGTCCGAGTACTGCAGGAATTAATCACCTGGTAAGATTACTATTTGAATCACCGATTCGGTCCGGCACTAGCCAGCCTAGCCACTATATATACACGACGTACACCCCCTTGTAAATAAACGACAATTAAGTTGATTGAAAGCGAACACCTGCAGGAAGGGGTACGTACGTACTCGGAAAGCAATCGAGTTAGCCCGTAGGCGTCGCATCGGCAAGCTTGGTCGGGCCTGCGCAGTACGCACAAGCAATGGCAGCACTGCAGAGGCCGAGTACGGCGATGGCTACCGCGTCTGCGTGCATCCCGGAGACGGCGCGGGGCACGCACGTGTTCACGGTCGCCGGCTACAGGCTGCACAAGGGCCTCGGCGCCGGCAATTTCATAAGGTCCTCCACCTTCACCGTCGGCGGCTACGACTGGTGCATCCGCTACTACCCCGACGGATACACTTCTGACACCAAGCGCTATGTTGCGGTCTACGTCGAGTTCCAGAGCAAGAAATCCGTGGTGAGGGCGCTGTACGACCTCAAGCTCACCAACCAGGCCACTGGGATGCCGTCCTTGATCGTCTCCCGGCCGTCGCCCCTTCCGGCGTTCAGTAGCACGTGGAACAGGCATGTCAGGGGTTTCTTCAACTTCATGAAGAGGGACCTCCTGGAGGCATCCCCATACTTGCAAGACGACTGCCTCATCATCCACTGCGACATAACCGTCCTCCTCAACAAAATACCGGCCTTGGCCACCCCCAACGCCAAGACGCCGCCGGAGATCCCGGTGCCGCCGTCGGACCTGTCCAACAATCTCGCAGAGCTGTTGGAGGGGAAGAAAGGAGCGGACGTGGTGATCAAAGTCGGTAGGGAGACGTTCTACGCGCACAAGATCGTGCTCGCGATGCGGTCACCGGTCTTCGACGCAGAGCTCTACGGGCCAATGTGGGACAACGAGAAACAGTGCCTACAGATCGCCGACATGAAGCCCGCTGTATTCAGAGCACTGCTTCACTTCATATATACAGATTCGTTGCCTGCCATGGATGACAGCGAGAAGGTGGTTAGGCACCTGCTTGTGGCTGCAGACAGGTATGCCATGGGAAGGATGAAGCTCATGTGTGAGAGTATTCTCTGCAAGAGCCTCGATGCCAAGAGTGTCGTGGCCACATTGGCTCTAGCTGACCAGCATCAATGCACCAAGCTTAGAGAAGCTTGCATTGAATATATCAAACACTGCAATTAGAAGTTTAGAACAGCTAGAGGATCTGTATTTGATGGCAAGAAGAGTCTGATTGCTTGACTAGAGCATGTACTGCTGTCTTTATAGTTTATAATAGATGATAGGTAGATTTTTTTTTTCGAAAAGGGGGGTCTCCCCGGCCTCTGCATCTAGGGTGATGCATACGGCCCTCTTTATTGACTAAACAGGTGTCCACAAGGTTCCAAAGTCTCAAATCTGGAAATAAGAGGCAGCTCACACAGAGCGCAAAAGGCTAGAAACACAGACTAGCCATGAACAACGTGCCACAACCGGCTGGCTAAATTAAGACAGGTAAACTAATTTCCTATCCTATTACATGACCGCCATCCAAACCGGTTAAAGATATCCCGAGCGACCGTCTCCCATCGGATACACGCAGTAACCAAATGCTCCCTGGCCTCCATCGTAGTGAGTGGCGACCACGAACGGATCAGTGCCGTAGCTCGGAAAATAACCTGCAAAAAATTAACCCGTGATGATCTATTAAACACCAAATCATTTCTGCAAAGCCAGATGGTCCACAACAAAGCACAAACTCCAACCTGAATAAGTCTTGCTAAATTAGTCTCAAACCCATTGAGCCAACTCCCAAATAGCGCATTAACAGTATTGGGTGGAGTGATATTGAAAGCAATGTGAACCGTCCGCCAAAGAACCTTGGCCAGCGGGCAATCAAAAAAGAGATGCTTAATCGTCTCGTCCTGGTCACAGAAACTACACCTAGTAGGTCCTGTCCAATTACGCTTTAATATGTTGTCCTTTGTTAGAATAACTTGTTTATGAACAAACCACATAAACACTTTTATTTTCAAAGGAACTTTGACATCCCAGACGTTCTTGGAAGTTGGAATGGAACTCGAATTAATGACATCAATATGCATTGACTTAACTGTAAATATTCCAGACCTAGTCAACTTCCAGCGTAATTCATCAGGTTGGTCAGAAAGTTGAACCTCCATCAGTCTCCTAACTAAATGGAGCCAGACCTCCCAACGATTGCCCGCAAGCGCTCGTCTAAAATGAATATTAAGGGGGATAGATTGAAATACCGTTGCCACTGACACCTCACATCGTTGAGCAATACGATATAAAGACGGATATTGAACGGCCAAGGGTGAATCGCCAAGCCAAGTATCCTCCCAGAAACGTGTAGTAACCCCGTCTCCAAGTACAACTCTAGTCCTATTAAAGAATAATTGTTTGACTTTCATGAGTCCTTTCCAGAAAGGCGAGTCAGTCGGCCTAACCGTTACCTGAGACAAGGTTCTAGAATGGAGGTACTTGCTACGAAGGACCTGTGCCCACATGGCGTCAGTCCCAGAGGCAAGCTTCCACAGCCACTTACTGAGAAGGCATCTGTTCTTAACCTCAAGATTCTCAATACCAAGCCCTCCTTGGTCTTTTGGTCGACAGATAATATCCCATTTAGCAAGCCTGTATTTCCTTTTAAGTTCATCACCCTGCTAGAAGAAGCGTGATTTATAGAAGTCCAGTCTTTTCCTCACACCCACTGGGACCTCAAAGAACGATAAGAGGAACATAGGCATACTCGTGAGCACCGAATTAATCAAGATTAGTCGGCCTCCGTATGACATGAGCTTACCCTTCCAGCAACTCAGTTTCTTCTCAAATCGGTCCTCAGTACACTTCCAATCTCTGTTTGTCAGCCTACGATGGTGAATGGGAATACCAAGATAAGAGAATGACAAGCTCCCCAACTCACATCCAAACAATTGTCTATAAGACTCCTGTTCGTCCTTAGCTCTACCAAAGCAGAACAGCTCGCTCTTATGAAAGTTAATCTTTAACCCAGATAATTGTTCGAAGAGGCATAACAACAACTTCATATTTCTCGCCTTGGCCAAATCGTGCTCCATAAAGATGATTGTATCATCTGCGTCTTGAAGGATGGATACACCTCCGTCAACAAGATGGGGAACCAAACCACCCACTTGACCATTCTCCTTAGCCCTTCCTATCAAGATTGCTAACATATCTACCACAATGTTAAACAGGATAGGGGACATTGGATCTCCTTGCCTGAGGCCTTTATGAGTCTGAAAATAATGACCTATATCGTCATTCACTCTAATTCCCACACTTCCTTTTTGCGTAAATGATTCGACTTGCCGGCGCCATGCCTCGTCGAAACCTTTCATACGCAGAGCCTGTTGGAGAAACGGCCACTTGACCTTATCATACGCTTTTTCGAAATCCACCTTAAAAATTACCCCATCTAATTTTTTGGAGTGAATTTCATGGAGCGTTTCATGAAGGACAACCACCCCTTCAAGGATGTTTCTGTCCGGCATGAAAGCAGTTTGGGATTGTTGCACCACAGAATACGCAATCTGTGAGAGCCTATTAGTCCAGACCTTGGTAAAGATTTTGAAACTCACATTGAGAAGGCAAATCGGCCTGAACTGCTCAATCCTCACAACCTCCGTTTGCTAGCTTAAGTTTGCTAGCTTCAAAGTACGGGTCCTTGGTTGATTAATTTGTGAACATTTAGTTTGTTGATCATTTGCAAATATATCCAGCTTAGATCATGTTGCCTCATCCAAAAAAATCACAGGTATTTTGGAAGAGATGAGTGGATTTATGAGAAAATTCGTCCACCCTAGATCACGATGTCCTGTCCTTATTAGTCCTTGTCAGTGCATCTTCACCTCTCTGACCCCCACTAAAATTAATAACCAAAATAAAGACTGGTGCTTTGTTGTGGGGTGGGTTCAACAACACGTGGATGGATAGATATTACACCACAAAGAAACGAAGCCAAAAACCAAAGCAAATCAAATTCATACCAAATTTGTTACGATTGTTTCATGATAAGCGAATTTGATGAGATCCTCATGAGTCACGAGCTCGTGTTCGGCCTATTTGAATGACGTTGGTATCTTCTGTTGGAGCTGCTCCACCACTATCCGGGACAAGGGCCCACCCTACGTGGAGAAGGGTTTCCTTTATTTTATTTTTCTTTGCGAACCGGTGGGCTTTATTAGTAGGGATCAAGGTATTTTTTTCTCGTTACCGCTATATTTTTGGCAGGGGCCGAAATAACAGGTTTTCAAAAAATCTCGGGTATTTTGGATTTTTTGCCTAAATTATTCAAACAGAACTTGAATTCAAAATCAAACAATGATAAAATATAAACTGTTTGATATACTATTCGCAAATTAGTATCTACCACAGTGGTCATTGCGCCGCACCATCAGGTCTTGGGATCGAATCTCTTGGCCACATAGCATGGGCATGTTATATCATAGGTCGCGCAGTTCAAATTCAATTTTTTGAAAAAATTCGTTCGGTGTCGAATTTTTTTGGTGGGCAGCGGAAAAGCCAGTTTTTACATTAAGCACACTTTAGCTAGTAAATGTGGAGTTTATCGAAGGAGTAGTAGCACACATGCAGAATGAAGGGTGCAGCCGTAGGATAGAGCTTGAAGAGACCTGTGCAGTCCGTTGCAGCTGCCTAGTAGTACTCATGGGACAGACTTGCCTGTTCCCCGTCCGTGTGCCTATCCGTGCTCCCGCATATGTGACTTGATTTGATTGGAACAAAATAAGGCCTGGCCCCATCCTCTTAAAATCAGGGGGGAGATGATTTGATTAGAAAGGAAAAAGAGAAAAGGCAGCCGTAGGATGAAGTAGGAGCACGGATGGGAGCATGGAAAGGGAGCAGGCAAGCCGGATCCGTACTCAGGAGCTAGCATAGCTGAAGGTGTTGATTTGGGAGATTAAAGATGTCATGCGATCCAGAGATCCTGGCATGGCCTTGAGAATAGGCGGGTGCGCGTAAGGGCCCCAGAGCCAACCGGCGGCGATGAGCCTGTATACACATTGGCGTACCCAGCGTGTGTGCAAGGTGTGCCCTGGCACACCCAGAAATTTGCGATTTTTTTTAACCATATGGTATTTAGGCCCAAAACAACAAAGGCCCAGCGTCCCAGCCCATCTGCTCACGAGCCAACAATACAGAGGCGCTCGTCTCGCTCGTCGGTCAGCCAGAGCGGAAGGCGCACGCAACTCGCTGTCGAAAACCTAATCCCCAATCCTCATCCGGCATCCGGCCATCCACAATTCCCCATCCCCATCCAGTCATCCCGCCGGGGCCGTCCAGCCGTCCGGGCGTCCGCCGCTCCGTCCTGTCATTCCACCGAGAAGAGACGCCGCTTCGCTCCCCTTCGAAGGAGCGCTGCCTTGTGCCTTGCCTGCCTGCTCCCTGCTGGATCTCCTTCTACCACGAGCAGCCAGCCCGCCGGTCGCCGGACATCGCTCCGAACTCCGAAGCAAGGCAGCAAGCACTTGGTGTCGCGGGCCGCCGATCCGGAGCCAGGAGGAGATGACGAGCTGTTGCCCAAGCTCCTGAATGGCTGATTTCCCCCGAATCCCTAGTTTCTGACACCCTTTGGCCTTTGGGTGAGTTTCGGTCAGTACTCTGTATTAGCACTGCTCTGTATATATGTTCAGTTTCTGACACCCTTTGGCCTTTTGGCCTTTGGGTGAGTTTCGGTCAAATACGTGGGCAAGGATATGATGGGGCTAGCAACATGAAAGGGGAGATTAAAGGGTTGAAAACATTGATCATGAAAGAGTCACCCTCTGCCTATTACATCCATTGTTTTGCACATCAACTTCAGTTGGTTCTTGTAGCTGTGGCAAAGGGCAATGAACCATGTTTGTGGTTCTTTGATCATGTTTCTTACTTGCTCAATATTGTTCAGTTTCTTGTAAGCGCCATGACATGCTTCGAGATGTTAGAGCTCAAAAGGTGTTGGAAGCACTTGAAATGGGTGAGATTGAAAGTGGAAGTGGGCTAAATCAAGTTCCTTCGTGGGAGGATATTTATGAGCCTGATCAAAGATCACGTCGGTATTATGAAGTACAAACAAATGATGATCGTTATAGAAGAGAAGTATATCTTGGTGTCATTGATAAAACCATTCAAGAGCTTGACAATCGGTTTGATGAGGTTAATACGGAGTTGCTTATTTGTATGTCGGCTTTGAATCCCCTCAATTCATTTGCTTCTTATGATGCACTCAAGGTAATGAGACTTGCTGAATTCTATCCCATGGACATTTCAAGCACAGATTTGATAAGGCTAGAATTTCAACTTACTAATTTTATTGATGATATGAGACAAGATGATAGGTTTAGAAATGCAAATAATATTGGTGAGCTCTCTATTATGCTTGTTGCAACAAACAAGCATGTTCTTTATGATTTGGTCTACTTACTCATCAAATTGATATTGATTTTACCGGTGGCGACGGTGAGTGCTGAAAGAGTGTTTTCAGCAATGAATCTAGTGAAAAATAAGTTGAGGACTACTATGAATCATGATCGCTTGAATGATTGCTTGGTGACATTTATTGAACGGGGTGTGTTCATGGAAGTAAGCAAAGATAACATAGTTGATGCTTTCATGGCAATGCAAAAACGTAGAGTTACCTAGTGATGTAATTTTCTACTTGTGCTTCTTTCATGTAAGACTACTTGTATTGTAATTAAGTACATTTGAGATATATTTTGTGAACTAAATTGTTGTGAGATTTGCATTAAGATACTCATGTATTATTTTGCCATATTTTGTGTGACACATGGATTAGGTGGGAATTTTTTTTTAGAGTGTGCACACCCTTCATTTTTTTCCTGGGTCCGCCACTGTGTATACAGACTCCGTCAGGTGGATGCCGTCCCAGTTGATGTGAGTGGCGGGGTTAGCGCATGCGCTCGCGCCGGGTAAACCGCACGCCGCCGTCATGTTGTAGTTGTACGGCCCGCCCGCGCCACAGCATGCGTCGAGCCTCGACGAAGGACTAAACCCTGCAACGTCAGTTAGGCCCTGAATCAATTAGCAAATGCTAAAAAATGTGTAACCATGTATGCATTCATTCATCTTTTGGAGCTTACCGAATCTTGTTGGTTCCCTGAGAAACTCCATCACCGGCGTGTAGTAGTCGGCGTAGACGATCTTGGTTGCGGGGTACTTGATCCGGAGACGATACACGGCTTCCAACAGCAGTCTGTTGTGGTAGCGCGCGAGGGCGTTGTATTTTCTCACGCACCCGGTCTGGGGGTCGTAGTGCTTCGTGTTCGGGCTAGCGTACAAGGTTAGAGCATTACTAGTAGAACCCTCAAACCCTTAAACCCTCACTAGCGTTTTAAGGGTCTAAAAATGGTCTTTTTGTGCACTTTTACGGGTTGAAAAGCAGGGACAAAGATTAGAACCCTCAAACCCAACCCTTATAACCGAATATTCCCCATGAACGACGTTGTCGTTGCGGGCATACCGTCGAGCACCTCGTGCACGACGGGCGGAGGGCGGCGCGGGGGCGGAGGGCGGAGGGCGGGCAGGCGCGGGCGGAGGGCATTGGCCGGGGGGTGGGAGGCGGAGGCGGAGGGCGCGGGGGCGGGAGGCGGGCGGCGCGGGCGGCGGGCACGGGCCGAAGGGCGGTGGCGGCGGGTCGAGACGGAGGGCGCGGAGGCGGAGGGGCGCGGGAGGAGGAGAGACCGAGGGCGGGAGCCGGAGGCGGCGGGCGGGCGCGCGGCAGTAGAAACCGGCGGGGCGGCGGGCGGCGCGGGCAGCGGGAGGATGGCGACGGTCGGGGGCGGGGCGACCGCGGTCACGGCCGGGAGGAGGTGGAGGAGAGGCCGGCGGCTAGGGGCGGGGCGGGCGCGGGCGCGCGGGAGGTCTACGGGGCGGCCGCCAGCGACGGGGGCGACTAGCAGCGGCAGTCGTGGGCGTGGGCGCGGGAGTTGGGAGGATTTTTCTCTCCCGCGCGAGGATAACTGCCAAATGAGGGTTGGGGTAGATTTTGCTCCCCAGCCCTTACTTTTGAAGGTTGGGAGAGGGTTTGAGGGTTGGACCTTTAAAAAATTTTGAGGGTTTGAGGGTTAAGGGGTTCTAGTCTACGGCTTTTTTTCGACGAAAACTATAAAAAAGCAGTTAGTTTTAGAGGTTTGAGGGTTTGAGGGCTCTACTAGTAATGCTCTTAGGACGATGGGAATGCATCCCATTGGCGGCTGACCCGGCACCACCACGTACCTCCCTCCCTCCTTGACTAGTTGCTGCAAAACCAAACAACAAAGGAAAAACATCTCCTTATTAATTAGCTTGGGTGAGAAAATTAAATCAAGCAACATGTTACTTAATACTCTCTTCTGGCCGGCAACAAAAAAGTTGATAATTAATACTGTATTTGTCATGTGCTAAATATATACTCCCTCTGTCCGGGATTACGTTTGATACATCTGATTGAGCGTCAACTAATTCCATGTGGAGGAACTATAGTAGTACTATATATACCTCAACGCCTGCTGAGATGGATTGTACGGTTTCCGGCACGAATGACGCGACCCGGCCCAAGGTTTTCCCGGCGGCCATGACGAAGGTGTAGTCATTCCCTCCGAACTCTCCCATCAAGAAGAGGGATCTCCTGAAATAGTCTCTGCAACCTGAAGATAAAACACAATTTATAAGTCGAATCGTCATTCGATCCAGACTACATCATGCCTGACATATAAACGTATACCGGAGTGGAGTTGGTATACTCATGGTTTTCAATTTCACTTTCAACAAAATTTCAGCACCAACTGAAATCACTGAAATTCAGTGAAATTCAGTTATTTCAGTTTGCATTTCAGGCAAAAGGCCGAAATATTTATTTGAATTTAATTAAATATTTGAAATTTTCAAAAAAAAGTTAAAAATATTTGATTTCCTGTGTACTACTGAATTTGCTGAAATATTTTGACCGAAACGTAATATTTCAGTGTTTACTGAAATTAATGAAATTCAGTGAATTTCAGTAAAATCTCACTGAAAGTGAAAACCATGGGTATACTATATAGGTAGCACTTACCTTGTGGTGTTGAGCACAAGGTGGGCTTCAGCTTTTGGAACCAGTCGAGTTGCACACTCAAGGAGCTGTTGAAGGGGGGCACACTCGTGACGTTATTCTCGTAGAAGTAGGCTAGATCAAGCGCCGTACACTACAACACGACTCACATTAGAAGGCGTTTTAAAATGCCTCCCAAAGTCTCTAAAATGCCTTTAAATATGTTCTGGGGCGTCTTTGAAAATTGCTAGAAATGGTCGTGAAGGGGAATGTTAATCAATGCGTTAAACAATAATGCCTCAGAAGACTTAATTCGACAGCGTTTTTGAAAAGTGCCTCGAAAGCTTTTCGGCGATTTGCAGAAGTGCCGCTAAACTCCAGCAACGCGGGAAAACGTAAATAGTGGATCGGGCCTTCGGGCTTTTTTATTTGAGGTGTGAAGCGCTTATTAGTCCCTCCTCTCACTACCTTCAGTTGGGCTGTTACATTGTATTAATTGGGCTGAAATGGACAGGCCCGTTAGCGCAGGCTCCTTCTCTTGTATAGCTGTTATCCTGAAGCAACCTGATTGCCCTGTCTTTTTAAGGTGGTCAAACTACTGTTCCCTAAGCAGTATGGGACTAAAACTGCTTTGGCTGAGACGCAGCGAACGAACTGATTGGTCAGCACCGCCGCCAAAATACATCTACTCCATCATATGAATCTTCAGGAACCATGCATCATTAGCTTCGCCTGTTCAGGTTGAGATAACAAATTCGTTTAATTTTGTTTTCAGCAAGTGACGAGAGGCAGATTTTTCGTATTTCTCTCCCAACTCCGGCGACACGTGTACCGGCGACCATAACTTCTATATTTCTTCCCTGCTCAGAGACAATGAATCATCGATTTTACACCGCTGGGCCTCGTCGGATTGTTCGAACACAGCACATCTTGTGTGTAACGCCTGATCACCGACCAGTACACCAAGATAGCTGTCTGTACTCCAATGGGAAGGGACGTCTTTTAACATATATATACACAGGCATGTCTCACGGTCCAAAACAACGTTACCGTCTTCTCCGGCGCCGGCGTTCGGCTGCCTCGACGTTGCGATTAAATGGCGACACCCGCGAGCGAGAGTCTCATTCATGCACATAGCAGCAGCTTGGCCACCTGCGGTCACCACCTTCATTCCGAGGCAATTTTCTAAAACGCCTTCATAGCTCATCAATCCGAGGCACTTTCCTAAATCGCCTCCGTAGCTACATCAATCCGAGGCACTTTCCTAAATCGCCTCCATAGCTACATCAATCAGAGGCAGTTTCCTACAACGCCGCCATAACTGCATCAATCCGAGGCACTTTCCCAAAACGCCTCCAAAACTGATCAATCCGAGGCATTTTCAAGGTGCCCTTAAAAAAATGCCTTCAATCAACGACCGTGGTGTAGTGGTAGCGCCAATGACAGCGAAGTTTGCTCCATGGGTGAAGTTATGTTCTTCACCGAGAATTGGGGGGACGAAAGGGAGCCCAAACTCATCGGCTGCCAAGTTGATTGATCAACCATCAGTCCACGCATTGGCAGACACTACCTTCTATCTAGCATTCTCTCTAACAAAAACCTGAAAGCAAGCTAGCTAATTCGAGATAAAGGACGGAATCATGTGCATAAATACCAATGAAGTCCAAGATGATGCGGCCGTTAGAGGCTCGGCCAGTGGGGCGACCGAAGAAGGTCTCCCCATAGGGGAGGTTGCTGAAAGGGATGATCGGAAGCAGCGGCGCTGCGAGCTTGACAAAGTTGCCGGTGTCGGCGTACGAGTTGCCGAAGCTGAAGATGGAGTGGATCGAGCCACGGCCAGGGTTTGCCTGAGCGTAATGTACGCTGGCCACGAGAGGGAGGAGGAAGAAGGCTATGCACCTTGGGGCGGAGTGATGATGCTCCATAGTTGTGGCGCATGGTGTGAACTGGTCGGCAAGCTATGCTATTGCTATGTGGAGGAAATGCCCAGGTACATACATATATAAGGGGGGAAATACCCATGTGCACTCGGGCCCAGTCCTCCCTCGTATCCCATCGCTCAAGTTCTCTGAGATTCGTGCTTTGTCTGTAAGTATCTTCTGTAATCATGTAGCGATAAAGCCATATGAGTTTATGATTCAACAGCCATATTCAAAAATATGTAGAGATAAAGCCATCCTGAATATTTCATACAAGTATTCTTTCATCTCTTGCATGTATGTTTTCCCCCTATGGGAGATAACGCAAGGAACATCCCGTACGTCTCCCTCCCGAGCCGCCCCCCGTGTGGGCGATCGGGAGGCCCCAGATCCCATCGCCGCCGAACCTCCCTCACTCCTCCTCCTCCTCCCTCGCTGCCGCCCAAGGGCACAGCCAGGCGAAGCCTAGCCGTCGCCGGCGGTGGCGGGGACTCGGCCCTCTCGCTCGGGTGGGGCTGGCGCGGGCCGGCGTCGCCGGGCTGGAGCGTGGCAGCGGGCCGGTCGCCACGGCGGGTGGTGGTGGCGCCTCGGCGACGTCGATTCCCCGCGGCAGGAGGCCTTGCGATCTGGTGCGTTGCGGCCGTCAGGGACGGCGGCGGCGTGACCGGATCGGTACGCGGCGGCACGGCCGGATTGATCGCTGGTCGGCCGTCGGCACGGTGGTGGTTGCGACTCGTCGACAGCTGGGCAGATCCACGGGATTCTACCCTTGTCTGCCCCTTGGCAGCGTGGGCAACTACTGGGGAAACCCTAGATCTCCTTGGGATCGAGCGATGGCGGCGCTTTTGCGTCGTAGTCCCTCTTTAGGGCATTGTTTTGGAGTTTGCTCCGGTTGAAGAGACCAGCGACGTCGCGGCGCACGTCTGGTGGAGCAACTGCCGATGAAAATAGCGCCGACTACGGTCATGGCGGATGATGGCGGCGTCTTAGATGCCGTTCCCTTGTCGAGGCATCGTCGTTGCAGTCTGCGTCATCAGGCTCGGGATGCTCCAGGGGAAACCCTAGATCTGGGTCTTCTGGATCGGGCGATGATGGCGTTTTATCGCTTTCCCTCCTGGGGGCATCGTTTTGGAGTAAGTGTTGGCTGGGGGGATGATGGAGCGGTGCTTCATCTCACACATCGATGGCGACGGATATCGGCGGCATGGCGCTGTGGAGGCTCGGCGTCCGATGCACGGAGATGGACTCGCGCAGGAGGAGGTTGCTGTCTGGCGTCATGGTGACGTCGATGGCAGAGTGGCCAGACAAGGTAGAAGCCTCAATATGATCTGAAGACGGACATGTGGAAGATGGCGGCGACGACACACGAGTGCGTCTGACCGAATTATGCCCCGGACTCGGTATGTGGCTCGGCTAGGGCTTTCAAATATGTTTCGTATTCCGGCTTTTGATGTTAGGCTTAGGTGAGTGGTTTGGGTAGTGCCCCAGCTAGCACCCCTTCATCATTTTGGATAGGAGTAGCGGCATGTATTGCCAAGATGGTGGATTCAGGCAAATTGTTGTAATACTTTGTAAGGTCCTCGAGAATAATTAATAAAGTGGCCGTATGCATCTTCCAGATGCAGAGGCCGGGGGTCATCCTCCTTTTCTAAAAAAATATAAAAAATATCGATCTTGTACCCTTCGGGTCGACACAGCACGAAGGCTTCATTTACTGCTACTTTCCACCTCTCGCCTGTTAGCTACACATCTCCCTCTCCACCTGAACCTTCTATTTTCCTTCAGCTTTCAAAATCTTCCTGATCTTATTTCTTGACCTTTATTTCTTCCTGTTGTAGTCTATGAAACTATATGAGTTTATGATTCAACAGCTATAGGCAGTTAGATAATTAAAGCATGAACAGTTACCTACTTCTGAAATGGAAGACTAAAATATATTTTATATTTTATTGCCACTGTTAGAAACGAGCGAATTGCGAGCAGTCTTCTCACTATACCAGTTTATGATTCAACAGCTATATCTAGCTATATGTAGTTAGATAATTAAAGCATGACAGCGACATAATTTTAAAATGGAAAAATGAAAATATATTTTATATTTATCACCACTGTTAGAAAAGATTGAACGCACACAGTCTTCTCACTATATATACGAATGTATGACTCATCATCGATAGGTAGTTAGATAATTAAAGCATGAACAGTTTGTTGGAAATGCTTTATAAATATCATCTAGATACAGAGGCACATACCGTACCATTGATAAAAGTAGAGGCTTGTTATGTTGGCTTGTTCCTCCGTGGCTGCATATTGCAAATTTTCAAATTGAAATAATAATCAAATTCTGTACACACAAAGTAGTTGCCTTTTACGCACCAATCAGAGTGTTTGATACATAATATATTCTTAAATTGCCATATATGAATTTTGTAGGGAACAAATGTTTTCCTTTAATTGTATTCAAAATTTCATATATAAAAATAGTATATAGTTTATTATGAATTAGCTATTGAGATTTTCAAACAGTGTTTATACAAAAGCCAAACTACTAATGCTTTATTTTTTGTCCAAAATTCATATGTAAAATGGAGGTGACATCTATCAAGGGCCTCGTCCCAAGCCTGGCAACGGAGGCATATATAGGTCCAGCCTGGTCTGTCTAGGATGGATGCAAAGTAAGTAACTGAGCCTTGTATACTAAGCAAAGCACACATGTCACTTGTCAGCACAAAACAATGGACAGTAGGATATGAGTTTTCCATGGCACACTCTCTCGGACACACAAAGGTGTACATTGCAGCGTGAGTTTTTGTCAAGAGGGGGGATTTGAAGAGCATCGTGGATCACATCTCTCGGGCAGGCAGGTGCAGCGTGAGTGTGTTGGCAAGAATGGCACGAGGCCCTTGACAGAGATGCGTTATCAGAGAGTGCACTTTCTTATATACGGTAATGGTATATGTATAATTTAGGATACTATTATAGTTGTCAAACACAGATTTGGGATTAGTCTAACCTAACAGGGTTTAACAAGCTTAGCTAACATATGTATTTGAATCTAAACTAACACAACCTTAGAGTTGAATAGTTCACACTTCATTAGTTCTCTAATCTCAATAATAATAATGCTCTCTTTTGACTTTAAATGACACATCCCTTTCCACATTTTTTTATTACAAGGTATCTTAAACTACCAGGTTACCTGGTCAATTCGTTTTATTGGTCCCTTCAAAAAATCCCGCTCGTCCTCCCATGTCGCTCTCAGGGCGGCCCTGGAGGCCCCCAATCCTAGGTCTCGAGCACCTCCCTCCAATCTCTCTCCAAAGGAACCATTTTCCGCCTCGTAGCTAGATCAGGGCTACCACATTCTCCGACGGAATTGACTAGTGAAGCTCGTCCCTCTGCATCGATGGACCTTCGCTTAACAAAGGAGGGCCAAGGGCGAAGGTCAATAAATGACATCGTAGAAGGAGTCAAAATAAAGATGAAACTAGATACATTAAGTGTTGATCATGTTTCCTTGTCTCCCCCTTTGAAAGGAAGACTTGGGCGGCGACCGTTCTGCCACATCTCCGTCGGCATGGTTGTGTGTCCTCTACCCCTATGGCTGTCGCTCTGGCGATGGAAGGGGACCCCCGACATTGCTACTCTGATGTGTAGTTGGCTTTGGAATTCGCAGAGGCATAGCGCTAGTGGCGGGATCTTCACCGTGTCAGAATAATTTGGCTGGCCCTGTTTCTTGCCCACTCCGGCGGCTCCAATGAACGATACTGGAAAGCAAGTGGCCTTTTCGTCTCGTCGGGCATCGGATTTGGCGGAGTTAGGCTGTGTCAGCTCCCGTTCGGCTAGCTTGGCCGCTGGTGGAGCTGGGGGCATGGCAGCGTCTGTGGGGTTTTCGAAGCGGGATGTGCGGATGCCAGTGTGCGGCAACATCCATTTCTCCAATCCCATTGGTTGAAGTCGACGCCGTTAGGATCAGACAGACACGTGGATAATCCCCGGCTGTCATACCACAAAGACTCGGCAGAAAAGGCAGCTTTGTTTGCGATGGTGGCGGTAGTTCTCATTTCTCTTTGGAGAAGCAACAACGGCGGCAAAGTCCAATTTTGTGACGAGGGTAGGCAAGGATAGATGCCCAAGGACTGTGCTAGAAAATTTCTTGTTTTTGGATCATTCCTGCAAATCTTTCGATCCTTTTTTGTTTTTGTTTTGTGAGGTTGCTTTTACAATTTTCATGTCTCGGCATCTGTTTGTGTGTAAGGGTGTATGCGTATGTATTATGTGTACCAAGTTTGTTCCATGAAGTACACGTGGCAACTTCTTAAAAAAAAGCAGGAATTACAAGCTATGGTTGTTTTGGATCAAGAAACTGAACTCTTTTTTTTAAGTTGATCAATCAAGAAACTAAACAATAGCCTTATTTTTTTAGTATCAAGAAACTAAACAATAGCCAATCGTTCGTTCGTGGCAGCCTCCGGTAAGCCCATCGTCCAGGCCCAGTGGTAGCAGCCCATCGTCCAGGCCAGCCAGAGGCCGAGGAGATTTCATCTTCTAATAAAACAGAGGAGAGTCGCTGAACAAACCCTATTCGCCGTCGTCGCCCTAATTTCCCCTCCGCAAAAGAATAGGCAATGGCGGCGGCACTGCAGATGCCTAGTACGACGACTACGGCGTCGGCTTGCGTCCCAGATACGGCGCGGGGCACGCACGTGTTCACGATCGCCAGCTACAGGCTGCACAAGGGCCTCGGCGCCGGCAAATTCATCCGATCCGCCACCTTTGCCGTCGGCGGCTATGACTGGTGCATCCGGTACTACCCAGACGGAGACCTAAACCAGAAGGACCACGTCTCGGTCTGCGTCGAGCTCCAGAGCAAGAACTCCGTGGTGAGGGCGCTCTACGACCTGAGGCTGATCAACCGGGCCACCGGGCTGTCGTCATTGATCTTCTCCCGGCCATCGTCCCTCCCGGCGTTCGACTCCTTGAAGAACGATCATGTCAGGGGTGCTTACAAGTTCATGAAGATCGACCTCCTGGAGGCATCCCCGTACCTGCAGGATGACTGCCTTGTGATCCAGTGCGACATTACCGTTCTCCTCAAGGAAATACCGGCCGTGGCGACGGTTGCCAAGCCACCTGAGATTCAGGTAACACCGTCAGACTTGTCGAACAATCTTGCAAAACTGCTGGAGGGGAACAAAGGAGCGGACATGACGATCAAGGTTAACGGTGAGGTCTTCCATGCGCATAAGATTGTGCTCGCGATGCGGTCTCCCGTCTTCGACGCTCAGCTCTACGGGCCAATGGGGGACAGCGAGAAACAGTGCATACAGATTGAGGACATGCAGCCAGCTGTTTTCAAAGCATTGCTTCACTTCATGTATACAGATTCATTGCCTGTCATGCACGACCTTGACAACCATGACAACAAGGAGATGATTAAGCACTTGATCGTGGCTGCAGATAGGTATGCCATGGAAAGGATGAAGTTGATCTGTGAGAGTATGCTATGCAAGAGTCTCGATGCTAAGAGCGTTGGGGCCACATTGGCTCTAGCTGACCAGCATCATTGCAGCAAGCTCAGAGAAGCATGCGTTGAGTATATCAAACTCTTCTCTTAGCTAGAACAGAGGATATATGTACGTGATGGCAAGCAAAGAGTCTGATCGCCTGACTATAGATGATATACTCAAGAATCTGATCGCATGTTAGGGGTGCAATAAAGTTTCGCTAGGTTTAGAGTGCGGATCCGCGCGTACTAGTTGATTTGTGAACATTTAGTTTGATGGTCATTTGCAACATAACACCTTTGATCATGTTGCCTAGTCCTGAAGTTTCCGCAGATAATTGGGAGATGAGTAGGTTTATCAGAAGAAGTGACCACCTTAGACCAGGTTGTCTTGTCATATTTAGTCCTTTTAGAGGTATTTTGGTGGAGTTTGGTTGATTTATCAGAAAATATGTTTGCTAAACCTATATATGAATCCATGCTAGCTCACTAGTTTTCTTGTAAATGTGTTGATATTCTGTCTAAACAATATATTTACCATCATAATTTCCCCTTTTGGTGCATCTTTTTATTTCTAATTATCAATGAGCAGCACTGCCAAAACCATCTCCATTGTGAATTGTATTACTGTACAATAGTGTAAGTAGTAACATTGCATTAGTATGTTGTGTCATGCAAACAATTATCGAATTTCAGTCTATGCAAAGTGCTAATTATACCTCACCAAAAATAGTGCAAATTATACACTATTATAAGCAAATAGAACATTTATGTCAGAGTGCCCAAGATGGTGCACGCAGCTTTGTTGTGCAAATAGGGGTATCTAGTTTGAATGTTGTTACCGGGGTTTTCCTTTCTTTGTAGATTTGACGCAGCAAGAACTTTGGATCCTGGGTTAATTTTGGAGGAATATGAGCTTTGGACAACCAAAACATGTGCGGCAGGAACTCAAAATGCAGCTCATAAATTACTAGTACTTGTTTGTATATAGCCTATTGTTGCTAGGTAACTGCATTGCGTACCTGCACCAACAGGTGTTGTGGTGTTGTACCACAACACCTGTTGATCCTCGAGAATTTCGGCAAATATGTATCGAAGCTGAGTTCTGTTCTCTCAGAGTTTCTCTCTTCCAGTGTTAAATGACATTGACCTTTGATGACATAAGACGTCCTATATTTCAGAAGTTTTTCTTCATGGTGTTCTATTTCAGAACTTACACGAGCAAGGGTTGAAAATCCAACTGTTTTATTGTATGGAATTTCTATTGACTTCCGAACATCTTTGGGTTTACCACTGCATTATTGGAGGTGACGCCACAATTATTCTTGAAGGTCCAATCATGGCTAAGGGGTTTATAGGACCCTTCTTGGAGTACGCACACTGCACATGCCCGCCGTGGTTTATTTGCTAACAGTCACCCCCTAAGCCACAGCCTAGAAGAGCCCGTCGTACTCGAGGTTGGCGTCGGCGAGGAGGGCCTGCTCCCCCACCTGTCCCTTCCACAACTTCGGGGACTCCCGCCGAAAATGGCCACGCTTACGGCAGCTATAACACCGCCCACGCCGCATGCCTCCACCGCCCGACACCGTGCTGCCGCGCCGTAGTCGTGGTGGTCAAGTCCGCCTCAGCCCTGCTGTGTCTCCCCGCCGTCCATTGTGCCGCTGTCATCATGAGTTGCTCGCCCGCCCGATCGCCGCCGCGTCCGCTCCTCGAAAGCCTTCAGACGCGAAGAGCTGGACGCGTACGCTGGCAAGATCAGCAGCATGACGGCGAGGTACGCCGGCCTGGAAGCGACGGTCGACGACGCGGCCATGATGAAGAAGCTGCTCGACTCCGTGCCGGACTGGCTATATGCCGTGGTCGCCGGCATCGAGCAGTTCTGCGATGTCGAGAAGATGGAGTTCGAGGAGGCGCAACGATGCGCTCGAACTAGTCAACATTCTGTAGTGTAGTTTACAAACAAACTGGGGATGAAATTGCGTGCCTAGACGCGTTTAGCGTCACGAGCGTGCTGCTGTACCCGAAGACGCTGGCCGCTGCACTTTCAGCGGCTTCCTCCCCTTCGGCGCCTCCTTCGCGTCAGGGTTATGACGGAAGACGCCCGTGATGTGGGTGCATGGGCGAGCAGACTTCCTGGTCCCGATCGAGGCGGGCAAAGACGGGACCAAGTTCCTGCAGGGACGGCTCGGCATGAGCTGCGAGTTCAAGGTGTACGACGGGCTCGGCCACGAGTTGGCGCCCTACGAGCTCCAGTGCTGTGAGCAGTGGCCCGCCGGCGGGGCTGGCGGCTTCGGTTCTTCTCTCGGTCGTATCGTAACCCGCCGTGGATCCCCGAGCGGAACCAGTTTTTTTTTCTTTACCTTTTTTTTAGCATCAGTACACACACAAGCGCTCATATACACGCGCATACACTCACCCTTATGAACGCACACACGCACACCCTACCCCTATGAGCACCTTCGAGAGACTGAGCCGGCATATCATCTTGAGATTTACGAAGCCACCATAGGCGCCTCGTCGTCGACGGGAACGTATCCTCTCACTGAAAGCGCATCGACGGAAATCCTGAAATAAATCCACGAATAATGCGAGCACCAGGATTTTGGGAATACCACTGTTCACCTAACCATCTCAACCACAAGTTGGTTCGCTTTCTTACTATTACTGAAAATGGTCCAGGAATGTATCCTTAAAAACAGATCCATATTTCAAATGGTCCAGCCTCCAGCGTACCAAAGGTGGAGATTGAATCTGACTAGGGATCACACATTTTGGTATTCAACATGGATTTCTTGCTACATCACACTAATATTAAGCACGAGCAAGGTTTTGGTTACCGAATGAGGCAATTTTACCGAGGAGGACTGGTAAATGTGGTTACCACGGTTACGAAGAAAGACTGAGTATATTTCGAACGAATTTTATAGTTGAATTTTGAATTCAAATAAATGAATGAACGAACATTCGAACCAGAGACCTCCCAGAACAGGAACTGGGTTGCTACCAACAGGTCAGAACCAACTCTCATGGCATTAATTAGATCGTACATACTTTACTATAGATCGAGTGTTTAAATTCAAAAAATTGGTATTTTGTGATCGGTATGGGAATTTACCGAGGAGCACGGAAATATGCGGTAACCATGGGAAATCTCAAAATTTTGACCCTGTGTGTGTGCGTGCGTGCGTGCGTGCTTTCAAGAGCTCGAGTGAAGGCAAAACTGCCGTGGATTGGAGTGATAATCCTTGCGAGTGTGTCATGTTAGCCTTACAACATTTCTTCCTTTCCCCGGTCAATGTATTTGTCAAATTTGGGCTATTGGAGGGAAACAGAGACACAAGATGGCATTTCATCATTTTTCTTCTCAGTATTTGTACCACGCAAGATTATTCATGTGTTGTATTGCTTGTGACTTTCCAATGGTCGGGGCATTATTGGTTGAGAGTCATCCTGAAGAAAAAACTATCGTAGAATCTTTATGCCATTCACGGAAAGCCACCTTGTTTTTCTAAATTCAGTATTTAAGTATAGAAGTGCCTACAAGACACAAGTAGCTTTGTAGGCAACCTCAAATAGAGGGCGTGAAGTTGTTTTCTCTTTGGCTAGCGACTTAACCCTAGCGCCGCTGCCAAGAGAACCAACTCTTCCGCGCGCCGTCTTCCGACGGCTCTCCTCCGCCGGCGACGTCTTGGTCGTCAGTGGTGAGGGGGGTCGTCGGATCCCGCACATGTGGATTGTTTCAGCTTTAGGTTCTAGTGCCCTAGTAGCTTCAGTTTTTGGATCGTTCGACGTCTTGGCTTCGATGGCGATGCTTAATAAAGAAGCTCTGGCTTCGGCGTAGCGACGATGGCGACGTGCACCGCCGTCGCCAGCGGCTCTACACCAACAAGACGAATTTCAGTTACTCGTACGTACTAGTCTCTTGCTCGAAATCTCCAATCATCTACGTACTGCTATTAAGCCCTCTTATTTGTCATGATGGTTACTAATTTCGAGCAACGTGTATGCATAATTCGATCGATATTTGCAACTAGATTAGTTTGTATTTAATTTTGTTTGTGTTCCCCTTGGTTCTTTAATCTTGATTGAAACTGCTTGCATTGGGGACACATTGGCCGGCGGAGCTGCCCGAGGTGGCGCCGCCGAGACCAAGCAGGCTGGGTGCAGTCCCGGGCGCTGCATGCGTACGTAGTCTAGCATGCAAACGTGTACGTGTACATAGCTAGGCAGTGCAGACTGTGCATGCAAATGCAAGTGCAAGCAATGGAGCAGCTCACGTACGTACACTAGCAAGTTTGAAGCTGATTGATTGTCATTGCACCCAACATGACACTGCTCATCCATCCTACTTGACGTGATGCATGGTGCGTAACGAAACGAGGAATAATACGAATAGGCAATGCGTGCGGCGACTCAACGCTCAACACGCACACGCGCGCGCTGTACGAGCAGCGAGCAGTTGATGCACGCGCGTACGTGATCTGAGCTCCATGCCGCACGGGCACATGTTTATACAATCTTAATCAGTCTATTCTTACCTCTCATCTCACACCTGTGAAGAGATGACGGGCATGAATGCCCAATCAATCTCGTACAACGCCGGGTTTTATGTCTCGACATGTGCTATCAAAGTGTCCATGACAACAGGTGCTACTACAAAGAGTATCGTGGAATCCAACGTGTGCCCCTTAAACGCTTAGCTCTTTCGTCGTTGAGGCATATCTTCTCCTTACTCTTGAGGTCAATAATGGAGAAGTCGTCACCTTGTTCAACGAGCAAAGCACATCTGCTGCAAAGAAGACCATGTCTATTCTCACACTCCCCAACGTCGCGAGCTGAGAGTTTTGCCACACACAGACATGACCGTCGTCATCTTGTTCTTGCTTGGTCGAAAGATTTTCTACTGCTTGGTCTTGGCCTTGTATAGTAATAGATGAGCACCTTCCTTCTTCTCCAGCGATGCATGGGATAAGCGGTCGTGGCAAAGTAGGGCCGAGTTTGATTGGGATCTTGGTCAAGGTGACGCGTGACGTGGCCAGGCTTATGTTAAGGGTGTAGACCAAGTTTGTCTCGTCATTCTAGAACAACCAGTGCATGCACCATATCATGGGTGACTACGCCGATGCGTGGGCCACACATGGTGAGCCCGGAAGCCCGACAATCATCGGGTGTGTCAGAAAAGTAGTGGCATGCACACAAGAAGTCGTTGTTGTATTCCTTGTAAATCCATAGCACTTGGAACCTTGCTTATGTACTCCTTTATTTGTTGATATAATGAAGCACATAGTAATGTAAAAAAAAAGGTATACCAAAACTCAAGGAGGAAATAACTCTCCCTCCCTCATCTTCACAATGCTCCAAAACTAGCACCCGAGTGCAAAGAGAGGAAGGACAAGGTATATTAGCGGAGCTTGGTAGAAACTGATGGGGGGCAAGGGCAAAACATGAGTGTTTAAGGGTGCAAATTGCTAAAAACTTTCTCATCTAGGCCCTCAAAAAAGTTCTTCACAGTTTGGTCGTCCAACGTTGGGGGGGGGGGGGGGGGGGGAACCGCCCCCAGCGTTGTACGAAGCTCCACCATTGGTAGGTGAGGAAAGGAGGAGATAGCTGGTAGGTGTAGTCGTGTGGAGACACGAATAGGCTTGTTATATTTTATTTCTTTTTATTGAGGCACAAGATAGCCATTTTCTATGTATGAGGCAATGGGCACAATAAGCACGACCGGGATGAAGTCGAGGACAACGAGGCGGCCGTCGCCGACCACATTTCGGCTACAGACGACGCCAAGTTGGGCCCGACGACGGGCTGCTCCTACGCACGCCCATCACCCTGCATTGCCGTGCGGGGAGGGGAGGGGGGGGGGGGGGGGGGGGGGGCTCCAGCCTATCGGCCCAAAGGCCCGAGTTTTCCACCTTAGAAAAAATAAGTTGCTTCCTGTTTTTCGTGGTGATGAGTAACAATCTATTGGTTCCTCTTCAGAATCGGAAGATGACATCGCTAATGTTGATGATTCTAAATAAGTAAATTATACTGTATAATCGCCCCATGGGATGTGATGTTAGGGTTTAGCCAACTGGAGAACAGTTTTGTATATGGTTATGCATATATTGTTCTGACATTTTTGCACTATATCATTTATTCCTGTTGAAAATCTTTATTTTTTTGCCATGTCTAATAGTTATTTTAAATGCTATTTGAAATATAGCACGTTATTAAGATGCTATATCGTGTATAGCATCTGGAGGAGGCCGCTGCTATTTCTCTTAACACGCTATATTTTGCCTTGCATAGAACTTGCAAAAAAAAGTTAGCTGGACACATGGACATTTTGCTGCCATTTTGCTTGGGGACATTTTCCCTTTTTAACCAGAGAAAGCGCATAATACTATATTGTTACACGTACACACACCACATACGTATAAACAAAAAATGCGTCGGGCCTGTGTTGGGTGCGTGCGTCGACCCAAACGAAAATACAGACATCTGGATCGCTGCGTCGGCCGATCTAAACGGATAAAAAAGGAAAAATATGCGCCCGTCTGGATCGCTGCGTTGGACTTGCTCTAAGTCGCCGCCCGGTTCTCAACCCGCACTGGCAGCCAGTGGCGCTGGCCGGGAAACTAACAGTCAATTTAATCCCACTCCATTCCTTTTCCCATGCCATCTCCTCCCTCTCCCCCTTTCCCGGCGACCTCCACCTCTTCTTCCCTCCCAGCTTGGTGGCAAGATAGATAGCTGTGGCCTCGATCTAGTGGGAGGTCAGACAACAAAGGCACACAACACTACCATGGATTGAATTGCTGCTAAAGATCGGTGATGTTCGGTTAATGCTTCTTCAGGAAATCGATCGGTCAACACTTTCAGGAAACCGTAATATTTTAAAATCTAAGAAACCAAATCTAATGATTCGGTTAGACCGGATGTCTCAACCTACCGGCCCAAAGCCCGAATTTACCACCTTAGAAAAAAGAAGAAGTTGCTTCCTATTCTTCGTGGTGATGAATAACATTCTATTGGTTCCTCTTCTAAATCGGAAGATGACATTGCTAATGTTGATGACTCTGAATAAGTAATATATGTAGTGTTATTGCCCCATGGGATGTTGATGTTACGCTCTAGCCAACTGGAGAACAATTTTGTATGTGGTTATACATATATTGTTCTGGCATTTTTGGACTATATCATTTATTCTTGATGATTTTTTTTACTTTTAGCTATATCTAATAAAAAATTAAACGCTATTTGAAATATAACACATCATTAGCGAAAAGTAACCTTCTCAGCCAGAGCTCAAATGAGCTCGGGTGAACAGTGAAATTAAAAAAATGAAATCAATTTGAAAAGAATCTTAATTTTTTGTGAGAAACATTGACAGAAGTCCTAATAGCATGCAAAATTTCATCATGAAATAACATTTGTAGAAGGCGTGGCAAAAAAAAAGAAACAAAGTTAGTGTTCCAAAATGCTTTAAAAGTAGCATTTTTAGAGTATAAATTTTTTTTGCCACGCCTTCCAAAAATGTTATTTGTCTGATTATATTGTTTTGAATTGTTTTTGATTTACTGTTCACCTGGTCTCATTTGAGCTCGGGCTAAGAAACTCCATGTCCGTTATTAGCACCCTATATCATGTATAGCATCCGGAGGAGGCCGCCGCTATTTCTCTTGGCATGCTATATTTTACCTTGCACTGAACTAGCAAAAAAAAAAAGACAGCTAGACACAGAGACTTTTTGCTGCCCTTTGCTTGGGACATTTTTCCTTTTTAACAAGAAAACACCCACGATACTATATTGTTATTACACATGTAGTACACACACCACATACGTATAATAGCCTCGTTATGTAATCGACGACATAAGTAGGACGTCACAGATGCACGATGGAGTACTACTAGGGCAGATGCTGCTGCCTGCGAGTTTACTTAACTCGGAACGTACGTAGGTGCGCTTGCATGATTGACATCACATGGTCGGGTAAGCGGTGTCGAGCGCCATGCCGCAGAGCCCCCCGCCTCCGACGTCGCGGCGCATACGGATGTAGCCGGCCTCGCCCCACGTCTGGCCCCACGAGTTCTTGACGAGCCAGTACTTGAGCCCCGAGTAGGCGTCGGTGCCGTAGCCGACGGTCACCACGGCGTGGCTCATCTGGATCCCACAGGGGGCCGAGAAGACGCCGCTCTTGTAGAACTGCATGCTGGTTGGAACCTCGATGGCCACGCCGATGGGCTGCCTCGCGACGGCGCTCTGCAGGGCCAGTTCGTTCTTGGGGACCGCCGCGTGCCCGGTGATGGTGACGATGGGCTTGGCGCGGATGCAGACGCCTCTCACCGCCTTGTATGGGTACAGCGCCGCCGTTGTGAGGCCGCCGTTCTCCATGATCCACTGGAAGGCCCTGTGGTAGTAGCCTCGGTTGCAGCCACCGTCGTACTTGTCGCAGTCCACCAGCTGCTGCTCCGACAGGGTCACCAGCGTCCCCGTCTTGATGAAGTAGAGACTCTCCATCATTGCCACCGCCGAGAACGCCCAGCAGCTGACTGCATTTGCGTGCACCCGGTCCGGTCCGGGGACAGAAACAAATTATTAGTTAAAGGAGGCCAGTACTTACATAGTTGAAATGGATGGGTTCCCTAAACAAGCTTTAATGATAAGTTCCACACGTATGGCACCAAATAACATTGTCCTGGCGTTTCTACGATTAAAATTGTCATCCAAAAAAAAAATAAACCCCCCAAAAAAGCAGAAAATATCCATCAAAACAGAAAGTTGGCATGCTTCACAACTAAAGTTTTCATCCTCAGGTAACCAAAACTTGCCATCAAAAAACGTCATGGCAGAATAGCTTCGTGCAAACGTGTGGCACTTACCAGGTCTAAAAAAAAGTTGAAATAATTGATGAATACGTACAGCATTGCGAGCCTTGGTTCTTGACCGGCGTCACGGCGCCTTTGGCCCTCCAGTCCACGCTGGGCGGAAGCGGAGCCTCCAAGGAGTCGTCGCCACCGCCCGACGACCACATGCCGTCAGCCTCGGCCGCCGTCGTGATGACCGAGCTAGTGCCACCGCCAGCTTCGTGCGACGACGCGTACCTTGCGACGAACTCCTCCCCGGTAAGGTCGGCGAATTGGTTCTCGCCGAGCTCGTAGGTGAGGTCGCCGCGCCTGTTGGTGGCGTCGATGTACTCCACGTTGGTTCGGTACACCTGGAAGCGCCGCAGCCTCTCCTCCGCGCTGAGGTACGAATGGTTGTGGGTGGCCTGCCACTGGCGAAACCTGTCCATCATCAGCATGTCACCGGCGTCGACGTGGCCGCCGGACGCCGCAGGGAAGGCGGCGAACAGGCCGCCCATTAGCAGAACTACTGCAGGGGTCACCGGCCATGTGCCCCCATGGGAGAAAGCCATATCGATTGATCGATCTACACAAGCTTCTGCTTGAGCATGCAAGTGTAGACGCGCGTTTATATAGTGCGAGTTTACAAGTGTAGCGCGGGAGCAGAGCAGGCAGTGTCGGGTTGGCTGTCGGCCGGCGACGGACGCATGCATGCATGTCGACGCACGTACTAGCTAGTTGAGGAATGGTAACGATCTGCGTTTTCCCTTGGTGCCTTACTTGTAGCGGTGCACCATGTGCATGCATGCATGCCTTGGCACACGAAAGAAGATCGAGTTGGTTAGGTTGCCTTGCCCTGCACACTATCTGATGAGGGCCAGACACCGGTTTGTGTACTAACTAATGCACCTTGTCGCCTTCCCAATCCTGTCAACATTTTCGTCTTCTAGCACAGTGAGCGCATACCAAATTTCAACTTAGCCGTGTTTCAGGCTTTCAGCTGCCAGTGTTGATAAGTTCACCTGATTGACAATATGCAGGATTTACAACTCTAGTACGCTGTTGAGATTATTCTTTTTTTTTTTTTGAGAAGCACGCTACAAACGCAGACACCTACTCCCTCCGGTCCTTTTTACTCCGCGTATTAGATTTGGATCAAGTCAAACTTTGCAAAGTTTGACCAAATTTATAGTAAAATATATCAACATCCAAAATACCAAATATATATACTATAAAACTACATTTCATAATGAATCTAACAATATTGATTTGACATCATGAATGTTGATACTTTTTTTTATAAATTTGGTCAAAATAAAGGTAATTCAACTCCAGAGAAAACTTATATGCAGACTAAAAGGGATCGGAGGGAGTACACACACACGTATATTTATCCCTATAAACGATTGCATGCAGAATCTACTCCTACGAGCACCTCCAAAAGATTGAGCCGACGGGTCAAGTCATATGGTTGACGAAGTCATCACATACGCCTCGCTATCTACCTCCCGCTTAAAAAATACTCCACCCATATGACACACAAGTGTCCTGTGGCCTGTGGATACAATCATCCTCCTAACCATCAAATAAAGATTTTTTTTTAAAAGGGAAACAAGCTATGGCATCTATAGTCGGCGCAAGCGGGCGCACCGCACATGCGGGTCCGGCTAAGCTCTCGCATGCGGGTGGGGGCGTGCCGTAGTCTGCCGCATGATGGTGGCCCCGAACGCGCCCTCGGTCCACCCGTCATGGACATGCAGCGACTGTAGCAATTGTGCACCCTCACTCCACCCGTCATGGACCCTCCAGCCCGGTCGCATAGTTCCGAGCCATCCGGGCAGATCGGACAACCCGGAGCTGTCCTGAGAGACTCCCGCGGCAAGCCACCCAATGTCTGACGGCCAGCAGTCTCTGGATGTGCGCAGAGAGCCCATGAAGACCGGTACTCCTTCATACTTTATAGGATTAATGGGCTTGACCCATGAAGATTTCCATATGTTCCTAGCGCAATTCTCAAAAGCCCATGAACAAATTGCAAGAGATGGTTCTAAAGTCCAGCCCGATACCGTTGCTGGAGAAAGTATAAGACCTATTTATATAGTGGGTTCTTTCCACTACACTATGTGGTGAGTATGAGGAGATAAAGAGAACACCTCGCATGAGAGGACCGAAGGGCATGGTCATGCGACATGTGCATGAATGGTCCGCCAATATACAGTCCATGGCCTTGCAGGAGTGCGACATCCTTTTGCCGTCATATTTGTGATGTCTTGGCGGACAAGTTGATTGTTTTCTTGTTTGGAAAGTTTGCGGCTTGGAAAATAATGTCAGTTTGAGATAGTCACCATGGTACGATGCTGCCTTGGTCCTCCTATACATATGACTCAGTAGCCACGGCCAAAGACACACCAAAACATGTTAGGGTATTGCCACATCTTGCAATTGCACCGCCATCGTAATCTACTCCATCCCGGATGCCTATGTGCAACGGTGAGCGGGGGAGCAGGTCTCCAGAACCCTTCGTCCTTGTGATCCCGCACCAGGAAAGGACGAATTAGGTTTTTGTGAAGCGGTACATGCGGCTTCTTAACTTCATCACCATATGTCGTCTTCATCCAAGTCGGGCGGCGTCGTATACCTACGCCTCCAATGTTGTCTACTTTGACTAGTCTTAACCAACATCACCGTCAAGAACATCGCTCCAGCAATAGCTACGGCTACAAACGAACAATATGTGCATCATGGTGATATGTTCATATCTCTAATTATGGTTGTTGTTAGATGTGCCATAATGTTATGTGTCATGGTTTTCTCACGACAGATTTCCTCGAAAAAAGACTTAGTCGTGAGGCCATCGCAACTAGGTGGTGGCTGGAACAGGGTTGGTCAGAATCGAGAGACGCGAGTTTTACCCAGGTTCGGCCCCTCGCAGAGGAGGTAAAAGCCTATATCCTACTTGATTGCTATTGATGATGATGATGATGATGATGATGATGATGATCTCGATTACAAGGGCGGTGTTTCGATACCTCTATCTCGAGGGCTACTATTTTTTTTCAGTCTATAATGACATGTCTCTCCCCAACTTTTCCTTAGGACGACCCAGGACCCCACTTTATATAATAGCCGAGTCCCTGTGATATACAATAGGTTTCCAGGTTCTACCCATGGTCGGAGTCCTATTCTAAGTCTTTGTAGGTCTTCTGTGCCTTCCAAGTTAGGAGAAATCCATCTAGTGCACGAGTTGTAAAGCCGACAATAGCCAGCCGGGGTCTTCTCTTCCGAATCAATTAACCCAGGCCAGGTTTGTCCTCCGCCGGGTCATGCTTCCTCCAGCTGGTCTTGCTTCTCTTGCCAGGTCTTGATATTCCTAGCCGGGTTCCTCGCAGGCCCCCAGCTCATAGTGAGCCGGTCCATATGGCTCCTTGGACAACCCGGGCATAGGCCTTCTGGTCTATCCAGGTTGTGTCTTGGGATGCCGGGTCTTGCGGCAGGTAATTCCCCCGACAGTATGCATATTTCACTGTTCTTCTATATGCTGGACTGTTCCATGCTAATAATAGTTTTAATAAAGATTTCTAGTTTGAAATTAATCATGAAATTGCTCAGTTATGCTACATTGCAAACCCAATTTACTGGCTCTCACTAAGTCAATAACTCTCCCTCCTTCACACAACTCACCACACAACACATTAACACCTTACACGTTTCCCCTAACCTTGCTCCTCCGTATCTCCCACTAATCCAGTTGGAGGAAGGTTCCTCCCTCATGGAATTTCGAGACAAGGCTCAATACCAAAACCGCTTACACCTTTGAACTCCCGGTAGACAATGAACTATCAAACCATAGGGAGTGGGTTCAGTGCCATCCGAGTAGGTGCCCACAAGTTGGATGCCAGTGATTTGTGGATTTTGATGTTGGATACATTATATTGATACACTCAAAACTCGTGTGTTTTGCTCCAGCAAATACAAGGTGCCATGTTTTGACAAGCTTGGGGTGTATATTGCAAATGTTGTTCCAGTTTGCAAGTGTTATTGTGGTGCTGCAAGTGCTGACTAACGTGTGTGTGCAATGATTTTATCTCTCTGTGACTTTTTTGCGGCCAATTGGCAGTTGTTACATAGACACATTGTTTAGCTGCATGGTTGTGCCGTGACATTTTTTTTTGAACACAGTACAGACACAAGCGCTCACGTCTGTACTGTGCCATGACATTTTTTGCATGTATTTGACACACCATCAGGAAAATGTTGCAATGAAACGTTGCGGCCTACGGTTTTTTGCTACGAGCACGGGTTGGTGGGGGCGAGGGTTGAACACGACCGTGTTATATGTTGGGAATCCGCCCTCAGAATCGATCAAATCAAATTTAACGAACACACGTACACAATATTTTTTTTTTGCTAAAGACAGGGGACGTGGCTCTTGTTTTCTTCTCACGCACCAGGACCAGCTAAACAAGTCTTAATCCTAGTACTAATATGACTCCTAATTACCAGCAACCTTGATCGCAATTAACCTAAGCCTACACGTACAAGAAACCTACTACGACACATTATTAGAACAAGAAATAACCAACGCTGACTAATTAATCACCTAACATCCGAGTAGTTCAGGAATTAATCACCTGGTAGGATTAGTATTTGCATCCCCGGCCCGATTCGGTTCGGCACTAGCCAGCCTGGCCACTATATATACACGATGTACACCACCTTTAAACGACACTTAAGTTGATTGAAAAGCAAACACCTGCAGGAGGGTGCGTACTTGGGCATCTTGCACCGTCCGGTCGACCAGCTCCGAAAGCAATCTGAGTTACCTAAGCTCCGTACGCGCGTGATCGCCGGAAAGAACTCCGCAGACGCACAAGCACCGGCTATGGCAGCACCGCAGACGGCTACAGCGTCGGCATGCATCCCGGAGACGGCGCGGGGCACGCACGTGTTCACGGTCGCCGGATACAGCCTGCACAAGGGCCTCGGCGCCGGCAATTTCATACGATCCGCCACCTTTGCCGTCGGCGGCTACGACTGGTGCGTCCGCTACTACCCCGATGGATACAGTGCCGCCACCAAAGACTATGTTTCAGTGTTCGTCGAGCTGCAGAGCAAGAAATCCATGGTCAGGGCGCTCTACAACCTGAGCCTCACCAACCAGGCCACCGGGATGCCGTCCTTGATCTTCTCCCGGCCGAGGTCACTTCCGGCGTTCAACTCCCGCAAGAAGGACAAGGACATGCATGTCAAGGGGGCTAGCTGGTTCATGAAGACGGAGCTCCTGGAGGCATCCCCGTATCTTCAGGACGACTGCATCGTCATCCACTGCCACATGACCGTTGTCCTCAAGGTCAAGGATATACCTGCCGTCGCCATGGCCACCACAAAGGCCCCGGAGATCCAGCTGCCGCCGTCGGACCTGTCCAACAACCTCGCAAAGCTGCTTGAGGGGAAGAAAGGAGCGGATGTGACCATCAAAGTCAGTGGGCAGACCTTCTACGCACACAAGCTCGTGCTCGCGATGCGGTCACCCGTCTTCGATGCCGACCTCAACGGGCCAATGTGGGACAACGAGAAACAGTGCATACAGATAGAGGACATGCAGCCCGCTGTTTTCAGCGCATTGCTCCACTTCGTATATACAGACTCGTTGCCAGCTGCCATGGATGACAACAAGGAGATGATGAGGCACTTGCTTGTGGCTGCAGACAGGTATGCCATGGGAAGGATGAAGCTCATCTGTGAGATTATTCTCTGCAAGAGCCTCAATGCCAAGAGTGTCGTGACCACATTGGCTCTAGCTGACCAACATGGTTGCAGCAAACTCAAAAAAGCTTGCATTGAGTACATACAAAATCTTCAACTAGAACAGATGATATGTGCGTGATGGCAGGCAATGTCGTCTCTGATTGCATGACTAGAGCATGTATTGGTTTCTTTATTGTTTTTAGATGATATGTGGATGAAATATGAAAGAGTGATTGCTTCAATAGAACGTGTACTGCTGTCTTTATATACAGTTTATACTCCCTCCGTTCCTAAATATTTGTCTTTCTAGAGATTTCAACAAATGACTACTTCTTATATTTGTTTATAAGAAGATATGTGGATGAAACATGAAAGAGTCTGATTGCTTCAGTAGAGCGTGTACTGCTGTCTTTATATATAGTTCATAGATGATATGTAGATGAACCCAATTAATTTTGCCAGCTTCAGAGTACGGATCCGTGGTTGACTTGTAAACATTTAGTTTTTTCATCATTTGCATTTTGTTTAGAGGGATTGTTGATCATTTGCAATATACTAGTATACTGTTAGAAATAAATGGGCTTGGCCCATTAACAATTTCTGAAATCACAAAGTGACCCACGTGAAAAATAGCAAGTGGTGGTTTTAAAAGTTTAGTCCCACCCCTGAATTTGAGGGGCTGTGAGACATTTTTATATAGTGGGTTCTCTCCACCATACTAAGTGATATGTCGATGAGAGAAATAGAAGACCACACACGCGTGCTTGCCTTGTCCAGCATGGTTGGGGCGCATCTACCTTCACTAGTAGGAAATAGCCTAGTAGCGGCATTCCGAAAATGTGTGATTACTGGTGCGGACTGGAGGCGCCGGTAGTATAACGCCAGTGATAAATCTCACTAGCGGAGTCGACATCCGCCGCCTCTAGCTGTGTGGTTAGTACTGCTAGTGCTGAGGCCCAAGCGCCAGAGATATGTAACATGCTTTGGGCTCAGCCCGGACACCGTTGATGTATGCCGACGGCTTAAAAAAGACGCTGCCCTAGGCAGCTTTTTTGTGATTAATACATATGCTACTACATATCCTGAAGAAATGTGACAAGTAAATCATAGTTATGCATCCACATCAATTAGTAATTCATATTACGAGTAGTACTTGTTACCAACAACTAGAAAGACAACGGCATACCCCCGCAAAAAAAAAAGACAACGGCATACAATCTAGCTAATATAAAAACAACACTTAATAGCATGGTGTCCTTAGACTTGAGCTGCTGCTTATGCATTCTATTAATCTTTGTAGACATTTTGTTTCAGAAGTTTTCATTCATGGCGTTTTATTTCCAAAGTTTTTCTTTATGTGTCGAAATCCTTTTTACGGACCCTAATATATAACGCATGAACGTCAGGTACAAGCACACGACAACGTTTTTTATGACAAGTTTATTTAGGATGTCAATTTTAGTTGGCTAGCATTGGCAATTTTCATGCTTCATTTTGTTTTTGGCAGAAACTTGTCGTGTTTCACTGGAATTTGCCATCCTTACATGAGTGGAATTGCAACTAAAAAAAGTCAGGACTGGCACTACAGGAAAATTAGGTTTTCCCGTGTGTTAGCCTATAAGCCGAGTGCTATTTTTCGCGCACCCGGCTTATGCTCCACTAAGCCGTGTCTAGGAAAAAAAACCCGGCGACCATGAAGAACTCGGCTTACATGACATATAAGCTGTGTGCCATGCGCAAGCACTCGCCTTATAGGACATATAAGCCGTGTGCCCGATCAAAGCACTGGGCTTACATTTTTGCGGATTTTTTTCAACCCGTAACATTTATGCAAAATTGATTTAAGATGGTTTTCATTGCATTTATATTTACTACTTAATTAGTATTATTATTCTCCCCTATTTTCTGTCGACTACTCCCTCTATTCCTAAATATTTGTCTTTCTAGACATTTCAAATGGACTATAACATACGGATGTATGTAGACATATTTTAAATTGTAGATTCACTCATTTTGCTTTGTATGTAGTCACTTGTTGAAATCTTTAGAAAGACAAATATTTAGGGACGGAGGGAGTAGTTTTCATGGGTCTTATTTGTGAAACTCTAAATTTAACGCCACTTTAATATATAGATGACACTTTTGACCCTTAGCGTACCCATATTATGATGACATGCAAAAGCAACTACTGAAACTTCACTCTATGCCGAGTGCTTTGCTCTTTGTCCAGAGACAAGACACGGGCACTCGGTAACGCGAAGTAAGGCATGGAGCAGAGTTAATTTTGCCCACCCACCCCCCCCCCCCCCTAGTGGTTGGGCATGCCCCTCCCTCCGTGTCATTTGATGGCCTCCTTTGAGAGCACGAGAAGTTTCGAGGCCAACGGAGCAACAGGACCCACACTTCCTTCACAAATCCGACTCGTTATTATCATTTTGTGTTATGGTTTGTGCATGTGAATTATGTTTGATCTCACTTTGCACTTTATTGCAGGACACACATTAGTTTCACTTCTTATTCGGTACAACCCCCCTAAACACATTGACAGATCAGATTTGCCCATGCCCCTTCATAAGAAAGGGTAGGATGGTCCTTTTACAAAATACATCATCCAGACCGTACACAACACAGTAAACTGGGCCGGCCCAGCAACGAGCTATTTATAGTGGCTTTATAGTGAAAGAGTGATAAATCCTAAAAATAAATTGCCACATCAAGAATCGAACCAGGACCTCCCGCAACCAAACAAACGAGCAGAACCAGTAGGACGAGCGAGCTTTCATGGCTAAATAACTGCGCAGAGGTTTAAGAACTATGAGCGGCGACATATTTGAACTTTTTGCTGGAAATTTGAAGACTTTTTTAAATGCGAATATTTTTCAAAATTGTAAAGAAAATTATGAAAGTGCAGCCAAATTTTCTGAAACATGGAACACATTTTTAAACTCCAATTTTATTTAAACAAAATGAGATTTTACAATTTCGAATTTCTTTTGAAAACACAAACAATTTTGAAAATCTAAAGTGTTTTGAAACATGACCATTTAGTGAACTCTTTTGAAAAATTTGAATAAAAAAATAAATATGTTGAACATTTTTTAAACTTTGTGACATTGAAAACAAAAAAAAAAGCAACTCATGAACCTTCTTAAACGTTTCCAAACCGGTAAAAACCGGCCTGGAACTCTCTAGAGGTTCCCAAAACCGGCATCTGCAGAGGCAATGAACAGATTGAAATGGGCTAGTCCATGTTCACTCGTATCGACTGGGTATGTGGGAAACAACGGTTCTTCGATGTAAAAAGTGTCAAATAGGGTTTTCCCCCGATTGATGCCATTGCCTAGTTAGGCCAACGTGTAAATAGTTTTTCTATATTTTTTCTTTTTTTTATGTTTTTGATAATTCAATTTTTTCCTTTTCAAACTTTGTTGTTCATTTTTAAACTTGTTCAAAAAAATTGAAATTTGTTTGGAATACCCTAAATGTTCTTGTTTTCAAATATTTTTCGAACTTTAAATATATTCTTGCAATTTGAAAAGAAATCACGTTTTCAAATATATTGTTCACCGATTTAAGTAATATTTGTGCTTAAAAAAGTTGACAATTTGTTAAAATAGTACATTGTTTCCAATTTTTGTTAAAAAATTTCATCAATTGTTGGAAATTTGTTAACAATTTTCAAAAACGTGTTCAAACTTGTCAAATTTTCCCATGCATGGCCACGAACAAGAACAGACTCTCAAATGGACCATTTTGGCCAACTCGCGACTTCCTCTGTTGAACATGGTATATTTCTCTACATGCATGAACTGACCTCAACTTTTGCAAGCATGTGGGCATGCCCATGATAGTCATCTATTCCAAGTTTGAACGAATTTGGACACCGTATGCAAGTTGTGTCATGTCCGGCCAGTTATCAACAAAAACTTCAGAAAAATGCAAGATTTATTAAAAACTGAAACAAATTGACATGGTGCGTTGAATTGGTCATACAATACCAAGAAAAAAAATGGAGCCATTTTAGAGATGTTGAGAAATGAAGTGCTCCCAAATGGACCCTTCTCACCTACCATGACACATGGTCTTTTTTGACATGCATGAAATGACCCCAACTTTTGCAAGCAAGTGAGATTGCCCATGGTAGGTATATATGACAGATTTGAACGAATTCTGACACCATATGCAAGTAGCGTCACGTCTGACCATTTATTGGCTATTTCCCACCCAAAAAAACTCCAGTAAATGAAAGAACAACTGAAAACTCAAAAAACTTGGCATGGTGCCTTGAATGGTCATGCAGGACCATTAAAAAATGGGGCCGTTTAAGGGATGTCGAGTAATGAGCTGCTCCCAAACGGATCCTTCCGGGAAAAATGGCCGATAAACTGATGCAGCGTGGATAGGACTGTGTGGCATGGATATTGATCCTTCTGATGCAAGATTTGTTGCATCACATCGAAGTAGTCAACCTCCCACCCCGTGCAAGTCAAAACTTATGCAGCGTGGATTGGACTGCAGACAACATACTTGGCAAACTTTTAGGACCCATATATGCATCTTCACAGTATCCGGACTAATATGACACACACTGAATATTTTTAAGACTAATGGTGTATTCTACTCCTAAAAAAAGTTGCACCCTACAAAAAAGTTTCACAATTTTAAAAATGTTCTAGTTTACAATTTTTTGTCACGAATTCAAAAAGTACACATTTTCCTAAATTTATTCACATATTCAAAAAATATCCGTGGAGTTTCAAATAATGTTCGCACTTTCCAAATTTGTTCGGAATTTAAAAAATGTTCCTGCTTTCAATTTTTTTGTTCACAAATTCAGAAAAATGTTTGACGAAATTCAATAAACGTTTTTGGTTTCTTTTTTTTGAAAAAATGTTCGAAAATTCCAATTGTTGTTCGTGTTTTTCCCAAAATTGTTGGTTTTCAAAATTTTGTTCATACTTTTCAAAAAATGTTCATGTTGTATCATTCTGAACAATCTTTTAAGGACACGAACATTTTTTTTAATTTCTTTTACTTTTTCTGAAAATGTGATATTTTTCAATTTATGAACGAAATATAGCTTTGAACAAAAATTAAAATAAGAGCATTAAAATAAGGACGATCGGCACCAAACACGCTTCGAGGGTAAGAATCATTTGCCTCGTAGGATTTATATATATGTAAATCATATAGCTAGCTAGTCACGTTACCTATGCATCTCCCGTTTGAAAGAGTTACATTATTTATAAATATGCAACTCTTTGCATATTTATAACTGTAACTTTTTCGAATTGTCCAGCGTTTTCCATGGACAGCCCAAGGGTGTGTAGGCTGGCTTGGTTTTTATGCCCTACTCTGAACCATTACAGAATTTCGGCAGCTTCCACACAGCGGGCAGGGCCAAACCTGCTCAGCGAGCCACGGTGGATGGTACCCGGGATAGACGATGTGGTTGTGCCACCGTATCCCGTGTTGCTAGCCCTATCCCCTCCGACCATTCCGATGACGAGTCAGAGCAGGAGGCAAAGGAGGAGCTACTTGTGGAGGAGGAGCAGGCGACTCCGCGTCGTGATTGGCAGCATGTGGAAGGGTCATCACGTGGTGCGGTTCGGGAGGAGGAAGAGGTGGAGGAGGAGGAGGAGGAGTTGGAGGAGGGAGAGTATGAGGTGGAGGAATCGACAGAGGACATGGAATGGCCAGTTCCTAAGATGACCAAAATATGGTTGTGTGGGGTGTCCACGCTCCCTTCGCGATCGTATCCACATAAGGGGATCTTTATCAAACCCGTCGGTGTGAGGTAAGTGGTTACGTGGACTCTTAAGTGCTTACATGGATTCATTGTTGAAAACTTACTTGCATTTTCATTGTGCAGGGCCTTGCTGGTTGCTGGAGACGACATAAAGGTGCCTATAGGATATCTTTGCAGGCATTGTTACCCTGGCCTGGTCCCCATAGGAGACGGTGAGGAGGAGCCAGCTTGGTCTTGGGAGCATTGGAAACGCGCTCCAGATACCAAAGACAAGTGGGACAGGGAGTACAGCAGTGCTGCCGAGCGGGTGGTCAACGATATTTTGGTAAAATTCTTTGTCAGTTTTCATAGTTATTTCCCAACATTCAAAATCATTGCATTGATAGCTATCTTATGCATCTTTATACACTTTTGTATGACTTCTTCACTTGCGCCGAGGGTATGGAGAATGAAGCTAATGAGGTCGTGGAGGTGATTGCCAAGAAGATTGTCCAAGACATGCCCTACGAGGGGCGTGTCAATGCCGTCGTGAAGTATTTCATGCACTTACGCAACATGCTTCTCAAAAGGCCACTAGCCCGGATAGTGCATCTCACCCATTCCATGTACTTGAAGGTACTTTCCATTTATTTATGACTGTCTGTATCAAAACAACTTAGTTTCATTCCTAACTTGGATGTATTTGGTATACCTCAGGCGGTTCCCCCGTGGTGCAACAACAAGATTCCTTGCTATCAGTAAATCATATCTAGGTGGATAAATCCGGAGTGGAGGGCCGCACACAGAGCGTGTTCGGAGCAGCGTGCCATGATGGGTGGTCAAGTACATCTTCAAGGTAACCTCAACCTTCACACTTACATGCAGAAGAGGGTATTAATATCATTTGGCTTCTGAACTTGTGCCTACTTGTGCCCTTAATGGATATTATTGCTTCTATTGCAGAATAGGGAGAGAGGTGAGGGCTAACCGCGGCTCAATACCTTCGCGGGATTATGTCTTTCCCGCACGTCAAAGAAACCTGAAGGGGGTGGGTCAACCTAGGCTCTGGCTTGAGGATTGATGCATATAGGGGGAAGTTCAAGGAGCACAACGGGCCCGATTCTGATCCGGCCTCATAGGACATTGACGTTACAGTTTCCCTCCAGGCAGGACAAGGCAAGAAGGGTGGCCGTTTATATGTTGGTGATGGTGCCATCCGTAAGAAGGACATTCTGAAACTCGCCCACCTCCGTGCTACGACGTCGAGCTCAGGTCCTGCTATAGAGCATCGCCCATAGCTTGGGCTGCATATGATGCATCAATTTGAGGTATATTTTGCTTCATTGATCGTCCTTGTGATTTCTTCTTTGCATTTCAGCAATGGTGAACTTGTTGTGATGGCATGTTGTAGGCCCGCCTAGAGGAAGAAACCAGGTTGCGGAAAGAGGCTCAGGCCAATTCCCTCCTTCAACAGGAGCAAGCCATGAAAATGCAGCAAGCCCTCTTGCAACAACAGGAATTCATGGCCAAACAACAGGCAGCCCTGCTTGAGACGTTCGCTCCGTTCAAAACTAATATGCAGGGTTCTACTTTGCCGGATCTTCCTCCTCTTCCGCCTCTTCCTACATTCAGCTTTATAAGTCTTCCAACTTTTTAATTATGCATCTTACTATCTTACCGTCTCATGCTTGAAGTGTTCTCAGTCGGGACAAGGCTCAAATAACTACGTGGTGCCTGGATCCATACCTAACCAAGCAAGCCCAGTGACACCCACTACGGCTTCGACCTCCTTGCAACAATGATCACTCGAGGTAGTTGTCTATGTTTGTGCATGTTGATGCTTGCGTCTGTCTTTGTGCTTCTCAACATACAACTTGTGCATTGTTGATAGTAGAGCCCACAAGTGTTGATGCTTATATTGTTCATACTTCTTAGCTTCAATTTGAACCTTATATGTTGATCCTTGTTGACTCTTGTGCCTTATCAATCATTTGAAACTTAACTTCGGAAACTCATGTGTTTGCTAATGGACTTACAGGTTTGCATCGTGGATGCCGTTGACGGTGGGCATACATGCTACGGTGGAGCTCATTGCATCTTTGACGTTCATGCTTTGTGTGAACTTGGAACTCATGTTTTTGTTTGTGAACCTCGTTGGATATGCACACATGTTGTTGTGAACCTTGGTGGATATGTACGCGTGTGTGGCTTGGAACTTACGGTCCTTTCGTTTGCGAACTATTGGTGCATATGTACGCATGTGTGGACTTTGGACTGATGGTCAATTTGTTATGGTTGTCAAGTTGTAATATATTGTTGTTGTTCGTCGGATATATATTGCTTGCTGGATCTATGTATTGCTGGATATATATTGTTGGTCATGTTGCTTGCTGGATGAATATATTTCTGGATATATAAGTCATGTTACTGCTGCTCGCTGAAGCATGCAGGAAAAATGCTATTTGGCCTATAAACCGAGTGTCCCAGGGATATGGCACCCGGCTTATATGCATATTATGCCACAGGAGCGCTCGTAGGCACTCGGTTTATATATAAACCGTGTAGCTCATGTAGGCACTCGGTTTATAGATAAACCATGTAGCGCCCGTAAGCACTCGGTTTATATAGACGGTGACACGTGGCCGTCATCTTCCGGCTGCCGTCATGGTACTTTAGTAAGCCGATTGCCTCATATAAACACACGGCTTATACATAAACCGAGAGTTTTTTCGCCGGCACTCGGCTTATACTTTATAAGCCGATCGAGTGTAAACCGTGTCGTATAAGCCGGGAGTTATACTCGGCTTATATATAAACCGAGTTTATATTGATATAAGCCGAGTGCTTTGGGTACACGGCTTTAAATTTTTTCCTTTAGTGCGGGACGCCACGCAGCTAACACGTGGCATTTATCATTTGAGTTTTCCATTCCAGCAGGAACCTGTTGAATTCATAAAATGCTTGGGTTCACCACCGATAAATTGGAGGAGACGCCACTATTATTCTTTGTTGTTGGATCTTGACTGTGGCATCCCAGCCCAGGTCACAAATCAACACGCGCAATGGAAGTCAGAAACTGCGGCAGAACTTCCTATAGCTAGCCCACTAACCATTAACTTCCTATAGCTAGCCCACTAACCATTAACCATTAACTGCTCTGTTCTGTTCTGCTCGGCCGAGAAATGGAGGAGGAGCCCCTGCCGGCGGAGCCTCGGTCGCAGCGGTTCGTGCTGTGGCTGCACGGGCTGGGGGACAGCGGCCGCGCAAACGAGCCGGTGGCCGGGTACGCCTTCGCCGGCGCCCGCTGGGCCTTCCCCACGGCGCCCACCGCGCCCGTCACATGCAACCGTACGTATACATCGGACCTCCTTCACTTCCATTGCTTGCTTGCTTGACGCTTGACACGCATGATGCATCAGGTGTCTAATCTGTATGTGTTCCGCATCAGGTGGCATGCTGATGCCGTCGTGGTTCAACATCCACCACACGCCCATCACCTCCGTAAGCCAAATACCGAATCTTCTCGTACTCAAGTTTTGATTCGTATCTGCAGAACTGATGGCCGTGTTAAATCATATATGTGGGCAGAAATCCGTGAGGGGCGAGGCGGACGTGCTGAGGGCCGTGGAGAGCGTGCACGCCATGATCGACCAGGAGATATCAGCCGGCACAAGGCCGGAGGACGTCTTCGTGTTCGGGGTCAGCCAGGGAGGTACGACCTGCTCGAGCTTGCCTGCGTGCTCTGTACTACTCCTACATTCTCTAGAACACTGTAACATACTACTACGTAAGAATCGCATGAGCAGGCGCGCTGAGCATCGCGAGCGTGCTGCTGTACCCGAGCGTGCTGCTGTACCCGAGGGCGCTGGGCGGCGGCGCCTCCTTCACGTCCAGGGTCACGGCCGAGGCCAAGAAGACGCCGGTGCTGTGGGTGCACGGGCGAGCGGACTTCCTGGTCCCGATCGAGGCTGGGAAAGACGGGACGAAATTCCTGCGGGGACGGCTCGGCATGAGCTGTGAGTTCAAGGTGTACGACGGGCTCGGCCACCAGCTGGCGCCCTACGAGCTGCAGTACTGCGAGCGCTGGGCCGCCGGCGGGGGTGGTGGCTCCAACCACGACCCAGGGACAAGAAGCGTGGACCGTGGCGTCCCGAGGACCAGGCGCTCTTGCAGCTGCGGATTCGGCTTCTTCTCTCGGTCGTAACGCGACGTGGATCGCCGAGCGGAACGAGTTTTTCTTCTTTTCCCTTTGGTTACTGAAAATGGTCCAATCATGTTACCTTAAAGAAAAAGGTCCATGTTTCAAATGGTGGAGACTGAAATCTGACTAGGGATCACACATTTTGACTTTCAACATGCATTTCTCGCCGCATCACACTGACATTAAGCACGGTGCACGGATAACATTTCTACCCTTTCGAGAGTAGTCCTATTCACGATTTCTTAATGACCACTAAAGGAACATACATGCATGAAATCAACGTGTTTCCACATGAACTCCTATTGGTAAAATGAATGAAAATACCAAACTCACGTGCAAGCTCACACTTCCAGAATGACATCCATAGACCCTATATATATATATGTATGCTTTCAAGAGCTCGACTGAAAGCAAAACTGCCGTCGATTGCAGTGATAATCCTTGCGGGTGTGTCATGCTAGGATTGCATTCTTCCTTTCCCCGCTCAATGTATTTGTGAACTCTGGGATAGTGGAGGGAAACAAAGACACAAGATGGCCTTTCATAATTTTTCTTCTCGGTATTTGTACCAGACAAGCTTATTAATCTGTTGTATCGCTTGTGCCTTTCCAATCCTTGGAGCGTTCTTCCTCGAGAAAATGATGTGTCATTCTGAAAAAAACTATTATAGAATCTTACCACTCATGGAAAGCCACCTGGGTGATTCAGTATTTAAGTATAGAAGTGTGTTTGTCGAAAAAAAAAAGTATAGAGGTTCCTACCCGACACAAGTAGCTTTGTAGGCAACCTCAAATGATATAGAGTTAATTTCATCTTTTACCCCCAGATTCACCAAATTGACAAATTTTACCCATTTTCGAGAAAATTCTCGGTTTATGCCCCCATTTTACATATTTGTGCCACATTTTATCCCTAATCGACTAGGCATGCCAAGTTGGGTATTGTTTATTCCGTGTGGTATTGACTCTGTTTTTTTCTCTTTAGTAAAACCGGTTCAGCCCTGCCCGCGCCGCACCATAGCTGATCCGGCCATCGCTGCACTGCCTACCCGAGCCACCTGGTCTGGACCACACTTCACTCACCCGAGCCACACCTGGTCTCGTCTTCCCCTCGAATCCCTAGTTCCCAAATGGCCCCATCGCCCCTCCCCTGTCGGCCACTGTCGCTAGCGCCATCTAGCCCCCAATCGTCGCCTTCACCTCTTTCGCCATGTCCTCCTCCAGCTTGATCCGGCCAGCTCTGAGCGGCCGCTCTGTAGTGGTGCCACTAATCCCTTGCCCTTACTACGGACATATATTCAAGTTCTACATCACCGGCACTGAGGAGCGCGATGGTTGGGTGTTCAAAAAGTGCAAGAAGAACAATGTAGTCATTATTTGGTTGTTGTCTTAGGTCTACATTTGATTTTTGTTAGCTGCAAATTTCTGAATTTTGTGCGTGCTTGATAGATAAACTGTGATTTCTGGCACTGGGAGCTAGAGTATGTGGAGAACATGGTTAGTAGAAGAGTTCTTGTGGGTGATGATGTTGTTGATGCAATTGGTGCAACAGATAACAGAAGGGAAGAACTTGAGCAAGAAAGAGGTGAAAGGGGGAGGATTGCAGGTTTAGTGAGGGCCAATGTATGTAGTCAGAGTAATGCAGTTGCCATGACCAAGCAACAAGCAGCTATGCTGTTAGGATTAGGGAGAGAAGTGTTGTTTGTGTTGAAGCTGTTGTTTGGAAGTGTTATGCTGCTGAGTATTGTGTTTGTTTATGGTTCTAAAGAAAGAATGAAATGGTTCTAATAAATGGTGCTACTTAGTCAGCACAAATAGTTATGAAGATATGCAACTTGTAGCAGCATAAGTACTTTCTTTGCTATAGTTGTAAGGGGTGATCAATGGTAGTGTTAGTTTAGAAGTAGCAATGTTGTAAGGGATAACCAACGCCCCTTCTATCTATCACCTTATTTTTGCCGATGACTCCTGAGGGAGTCCTGGACTAGGGGGTGTCCGGACAGCCGGACTATCATCGTCCGCCGGACTCAAAGACTACGAAGATACAAGATTGAAGACTCCGTCCCGTGTCCGGATGGGACTTTCCTTGGCGTGGAAGGCAAGCTTGGCGATACGGATATGTAGATCTCCTACCATTGTAACCGACTCTGTGTAACCCTAACCCTCTCCGGTGTCTATATAAACCGGAGGGCTTTAGTCCGTAGGACATAACCTCCATTATTACAATCATACCATAGGCTAGTTTCTAGGGTTTAGCCTCCTTGATCTCGTGGTAGATCCACTCTTGTACTACCCATATCATCAATATTAATCAAGCAAGACGTAGGGTTTTACCTCCATCGAGAGGGCCCGAACCTCGGTAAAACATCGTGTCCCTCGTCTCCTGTTACCATCCGCCTAGACGCACAGTTCGGGACCCCCTACCCGAGATCCGCCGGTTTTGACACCGACATTGGTGCTTTCATTGAGAGTTCCTCTGTGTCGTCACCGATAGGCTCGATGGCTTCTTCAATCAACAACAACGCTGTCCAGGGTGAGACTTTTCTCCCCGGACAAATCTTCGTATTCGGCGGCTTCGCACTGCGGGCTAATTCACTTGGCCATCTGGAGCAGATCGAAAGCTACGCCCCTGGCCGTCGGGTCAGGTTCAGAAGCCTAAACTTCACGGCCGACATCCGCGGGGACTTGATCTTCGACGGGCTCGAGCCACAGCCGAGCGTGCCGCACTGTCACGATGGGCATGATCTAGCCTGCCGCCGGACAGTGCTTTGGTGGCCGCACACGAATCCGCTCTAGCCCTTAGTCCGGAGCCGATCGCCCAGATCGAGGACCGGTGGCTGGACACCGCCTCGGGGGCTGCAAGTTCCACGGCGATGGAGTCGAACACTAACCTTGTCCCTTGCGAAGCTCGTGACTCCGAGGTGCCGGACTCCCTGCCGGACTCCGAACCTCCCGCGCCCCTGCCAATCGAATCTGATTGGGCGCCGGTCATGGAGTTCACCGCCGCGGACATCTTCCAGCACTCGCCCTTTGGCGACATCCTAAATTCGCTAAAACATCTCTCGCTATCCGGAGAGACCTGGCCGGACTATGGCCAGGACGGTTGGGATACGGACGACGAAGAAATTCAAGGCCCACCCACCACCCACTTTGTAGCCACTATCGACGATCTAACAGACATGCTAGACTACGACTCCGAAGACATTGACGGTATGGACGACGATGCCGGAGACGATCAAGAACCAGCGCCTACAGGGCACTGGAAGACCACCGCAACACATGACATATACATGGTGGATACCCCAAAAGAAAGCGATAACGAGGACCAACGGGGCGCGGCAAAGGATAATCCCGCTGATAAACAACCGAAACGGCGACGTAGACGCCGCCCTAAGTCCCGCCTCGACAACAACAGCGCTCCTCATGACCCAGCAATAGAGCAGGGCAAACCAGTGGACGACGAACATACAGACAAGCAGCCGTCCGAACAGGACGAATCGGATAATCAATCCATGCCCGGCGAAACCAACAGTCCAGACGACCTCACGCCAGACACGCCGCCGGAGAATAAAAACCTTCGGAAAAGACTCGTCGCCACCGCAAGAAGTTTGAAGAAGGAAAAACGGAAGCTCAAAACAGCGGAAGATATACTCAGAATGAGGTGGAGCAAAGTGCTCAAAACCGCAGACAAATACGGCAATGGCCATCAATCAAAGAGCTACCCGAAGCGCAAGCTGCTGCCAGAATTTGACGAGGAGGCCATAGAGCCCCCACAGTCAAAAAACAAAGAGGCCGCCTGGACGGATAGACGGCCAGATGATAGGCCAAAATCTAAAAGCGGCGCCGCACACAAGCCGACTAATGACCCTGGAAAAACAGATGGCCCAGCAAGGTCCATTTACGGGCCAAAGAAGAGGGCCCCAGGAAGCAACACAACACGCCAAGTATCCGAAGACAGCGGTGCACCCAAATACAGGGGCGCCGCACACCCACTATGTTTCACCAATGAGGTGCTGGATCATGAATTCCCAGCAGGGTTTAAACTCATAAACATAGAGGCTTACGACGGAACAATAGACCCTGGAGTCTGGATAGAGGATTATATACGACACATACACATGGCTAGAGGAGACGATCTCCACGCCACAAAATATTTACCCCTCAAGCTCAAAGGGCCAGCCCGTCATTGGCTCAAAAGCCTCCCAGAAAACACTGTTGGAAGTTGGGAAGAGCTTGAGGATGCGTTTAGAGCAAATTTTCAAGGGACTTACGTCCGCCCTCCGGATGCAGATGATCTAAGTCATATAACTCAACAGCCCGGAGAGTCAGTGCGCAAATTCTAGAACATGTTCCTTACTAAAAAGAACCAAATAATCGACTGTCCGGACACCGAGGCCTTAGCAGCTTTTAAACACAACGTCCGAGACGAATGGCTCGCCAGGCACCTCGGCCAAGAGAAGCCGAGGACAATGTCTGCGCTAACAAGCCTCATGACCCGCTTTTGTGCGGGGGAAGATAGCTGGCTGGCAAGATGTAGCACCAGCGATCCAAGTACATCCGAGATCAGAGATGGAAACGGAAAATCACGGCGCAAAAAAGACCAGCGCTGGAATAAAGAGAAAAGCCCAAAGAACACGGCGGTCAACGCCGGATTCAAAAGCTCGCGGCCAAACAACAAAACACTGCCTCTTACGGACAACAGTGATGAGCTACCCAACTTAAACAAAATCTTGGGTCGGATATGTCAAATCCACAGTACCCCCGGAAGGCCTGCAAACCACACCCACCGAGATTTTTGGGTTTTCAAACAGTCCGGCCGATTAAACGCCGAACACAAGGGGCTCGACGCATCAAGCGGGGATGATGATAAACCCCACCAGCAGAGCACCGGAAAACAAAAGACTTTCCCACAAGAAGTCAAAGCAGTAAACTCACTTCATGTGATAATACGGAAAAATGCGGCACCCGCTAAGACGGGTCCCGCACGGTCCACCCCAGCGGAACGTCGAGATTGGATGTCAAAACCAATAACTTTTGACCACATGGATTATTCCAGAAGTGTCCGGAATGCATGATGGACTGCTCTGATATTGGATCCTATGATCGACGGACTACAATTTACACAAGTCCTGATGGACGGAGGCAGCGATCTAAACCTGCTATATCCAAACACAATCCGCAAGTTGGGGATAGACAGTACTAAAATTCGACATAGCCGCACTTCCTTTAAAGGAGTGACGCCAGGCCCTTACGCCAAATGCGCAGGCTCCTTATTACTAGAAGTTGTGTTCGGGTCACCGAACAACTTCCGACGCGAAAAATTAATCTTTCATGTTGCCCCGTTCAAAAGTAGCTATCAAGCACTATTGGGACGTGAAGCTTTTGTCCGCTTCAACGCCATACCACATTGCGCGTCTCTTACACTTAAAATGCCCGGTCCACGTGGCATCATTTCATTGCAAGGGTCATTTAAAGACCCCGGACACGGCTAGACGAGTCCGGCATAAATAAGCTAGGGGCTCCCTAGCCGCACACCCCTTCACAAGGAGCTGTGCATATAAGCAACAACGAGCTCATATAGACTCCGCTTTACTTATTTATTAATATTTTTCATATACCTTTTTTCGCACGGTTTCCTTTCAAACTAAGTTCCTCTCTTTTTACAGATGAACAACGTGCACACCCGTCCAGGATAACGGCACAACGGGGACACAGGCGCAGACGTGCAGTAGGGACCCGTCGCAAGGATTCTTTTCAGATTAAGACCCTGCATAAACCTTTTTTACTGTCTCTTGTTGTTATAATCCCCTGGTTTCTCATTATAACCAGAGTGGAGCCTGACGTTTTGGCATCGGCCGCGTCAGAGGACCTTGCCCGTACCTGGACACTAGGGGCTTAGGGTATTGTTCTGCCCATCATTATAAAGACCGAACACCTTAGGGAGTGTTCGGCGTCTCGAGTTAGGCCTTATATGCATCAGCTCCGAATCATGTCTTTGGTCAAATGTTGGGTTTGCCCGGCTCTTGTGTTTTGCTGCCTTACGTTCTGTATCATCGGCTAACGCGGCACCAGGAGAACTACTGCGATTGTGCCCCAGTTCGGTTGGGCAAAGCACCTCAGTAGAGAAAGCCGAAAACTGACTGTCATGATACAGCGAGAGACTGGTCAACCACTCGATCGACCACCGAAATGTTTAGAATTCCCCCGCTTTGACGAAGGACCGTTTCCCGGTTAGGCACACACGCGCCCCGAATTCGGAGAGAGCGGTGCCCCCAGGGGCTATATCGTAGCCCCACCCTCGAGCTCCAATGGCTAAGTGAAAGTGATAAAGCATTATAGTCCGGTTGCCTTGTTTGCTACGCTACCACCTCCTCAACAGGACCGAGACGTCGGATTAAGAGTGACAATGCGCTATTTTTGCGAACACCCCCGCACCTTGTGCGTGGGGGCTGAAGCCAAAGACTGCCATCTTTCAGGTTATACACACGTATACATAAACGGCCGCATAGGAGATATTTCAACACTTGGAACGCACAAGTATAAAAAGCGATTACATCATAATCATCGTTTTACAAGATAAAACGTTCATTTGAACGTAACATTTTTCGAGCACTGCGACTCTATTACACGAGCACCACGCATAACTTCCCTAAAATAGTGCTCGGCGGGTAGTCGGCTTTCGTCCGAGCCCTGGGTTGCAACAGCAATGGCATCCATCTCTGTCCAATGTGTCTTCACGCGGGCAAGGGCCATCCGCGCACCCTCTATGCAGGCCGACCGCTTCATCTCCTTGATATGCGGCACCGCCCCAAGAAACTCCTGCAATAAGCCAAAATAGCTCGTCGGCTTGGGCCTCTCCGGCCAGACATGAGTCACGATATCTGTCATGGCAAGTCCGGACAACCTATTCAGCTCAGCCCATTCGGCCAACCGATCGGTCAGCGGAAGTGAACGATCCGGACTATGGAATTGAGACTAAAATAGCTCTTCCGTCTTGTGCTCCTTCTGACTCCGGAAGTGCACAACGGCATCCGCCGCACTAGCCGCTAAGTCCATATATGGATCCTCCGGACCCCACAACTGGCCAAGCTAGGCATACTTTGGATCCGTAAACATGCAATGTAGCAGAAAAGGCTTGCCAGCCACAATGTCTCCGGCTTGACGCAGCTCCTCCTTCATAGCCCGCATTGCCGAACGAGCATCCTTGGCCTCGGCGGTGGCCTTCCCCAGGTCTTCTCGCTCCGGTAGGCGCTCCTTTTCAAGAGCCTCATTGCGGTCGGTAGCATCCTTTAATTTAACGGCCAATTCGGCCATCTCTTCCCTGTTTCGGCAGTGTGCAGCCCTTTCGGCTTCTAACTCTTCGGCCGCCCTCAAGGCAGCCGCATCACTCCTTCTGACTTGCTCCTTGGCTTGAGCAAGTTCGGCCTGAAGGTTCTCCACAGCAGCAACACCATCTGCGTAAAGCATAAATATTGTAAGAGGTGAGCTTTAGCTCCCTTAAATAGGTGACTGCGGAGAATTAATTTACCTTGCGACTCGTCAAGTTGCTTGTTGACTAGCGTGATGTCCGCATCCGCTACATCGAGTTGCCGCATTAATTCGGCAACTCCATCAGTCCGGCTAGCCCTCGGACTATCCGCCACCTGCATAGGAAGGGCGACACTCAATACCTGCGATTTTGATCCTCGGCACGCTGTCGCTTTCGACAGCCTACCGAGTCTCAGGGGCTACTATCTATACAGGGCGCACTTCTATGTGCAAAACTGTCAAAAAGGTGCGTCGTTTTTACGTACCTCAAATCCCGCCAGCAAACTCCTGACGGCATTATGCAATCCGCTTTCGGCGGACAAAATCCTTCCAATCACCATGCTCATCAATGCACGGTGATCTTCTGAGATGGACGCCCTCTCAAGCAGATCCTTCAGCTCCCCCGGCCGAACACTAGTCGGCGCCAAACTCTTCGGCTCTGCCGGGCTCGGGGATACCCTCCGTGATGACACTTCAGGCTCGTCCGCCCTATCCGACGGCGTAGCAGACGGAGGCGTCTCGCTCTCCATCATCTTCGGACGAAGATCCCCCGAAGACGAGCTCATCTGAGAAGGTCGCAGATCCGAACTACAAGGTAAAAATTTCGGTTATCCTCAGAAGCACAAATAGGGATGTTTTCTTACTGATGAACTCCCCTTTTTCTACTCACGGCTCGCTGGAGGGCTAAAAAGATTGTGCGGCCGGGGCCTCCCCGGACGCAGGACCCTTCGGTGAAGATTTCTTCCCCCGCTTAGGGGCTTGGGCCTCCGGGTCTTCGGAGGCGGTCCTCTTCTCCCCCTAGAGGCAGGGATTCTCGATCCCCCCTTCTTCAAGCGCCCCCTTGGGCGAGGTGATAGCTCCTCTATTCTCCCCTTCGCCTTCTTCTGAAGGCGCGACCTCCAACATTCTGACCAGCACGGGCTCCGGTGCGGTCTCTGGGAGGGGAGCCGGACACCTTATCAGCTTTGCTTGCGCTACCCACTCCTGATGAAGGATAACGGGTTAAGAGGCGAATTGTAGAAAAGCAAACAAACGGTACGTCCGGACACTGAGCTGCTTACCTGAGTATCCGGGCGATTGCAGCTTAGGCCTGCATCCTCGGTCAATTCCGGACACGCCACCTGCGGTCCAAACACTACTAGGAAAAGGGCTATAGATGGAATTGACACTAATGGCGCACCAGACATGTGGTGCGCCATTACTATATACTAATGGCGCACCATGTGTTGGTACGCCATTAGTGTCCAAATACTAATGGCACACCACATCCACGGTGCGCCATTAGTAAAATATATTTTTTAATTTTTTTTCAAAACTACTAATGGCGCACCGTGGCATGGTGCGCCATTACTAGTTCAACTAGTAATTACTAGTTCAACTAGTAATGGCGCACCATGTCACGGTGCGCCATTAGTAACTCGGCCACCACTTCCACCGAATGCACCCCCCCCCCCCCCCCCCCCCGCCCGTGGATCGCCTTTTCAGTTTTAAAAAAAATAAAAGAAAATGATGAAAATGTCAAAAAAATAAAAGAAAATAAGTTTCCCATGTGATATGTGGTCTAGTTGTTGGGAAAATTTGCAAATATGAATTTCGACTTCATTTGCAAAATCTCGCGAGAATTTGTAAAAATGGGCATAACTTTTGCATACTAACTCAGATGAAAAAGTTTTTATATGAAAAATCATCTACTCGAAAAGTTACATCCAAATTTAACGGGGAAACCCCGTTAAACATTTTCAAAATCCTCAAAAACCTAACAGAAAAAAAGATACGGGGCTTTTAAGATCTGGAGAGGCAAAAAAATTCAAAAAAAATTCAAACTTACTAATGGCGCACCTACCCATGGTGCGCCATTACTATCTTCCCGCCTTCGAAATTCAAAATAAGTCAAAAAAATAAAATAAAAAGTTACTAATGGTGCATCTGCCCATGGTGCGCCATTAGTATCTTCCCGCCTTCAAAATTCAAAATAAATCAAAAAAATAAAAAAAAGTTACTAATGGTGCACCTGCCCGCGGTGCGCCATTAGTATGCCGTATATATGGCTGGTCGTGGTCCTCTCCTCCTTATCTCTTCATTCCACCTCTCCTACACTCCATCTCCTCCTCTCCTCCACTCCATCTTCCCTTCTCTCCTCCACCATACTACCCTCCTCCTCTCCAGCGACCTCCTCCTCCTCTCCGGCGACCTCCTGCTCCCTCCTCTCCTCTCCTCCCCTCGCCTCCCCTCCCCTCACGGTTTCTTCTCCCTCCTCTCCGGTGAGCTCCTCCTCCCTCCTCTCCGGTGAGCTCCTCCTCCCTCCTCTCCGGTGAGCTCCTCCTCCCTTCTCTCCGGTGAGCTCCTCCTCCCTCCTCTCCAGCAACCTCCTCCTCCTCCTCTCCGGCGATGTAGGTGAGCGCCTCTCCGGTGACCTCCTCCTCCTCCTCTCCGGCGAACTCCTCTCCGGCGAACTCCTCTCCAGCAAACTCCTCTCCGGCAAAAGAACACAGCAAAAGAACGTACAAGATCCAAAAACAGGAACAAAATTTGAAATAATGTTGTGCCAAAAAATGAGCAAAAAAACGAGCAAAAAATGGGCAAAAAATCACGATCCAGATCCAGATCCAGATTGAAAAATCAAAAAATTCAAAAATACTAATGGCGCACCGGTGGCCTATACTAATGGCGCACTGGTGGCCTATACTAATGGCGCACCGTGGCCTATACTAATGGCGCACTGCCTGGTGCGCCATTAGTAACAAATACTAATGGCGTGGTACTAATGGCGCACCGGTGGTGCGCCATTAGTAGGCAAAACCGGCGCGCCATTAATAGGCCTTTTTCTAGTAGTGGAAGAACAACTTGTACATCTCCACGGGTGTCGTATGCATGAAGTGTTGGAGAATCCGTGGTCCCTCCGGATTGAACTCCCATAACCGGAGAGGACGGCGTTTGCAGGGCAGAAGACGCCTGATTAGCATGACCTGCATCACCACGACCAGATCGATCTCCCTCGCTTGGAGGTCTCGAATCCGGCCCTGCAATAGGGGCACGTCTTTTGACGGCCCCCAATTGAGCCCTTGGTTGACCCACGACATCAACCGTCGTGGAGGTCCCGGGCGGAATGAAGGCGGTGGCTTTTGCCTGCTGCCCTTCGGAGCGGTGATATAGAACCACTCCTGCTGCCACAAGCCGAGCTCCTCTTGGAAGGAGCCCTCAGGCCATGGGGCGTCGGTCCTCCTGCTTATGGCCGCCCCGCCGCACTCTGCTTGACGCCCCCCAATCATCTTCGGCTCCACATTGAAGGTCTTCAGCCACAGGCCGAAGTGGGGGGTGACGCGGAGGGAGGCTTCGCAGACGATAATAAATGTGGAAATATGGAGGATGGACTCCGGAGCCAAGTCATGAAAATCCAGCCCGTAGTAGAACATGAGCCCTCTCATGAAGGGATCCGTCGAGAAGCCTAAACCCCGACGGAGGTGGGATACGAAGACGACGTACTCACCGGCCTCGGGAGTGGGTATGGCCTGCCCTTGGGCGGGCAACCTGTGCGAAATCTCGTAAGACAGGTACTTGGCCTCACGCAGCTTTAGCACGTCCTCCTCCGTGACGGAGGAGGGCATCCACCGGCCCTGAAGGTCGAAGCCGAACATTGTTGAAGGTCCGAAGTACGCGAATCTGGGGCTCTGGGTGTTGGAACTTGGAGCAAGGAGAGGATTCGATGAAAGATTGAAGAAAAGAAACGAGCCTTGGTCTTGTTATAAAGAGGGGAATACCAAGAGCCGTCTCCGTGACCGTTCGGGATTCGCCTTCGATAGAGGAGGCGTGGCGACGGGCGCGGTTGGGTTACCCACGTCCGTATTGATGAGAATCCCGGAATAAGGGGAACACGATCTCTGCTTCGACAAGACGTGCCAAGGAAACCGCTTCGCTAAACGCGCTGAGGCGGTATAATAAAAAACGATTCAAGTAAAGGCTTGGTAGTGGTGTGACGTCATGCCGCAAAATACGTCAGCAGATTGAGCTTGTGTACATTTTATTCTCTCTACGGTGGAATGTGGAATTTATTTTGCAGAGCCGGACACTATCCTAGTGTTCATGATCTTCTCTGGATTATTTAAGGGAGGAACCCGCCTTGCAATGCCGAACATTATGCGCGCTGGACTCATCGTCATTGAAGCCAGGTTCAAGGGCTACTGAGGGAGTCCTGGACTAGGGGGTGTCCGGACAGCTGGACTATCATCGTCCGCCGGACTCCAAGACTACGAAGATACAAGATTGAAGACTCCGTCCCGTGTCCGGATGGGACTTTCCTTGGCGTGGAAGGCAAGCTTGGCGATACGGATATGTAGATCTCGTACCATTGTAACCGACTCTGTGTAACCCTAGCCCTCTCCGGTGTCTATATAAACCGGAGGGCTTTAGTCCGTAGGACATAACCTCCATTACAACAATCATACCATAGGCTAGCTTCTAGGGTTTAGCCTCCTTGATCTCGTGGTAGATCCACTCTTGTACTACCCATATCAGCAATATTAATCAAGCAGGACGTAGGGTTTTACCTCCATCGAGAGGGCCCGAACCTGGGTAAAACATCGTGTCCCTCGTCTCCTGTTACCATCCGCCTAGACGCACAGTTCGGGACCCCCTACCCGAGATCCGCCGGTTTTGACACCAACAACTCCCTTATTTTTATGAAAGCAACTGATCATAATGCAAATATATTGAAGAGGATTCTAGACACTTATTGTGCTAGTTTAGGCCAGCATTTGAATATAGCAAAGTTCAATATTTTCTTCAGTCCGATTCTTAGCCAGGGATGGTGTTTGCGGCATTTTGCATGTATTAGCTAAAGCTTTGTCAGATAAGTATCTGGGTCTCCCCACGATGGTTGGGGTAGACCGAAGTGATTGTTTTCAGAATCTACTTGACAGAGTTTGCTAGTGGCTAAAGGGATGGAATGAGAAATTTCTATCTGTGCAAGGTAAAGAAAATTTGTTAAATCTGTAGCACAACAACAGTCCTATGTTATGTATGTGTTTAAATTGCCTAAAGGAATCCATAAATCAATTACAGATGAGATATCAGGGTTTTGGTGGGGAGATGGAGAAGAAAATAAAAAATGCATTGGTTTGCATGGTGAAAAATATGCATTCCAAAGAAGAAGGGTGGCACGGGGTTTAGAGACCTTCACAACTTTAATCTTGCTATGTTAGCAAAGCAGTGTTGGCGACTTCTCCAAAATCCCGATTCTCTCTCTGTGTGTGTGCAAGTGATGAGTGCTAATTATTATCCAAATGGTGATATATTAAAAGCAGGACCAAAGAAAGGTTCCTCGTTTGCGTGGCAAATCATTTTTGCGGGAATTCGGACTTTCAAAAGGGGATGCATATGGCGAATGGGTTCGTGCTCACATATCAATATTTGGGAAGACCCTTGGATTCGCTCTAGGGTCGAGAAGAATCATTACCCCAAGGGGAGGAACTGTGTTGACTAAGGTGGAAGAAATTATTGATCCCCATATGGGACAGTGGGATGAGGTGCTCCTTCTCAATGTTTTCTTACCTGTTGATGTTAAAGAATAATGCAAATCCCTCTTCATGTCGAAGTTGTAGAAGACTTTGTGGCTTGTAACTTCACAAGGTCAGGAACTTTTTCAGTTCATCAGCGTATCATGTGGAATGCGATCATCAGTTTTGGCATCATTACTTCAGACCGGACAATACAAGAAGTGCTCACATAAACACATTTTAGAAAGACCTATGTCAGCTTCGAATCCCTGGGAAAATAAAACTCTTCGATGGAAAGTGCGGTGCATCCTTCGCGTCCAGTGTCAGAGGCGAAGAAGACACTGGTGTTGTGTGTGCAAGGGCGATCGGACTTCCTGGTACCGATCAAGGCGGGCAAAGACGGGACCAATTTCCTGCGAGGAAGGCTCGGCATGCACTGCAAGTTCAAGATGTAGGAGGGGCTCGGCCACAGAGTGACAGAGTTGGCGCCCTATGAGCTCCAGTACTATGACCGGTGGGCCGACGGCAGGGGCGGTGGCCCAGGTGAGCATGTTCAAGGGGGAAGCGTTGACCGTGGCGTCTGGGCTCCTGCAGCTGTGGCTCCAGCTTCTTCTCCTGGTCGTAACGCGCCATGAACCGCCGAGCGAAGCGAGTTTTTTCCTTCTCCTTGGTAGTGAAAATAGTCCGTGCATGTACCCCGAAAACAAAAGGTCCATGTCAAATGGTCCAGCGTCCACGCGTACAAAGGTGGAGATTGAAATCCGATTAGGGATCACACTTAATTTTCTACATGCATTTCTCGCTACACCACACTAACATTAAGCATGGAAAACATTTCTTCCCTTTTGAGAGCCGTATTAGTCTCAGAGCATCTTCAACACTGACCCCAAAACCAGACACTACATCCGTCCGCCAATGGGGTGGGACCAGTCCGCCGATACGGATGCGGGAGCCTGCCATGCATCGAACCGTAGTCGCATACATTTCAAACCGGATTTCAACTAACCGGATGATTTTCATCAAACACGACGGAATTCATCAATGTTCGAATAGAATATAGCACATATCATCCATAAATAGCATACAAATATGCCTAGTACAACAATAGTTACAATTTAATAAGATTAACCGGATGTTCAACAAGTTTTTCATGTATGGATCATGTTATTTTACACATACTACCCCTTGAGCTTCATCAACAACGTACGAGTGTGAATGGTCTGGTCTCTGGCATGTAACACATCAGGGCAGCGCGTGCATGCTACACAATGTGTAGACCAACAAAGAGAGAATGAATGAATTAATTAGCATGTAAATCAAGAAGAACCAAACTTACAATCTCCATGGTTGTCCAGTGCAATGGCCACATTGCCTCTAGCCGATCAACCGCACCACAATACTTCAGGACGGAGTTATGGATGGTGTACCGTCGATACGTTTAGGACATGACACTGCGTTCATGGATGATGTGCATGCCCTAGGGCGCAATGTAATGAACCATCCACGCGCTGCTGAAAGACCCCCCTCCCTCTTCTTCTCCTGCCTACGAAGTCTGCAGATACGGCTAACCACACATTGCACAACAACTCATCCTCCTTTACCGAGTACCCCACCATCTTTCTCACTCTCAAAAATGACATGAAGTTCGAAAATAAACTCAATGACATTTGACCGAACACCTGCCGGGCGTGGTGTCTGTCATGGACGATGTCAACAGGGGGCCGAGGGTACCTGACTGCGGACATATCCTGATTGGACGGCGCCGTTGTACAAGGCGAGCGGGTGGGTGGGGGCTACGAACGTCCGGCAATTCCTGGATGATGGCCGGACGGTACAAAGGCGGCGGCGGACAAGAACGGTGGAGATGCAAAGTAAGGGGAAGCAGAGGCGGAATGGAAGAGAATGAGACCGGGAGGCAGGATTTGATTGGGGCAAAAAGGACGTCCGGACCAATCCACAGACGGATAAAGAACCACGTTGAATGAAAAAATGCGTCTGGACCGCACGGTTCGGACGGATGTAGGCAGTTTGAGGATCAACGTTGGAAATACCCTCACAATTCTTGAACGACCACCAAAAAGAACAAACATGGCATCAAGGTGTTTCCACATGAACTCTTGTCGGTACATGCATGTTCTGCAAAATGAACGAATACCAACTCACATGCAAGTTCACACTTCCAGAATGACATCCATATACCCTATATATGTATGCTTTCAAGAACTCGATTGAAAACAATGCTACCATAGATTGAGATAGGATTGCATCTCTTCCCTTCTCTGCTCAATGTATTTGAGAACTCTGAGATATGAGATACTGGAGGAAAACAACGACACAAAATGACATTTCATCCTTTTTGTTTATCGGTAGTTACACCACGCAAGCTTATTCATGTATTATATGGTCTCTACATTTCCAACGCGCCTGCCTTTGCTCTGCCAGAAAATGATTTGTCATCCTGAAAAAAAGTATTTCAGAATCTTATACCACCCATGCAAAGACACCTTATTTTTCTGAATTCAATATTTAAGGACATAAGTGTCCACGAGAGGCACATGTTTTTGTTTTCACGAAGTTCTACAACTCAAGGAGGAAAGACAGAGAATCCTCAAAGCAAAAGGTGGAAAGACAGAGTATGGTACGGCCGCGTCAGTCATATCATCGCTCGTACCAACTCGAGGACGAAGACAAAAGCCAATCTAGAGCAAAAGATTGACAACTGTACAAGCACTCGCACTCGTACTAGAGCCTATATCATAAGCGGCCATGCAGGAGCAACCTCCACAGAGCGATCGACGGTGCATGGTACTACCACCCATAACGTTGTCAACACTGAGCAACAGAAGGTCCCAGATTTTAAGACGGCATACGGTACGAGCACTGGTGCTCGCACTTGTACAAGAGGATGATGCAGTCGATGGACTTCCAGAGAGAAAGACGACCCATGATATGATCGTGTCGGTCATGCCGCCGCTCGTACCAAGGCAAAAATATCAAATCGATGGTTTTTATCTTGTGTGTTATTTTCGCAGGGGGCCTAGACCTTATGAGATGATGTGTACGGTAATGTGGCAACCATATAAAATATCCACACAAGTCGCTTGGTTGCTTCGATTTGACATGTTTAAAGTCCAAGTACCAGGTACTGTTTTTTCTAGTTTAAACTTTGCTAAAATAAAAGTTGCTTGATGTGGTTCTCACCTTAAGTGGGAACGCTCATTTTAACTAGGCGGCTAGGAGCTGCACACTTGTGTTTTATATCTTGTCTGACACACCCCTCGCTTATAAGCTTCAAATCTACAGACTTCTAGACATAGTTTATCTACTTATGTGTGTGCTTTGGTTGACAAACCGATCTTTTTAGAGACATATGTTTTGTCACTTGTGAGCTAATCCGTTGTGCTACAAAGGAAATAGAAAACCCCAATGCATAAAAAACTACTTTGTTTTCTTTCTAGCTCATTTTCAGTAGGTTCTATCGGAGGGAAGCCGCTGGACCACAACAACGAAATCAGTCGAAGCGAGATCCATGTCTATTAAAGGAGAGGCCAATTGCACCTCAACTGTAAAAGTGTGGAACCCTTGCTTAATCTTATGCTTGGGGAGGTAAGCACTTCTCACGCTCTTTTAATAACCAAATTTTCTCTTTCATTTTCTAAATTTTTTGAGTTTGCTATTGCAAAGTTCTAAACTTGGGTAAATTATATTTGCATGCGCAGAGTCTTATTCAATGTTCTATAGCTTAGGGTTTTGATGAAATTGCGTGTCCCACTGTTTTGAAATGCTTACTTTGCTTTAGTTTCACCTAGCATGATGAAATTTTGTTCTTTTCGGAAGACATTGCCATGTTTTTTTATCAAAAACAATAAAGGAGCCATTTAAAATGTTGCCTTTGTTTCACCTAATTGCATAAGTTGGGGACCAGTGGTGGCTTGATTAGCACTACATGTTGTAGATGCTTTTTGCTAATGGACCCAATGACTTCGGTTGATCCGGGAATGCGTAATGAGTAACCCCACCAAATAGCACTCTCGGGGTACTTAGTTTTTGAGTATTTTGGAATATGACACCGCGATGCCCTTATGTAGTGTTTGAGTTTTTTTTATTAAAGCGAGTTCGAAGCCTTTGTACTTTAGTTTCATCTTTTATTGCTAGCCTCTTTGGTACCGAGCATTGCCCACTCTCACAATGATATTTGACGCATATTGCGCTAGTACATCCAAACTTGTTGAAGGAATTCCTCATGTTCTCCTACACATAAGCCCTAAGTATTCTTAAAACAGTCCTCATGTTCATTATGCACTACTATCATTATTACATCACACAAGATGACCTGTTGCGTTGCGTCAATTGACGCAGAGCCCAACTACATCCTGGAAGTTAAGCGAACTATTTGAAGGAATTTTTTGTCAACTTTCCTCAAATGATTATCTTCATACTGTGTTTCTATTTGCCTTGACAATGATCATTGCCCATAGCTTTCTTTGGCGATTTATTTTTTTATGACATGAGACTCTGTTCGTGATGATTTTTTTCTCAACTATCTACAACTGCACAAAGACCAACTACAACGAGAAGTTAAGCAAGTTATGAGCGACACGTATAGCATACACTCCTTCAATAAATCATCCCAAAAAGGGTGATCGAGTAGTGAATTGACTGTACATTGTATTCTTTCATGCCCCAACTGGGTTAACAGAAGACCCGAACGCATATCCCATGGCAAATTACATGAAGGAACATAAAATGAAAATTAAGTGAACTAATTGAAGAGACCAACTGTAGCCATTGGCACAAAGACTTTTCTCATAAATGGTCCGCAAGTGATTCTATTTGTATTGCGTTTGTATCGAACATGTTTATTTACCAATGAGAGAAATCCATCTCCTTAATTGTTTCGCCGGGTAGAGCAACCCAACATCGTAATTTAGATGGAGCTTGTCTATGATGTTTTACTTAACTTTTAAACAATAACATCGTTCGTTAGTGTTTATTACATACGGTTTACTTGGCTTCTTCATAGCTCATTCATAGTCACTTTATTATATTATCACTTGCCGAATCAAAAGAGGTTCTTTGCCAGGACACGGAGGGAGATGCCTGCCTGAACGCGAAGGGCCTTGCGTGCTCAGACGCGGAGCAACTTGCGTGTCCGGGGAGTGTATGGCCGGATCGCGTGGAGAAGCCTGCCCACAATGTAGCCTATCTAGCGAACAACACAGCCACGGCCAGAGCAACCAAACAAAGAGGCATGCAAAAATGCTATATTCTTCTTCGTGGCCTTTGGTTTGGTGTGAACCACAATGGCACATTGTTCTAACTCTTTCCTTTGTAGCGCCTTCTTGTACTCGCGCGCTTTCTAGCCGCACCACCTTTTCTGGCCAGAAGTTAAGTAAGTTATGGAAGCACGTATAGCAGGCGCTCAATAAATCATCCCAAAAGGGTGATTGAGAAGGGGAATTGATTGTATGTTTTATTCTTTCATGCCCCAATCGGGTTAACAGAACCCCGGAATGCATATCCCATGACACATGACACGAAACATTCAAAATAAAAATCCCACATGGGATCACATGAGCAGAAGAAAACTAAGCGAACCGGCCAGACCCTGGCCTGGACAACTAGACAACCAGACAGCCGGGTCAATAGAAAGGAGTCCCTTGCGCCATTAGCGCAAAAACAACCGCGACCATAAAGTTTAGCAGGCAATTGGCACGATTATGACAATGACGACGGCCCGGATGGCGGTGGGCCCGGCAGAGCGGATGAAGACGGAGGTGTCGGTGGCCGTGGAGGCCATGCTTATTAGGTTACCATCCGGTACCTTGCCTATGTTTAGTTTTGTTTAAATTTAGGTTGAACTTGTTAATTTTCGTCCTTTTGTTTTAAATATATCAAATTTTGTTAAATTTCATCCATTCACCTTAAAATTCATTCATATTTTGTTTTGTTCATTTGAAATGAGGCGGATATTTGATGACTAATAGCATCTACAGCCGGGCGCCCCAAACCCGCCTCAAACGCCTAGACGGACGGTCCGATCACGAAAATGCGACCCAGATGGGCGCCCCAAACGGGCCTCAAACGTCCAGGCTGACCGGCACCCCCTCATATCTAGCCCAAATATAGGGCGGATATGGGGGTGCCCGGACACGCCCGGGCGCGTTCACCACGTCGGTCTCGGTCCACTCGACCCCACATATATTCCTCCCCATTCGCTCGTTGGACCAAATCCTAGTCACTTCACTCCACTCCCCTTGGTGATGGCAACACGACGAGATCAACGAGTAAGGTGTGGTGCGAGAGCAAGATGATGGGGAGAGGCGCTCAAGGAGATGTGGCGACGTCAACCACCAATACCAGAGTGTTCGAATGGAAGAGAACACGATTAGGGTTTCGTCGCATAAAATCACATATCTACCCCACTATAGGCTAGAAATAGTAAAATATCCAACAGCTTAAATCGCATTGGTAAATAACTAAGGACACGTCTAGGGAGCAAATGTGTGCTCCTTAGCGCTCCCTGGCAGCCATCCTTTATTAGGTAAGTTTTTGTCCCCCTATCCAGATTAGGAAAGTCCTCGCTACACTTTTATTCCCGCATGCCCGCGTGGAAAGAACTAGGCAAGAAAAGCAGTCGATCCATCACCCTTCTCCCACGATTGCCTAGATACATCGGGTACCACCTCCCTCACATGATTCCTCCCAGCTCCCTGTGTTGCCCGTCTTCTCCTTTTCCCTCCTCACCCACGCCTTGCCCACATCTTCTTCTCCCCCGAGCAAGAAAGGACAGTGAGTCCTTTTTCCCCTCCAGAAACCTTGAGAACCTGCAATGGTGACTGCATTAGGGATTGGGATCTAAGAGTTCTATCAATTTGCATCCAAAAAACAAGATAGAAAACAAACCAGATTGTTGAGAAGAAGCACAAAAGGTCAGTTTTTCTCATTGTCTTCCACTGATTTGCACTCCCCCCACCCCATCTTGCAGAAGAACCAGGTTGTGTTCCCTTCATTTCTTGCATCTTGAAACACATCTAGTTTTTTTATTTGTACTGCACCTACTTGCATGTGGAAAATTAAATAAACAAAATTGTGTAAGCACCTACTGTGGTTATTTTAAGTACAAACAAAGTGTTTGGTAACAATAACAAAAACAAAAAACCTAATTGCTAGCTGTTGTGTTTTTAAGTTGTTTTGCTTGTACTATGAACTATGGTTGAACAAAGAAAGGTGGCAACTTATATGTTCTGTTTTAAGCAAATCCAATACTACCATGAAGCAACTCATACGAGCTAGTACATGTTTTTTATGACAAAAAAGACACCTGATTTTTTGACTTCAAACTGTAGAACTTGCCAACTGACGACAAAAACAAAAAGGTGCAAAATAAGAAAAAAAAAGTGTTGGAAGAGCAACCCATATACTCTGTTTAAGCAAATCTAGTGCTACTGTGAAGCAACTCCTATGAGCTACTACATGCTACCTGATGACCAAGGAGAAACCTTATTATCGCTAACTGATGAAACCAAAAAGGTGCAAAGCAAAAAGGAGTTGAAAGTAAGCAACTCATGTACTATGTTTAAGCAAATCCACTGTTATTGTGAAGCAACTCCTATGAGATACTACATGCTACCTGATCACCAAGGAGAAACCTTATTATCGCTAATTGACAAAAACAAAAGGGTGTATAGCAAAAAAAAAAGTTGGAAGGCAACAACTCATATACTCTATTGAAAGCAAATCCAGTGCTACCGTGAAGCAGCTACTATGAGCTACTACATGCCAGAGAAACCTTATTATCACTAACTGACAAAAACAATAAGGTGCAAAGCAAAAAAACATGTGTTGGAAATAAGCAACCCATACTTTATTTAAGCAAATACAGTGCTATCATGAAGCAACTCCTATGAGCTACTACATGCTGGAGTGCTATCGTGAAGCAACTCCTATGAGCTACTACATGCTACCTGATGACCAGGGAGAAACCTTATTATCACTAATTGACAAAAACAAGAAGGTGCATATCAAAAAAAATGTTGGAAGTAAGCAACTCAGATATCTGTTTAAGCAAATCCAGTGCTGCCATGAAGCAACTACTATGAGCACATGCTACCAGATGACCAGAGAGAAACCTTATTATCGCTAACAATCATAAACTCTTTTGGGACCTTCGGGACATGTAACATGCGATACTTATTGCATATATTGTTTATCATCCTGGAAAAAATACAAAAATGCATGCCGATTTTTCATTTTCCCAACTAAAACTACTATGTCATATGCCAACTAAATGTAGGTGATAAAAAGTGTAAGAGACTATTCGGGTACTTTTAAGCAACAAAGTGGTGGACGTAAGCAAAAAAATGGGATGATACACAACTTAATTCTTGGGGTGGTGGTGAACATTGCCTTGGAGGATTTGGCCGCCAAAAAGAGTTAGGTTGGTTGCTTAAACATGCTTAGGACATATTAAAGACTGCACCATTTCTACTCTTGGGTATCAGTTTTGTAGGTAGATCCTGTAAAAAATGTCATAGCAGCAAAGAAACTGATCCGGTTTGTTGCTTAAACATGCTTAGGAGTTAGGACATATTAAAAACTGCTCCATTTCTACTCTTGGGTATCAGTTTTGTAGGTAGATCCTGTAAAAAATGTCATAGCAGCAAAGAAACTGATCCGATTTGTTGCTTAAACATGCTTAGGAGTTAGGACATATTAAAAACTGCTCCATTTTTACTCTTGGGTACCAGTTTTGTAGGTAGATCCTGTAAAAAATGTCATAGGCAACAAACAAATGTAGTGAGTCAAAACAAACGAGGTGCTCCCATGCTTCCCCAAGATCCAAATGAAAGCAATTAGTCACAGCCATGTAGTAAATTGAAAAATGGAAAAAGTCTCGACGGTTGTAAGTTTTCAATGCAGTTAGTACAAACAGGTAAAACAAGTGTGGGTTTCATCGTCAAAAACTCAATGAATGGACTAAACCACACCAGAATAAAGGACAAACAAAAGGTTGTTCATTAACTGAATTGTATCACGCATCTAGGTGACAAAAGGTTAGGCAAAAAACTGGAATGTCCGTTAACTGAATTACTTTCCTATGTTTATACATTCAATAATGATTGTCTAAATGGCAACATTCAATAGTGATTGTCTAAATGATCCTAGTCCTGGAACAAAATCACGCACCCCGTTTTCAGGCAAAATCTGAAAACCATATCAGCTAACCAATTGACACAGGTTAAGCAATATCACGCGCCCTGTTGTCATAAAAAATCTGACACATATCAGGCACCCCATTTTCAGGCAAAATCTGAAACCATATCAGGCAACTAATTGACAACAGTTAACAAATTTTAGGTTGTTCGTTAACTGAATTATTTCCCCCAAAAAACAATCAAAAGAAGATCACGACTCCAGCAACTCATGCCAACAACTCTAGCAACTAACTATCATGTGTGGAAAAGTTTTGCACACTTTTGGCTCAAATCATAGACAATTCCATCCCCCACATCTCGAGGGCGGATCTTTAGGCAACTCGAACCAACATCTCTAGCAAATAACTATCATGTGTTGGTCAAGTTTTGGACACCTACGGCTTAAATCATCGACGATTCCAGCACCCGCATCTCAGGAGCGCATCTTTGGGCAACTTACACCAGCATATCTAGTAACTAGCGATCATGTGTTGGGCAAGTTTTAGACACTTTCGGCTCAAACAATAGACGATTCCAACACCCGCATATCGGGAGAGGATCCTTTGGCAACTCACACCAGCATCTCTAGACACTACCTATCATGTGTTGGGCAAGTTTTGGACACTTTCGGCTCAAATCATTGACGATTACAACACATCTCGGGAGCGAATCTTTGGGCAACTTAAGCCAGCATATCTAGCAACTAGCTATCATGTGTTGGGCAAGTTTTTGACACTTTCGGCTCAAATAATAGACGATTCCAGCACACGCATCTCGGGAGCGGGTCTTTGGGCAACTTACACCAGCATTTCTAGACACTACCTATCATGTGTAGGGCAAGTTTTGGACACTTACGGCTCAAATCATCGATGATTCCATCCCCCGGAGTGGATCTTTTGGCAACTTACGCCAGCATATCTAGCAACTAGCTATCATGTGTTGGGCAAGTTTGGAGCACTTTCATCTAAAATCATAGACGATTCCAGCCCCCACATCACCAAGTCACAAACTAGAAAAAAAAAGTCACAAACTAGAAAAAATGTATTGTAGGCAACTTTCTGACATTATTAGGCAAGTTAGTGTAGAAATCATTGACGAGAAGAAAGCATGTTTTTGGCTGGAACTTAATGCGCAAAAAGTTATAAATCGATGAAGATGGGGTGAAAGCTAAGGAGCAAGGAGTTGCCAAAGGTGATGGCGTAGATGGGCCAGCCATGTACACGACAACTAATGGGTACTGATTATGGTACAATCGAAATGGTGGATCGCTTGTTTGGTGAAGCAAATGAAAAGCTATTTCAGTGTATCAAATTAGTGTATAACAATCGTTGGACACTTTTGGCTCAAATCATCGACGATTCCAGCCCCCACATCTCGGGAGTGGATCTTTGGGTGTCTTTCGACAACATCTCTAGTAACTAACTATCATGTGTTGGGAAAGTTTTAAACACGTAAGTCTAAAATCATAGACGATTCTAGGCCCCGCATCACCAAGTCGCAAACCACCCCCACGCTCAAAATCATCGATTCACCCAAAAACATGCATGGGACCCCCTTACCCCACCCCTCTTCAACCTCCCTATACCGCCTCTATCATATAGTCGTAGATATGAGTAGAAAAACCCATGCTTATGGGGTTGTTTTCGAGATACTTACCGGTGATGCGGTCTAGTTCCTCGATCACTCGTGACAATGTTTCCCAGATCTAGCGCCACCCTGCAAGGTGGTCGCGGCGCACGGATGGCGCTTCCCCCTTCGCTTTTCCTCTTGCTTTGCTTGCTAGTCGTCGATACTCCGATACCTCTCTCCTCCCCTCTGCTGTCTAGTTGCCGCCAATCATATGCCCAAAAAAAGATATTACACGCAACTTTCTGACATTATTAGGCAAGTTAGTGTAGAAATCATTAACTAGAAAAAAGCATGTTTTTTTGGCTGAAACTCAATGTGCAAAAAGGTTATAAATTGACTAGAAGAAAGCATGTTTTTTGGTTGCTGACTTTCTCCGTCTAAAGGGCAGTCCACAGCTTCTTACTTTTGCTTGCTTAGTGTTGTACTAATGGAAGATAGAAGTGCCGGCAGGGGAATTGGAAACAGCTCCAATTGAGGAAGGAGAACTGGTGAATTGATCAAAAAGATGGAGTTGTCAGTGCACACATCAAAGCAATATCATGTTGTTAATTGCATCTTCTGTGTGGCATCAGCGACCACTGAAAGACAGAGAATCTTTCATTCAGATGCAGTGCTACTTTCCCCTAGGATTTTACTTATTATGTGTACTAAAAATAGCATAACAACAATGCTATGTGCTAATCGTTTGTAAAAATCAATGTGATTCTGGCGATAGTATTCAACAAGTACTAATGTGCTTCTACTTGTACACATATCTTGTTGTATTAGACCCGATGGATTTGTAAATATATAAACCATCCAAGCAGCCTTTCTCATTATTGAACTGATGTGTTCATGTACAAGTTCCAATACACATATCTTGTTGTATTAGAACCGATGGAGTTGTAACTATATAAACCATCCAAGCAAACCTTCTGATTATTGAACTGATGTGTTCATGTACAAGTTTCAGTAAACATATCTTGTTGTATTAGAACCGATGGAGTTCTAACTATATAAACCATCCAAGCAGGCCTTTCTAATTATTGAACTGATGTGTTCATGTACAAGTTTCAGTCTATCTAATATTTATACCATAATCAACGGAAATGTTTAACTAGGCAGACATGCATATCAGGCAACCAACTAACAAGATCATTAGGCAAGCAAATCATTAGGCTGATATGGATACCATAACTAGCAGAAATGTTTAATTATCCAAGGTTCCAGTATGTTACTTGCTAGTTCAGACATATCAAGAAACTAACAAACAAAATAATTAGGCAAGCTACAGAAATACAAAATCATTAGGCAAGCTATAGGTATGTAACTAGGATAGTTCATATCTCCATGAGCTGGTGTGCAACAAAATTTCTAGGTTCCGAGTAATCAAAATTTCCTTGATGAGATGGCAAATTGATGAACATTTGAGGCAACTACAAATAAATAGTCAGGCAAGTTTTTGTACCACAAAAAAAGACAGGTTCTGTGGGGGAGGATCTGGCAACTAATATGCAAACTCTAGCAATGCACCACACCTCCGTGCAACACGTGATCAGCCCATGGCAACTCAAACACACACGCTTTGCCAAAATCAAAAACTAGTTCAGCACGGCTCACCTTGTGGACGAAGAGCGGGTAAGGTACTGCACCACATCCACCTCGCTGTGCTTCTCGCCGTCGTCCACATGACCCCTACAGGCAACGCTATGGACGAGAGGATCCTCCCTGTACTGCGTGGCCAGGGAGTTGAACTGTAGGGGATCTCCGAGGGGCGCGTGAGCAGAGGGGGCGTCGCTAGTTGGAATCTGCGGGGGGCGGCCGGAGCAGCCGCCGTCGTGTTTTGTTGTCGTCGTTGGACGAGAAGGGCCTGGATCTGACAGGAATTGAAGGTCCCAGTCGCGGGATGCAACGACCCGCGCGAGGAATCGACGCGGCGGGCCACGAGACAACGCGGGGAGGGAGAAGCAGGGCGCGGAGCCGCATCGCTACCGGTCTGGGGCAGGGGGCGCATCGCTGCCGGTCGAGGCGGGCGCGGCGGATCTCGCCGGGCCATGGAGGAACGGAAGTGTGCACGGGGGGGGGGGGGGGGTGGAGAAGGTGAGACAGATAGGAGTGGTTCGTGGGCTCCACAAGGCAGAGAAACGGGGTGGATTCCTTGGACGAGGCAGCGCCGGGTCGCCGGGTCGGAGCATCGACGTGCAACCGCGCGATGCCGATCCGACGGCGCGCGAGAGCGTGTGCTCGCGCGAGCAAACGAGCACTCGACCACTTTTTAGGATTTAGGAATAACTAAATATGCAACGAGTAAAACAATTCGAGCCCTAAGATGCACAACCAGGATGGCATGCCTAAACGGATCGGTCGTAGAGCTGAGCTGGGATTTGAGCGAGCCTCTCTAGTGGCTTCTGAGTGAACCGGCCAAGGCCAAGGCCGAAGTGGTAGCAGCCCGTATGATCAGTGCAGTCCAGCTGTAGAGCAGAACAGAGGAGAGTTCTAGCAGAGCAGAGGTAGGTAGCTGCCAAAAACCCTATTCGCCGCCGCCGCCGCCGCCGCCCAAATTTCCCCTCCGCACAAGCACCGGCAATGGCGACTACGGCTTCCGCGTGCATCCCGGATACGGCGCACGGCACGCACGTCTTCACCGTCGCCGGCTACAGGCTGCACAAGGGCCTCGGCGTCGGCAACTTCATCAGATCTGCCACCTTCGCCGTCGGCGGCTACGACTGGTGCATCCACTACTACCCCGATGGAGACGGACCTTCGAACGAAGACTACGTTTCAGTCTGCGTCGAGCTCCAGAGCAAGAACTCCGTGGTGAGGGCGCTCTACGACCTGAGGCTTACCAACCGGGCAACCGGTCTATCGTCACTCATCTTCCCGGCGTTCGACTCCTGCAACTGCAAGAACGAGCATGTCAGGGGGGCTTACATGTTCATGAGGAGGGACCTCCTGGAGGCATCCCCCTACCTGCAGGATGACTGCATCATGATCCACTGCGATGTGACTGTTCTCCTCATGAAAATACCGCCCGTGGCGACCGCCACCACCAAGACGCCTGAGATTGAAGTGCCGCCGTCGGACCTACTCAACAATCTCGCAATGCTGCTTGAGGAGAAGAAAGGGGCGGACGTGGTGATCAGAGTCAGCTGGGAGACCTTCCACGCACACAAGATCGTGCTCGCCATGCGGTCTCCGGTCTTCGACACAGAGCTCTACGGGCCAATGGCAATGTGGGACACCGAGATGCAGTGCATTGAGATTGTGGACATGCAGCCCGCCGTTTTCGGAGCATTGCTTCACTTCATATACACAGATTCATTGCCTGCCATGGATGACCTCCTTGACAGCCATGACAAGAGGGAGGTGATCAGGCATCTACTTGTGGCTGCAGACAGGTATGCCATGAACAGGCTCAAGCTGATGTGTGAGGGCATCCTCTGCAAGGGTCTTGATGCCGAGAGTGTGGTGGCCTTATATATGTATGTATTTATGTGATATGCACTGCTGTCCTTTAGATCATGCTGCCTTGTCCAGAAGTCCACATATATTTGGGAGGAGATGAGTAAGTTTATCAGAAAATATGTTGGCTAGATCTATAGTATATTATATATGAATCCCGTGAATGTGCTGATAATTACTTCCTCCGTTCCAAAATAGATGACTCAACTTTGTACTAACTTTAGTACAAAGTTGGGTCATCTATTTTGGAACGGAGGGAGTATATATGTTGGCTAGACCTATATGTGAATCCATGACAGCATCTTGTGAATGTGCTGATATTTATCCTTATCTTCTTTTCCTTTTGTGCTCTTCTTTTTATTAGTACAGTAAATCTGCAATTTAGGCAGGCTAACATCAATGGGCTGCAGGCCATAACCATGTACATTGGTACTGTAGGCAAACAACCATGGAATGTTAGTCTATTGATAGTGCTAATTATGCACTATCGTAAGTAAACATAACATCTGTTACAGTGCCCAAGGTAGATTATGCCTAGCAGGCTGATCTTCAGTGTATATATCTCCTTGGGAGTTTGGGTGTATTTGCCAGAGTTTTGTTCCTTCGGAGTTTTGGGACCTTTGGAGGATACTTCTGGTTCCTACTCAGTGACATGTTACATTTGATGTCATAAGTCATTCTATTTCAGAAGTTAGACACGCATTTCAATTGCAACAGGAACCAAACTGTTTCATACTATGGAATTTCTGTTGAATTACATACATGCCTGTTTGTACCTCTGATTAGAAATATCAAACATCCCTGTTTTTCCTCTAAATCTAAATTGCAAACATGTCTGTTTTCGCCTGCTAAGGTATGTACACCTGCTGCCCGAATCATGCCCAAGTTTTGTTCATGATTCGATGGGGGAAACATATATGTGATGTGATCTCATCCTGTTGGCTGACCGATTTGCGGTGTTTCGGCATACTGGTGGTTCCCATAACCGCTGTAATTCTCTGCTCAATTTACCCTGCAGAAATGACCGCTTACTGTTGAGTCATTTAAGAATACTGTAGCCACTTGCAGTCTCTCTTCAGCAGTATATATGTGTTGTTCCACAGCAGCCTGCTTTACTGCTGAAAACTGGCTAGTGTTACTTGCCGAGGCTGCAATCTGCTTGCTTCACACTTATTTTCGGACAGTAAATAATCAGTGTAGTGAAACTGCTAGTGCTATTTCCAGGTCAATTTATAGGACTTTTGTTGAAGAATAATGATTTACTATCTTTTGCACTGTTACTAAATAACAGCATGACATCGTTTTCTCATCAATTTGAAGATTTAAAAGATAGAGGAAGTTTTTGAGCACTTAGCATCATAATGGACCTTTTGTGCCAAATTGAGCCTTTTAGAATCCACATGACTATTCAAGGGCATCAGTGCACAACTTACAAAAGCAGAGTATTTAGAACTCAAAATGGGACAAAGAACAGATAAACTAACCTTATTTCTAAACATTTACAGGTTAATACCTATTTTGTTATTATAGCATTATTATTTACATTGCTCATCGTCCCCACTCTGTTTCTTAGACCACTGTTAGAGATGAGGAAGGAGTTCTAGAAGCTGTTAAGCATGTGCGCGAAATGTTAGACAGAGAGGTGGCTGCCTGAAAATGTCCTACATGCATATTTGTTTGTGGATTGAGCCACTGAGGTGAAGCACTGAATATGCATCTATCATCTCTGGTGTCAAGATAGCACTGACAAAATTTTGATTTCCATTTACCTTTCGCAGGTGCTCTAGCCATAGCAAGTTTTCTGCTCTACCCCAAAACTTTAGGTGGGTGTGTAGTTTTCGGTGGCAGCTGAAGCCAGAAAGGTAACAACAGCCCAGCAACCATAATTAAATTAAACATATTTCATACCAAAATCTTCCTGCAAATTTGTTGTCGCTGATTTCTTAAAAAACTGCAGACGCCGGTATTATGGTTCCATGGGAAGGCAGACGGGGTGGTACTGTTTGAAGCCGGGCACACTGGATGTGCATTTCTCCAAGAGCCGGGCACACTGTTTGAAGCCTGCGAATTCAAGGTGGTACACAAACAGATGAATTTGAATATTGGAGCTTTGATTCTTAAGCTTCGCTAACTATATTATTCTTCATTGTTTTTTTCCTTGAACATGTATGCTATCACACTTGCCCAACTCTTGGTCCACTTGTGGACGAAGAGCTCCAGTATTTTTGACGATGGATATTCGATTTCTAGGGATGTCTCAAGGAGCTGTTTATCATACTGCTAGATGACTAGCTGTCTGGCATCTCAGTTCGTGTGAGACTGACAAGAGGTCTCTAGGCCCGCATTGCTTTGGCTTATCCATGATTAATGTTTTTTTTTGTGGTCGTACAAACAGATTTAGCCTGGATTCTTACAGTTAATTTTTTTTTGTAGTTAACAGAATTGAAAGGTCACTGGTTTTTTTGGGGGTATTTTTCTTTTTATGATGGGCTTTAGCCTTTTCTACAGTTGGTAATAACCAGCGAGAGGAGTGATTCCAATTCAAATATTTTATCTTTTCTCCTGTAAAAATGATAGATGCAAAATGGACCTACAAGTCTGCTGTACCAACTCAGAATGATGGTGGAGGAGACGTACTTTACTACAGTACTTTGTTTTGCTAATAAACTCTCACTCTATTTGCTGCTTAATTTCCTAATAAGATTTGACACATAGGTGGCTATTGTGGGTGTTGTCCCGTTTTGAGCAAGGAAAGTTTTTCTTTTCCAAAAGAAAAAAAAAACTAGGCAAGTTCAATTGAGTCTACCGGGATTTCGTAGACGTGGCCATACCCAACTCGTCGGTGTCACAGAGAATGTCGTGGTTGTATTATCCACCACACTGCCACCTAGGCAATAGATAGCACATGCCAACGGAGTGATCGCCCGTCACCAACACAACCAAAATCTTACACATATGGATGGTAGTTAAAGTGTGCTATGAACCCCCCCCCCCCCCCCCCCCCAACATTTCCCCTAGTTTCGCTGTGTGGCCCCTTTCCCTTCTCTTTCCTGTTAAATCTTTTTCACCTCATCTTGTAACTTCAGTTCTGCAGATTTAGTCTGGTGCTGGAAACCACCCAACACAGCACAACTACCACTATACCTACTAGCTGATAATTCCGTGCCTATGAATGGTACCGTCATGGTTTTCTCATGCTATGTAGACATGCGCAAAAGCATTTTCATTGGCTCGCGGAGCCCTCTCCACCAATTGCATGTCGCCCGCCGAGTGGAATTGAAACCTGATTAGGCATGTTGCGACATCTTGTGTTTCATGCAACATGCAATTTTTACATGCATTTCTCACTACACCACAACGTTGTATGGATATCATTTCTTATCTCTTGATGGACCTTTGTATTCACAACTCTTAAATGATCCCCAAAAGATCATTTTTGTGATGAAGGAAATGCAAGTTAACACTTCTAGCATGACATCCCTATACTATATATATATAGATGCTTTCATGAACTTGCTTTGGGAACAAAATTACATGTAGACCGAGAGTGATAACGCTCGTGGAGGTGTATCATGCTAGGGTTACATTTCTTCTGTTCCCCAATCAATATATTTGTGAGCTCTGAAATACTGGAGGAAAACAAAGAAACGAGAAGGCATTTCACTCCTTTACATATCGGGCGCTGTCTCGATGGCCCCTCTACATATCAGGTGGGTGGTGTTGTGGCTGGAATCCCAACCGATGGGCCGAGTAGAACCGCACCCAAGTCGGTCCCTACTTCTCCACCGCCACCGTGACTCAAAACTCGAGGGAAAACACATGTATGAATGTGTGATCGATCATCTCCCATCGTGTTGCTCCATCAATTTTATTTGTGATGTTCCTATATGTGACGAGGTCATCAGTTCATGGTTCGGAGGTTCCTATAACCGGCAAATTTTAGCATGATCCCTCTTACCTCTTCTTACCTCTTATCTCTTCTTTTTACATGAGAGGTAAGAGTACATAATAGATTTGAGCCATTGATGTGATTAAATAGTGGTCTGATTTTCTCTTGCCTTTGTTAGAATAAAACGCTAATGCAAGATCATAGACGACACACCGAGGCACGATATTTGTTAACGAGGTTCAATGTATGGCTACATCCCCGGGGCATATGACTATGGGAGCTCCTCCCTAGGATACCGCAACACTGGCCGTCCGGGCGCCGGCACAAGCCGTCGGCTCCCCCGCGTACCTGCTGCTATCAAGTCGTCATCGTGGGTTACAACGTGTGGTGCCCCTCGATATATAAGAGGCCTAGGATACAACGTGTCTGACTCCTACCAATTACAACTCCAAGTCCACATAACCCCTTGCGTACATAATATTCGACACAAATATAACAACCTTCTTACCTCCCATGTGAAAAGAGAGGGTAAGAGGGAGCATGTTAAAATTACTCTCCTATAACCATGCTGAATTTCCTTCTTGTTTACCCAGGAACAACTGCATGTTGTTTTAGTTTTTTGTAGCCGCTTACATTCCCTCTTCAATATCTATTTCATTTTTGTTTCTCTGCAGGAACCATTTGCCTTTAGTACACTGCGAAAACCTAACAGGTGTTATTTGCCAAGAATGCAGGCTGCAGAGTATGCATCTACAGATTAGGCAGACATCAAGTTTCCTTCACACTTTATTTCCCACGAGATTCCTCACGATATGTCAGACAGAGAGGTGGCTGCTCGAACATATTTGTTTGTGGATTGAGCCAGGAAGGTGAAGCACTGAAATATTCATCTACCACATCCGGTGTCAAGATAGCACTGACAATTTTTTTATTTCCATTCGCCTTTTGCAGGGGCTCTAGCCATAGCAAGTGTTCCGCTCTGCCCGAAGACTTTAGGTGTGTGTGTTGTTTTCAGTGGTTTGGTTTCTCTAAGAAAATCGCTTGCCAAGAGGGTGCCACTTGAAGCCAGAAAGGTAACAACAGCCCACGGTACAACCATGACTAAACTAAACATTTACCTGAATCTTCTTCCAAATGTGTTGTCTCTGAATTCTTGGAAATTACCCGCAGACTCCGGTTTTTTGGTTCCATGGGATGGTAGACTGCAGACGGGGTGGTACTGTTTGAGGCCGGGCATGCAGGATGCACATTTCTCCAAGAGCATAGAATGGCCTGCGAATTCAAGTTGATACACAAACAGATGAATTTCAAGATTGGAGCTTCCCCTTTTTACCTTGTCTGACCATATTGTTCTTCCTTGCATTTTTGCCCTGAACATGTATGTCATCAGACTTATGCTACTCTTGGGCACTCACTGGTGGATGACGAGCTCCAGTTTTTTTTTCGCGGGGGAGCTCCTTTATTTTCGACAGTGGATATTCGATCATCCAGGGATCTCTCAAGGAAATGAAGAGGCAACACTATTGACATCATTTTGACCATATAGATTTTAACCAGCTACTTAAATTCATGGGTACCATTTCTAGGACTGCTACATCAACATGAGCAGTAACACGAATCTGAGTTTCTCTAGCCACATGAATTTTGCTTGCCCAAAATAGTTTGAAACTTTTCCAGGATGGTCATCATGATGGTGTTCATTTTAGAAAGTTTTCAGTTTTTTCTATACACTTTTATTTGGGGTCGAAAATTGATTAAAAATATTCCTGAATATTTATTTTGCTTGTACTTTTTAATATATTTGGCAAAAAGTTGTTGACACCAGATTTTGGCATGGTGAAAAACTTAACTAAGATGGCCTCAAATGGAGAAATGATCTACATGAAAAAGTTTCGTATAGTCGGCATGAACATATTTGAAGTTTGGGTCATTGCCGTCTGATTTCATCTCGAAGGCCGAAACTATGTTCAAAGTACTAAGATCTTATATTCAGAGTACAGTTTGGCCGATTAAGCCCACCAGACGTCTTCATATGAAAAAATGTTCTACACGGATTGTCTTCGTCTCGTCCAAACGATTGATTTTGATATAAAAATCATCTCAATCCAAGATATTATGCAAAAGTTAGAGCCATTCAAGTGCAGCCCTACCACCAGGCCCAGTCAGACATATGTCTGATAGGTAGCGCCACCAATTGTTTATAGATAGCGCCACTATTTGTCATTTCATTTGTTTATATTGCGCGAGCGTTTCGGCCCACAAGACGGTCTCAAATAAAAAAATGTTCAACACGAAAGTTGTTCGTCTAGTCGAAATGGTAAAATTTGGTTTTAGCTTTTCTTTATCCGAGGTCGTATGTGGCCTGTGGGACCTAAAAACCAAACTGTTGTCCCAGACTTACCTAAATCGGAGTTCCGTTAATTTTGAAAAGATTTGGACTTGATTTGGAGCCCTTTTCTTGTATGGGAAGTCCAGCCGCCTCATAAATAGATGAGAGGTGACGGCCGATTGAATAACGCACAATCGAGCAAACACATCTACTACATTTTCGTGTTCATCTATTCCCTATCCTTATATCTTTCTTCTCGTTCTTCGTCGTTCTTGAACAATGGAGGGCTGTGAATCCACGAGGCTCTAGGGGCGGTCAGGTCGACCTAGGGCCCATAGCTGTCGCGTGCCCTAACGGGGTCCCTCCAGACGTGTGGGGTTTTGGATCTACAAAAGCGCCCGCCGGATTGCTTGCGTACCGCAATTCCTGTCGGGTCTCTTTCGACGTGAGTTACGCTGCATCATCCCGACGTCGAGGGTTCACGGTGACGTGTTCATGTGCGAACAGAAGTTTGAATTTTTTTTTTGACAGAATGGTCATCATGGTAGTGTTCATTTTACTGAACTTTTTAAATTTGTGTTTGGTCAACTGATCAAATAGTGACGTGTGGCAGCAGATGTGGATGCTGACTGGGCAGGTCAGCTGGTGAAAACCAGTCAATCAGATCAGAAACCGGTTTGAGGGGAGGCAGGGTTGAAATTTGTCCGGTTTTGAAAGTTGAGCATTATAACTTAGACTGGTTTAAAGTCCATGGTTGTTTCTTAGACATTATGTCATAAAGGGTTGAAATATGTAATTCTCTCGAGAATAGCCACCAACTAAGTTTTACAAGGAGCAACTCATCTCTGTGAGCGTTCGTCTACTCAATCACAATAATCAATAAAACACATGCCAAACAAATGGCTGGTTTTCTCGGTCATGAGATATTGCCATATGAGTCATGCTAAACACACGACACCACTTGCACCGTTTATGCACGACGAGTCAGCTGGACCCTTCATTATGTCTGATGCATGGATTAGCACCCTTCGATCAGTTGTCGTGCAAGGACCGGCTGGCAAACTGTCGTGCATAAAGTAGTTTCGTTGCCATATTGGGCGCGCGCAGGTGCTCTGCGCCTCTTCACGATTGCATTTGCACAATCAAGCGCACATCATTCACACGATTTTATCTTTGGTTGCACCCTATGTTTAGGTTTTTATTCAACCGCCATATTTGGCATTTCACATTGATGTAACGGTTCATTGAAAAAATCATTGATTGTGAACAATGATTTGCAAACAGACTCTATTAAGGACATCTCCAATGTTGAACCTCAAACCGCTCGTATATGTCTGGACGACGAGGTCCGGACGGACACGGTCCTGCATTGGTCTGCGGATCGGTCTGGACGCACTTTCTCCTGCAAACAGCAGACAACCGTGGGGGGCTTTACGGGCGTTCGGACAACACCCACGCCCACTTCGGACCACCCTAGTCCACCCAAACCCCCTCCTCCCCCGCCTGCGTGCATTCCCGCCTGGCGCTAGCTTCCCGCATTTATGCCGTTGTAGAGCGTCCGCTCCACATCCGACTCGGTCCGGACGCGACCTCTCACTGGCTCCACCCTTGAAGTAGTGCGCCGGCCGAGGGCGCCGTCCACTGCACACCCGGCTGAACACGTCTGCTCGCCGCATTCAAACATCTTCATTAAACCCACGTGTGTGCCGAGAAACCTACTCTGGCCACACGACCGTTCACGAGTGGGTCGGCATTAACCACAACGTGGGGCAAGCACCTCCAGTCGGTCATCTATTTAAAGGAGGCCAGACGCTGGGCAAGAATTGCACCACTCTGTCGCTCCCCATCTCCTCCTTCCACTATTTTTCCCACCCTTTCAATGGCATCCGACGATCAGGAACATCAGTTCTCCGGCATAAAAGCCTTATGGGTGGCCCGCCGAGCCCGCCGGATACTAGCCAAGCAACTCGCTACTCCACCTACCTCGCCTAGCCCGACGGAGCAAGTTGCCGCTCTAAGCTGGCACGTGGTTCAGCAACTCGCCGCTCCAAGCCAGCTCACGGAGGAGTGGCCAGTTGCTTCAGGTAGGCACGTGAGGGAGCACAGTGGAACGGTCATCGTTACCGCCATGGGCGAGGCCATCCGCCGTGCCATCTACCATCAATATTGGCGGAACCATGCCGGTTAGTGGAAAAAGACGCGGAGATCGACGAGTTAGTCGCCATCACGTCCATGCCCGCCGCCGCCACCAATATCGAGGACAAGTAGAACACGGGAGGCCACCGCTGCTTGGGTCTCAGGAAGGCCACCGCCAGCGTCCACAGCCGGTGACTTGCCCGGTTCAGCGCAGACCATCATCGACCTTCTCCTCGGCGTCACGGAAGCGGAGTAGGCACGCTTCCCCTCCGACTGAAGCACCTCCCCTTCCCATATGGCTGAAGCACCCTCTTTGCCAATCCGATGATCGGCGCAGCCGGACATAAGAAAGATACGGGGAGAGAACATACCTCTGGGACTCCTGGCAGTCTGATGAGCGGGCTGTCGGACATAGGGAAGACAAAGGGGTTCGTGCGGCCGGCCGTAGACTAGTCTAGTGTATTCGTGTCATGGGAAAGGAGCTCCGCGACCGTACGTGCACATAGTTTTACATTTTTTTAGTTCAAATATGTCCAAAATATAAATGTTTTCGCCCAGTTTGTATGAAACCCGCCGTGTTTGCACGAATTTCATCTGATTAGTTCAAAAAGTAGTTGAAATGTATGCAAACAACATTAGATGGCCGCCTTCCGCATCCATGTCCGCGCACTGGTCCCCCCCCCCCCCCCCCTCCAATTTTTGGATCGCCATTGGAGATGCCCTAAATCTAATGAGTGACAATCAACTACTGACTTATTATACTGCTACGGAGCCGGACATGACCAAACAAAAAAAATTATCATCACTTATGTGCGAGTGACCCGTTAGTGCCTCTGTGTTAGTGATGAATGTTATATCACAGACTGGCTACTTGTCTAGTCAGTGATAACCAACCATAACAGACAGCTGGCTGGTCAATGACAATATCACCATTACTCTTATCATGGTTATGTTTTATTTATATTTGGTCAGCCAAACAAATGAATCTGACAAAAAATACACAAACACAATAGACAAGCATACATCATTTATTTGCACAAGTATTTTAATTCATAACACAATACACATATACATTTACACACTTTACAGCCACATATGCAACATAGTTGTAAATTTAACACATGAAGACAATGGTGGATTGTGATGTCACTGATAAGCTATCACTATTGGCGTCGCAGCTCACGCCACTAATTGATCACACATTATTGGTGCTGTGTCGCACGTCACTAGTGAGACACTACCAGTGGCACTGGAGGTAGAACGTCACATGTCTTTATCGATTAGTGGCATTGTCTAATTGTCGTTTGCCGGCTGTACATTATCTATCAATGGCATTATGTTCTTAGGGCCAACAACACTAGTAAGTGTTGACACATTCTGGGCTACAACATACCCTGAAGCAATGAGATATGAAGATATTATATCATTTAAGGGAAAACATGGGAGGTGCTCAAATTTGGTCAAGGAAGGGAAGTTTTGAGAAGAACACGTCAAATGTTTGACGAGTTATATGGCTAGATCGGCTATGACTCCCTAAAGGAGAATTTTTTAGGAGGTAAAAGAAATTTAAGGGAAAGGCTAGAGATGGTTTTTTTAGCGGCACTGACTTACTAGAGACATAATGGGTGGATACTGATGTCTGATTACGCGTAGGCAACTTCGTGTGTTTCTCATGCATTTCTCGCTGCACCACAACTAACACCACACACATATACCATTTCTTACCTCTTGAAGGCCAGTTGTATTCACCACTCTTAAATGACAACCAAAAGAACATTACATGAACGAAATGCAAGCTCACACTTCTAGCGTGACATCCTATACTATATATGTATCCTTTCATAACCTTTATGGGAAACAAAACTATATGTAGACCGAGATTGATAATCCTTTCACAAATGTGTCATACTATAGGCTCATATTTTCTTTCCTCTTCCGTCAAATATATCCATGAGCCTGAGATATGGGAGTAAAACAAAAAACACAAAAGGCATCTTATTATTTCTGTTTGTATGTACGCGGATATGGAAGCTTTGATTATGGGCTTTATCTATGGTGTCTTCCCAAACAATTATGATATTGCTGCTTAGTGAGTTGATGACATGAGTTGCCGAATGGGTTCTCCACTCGATCGATGTACTTTTTAGGCCGGAGGATCAAATTACGGGGAGTTAAATCATTGTCCATCAGAGTGAGATCCCCTGTTTCGATCTCTTGTAACACTAACGTTTTATCAACGATTAAAAGTTTGAAGTATTGCTATTTGTTAGCGCCTACCATGGTCCGCAGACTTACATTTTGACTAATTTTCAGTGATTTTGTCTTTTTTGTACATAGCTCCTCTAATGTTATTTGATCACCAAACTTTGCAACTGCCCATAACATTTGTAGATGATCATTCCCATAAAGTGGACAAAGATCTACGACACTAACCTTCGCCCCCGTGGGCCCTCCTCCTTCCCCTCTCCTCCTCTCTCTCTCTGGCTGGCGGCGATGGCTTCCGATTCGCGCAGCCCCCCTTCGGTCTCGTCGGCTTTTCCGCGCGGCAGGCCGGTGGTGTCCGGCCTCGGCCTCTCGGACTCGCCGGGGTCGGCTGGTTCCTCGTTGGTCAGTGCCGCTTTGGTCGGTCCTGCGGCCCAGGCGGCCCGTGCACTCGAGGCAGGGTGGCGCAAGTCGGGGCCTTCCCGCAAGGCCATGTGGCGTTGCCGACGTGCTTTGCGGCGCCAGTAGGGCGTTGGCTCGCAGGAGGGTCGGGGTTCCCCCTCCTCGTCGGAGCGTCAACAAATCCCGCCGGATCTTTGGGGTCTCTGCTTCAGGTGCTTCGAGGATGGGCACCGGAGGCAGGATTGCACGAACGACCCCATGTGCATTCGCTGCGGGCTCCCTGGTCACGTTTCCTCCCAGTGCAAGAGACCGCACAGTCCCGTCTCGGCTGATGAGCTTCGCCGCGCGGTGATCTCTTAGGTTGCCAAGACTGAGCCGGTGCCGGCGCCGCTGCACGGTATGGGTGGGGTGCTGATGGAGCCTAGGCAGGACGCACCGCGTGTGCTGTCTTCGCCAGTTGCGCCCAGCTCCCTTCACATGGTGCCCGCCTTCACTCCCTCGGTCCCAGCGGCGATGGAGGTCTGCATCTTGCCGCGCTCTGTGGGGATGGATGATCTAGAGCGCCGGCTGCAGCTGGCCGTGGTGGCTTATGTCAGCGGGCCAAGACCGCCGGTTTCCTGCGTGGACGCGGCTATCGCCATCTCGGAGCAGTTCAAGATCCTGCGCCACCGCTTCTCAGTGCACAAGTACCACCCAGAAGATTTTCTCATCATGTTCGCCGCACATGACCTCCGTAACAGGGTCTTGGCCAGTCCGTTTGTGGAGCACCAGGGTTTCAAGCTCTTCGTTAAGCCGTGGTTGAGGCAGGCTCAGGCTAAATCCAGGCTCATGCGTGTTCAAGTCGATCTGATGATTGAGGGTGTGCCTTCTCATGCTTGGGCCAGATCTACGGCGGCGGAGTTGCTGGGTAGTTCTTGTCTGATTGATAGTTTGGCGCCGGAGACGGAAAGCAGGGAAGATCTCTCTTTGTTCAAGCTTCGTGCCTGGTGCATTGACCCGGACGTGACCCCCGCTTTTCGGAGATTATGGGTGCCGGAGCCGGCGACCGTGGGCAACTCGGCAGAGCGCCGCCCGTCGTTTCGTCAGCTGTTGGAGTATCTGGTTTTGATCCACATTGGCAGGTTGAGGGATTTTCCCCCTTGAGCTCTGGCGTTGCTCGCCTAGCTCGGACGGTGGTAGTGGCCAGAGCGGCTTGCCAGACAGTGCGGCGGCTTCACAGGGCGGCGAGTGGTCGGTGATGCACTGGACGCGCGGCGTCTGTGATAACCATGGGTTCGGCTAGAATCCTTATGGTCCAGCGGGTAGCGGCGGCGCCGGCAGATCCTATCGGCAGGTGTTGGAAGGACGGGTGGGGCCCTCCAACTGGCGCATCCCACCAATGAGTTGCTCTGGGTTGGTCGTGGATGCGGTCACAAATGGGGCCCCTGGCCTGGTGATGGATGTGGGTACACATGGGGTCCAGGAGGACTGCGGTGGGCCGGCGCGTGTGGAAGTCGTGGACCGGATTTCAAATTCGGCTCCTGCGATTGGTCTGGTGACAGGTGGGCAGGAGGACGCCCCTGGCGGGTCTGGCGGCGAGAGGATCGAGTCTGAGGGGCCACAAAAGGTGGTTGAGGTGAGGCTGGACATGGTTCCGGATCCCGAGATGGACCGACAGGATCAGGCTCCGCAGAATCCCGAGGTTATCCTGGCTGCTTCTGTGGTTCAGCTTGTCGCTATCCCCCAGGATGAACCGGTGGCAGAGCCTGCCGAGGGGCAGGGCATGGAGTTCGTGGTGGATAGCAGCCCAGATCCGATGTGGATGGCGGAGCCAGCGCGCTCGTCTCCGAACAAGGGTATGGCACTTACGCAGGCACAGTTGATCCCCCCACCCACTGTGGACCCGTTGTACTTTCGCAGGCTGGGACCCAGTGGCAGAGATGCTGGCCACTCACATGGCTCCAATGCCCGCTGTGGATGCCGTTTTGGTGGGACCTACTTTGGATGCGACTCTGATTGGGTCTGCGCCTGTTGCTGATGGAAGTGGAGATGTGACTACGTTGCATGTGCATGCAGACCTGATGCCCACGTCCACAGAGGGGGATGGGAGGGTGGAAGGCCTAAACCCGGGCTGTTCTGCTATAGCCACCAACCTCTCCTCCAAAGAGCTTGCAGTGCTCACCAATATCAAGTCTTTTTGCTCGGGTTTACTGAAGAAGCTTGCTCCACCTATGTTAAGGGAGATTGAAGTTGCAAATGGTATACGTCCCAGTCAAGACCTTTTCACGCCGCGCAGGAACACACGATCTATCAGTTCATCCAGCACGAGGAGATCAAAGGCCTCAACGGCAGAAACTGTTTTGCTGAAGGCTTTGGGCATTGCCTCGGACGAGTTGGCAATCTCGGAGGATTCGCTTGACCAACTGCATGGATTATTCAACTCACCTCTGCAAGAGAAGCATCTCCGCACCATTGCGTCTATCTTTGGGAAGTCCTTGCCGTTGGATTTCGGGATGGAGGGTGCTATGGAGGCCATTGCCATGGCCTAGGCGGTGCGGTACTTGGAGTGCTCGTCGCACCCAATGTCGCGCGTTAAAGTGGAGTTGGTTAGCTGGAATGTTCGTGGTTTGAACAGTCCGACTAAGCGGAAGGCGTTGAGAGATTTCATTGATACCAGTAGGCCTAGTATACTTTGTATCCAGGAGTCTAAACTAGAAGTTGTAGACCAGTTTATTATTTTGCAATGTTGTGGCCCATCCTATGATGGGTTTGCGTACGTGCCGGCTGTTGGTACTCGAGGTGGCATCATCCTGGTCTGGGACTCTTCGGTCATCGGTATTTCTAATGGTGTGCGGGACACCAACTTTCTCACGGCATATGTTACACCGTTAGATGGGGCGTCGTGGTGGCTCTCTGTCGTTTACGGGCCCCAGGAGGATAGCGAGAAACTTCTTTTCTTGGAGGAACTTACGGCAAGGAGACTGCTTTGTCCGGGCCCTTGGCTAGTGATTGGTGACTTTAACCTAATCCTACAGGCCTCGGACAAGAGCAACTCGCTGTTAGATAGGCATATGATGAGCACCTTTAGGAGGTTTATTGACGACAATGGTCTGAAAGAACTCTTCCTCCATGGCCGTCTGTTCACTTGGAGCAATGAAAGAGAGGTGCCTAGTTTGACGAAAATTGATCGAGCATTCGTCTCGGTGGATTGGGAACTTAATCACCCGAACTGTCTGTTACAAGCGTTGTCGACTGCAACGTCTGATCACTGCCCACTCCATTTGGCTTTGGATGATCATCTTCACCCGCAGAGACGATTCCGTTTTGAATCATTCTGGACTAGATTGGAGGGGTTTGAGGAGGCTGTGGAGGATGCTTGGAAGTGTGATCCTGATATCACAGAGCCGTTTCACCGGCTTGATGTGCTACTAAGGAACACGGCGCAGTATCTTACTACATGGGGTCAGAAGAAAGTGGGGAACGTCAAGCTGCAAATTGCGGTTGCGAACTGGATAATTCTGCACATTGACAAGGCGCTGGATCATAGATTGCTGTCAGCGGGAGAGCGGTGGCTACGCAGCACTCTGAAACTCACCTCCCTTGGTTTGGCCTCTCTCAAACGCACTATTGCCAGGCAACGTTCCAGGATTCGTTGGCTCAGTGAGGGAGATGCCAACACGAAGCTTTTTCATCTTATTGCCAACGGCAGGAAACTCAGGAACTTTATCCCGGCGTTGCATCATGGTGATCAAATTATTACGGAGCAGGAAGGCAAGGAAAACATGTTCTACGAAGCATACAAGGAGCTGCTAGGCACATATCACTCCAGAGATCAGACAATGGACTTGGCCTTCCTAGATGTGGAGCCCCTCGACCTACACGAGCTGGATAACATCTTTACTGAGGAGGAGGTGTGGTCTATCAAAGATATGCCAGCAGAACGCGCACCCGGCCCGGATGGGTTCATCGGGCTCTTTTTCAGAAAGGCGTGGAGGATCATCAAAGGTGATATTATGGCGGCAATTCACAAATTCCAACTGGGTAACGGCAGAGGTTTTGGCAGACTTAACCAGGCGATCATCACCCTCATTCCCAAAAAACCTGATGCCTGTCAGATTGGAGATTTCAGGCCAATCAACCTACTTCATAGCATTCCCAAGATTAACTCCAAGCTGATGGCGACTAGGCTCTGCCCGCGTATGGGAGAATTGGTTAAGATGAACCAATCAGCTTACATCCGAGGGAGAAACATACACGACAACTTCTTGCTTGTGAGACAGGTGGCCCGGAATCTGCATAAAAGGAAAGCTAAAGGTGTGATGCTTAAGTTAGATATCTCACGAGCTTTTGACTCCATCTCTTGGTCTTTCTTATTTGAGGTGCTGCGGGCGAAAGGTTTTTCAGATACTTGGTGTTCACGACTGGCTATACTCCTCACCACTGCGAGCTCTAGAGTGGTTGTCAATGGCTGTCAGGGGAAGAAATTCAGACATGCTAAGGGTTTGCGCCAAGGGGACCCGGTGTCCCCTCTTCTATTTGTCATTGCCATGGAGACTCTCTCTTCCATGATGATCAAGGCGCAACAGATGGATGCTATCAGTACGATGCCAGGTTGCACCCCCCTTCAGAGACTGTCGATCTACGCTGACGATGTCATCCTCCTCATCAGACCTACGATCAGCGACTTGTGCTTTATCAGGGAATCTCTGCAAATTTTTGGCAGCGCATCGGGACTTCATGTTAACTTCGCCAAATCTTCGGCGATTATGATCCAATCGGACGATGCAGATCGACAGCGTGTTTCGCAAGCTTTGCCCTGGCGTATGGAGTCCTTCCCATGTAAATATATTGGACTACAGCTCTCGATCAAACAACTTACAAGAGCTGATTGGCAACCAATTGTGGATCAAGTCCTCAATTTCCTTCCGGCCTGGCAAAGAGGGATGGTGACGAGGCCAGGCAGACTGATCCTTGTTAACAATGTGGTGCGAGCTAGACCCATGCATCACTTACTGATCACAGAGGCTCCCAAGTGGGCTCTGAATCAAGTGGACAAAGCCCGCCGTGCTTTCTTTTGGGCGGGATCGGAGCAGATTCATGGAGGCAAGTGTTTGGTGCCTTGGCAGAAAGTTTGTCGTCCCAGACATCTTGGAGGGCTCGGAGTGCTAGACCTCAACAGGCAGGGGCTTGCCCTTAGGCTTCGCTGGGAATGGCTGAAGCGCACTGATCAGGGCAGACCAGGGCAGGGCCTCTCGCTGATGATGGATAAACAAACACAGGCTGCCTTCTCTAGCCTCGTGCAATGGAACGTGGGAGATGGGCAGCGTATCTTCTTCTGGAATGATAGATGGCTCAATGGATCCACTATCGCCGAGATCGTGCCGCTGGTTCGTGCATGTGTGCGCACGCAAGTGGCAAATAGGAGGGCAGTCTTGGAAGCTCTACACTTGCACCGTTGGGCGAACGATGTGACGGATAACTTGTCGGCTGAGGTTTTGGTGCAACTTGATCGACTATGGGAGATCATGATTACTATACAGCTTGATCCGGAGCAAGTTGATACCCCAGTTTGGAAGTGGAACAATCAGGGCGTGTACTTCGCCCCAGCTCGGGCCATATGGAAGTGTTGGGCGCCTCTCTCGTGCAAGCTGTTCATGTGGCTAGCCACACATTATCGCCTCTGGACGGCCGGCAGGAGATTCAGACATGGGCTTCAAGAACATCGGTCACCATGCTACATTTGCGCCCAGGAAGAGGATACGGTGGATCACATCCTGGTTCAATGCGTGTTCGCTCGCCAAGTTTGGCATAATTGTTTTCAGCAAGCCCGGCTGGATATCTCTTTGGTCCCAACAGTGAATGACTCTTTGGAGGCCTGGTGGATGGCTTGTCGATTACAAATACCAGCTGCTCACAGGAAGGGTTTCGACTCGCTGATGATGTTGTTCTCCTGGCAGCTTTGGAAGCATAGAAATGGACTCGTCTTTGGTGCTAGTGCATCGATCGACACGGTGCAGCATTTCACCGTCAAGACTTTTGAGATACTACGCACTTGGGCGTTGGCAGGAGTGTGTGGAGTTAACATCTTTTGTGAGTAGTAGTGTTAGCATCTAGGAGTGGACGTGGGGGTCTCTGGCAACATCGGTGTGTCGTGTGCTAGATATAACCCCCCAATTGTAATAACTTCTTGTACATATTTCTGCCTTCTATAAAGCTAAGGTACGCGATTGCGTACCCTAAAAAAAAGATCATTCCCATAAAGTTTCAGAATTTTTTGAAATATTTTGCTATGTTTTCTTGCCAGGGTGCACCGAGGTGGGGTGTAGAAAAACCACTTTCTTTTCTTTTTTACTTATACTTAATTAGACTGAGCGAGATTTGCATAACGGCGTAGTCACTTCCAGCAGCAGCGATTCCTGGCCGGCGCACTTCGCCGTCACGCCTGTAGGACAATGGTGACGGAGGTACATTCGATCGCACGACACGCCCCACACGCTGCCGCAATCATCTTCATGCAGAGCTCAAGCCTCCCACGCCCGCACTCTTTTTCCTCGCCGCACCCTTCACCAGCATGAACTGCCTTCCGCGCCGCCGATCGATTGATTCATCGATGACTCCACGCTGTCCAGATGGCGCCTCCCCCTGCGGCTGCGGCCACGATGATGGTTGGCGGGCTGCTGAAGTGGCTGCATGGCTCTATCAAACACACATGCGATCTCATCCCGCTGCTGGATCAATGCGTGATTTGGCATCTCGGTCCGAGATTACCGGAGGTTCCCGTAACCGCCGTACTTCCCCGCTCAATTACCACCACTCCACCAGGAACAACTGATTGCTGTTGATGTTCCATTTGTTACATAGAATGTAGGCACACACGTTTTTGTCTTCAGTACTCAATATTTGTTGCTACAATTTACCACTAAAAATTGCCTAACACTATTTACGATGGATGATGATGCTGCAGTCTACACAGTAGGCATGCATCAGAAACCAAGCTTGCTTGATAGTAATTTGTTTCGCAGACCATTACAAAGCAAATGTTCTTTTGGAACATGATAATTTTGTATCTCGGTGCTGTTACTTTAGAACAAAGATGACATTATTTTTTCTTGAATAAATTTAAACCGTAGAGTAAGTTCTTGAGCACTTTGCATTATAAAAGACACTCGCACCAAGTTAATCATTTTAGAATCCTCGTGACAATCCGAGTACATCAGTCTACAAGTTACAAAAGCATAGTACATGGAGCCTGGATGTACTGAACTGAGTGGATTGTTGTTCTAGTGTCCTACTACTTCTGTATCCTTGAATTGGACCACAAAACCGGATGAAGAACATATAACCTGCCCCAAATCTCTAAACATTTACAAGTTAATACTTCATTTCCTATTATTTTACCCCATTTGCTTTTACACCATTAATTATGATTTACTTTGCTCATTTTATACCCACTTTGTTTCTTAGACCACTGTTAGAGATGAGGAAGGAGTCCTTAAAGCAGTTGAGCATGTGCACGAAATGTTAGACAGAGAAGTTGCCACTGGGACGAGTCCTAGAAAAAATTTCGTGTGTAGATTAAGCCAAGCAGGTACAATACTGAAAGCTGCATCTATCATCTCCACGTTAGCCCATCCTCTGCAAGGGTCTAGATGCTGAGAGTGTCGTCGCCACGTTAGCCCTCGCTGATCAGCATCGTTGCAGCAAGCTCAGAGACGCTTGCATGGAGTATATGAAAGCTCTTCTGTTAGAAAAGAGGAAATGTCTGATCGCCTCACCAGAGAGCATATATTGATGTCCTTATAGCTTATATATATATACGTATATATGTATATATATATATGTATATATATATATGTATATATATATATATATATATACACACACATGTGTGTGTGTGTGTGTGTGTGTGTATTTATGTGATATGCATTGCTGTCCTTTAGATCATATTGCCTTGTCCTGAAGTCTTCACATATACCCCCTCCGTTCCAAAATAGATGACCCAACTTTGTACTCACTTTGTTCTAAAGTTAGTACAGAGTTGAGTCATCTATTTTGAAACGGAGGGAGTATTTGGGTGGAGAATGAGTAAGTTCATCAGAATTTATGTTGGCTAGACCTATATTATATGAATCCGTGCCAGCTTCCTGTGAATGTGCTGATAATTATATATGTTGGCTAGACCTATATGTGAATCCATCCTAACTTCTTGTCATCTTGTGAATGTGCTGATATTTATCCTTATCTTCTTTCCTTTTTGTGCTCTTCTTTTTTCTTAGTACAGTAAATCTGCAATTTAGGCAGGCTAACATCAATGGGCTGCTGGCCATAACGATGTACATTGGTACTGTAGGCAAACAACCATGGAATGTTAGTCTATTGATAGTGCTAATTATACACTATCGTAAGTAAACATAACATCTTTTACAGTGCCCAAGGTAGATTATGCCTAGCAGGTTGATCTTCAGTGTATATATCTCCTCTGGAGTTTGGGCGTATTTGCCAGAGTTTTGTTCCTTCGGAGTTTTGGGACCATTGGATGATACTTCTGGTTCCTACTCAGTGAGATGTTACATTTGACATCATAAGTCATTCTATTTCAGAAGTTAGACACGCATTTCAATTGCAACAGGAACCAAACTGTTTCATACTATTGAATTTCTTTTGAATTACAAACGTGCCTGCTAAGGTATGTACACCTGCTGCCCGAATCGTGCCCAAGTTTTGTTCATGATTCGATGTGGGAAACATATATGTGATGTGATCTCATCCTGTTGGCCGACCGATTTGCGGTGTTTCGGCATCCTGGAGGTTCCCATAACCGATGCAATTCTCTGCTCAATTTACCCTGCAGAAATGGCCGCTTACTGTTGGGTCATTTAAGAATACTGTAGCCACTTGCAGTCTCTCTTCAGCAGTATATATGTATTGATCCGCAGCAGCCTGTGCTACTGCTGAAAACTAGCTAGTGTTACTTGCTGAGGGTGCAATTTGCTTGATTCACACTTATTTTCGGACAGTAAATAATCAGTGTAGTGAAACAGCTAGTGCTATTTCCTGGTCAATTTATAGGACTGCTGTTCAAGAATAATAAGTTACTATCTTTTGCACTGTTACTAAATAACAGCATGGCATCATTTTCTCATCAATTTGAAGATTTAAAAGATAGAGGAAGTTTTTGAGCACTTTGCATCATAATGGACCTTTTGCGCTTGACTAGAGAGCATGTATTGCTCTCCTTATAGCTTATATATGTATGTATTATGTGCTGCTGTCCTTTAGATCATGTTGCCTTATCCTGAAGTCTTCACATATATTTGGGAGGAGAATGAGTAAGTTTATCAGAAAATATGTTGGCTAGACCTTTATGTGAATCCATGCTAGCTTCTTGTGAAGGTGCTGATATTTATCCTTATCTTCTTTCCTTTTTGTGCTCTTCTTTTTGTTACTGAAATAAATCTGTGATTTAGTTAGGCTAACATCAATGGGCTACGGGCCATAACCATGTACATTAGTACTGTAGGCAAACAACTACGGAATTTTATTCTTTTTTTTAGAAAAGGAGGATGACCCCCGGCCTCTGCATCTGGGAGATGCATACGACCACTTTATTGATTATTCTCGAGGACCTTACAAAGTATTACAAACAATATACCTGAATCCACCATCTTGGCAACATATGCCATTACTCCTATCCATATGATGAAGGGGTGCTAGCTGGGCCACTACCCAAACCACTCACCTAAACCTAACATCAAAAGCCGAAAGCCCCAGCCGAGCCACATACCGGGTCTGGGGCACAATCCGGTCAGACGCACTCGTGTGTCGTCGCCACCATCTTCCACAGGTCCGTCTTCAGATCATATTGAGGCTTCTACCTTGTCTGGCCACTCTGTCATCGACGCCCCCATGACGCCTGACAGCTTCCTCCTCCTGCACGAGTCCATCTCCGCGCATCAGACGCCGAGTCTCCACAGCACCATGCCGTCGAGATCCGCCACCATCAATGTGTAAGATGAAGCACCGCTCCACCAAAGTCGCCGTCCTCTAGTCCCTCGAGTCCGTGTGCACCTCCAAGAATGACGCCCCCAGGGGGGAAACGACACCAGAGAGCCGCCGTCATCCGATCTACTGATCTAGGGTTTCCCCCGGAGGTAGCAGAGAGTGGCCTTGAACATCTCCATGGCGATGCCTTCAGGAAGGGAACGACATAGACAGCATCGCCATCGCCGGCCTTGGCAATAGCCAATAGCAGGTTTTCACCCAGATCTGATCGAAGACCTCCATCTCTCGTGCACGGGTTGCCGCCATCCTTGCCGGGATCTGGATGATCCCACTTGCCAGATCTCAGCACGGAGAAGCCCCCCCACCGAGATCCGCCGGCCGAGCAGGGGAGGCCGAGGCCGCGCCCACAGGATCAGATCCGCAATGGATCCAAGCCCGCGCCGCCGCCCCGGAGTCAGCCCCGCGCGCAGCCGCCACCGCCTGCCGAGGCTCGCCGCCGCGTGCCTCGCGCCCCGCCACCGCTCGCCGAGGCCAGCCGCCGCAGGACACCGCCGCCTGCCGCCTAGATCCGCCGCCCGCAGAAGAAGGGGAGTCAGGAGAGGGAGTCCCCCCGCCGCCGCCGTCTGCCATGCGGGTTTCACCAGGCGGCGGCGCGAGGAGGGGAGAAGGAGAGGGTGGCGGCGGTGCCTAGGGTTGGAGGCCCCCGAGTCGCCCAGGAATTTTATTCTATTGATAGTCATAATTATACACCATCGTAAGTAAACATAACACTCTGACAGTGCCCAAGATAGATTATGCCTAGCAGATTGTTTGTGACTCCTGTTGATATTCAGTAAGCGGAGTTTGGGCCTATTTGCCAGAGTTTTGTTCCTTCGAAGTTTCTCTTCCAGTTTGGGACCTCTGGAGGATACTTCTGGTTGCTACTCAGTGCCATGTTACATTTGATGTCATAAGAAATTCTATTTCAGACATGTGCATTTCGATTGCAACAGGAACTGAACTGTTTCATCCTATGAAATTTCTGTTGAATTCCGAACATGCCTGCTTTTACCTCTGAATTGAAATTCTAAACATGCCTGCTTTCGCCTGCTAGTGCTAAGGTGCGTGCGCCTGGTGCCCGAATCGCGCCCCAAGTGTTGTTCGTGATTCGAAGGGGGAAACATACCTGTGATGTTATCTCATCTCGTTGGCGATCGATTTGTGGTTCTGCTGCAGGTTTGGCATCCTGGGGGTTCCCATAACCGTTGTAATTCCCTGCTGAGTTTACCCTGCAGAAATAACCGCTTACTGTTGAGTCATTTAAGAATACTGTAGCCACTTGCAGTCTCTCTTCAGTGGAGTATATATTTGTTGATCCACGGCAGCCTGCTTTACTTTACTGCTAAAAACTGGCTAATGTTACTTGGCGATGCTCCAATCTGCTTGCTTCACACTTATTTTTGGACAGTAAATAATCAGTGTAGTGAAACTGCTACTGCTATTTCCAGGTCAATTTATAGGACCGTCGTTGAAGAATAATAAGTTACTATCTTTTGCACTGTTACTAAATAACAGCATGACATCATTTTCTCATCAATTTGAAGATTTAAAAGACAGAGGAAGTTTTTGAGCACTTTGCATCATAATGGACCTTTTGCGTCAAATTTACCCTTTTAGAATCCACTTGACTATTCAAGGGCATCAGTGCACAACTTACAAAAGCAGAGTATTTAAAACTCAAAATGGGACAAAGAACAGATAAACTATCCTTAGTCTCTAAACATTTACAGGCTAATACCTATTTTGCTATTATAGCATTATCTATTTTGCTCTTTGTCCCACTCTATTTCTTAGACCACTGTTAGAGTAGAGCATGTGCAAATGTTAGACAGAGAGGTGGCTGCCTGAACATGTCCTACAAGCATATATGTATTTGTGGATTGAGCCAAGTAGGTGAAGCACTGAAATATTCACCTATCATCTCCGGATTCATGATAGCACTGACAAAATTTTGATTTCTGTTCGAAGCCGAGCATGCCGGGTGCGTGTTTCTCCAAGAGCTTGGCATGGCTTGCGAATTCAAGGTGATAAAGGAACAGATGAATGTCAAGATTGGAGCTTTGATTTTAAGCTTCACTGACTATATTTTTCTTCCTTGCCTTATTGCCTTTGAACATGCATGTCATCAGACTTATCCTGCTCTTGGGCACTCACTCGTGGATGAAGAGCTCCACTATTTTCGAAGATGGATATTCGACCGTCTAGGGTCTCTCAAGGAACTGATGCTGCAACACCATTGTCGTCATCTTGACCACAAAGATTTCCATTAGGTACTCAAATTTATGGGTACCATTTCTACTGAGTACATCAACATGAGTAACCTGAACCTCAGTTTCCCTTGCCACACGAATTCTTTGGAACATGATCCAGTGAAATGTTTATGATACTGCTAGATGACTAGTTGTCTGGCATCTCAGTTCGTGTGAGACTAACAAGAGGCCTCTAGGCCCGCATTGCTTTGGCTTATCCATGATTAATGTTTTTTTTATGATCTTACCAACAGATTTAACCCGAATTCTATAGTACCATTTTTTTAGGTAACGGAATTGACAAGTCAAACTGAATATTTTTGGGGAAATTTTCTTTTTGCGATGGGATTCAACATTTTTTCCGGTTCGTACCAACCAGCGAGAGGAGTGATCCTAATTCATTTTTTCCCGTAAAAATGATCCATGTAAAATGGTTCTACGAATCTACCATACCAACTCTGAAGGATGATTTAGGAGTTTATACTTTATTACTCCTACTTTGTTTTGCTAATAATGTCTCACTCTATTTGATTCCATAATTACGTAATACGATTTGACATGTAGGTGGGTATTCTGGGCGTTGTCCCATTTTGAGCAACGCAAGAAAAACTAGGCAAGTTTGATCGAGATTACTTAGCGGTTTCCGTGCCCCACTAGTCGGTTTCACTGAGAATGTGGTGGTTGTATTCTCCACCACACCGCCACCTACGCAATAGTTGTTGAGCCATATAGCACATGCCAACAGAGTGATCGCCAATCACCAACCCAACAAAAAACCTACACCTACGTAGTCTGTACCTACCGGCTAATAATTTAGCATGTAAGAAAGGTGTTGTCACGGTTTTCTCATGCCACGGAGACATGCGCAAAAAGCTTTGGCATTGGCTCGCGGAGCCCTCTCCACCAATGGCATGTCACCAGCTGAGTGGAATTGAAACCTGATCAGGCCTGTGTGACATCTTGTTTTTCACCATGCATTTTTACATGCATTTCTCGCTACAGCACAACTAATGACATGCACGGATATCATGTCTTGTCTCTTGAGGGGCCTTTGTATTCACAATTCTTAAATGACCCCCAAAACAAATTTGATGAAGGAAATACATGTTAACACTTCTAGCATGACATCCCTACACTATATATATGTGTGTATGTATGCTTTCATGAACTTGCTTTGAGAACGAAATTACATGTAGACCAAGAGTGATAATGCTCGTGGAGGTGTGTCATGCAGGGGTTACATTTCTTCTATACCCTAATCAAGATATTTGTTAGTCCTGTGATACTGGAGGAAAACAAAGAAATTAGAAGGCATTTCACTCTTTTTATATCTTGCTTGTTGTATGATGAAAGCTTCTTCACGTGTTGTCTCTTCAAGGTATTTCGAGTACAGTGTCACAAATACCCTTAGCAAATTATGCCACAAATTTTTTCGGGAAATGAAAACTGGTATGTCCAATCGGCTTCTTCTCCCGGTGTCGATTTTTATAGCATTGACAATGATGATGATAGGTAACGTGAAGGCTGCTAATACCTCATTGCTCTGAACTCAATACTTGTACGAAGGTGTTTGTAGAACACAAATATTTTTCTTTTGAAGACATTCCAAATTTCTTTGTACACAATGATTCAAGCATTTGCACCTTCATCGCAAAAAAAAAGTATTTGCACCTCATAGTAGAAAAGTCATATGATATAAGATCCCTAATAAAAAGAACAAAAATTTATTTGTAAATTTATTTACATTGAGTACATTTTTTAGCGGATGTCAATTACCACGCGTTGTCCGGATGATGCCTCTACGGGTTGGGCAGTCAGGTGCGGGGCTACAGAATCAGCCGAGATGGTGCGACCAGAACCGCACCCAATCAGCCCCTACTCTGCCATCGCCCTCTACCTGTCCAGAGACTCGAGGCTTAAGGGAAAACATGTGTGAATGTGTTATCGATCCTCTCCCATCCTGTTGCTCCATCAATTTTAATTGCGATGTTCCTGTATGTGACTCTGTAGGTGATGAGGTCATCAGTTCATGGTATGAAGGTTTTTTTCATGACAATACTTGTCTCATTTATATCGTAAAAATCAAAGTACAAGTCATGTAAGGATTGACATGACAAAACCGAAAAGATAACAGTATATTTCTGAGCTTGACACCAACGCCCGTCAGTTGCCTCCGGCATCACCACAGTAGCCACCAAAGAAAATTATAATGGATCGCCTCCTCACCCGAGCTCGACACGGCTTCATCGCTGATATGCAGCTTTGTGGGCCTCCAATTTGGCTCACTAAAAGTGAAGACATTGCCGTTGAACGAATCAGGCCAGTGCAACACCCCTGACACTCATCGAACTCCAGATCTAGCACCCCACCATGACTAAGACGCCGAAGGAGGAAACCACAATTGTCATCCATCAACAACGAACCCAGCACACATTCCGTCTTCCAGATGTTGTTGGTTCAAACCACAATCTGCACCCGCTTCAGGACTACCTCCCAAGCTCCGCGCTGACGTTGGAACAGAAGGAAATGACAAGCAATTCTTAGCAAGGTATTTTCTGCAAGCACTGAAATAGTTGGTAATAGATAGTTTGATAACAAAATAATTTATAACGAGTAACAAGTAACAATAGTAACTAAAGTGCAGCAAGGTAGGTTAATCCTTCTTGTAGCAAAGGACAGGCCGGAACAATCTCTTATAATAAGTAAAGCGTTCTTGGGGACACACGGGAATTTCATCTAGTCACTTTATCATGTTTGTTTGATTCATGTTCGTTACTTTGATAATTTGATATGCGGGTGGACCGGTGCTTGGATGTTTTTCTTACTTGAACAAGCCTCCCATTTATGATTAACCCCTCTCGCAAGCATCCACAATTACGAAAGAAGAATTAAGATAAATCTAACCATAGCATGAAACATATGGATCCAAATCAGCCCCTTACGAAATAGCTCATAAACTAGGGGTTAAGCTTCTATCATTCTAGCAACACATCATCTAATAATTACTCCACAATGCCTACCCTTAGGCCCAAAGATGATGAAGCGTCATGTAGTCGACGTTCACATGACACCACTAAAGGAAGCAACAACATGCATATCATCAAAATATCGAACGAATACCAAATTCACATGATTACTTATGACAAGACTTCTCCCACATGTCCTCAAGAACAAAAGTAACTACTCACAAATCATATTCATATTCAAGACCAGAAGGGTATTGAATAGCATCATGGATCTGACATAAAATCTTCCATCAAATAAACCAACTAGCATCAACTACAAGATGTAATCAACACTACTAGCAACCCACATGTGTCAATCTAAGGTTTTGAGACAAATATTGAATACAAGAGATGAACTAGGATTTGAGATGAGATGGTGCCGGTGAAGATGTTGATGAAGATTGATCCACCCATGGTGATAGGGTTTTTGGTGATGACGATGGCTTCGCTTTGCCCCTCCCAGAGGGAAGAGTCCGCGGCGAAATCGCTCCGCCAGAGAACAAAAGTGCTCCTGCCCAGGTTCTGCCTCGGGATGATGGCGCTTCGTCCCGAAAGTCCCCTCTTTATTTTTTTTCTAGGGCAAATGAGATTATATACCAGAAGATGGGCCACCACGGCTGGCTAGGGACCCCACAAGCCACCAGGGTGCGCCCAGTGGGGTGGGCGCGCCCTGGTGCCTTGTGGGAACCTGGGTGGCCTCCTCTGGTATTTCTTTTCTCCAATATTTTTTATTTATTCCAAAGTAATTCTCCGTGAAATTTCAGCTCATTCGGAGATGTGTGGAATAGGTATCTCTAACATAGCTTTTTTAGGTCCAGAATTCCAGCTATACCGGCAATCTCTGTCTTCATGTAAATCTTGCAAATTAAGAGAGAGAAGGCATTAAAATTGCTGCACAAAGTATTATATTGATAAAAACATTGTAAATAAGAGTAGGAAAACATGATGCAAAATGAACGTATCAACTCCCCCAAGCTTAGACCTTGTTTGTCCTCAAGCGAAAGTCAATATCAAAAATTATGTCCACATGTTTAGACAGAGAAGTGTCGATAAAATAATACAAACAAGAAGCATCATGAGCAAGTAAAAATTCATCACAACAACAAATTACAAAGCATAAACTTTCCTGAAAACTAACAAACTATTTTCTCAGTCAACAAGGCAATTACAATTCATCATATTTTCAGGAAGAATCTCATGTAGGAGCTTTTATTTTAGCAAGTCCACATACTCAACTATCATTTAGTCTTCTATGATTGCTAACAGTCATGACATATATATGGAGCAAAAGTTTCAGCCAGACACATAGAAAGATAGGGGCTTATAGTTTCGCCTCCCATTTTTACCTCAAGGCACTAGTGCAGAACCGAGCTATAGCCCCGGTTCGTAAGGGGCTTTAGTGTCGGTTCCGCAACTGGCACTAACGGGTGGGGACTAAAGGTACCCCCCCCTTCAGTACCGGTTCGGTACGAACCGCCACTAAAGGCCCACCACATGGCACGAGCCAGGCCCGGGTGTGTCTACGACATTAGTACCGGTTGGTAACACCAACCGGTACTAAATGTTTTGGGGGTGTTTTGGTTTTATTTTTTATTTTTCCTTTAATTTTGTGTTTTCAATTTAATTTAGTGATTGTTTTACATTATAATGAGTTGTTAAATCATTAGGTGAAAGTACCGCAGATTAGTTTCGACTGGATGCATGTGGATCTTAGCTAAGTGATCAAGTATATGCCATATCCATATTATACTTGATCACCTAAGTGTATAATATGGATATGGCATATACTTGATCGTGTATAATATGGATATGGCATATACTTGATCACTTATAGCTATAGGATCCATCCAGCTGAAACTAATCTGCGGTTTCTTTCATAAATGATATAATAACGCATCATCATCATATTAATATAAAAACTCTTGCATCATATATATCATCACCAACAAGAGTATACTAGCTAGCTAAAAATCATCATAGTCGTCATTAGCACTATTTAATCATCATAGTCATTACCGATATCTAATCACCACAAACACTAGCTTAAAGAAGAAACATTCACTTGTACCAGAAGCAAAGATATCATCGAGTTCAACATGGTCATTAAGCGTTCATAACACCACAAAAGCAAATCACTCTTTGAGATTAAGTTCAGGACGAAGAACATGGACATGAGAGGACAAGTATTAAGAGCATGAACTAGCTAAATCACTCCTGCTGCTCTCTCTCAGGTAAAATAGCATAGAACATGTATAGCTCTCCTGATTCATCATACTGGAGCATGCAGATGAACCTGTCTTCTAATCGTGGGTTGCGCTTCTGATTGCTGCCCCCTAGTACTTCTCTGGGATCGTTAACAATTTTGCTCCAATCTTTCACTATTAAGCATTCATCGCCGTTAGAATCCTGAATGCACTCATGTGCACTGTAGGATATCTTGGCCGTAAGCTAACCATTGACATGCGACCTTTAGTCTCGATCCACTGAGGCACAACTGTCATCGGGAGTCCCTGTTGAAGAACATCGTATAGTAATTAATACACTTAGCAATGAAAGTTTAGCTTCAAAAATAATGTATGCAAAAGATGCACTGAGGAAAAATAGTAAAAATCTTACCATCTTTCCTAAATAGATATGACCGTAGTTCAATACGATCACTATTGGTCGCACGTTTTGAGTACTAACATTTCTAAGTGCAGGAAGAAAATTTGTCTTGACAGTATGAAGATCCTCAAGCCATGAAACATAATGACTTATCTCCTCGCAGTTTACTTCAGCCCCGGGACAGTAGTAGGTCCTGTCTATCAAGTGCTGGACATGTTTGCTTGAACGGAAATAAGCTGACAATAGAAATCAATTGTCAATTATTTTTGAATAAACAATATGAAAGACATAAATATGGTTGAGAAACTCACATAATGGTAGAACTGGAGGCGTCTGCACATCGACCCAGATGTCTCTATTACCTTCAATATCATCTTCTGGACGAATATCAAAGGTGATAACCATATCAGGCTCAAATGCGTAAGCCTTGCATAGTGCTTGCCAAGTTTTGTATTCAAAATAAGTGTATGTGTCTGCATTGTATAATTTGACGTTGAAAGTACAACCATGCTCGGTCTTCAGGTAAACTCTCTTTACCTCCATAGTTTTCATAGCACTGAAACCTATCTTATCCAAGACAAAAATTCTTGCATGGCAGGGGATGCGCTGTAGAATAGTGAAAATTTAAAATTATAAGTTGAAGCAAATGAAGCATATATAAGTCATGTTTAAAACAAGAAAAAAGACTTGTCGTTGTGACTTACTATATCCACTTCGAAGGTCTAATCCAGCTTGATGCTGAAGCGCCTATCATCAACTAGGAAATTTCTGTCGCATAGGCTGCGCTGGTCTTCATAGTATTCGCACATAATGAAATCTTTTTCGTCATCAGACAACATTTCCTATGTTCATATAGGTGAAACATTAAACACTTACTAGTTCTATTAATTCAACTAATTCAACTACTTTTATTAATTCAACTAGTTCTAATTCAAATCTAAGATACGTAAACTTTCTTACTAAAAACAAACTAGTTCTATTAATTCAACTAATTAATTCAACTAAGAATTTACTTAAAATAAACTAGTTCTATTAATTTTCTTACTAAAATAAAGTAGCTAGCTAATTCTATATAGTAATATATTTTAATTAGATCATCAAATCTAAGATACCTAAATTTTCTTACTAAAAATAAACTAGTTCTATTAATTCAACTAAGAATTTACTAAAAATAAACTAGTTCTATTAATTTTCTTACTAAAATATATAAAGTAGCTATATATAGTAATATTTTAATTAGATCATCAAATCTAATTAACAATTTGACATGCATTAATCTAAACAACAGAAAACAGAAAATAAGTAAAAAAAATGTGTGTGTGTGTGTGTGTGTGTGTGTGTGTGTACGAGCAGGGGGCGGCGGCGTACGGGCGGCTGCGCAAGACGGCGACGCGACGGGGACGGCGTGACGGGCGGCGGGCCGGGGGCAACGGTGCGATCGACGGGCGGCGGGCTGGGGGCGACGACGTACGGGGCGGCGGCGCGAGACGGCGCGCGATGTACGGCCGGGGCGGCGGCGCGAGAAGGCGACAACGGACGGCGGGGGCGGCGAGGGCACGCGCGATGGGCGACGGCATGGCGGCGGTGGCGGCGATGGCGGCGATGTCGCGCGAAGCAGTTGAAGAAGAAGTGGGGAGATGGAAACTGAATTTTTCGTAAGTGCTATATATATAGGAGGGGCCTTTAATACCGGTTGGAGCCACCAACCGGTACTAAAGGCCAATTTTGGCCAGGCGAAGCGGCGGGAAGTAACACCCTTTAATACCGGGTGGTTGCTCCAACCGGTATTAAAGACCCACCCTTTAGTACCGGTTGGAGCCACCATCCGGTACTAAAGGGGTTCGCTGCCAGGCAATGGGCGCAAAGTTTAATTAATCCCACCTCGCCGGGTGAAGGGCAGCCGCACTGGTTTATAAATCCAGCCGCAGATGCTCCTTCGAACTCCTTTATATAGCAGGCTTCTCGGCCTAACTATGGCGCGCTGCCCTGTGAGCCTGTTGGCCCTTCTGGGCCTGAATTTGCACACCCTAGGTCTGGCAGGCCCACTGGACAGTGCGCCAACAATTTTTATATAGTTTTTTCTTTTCTGCATTATTTATTTTCTTCTATTTATTTTTGAGTATCTTTTATATAGTTTTTTTTCTTTTCTGCTTTATTTATTTTCTTCTATTTATTTCTGAGTAGTTTTTTTTGCTGTATTTAGTCTCTTTGTGAATCTTTTTGCTTTAGGTGCAAAAAATTACAAACTTTCTGTTAGTGCGATTAGCTTTCAAATTTGAATAGTTTAAATTTATTTTCTTCTATTTATTTTTGAGTAATTTTTTGCCATACTGAATGCTTTCAATGCTGCATTCTGAACGCACAAAAAGTCTGGAGTTCAAATAAGTTTAAAAAAAATGAAGTGCCCGTGTAACACATGAGTTCTCGTCCGAAACCCTGATACTCCGAAAGAGATTGTCCAGTTTGTACACGAAGTGCGTCCAGTTTTTGCCGTAACTCTATCTACTCTCTTGCACATGCTATGTGGGTAAAATGATGATACCATGCCAAGTGTCAACATTTTCATAGTTCATTTTGTAGTGATTTTCAAAAATTCCACGGTTATTTAGCTCTCTAAACAAATCGATAAATGAATGAAAAACAGCAAATGATGTCAGAACGGGTTGAAAATTGATGACGTTGCTTTGAATGCTGCATACTGAACGCACAAAAAGTCTGGAGTTCAAATAAGTTAAAAAAAATGAAGTGCCCGTGTAACACATGAGTTATCGTCCGAAACCCTGATACTCCGAAAGAGATTGTCCAGTTTGTACATGAAGTGCGTCCAGTTTTTGCCGTAACCCTCTCTACTCTCTTGCACATGCTATGTGGGTGAAATGATAATACCATGCCAAGTGTCAACATATCCAGAGTTCATTTTGTAGTGATTTTCAATTTCACGGTCATTTAGCTCTCTAAACAAATCGGTAAATGAATGAAAAACAGCACATGATGTCAGAACGGGTTGAAAATTGATGACGTCGCTTTGAATGCTGCATACTGAACGCACAAAAAAACTGGAAGTCAAATAAGTTTAAAAAAATGAAGTGCCCATGTAACACATGAGTTCTCGTCGGAAACCTTGATACTCCGAAAGAGATTGTGCAGTTTGTACACGAAGTGCGTCCAGTCTTTGCCGTAACCCTCTCTACTTTTTTGCACATGCTATGTGGGTGAAATGATGATACCATGCCAAGTTTTAACATTTTCAGAGTTCATTTTGTAGTGATTTTCAAAAATTCCACGGTCATTTAGCTGAGTTAATTGCACAGAAGTACCACAATTGGGGTATTGGAAGCAGATTGGTACCAAGTTTGGTAATTTTTACGTGTCAATACCAACTTTGGGGCGCGGTGTTGCAGAACGAACTAAACGACATATAAACTCGTATTGACGGAGAAACTGATAGCAGGGCCCGCCTGTCAGGGCTGACGTTGCATCTTCTTTTACAAAAAACCCCTCGGCTTATATTTAATCACACAAAGGGCCTCGTTTGCGGAAAAAACTCAAAACCAGCAAAAGTACGCGTGCCCGCAAGGATTTGAACACGCGACGGACTGCCCGAGGGAAGGTAGCGGCGACCACTAGCTACATCACTCTAGTTGATAAAGTAGATGCTTGAACAATTTTATACTATACGTAGGAAACCATTTTTGTTGCTGGATAACTGTTTCGTTTTTTTAATGCTTTTTTTTGTTTTGTATTTCTTTTATCTTTCAAGACAAGTCCTGGCCTTCTTTCGGTTTTCATTTTTTAAACTTTTGTGCATCTCATTTATATATATGTTTTGTAATAAATGGTGTACATTATTTCAATACTTTTGACATTTTTAAAATTTACACCAAACTTTTTTTATGTGGCATTTTTTCAGATATTGTATATTAAAAAAATGCAATTTATATAACAAAATTGTTAATTGTATATTATACAATAGTATTCAGTGTGTATTTGTACAATAATATTCAGTGTGTATTTTCAAAAAATATCGCATAATATAAAAGGTTCTATATATATATAGGGTTGCGCTATTCGTCACCCAGGGTGAGGAATAGTTCCTCACCCCAGCCAGAATGTGCGCCACACATTGCTCAGCCCGTAAGAAACTTTGCAGAGACGTAAGATTACCTTCCCCGCAGGAATGTGCGCCACTTTTTGACGTAGGAACAATGGAGTCGTAAGATTACCTCCCCATCACACTAGCCAACGTAAGATTACAGAGGTCTTTAAGCTAAAAAAAAGATTACAGAGGCCTTTTTTTCAACATTTACACATACAGGAAAGAAAGTAAGCTACCGTAAGAACAAATCCAATGTTTTTTTTTGCGGGTGAACAAATCCAATGTTTTTGAAGTGGCTGATAATTACAACATGTAATAAATAACACTGTTTTGATGTCCCTGTTAACTACATAATTTAATAAATTTCATTGTTACATGCCCACTAATTACATACTACCAACGTAAGCAATCATGCCGCATAATCATAGGCTTAATGTCAGTAGTCATGCATTGATCCCTTCCTGAATGTTATTTCAAAACATTACTGGTCACAGAAGAGCTGCATGCTTGCTTGACAAAAATCAGTACAATATACCGCTTTTCTCTACAATAATACTCCCTCCGTCCCAAAATAAGTTAACTTAGTACAAAGTTGTACTAAGGTTAAGGCACTTATTTTGAGACGAAAGGAGTAACATATATGTACAGCTAGCTCTTTGCAAAGAAAAAACAACAAATGAAACAACGTCCCTTGCTGAAAAGGACGAGAGTAGCATAGAACAAAACATTTACTGTATTTAGTAAGAAAACTTGAACATTGTTTGGTAAATTGCCAACGAGTCATTGACAGAGAGTGTCCACTATATCAGATGACTCCTATTGGTGTGTATATACAATTACACCTAGCAGGTTTAAGAATATATGGATTGAACTTGCTGAAATTGTCTACATGGTTCAGAATTCGTCAATCAGATGATGTAGTCTCCAACGCAAGGCCTTCATTACTTGTAGACTCAACTTTTGATCTCTTGGACGAGGAAGCCAAAGGCAAAACGGTTGTTGCATAACGAAAACCAGTGCCTTATACTGACTGTCTTGTTGAGACGACCACCACCATCAATATGCCTAAAGGCACAAGAATCATTAGAAATAAATCATGAGCCCATAAATTTTCTTGGGCCTAAATGTCAATCTATCAATGCTAGACTGGATATTCAAGTAATGGAAAAGTACAAAAATAATCACGTGTTGAAATATACTCCCTCTGTACCGAATTATAGGTCGTTTAAGCGATCGTAGTGTAATTTTCGTCACGTTACGAAATTCTTTCACTTTCCCAATTTGCCCTCCCGCATCCCTCGTTCACTGTCCGCACCCTCGCTCGCTCAGTCGCTCACAGCGCTAGCTCCACTCGCTCTCCCCGTCACTCTCCCAGATCCGCTCGCCGGCGGCCCGCGGCCCCATCGCCAGCCTCCCCTCTGCCACTCCCCCTCGACGTCGGTCTCCCCTCTGCCTCTCCCTCTTGACGTCGCCGGCCTCTTCCACCACCCGGCCTCCACTCACAGTTTGTATGCGCCGCTGAAAAATTTGATTTTTTTTCCGCCGGTGACGAGCTTCTATGCGGTGGAGGCGCGCGGGCGCTCGATCTACGTGCGCCGGTGGATCCACCCCTCCCCAACTCCTACCTCCACCCCTACAGAAGGCGAAGAAGACTCGGCCCAGCTCCCTCCTCTCCCGGATCCCCAGGCCCAGAACGACGTCGTCGGCGCCCCCCCCGGCGCCCGGGCGCTTGAAGAGGCGGAATCGGAGCTGCTGCTGGTGGTGGAGGCCCCCGGGGGAGGCGCTGGGGGAGGAGGCTTCCGCCGCGTCCTTGGGCGGGCTGCCCAGGCCGTCAGTCCGCGGCGAGCGCAGGGAGCCACTAGTGGCGAACAATTCCGTGGCGGCGGCGCCGGACTACGGGGACTATAGGGAGTTCATATCCCATTACTGCAGGTGAGCGATTCGTCTTGTTTTGGTGCCAAGAACCAGTCTTATCCCCATTGCAGCAGGACATCCAGTCTTGGTTGTTTCGGTGCCAAGAACCTTTGTTTTCTTGCGCTAAATTCAGGCTGTTATCGACCTTGCTGAAGTGATATCCCATCTGTTATGATGTCTGAGGCAGGTTCACCTACTGCGCTAAGTTCAGTCTTGGAATAGTTACCTTGTGCAGCAATTTTTGCTGTGTTATAAAATGATTCCTGCTGCAGGTAACTTAGTATAGCTTTGGATTTATAAAATGATTCCTCCAGATATCATATGCTGGATTCTCACTCTGCTATGAATCTTGAGATTCTACTGAAACTCTGCTTATAAAGTGATTCTTGCTTCCAATTATTATTTGGGCATCCCACTGAAACTCTGCTTAGCTAGTGGCTGGTTCTCTATAATGATTGACAATTGCAATGGAGTGAAAGAAATAATGTCTTTTGACTTCACTTTTCTTTTCAGAAATTAGCTAGTCAAGCAACCAAATGTGGTATCTTGTTCTAATTCCTGAGATATTATCGTAAAAGCAGGTTCTGAAGAATGGTGTGGAGGTGAAGTTGAAGAGGAATGCCCTGAGTGTCTTGGAAGCTCCAGCTACTGTAAGACCATGCATCATTCACAATGTGTGTATCAAAAAATGCTTTAAATTGTCAATAACACAATCAGACTAAATGTGTTCTTCTTATTTGTTTTCACTGCAATCTCAGTACATACTCCCTGTATACAATTTGTCTATCTACTGCAGGTAGGGTGCAGAGTAGCTTATTTTGAAAGTTGTCGCCTGTAGCTTCTGTTAACTTATCTACTGAAACTTGGGCTACTGAAGCTTGTTAACTTGCATAATATTGTGAACTTAATTGTTGCTTGCATATTAATGACAGCAAAATCATGATAGGAGTAGTTTCTGTAAAATCATGATAGGTGTAGTTTCTGTAAAATCAGGAGTAGTTTCAGTAAAATCGCGATAGGCCATACAAGTAAAATCGTGTGGAATATTCCTTAAATTAAAATTAAAATCATGTGGACTTGCTGTTTAGTTTTAATTAAAAATACGAGTAGGAGTAGTTCTTGGAGTACGAGTAGGAGTAGGAGTAGTTCTTGGTTAATTAAACCTTTTCATTTAATTAAAACTAAACTAAGATAAACTACTCTTCTCCTCTCCTCTCTTCTCTTTCTTCTTTCTTCTCTTTCTCTTTTGCCCTCTTACAATAGTGCAACAATATGAGACCTAAATCAAATGAAAAAGGATTATCTTCCAGTTCCCTCTCTTCTCTCTCTCTCTCTCTCTCTCTCTCTCTTCATTAAACAAAAATGATCACACAAATGATGCACTCCACACAAAATTAAATGAAACTTTTCAAACAAAAATGATCATATATATGGAGTAAAATCCAGTCCATAAAGCCTTTTGCAAACATATAGACTAATTTCACATGGGGTTTCCGAAAATGATCATACAAATGATGCACTCCACACAAGCAACTCAAGCATCTCAACAAGCAACTCCTCAAGCATCTCAACAAGCATCTCGACAGGCATCTCGACAAGCAACTCCTCAAGCATCTCAACTAGCATCTCGACAAGCAACTCAACAAGCAACTCTCCAAGCATCTCAACAAGCAACTCCTCAAGCATCTCAACAAGCAACTCCTCAAGCATCATAACTAGCATCTCAACAAGCAACTCCTCAAGCATCTTAACAAGCATCTCACAAGCAACTCCTCAAGCATCCCAACAAGCATCTCGACAAGCATCTCAACAAGCATCTCGACAGGCATCTCGACAAGCAACTCCTCAAGCATCTCAACTAGCATCTCGACAAGCAACTCAACAAGCAACTCTCCAAGCATCTCAACAAGCAACTCCTCAAGCATCTCAACAAGCAACTCCTCAAGCATCATAACTAGCATCTCAACAAGCAACTCCTCAAGCATCTTAACAAGCATCTCGACAAGCATCTCGACAAGCATCTCACAAGCAACATCTCGACAAGCATCTCAACAAGCAACTCCTCAAGCATCTCAACAAGCAACTCCTCAAGCATCTCGACAAGCATCTCAACAAGCAACTCCTCAAGCATCTCAACAAGCAACTCCTCAAGCATCTCAACAAGCAACTCAAGCATCTCAACAAGCAACTCCTCAAGCATCTTAACTAGCATCTCAACAAGCAGCTCTCTCCATTATCCCAAGATTGTGCAGGGCATTTGCATATACCTCTGGAGGGCATGTAAGTCTTGGAGGTAGCATCCCAAGGTTCTCTAGCCTTTCCTTGTCCGCATGGGGTATTTTATACCCATTGCCCCCTGCATGGTTCAAGATTTCAACCATGCAAGCTTGTAGAGATAGGAAAACTCTGTTCAGCTTGTAAACCTCATAGTTTTCAAATTCATCTAGCACACCCTTGATAAGATCCTGAAGCGTTCTAGGGCTTAGACAATCTGTTAGAGATTGCAACGAGTTGAAGAATCCAAGGTCAAGGCCATTCAGATCAGGGCTATTGGCAGGTTGTTGAATTAGTCTGATATCGAGTCCAGTTCTTTCCGCAGCTGCTACAAATTCTGGGTCGTTAGGCAAGATATGAGGCTTAGCGTTGTCTTGCTGTATATAGATGGTTTTCCCAGCATCATTCTCAGGCCAAGATGCTTGTATTGCTGGCAGTAGGTTCTCTATCATGAACTCTCTCATTACTTGCCTGTTGACTTTTATGGACTTCGTCTCCAATGTTCCTCTGGGCCTGTTGTCGCTTCTCCTCTGAGCCGGAACTTCTTTCACAAATGGCCAAATTCCAATTTTTCCAGAGAAGGTCACATTTCCTTCACTATCCCACCTCGGCCTAGCAACAGCTGTCAAGAACATAACCTTTCCAATACAACTGCCGTTTTGCAGAGTTCTCGTCGGCTCTTCCTCCCCATACAACAGATAATAGTTCCTTTTTTTCTTGGTCATATAGAACCACTTCTCGTCAATGTGAATAATGTTGTGCAAGGTCTTGAATTTTGGCCTTTCAGTTTGTGTTGTTGTCTCATCGAGCATTGACAAGCAAAATTTCATTCTATCCTTCTTGTTCTTCTCACTCAGAACTGGCTTCAAACAGTTTGTATGCCTTTTAATCAGCTTCAGCATGAACTTCCTATGCAGTGTGGTAGGGCTGCATCCAAGTTGCCAGGCTAATGACCTAATAGTAGACCTTCTATTTAGTGGGATGGTAAGGATTTGCTCCAGATTGATGTCTTTTGGCTTTCTTCCACAGTTACCTTTCCTCTGACTTGAAACATCTACCTCCAGACCTTTAGCAATTTGCTCCATCGCTTTCTTCCAAATTCTTTGCATATTCCAGACACCTACTCCAAAGAAATCAGCAATATTTTTCTTGTCATTTCTCTTAAACTTTCCCCCTCTACTCATGCACAATGTATGCATTGCAACATAAGCAGCATATTTTTGCTTGTCATCTAGGCTATCCCTTTTTTGAACTGCTTGCTCAACACCTACACAAATAAAAATTATGATCAAATGGAGTACAACAATGCATTTACACAAGTCATTTGAGTTGTTTACTCTCTACTCATGACCATTTTAGTCATTTACCTGCATGTTCACCTTCGTCCATTTCATCTCTTACACCTTCGTCTGTTTCATCTCCATCTTCTGCAGGTGGGGTGTAGTTGAGGTCTGGGAGATCCATGTTATCCAAGTAACTAAAAAGAACATTTAAGGTAAGAGGTTGAACTTTCAAGATGCACAACAGTACATTTTGGAAATGAAAATGATCAAATGGACTAGTACAACACTCTTGCATACATTGTGGATATGAGGATAGTACTGCTTGTTTGCACTATTCTTTTGCTGGTACTATACTTGGAGTAGTTTCAGTAGTTTACTGTAGGACTTGGAGTAGTTTTAGTATAGCACTTGGAGCTCTTAGTTACAGGTCTAGGAGTATGATTTTCTGTTAAATACTTCAAAATGCTACAGTGACAACAACCATTTTGAAGTATGATTTGCTATCAAATGCTTCAAAATGCAAGTCTAGGAGTATGATTTGATGTTAAATGCTTAAAAATGGAAGTCTAGGAGTATGAAATGTTGTTAAATGCTGCAGGATCTCTCCTGGCCATGGAGCCAAGTACTGAAACAGGGGTCTTCTCTCCTCTTAAGTAGAGTAAGTACTCCATTACTCTACTCCTAGATAAACATATCAACATGATGCAAAATGTTGGAGTAAAAAGCAACATGGTACTGCAATTTCAGTACATTTAATTATTTCAATCATATTCATTGTACTCCAAGTCGGTGGTACAACATATCTACAGTTGATCATTTCAGTAGAAACTTGCTAAACTGAAACATTTCTGGAGTAGCTGCTAATCTTTGCTGCTGTCAGACATTCTTGCAGTAGCTCTAGGAGGAGCTGCATGAGGTTTGGCATTAGTTGGTGCCATCACACTCATTGTAGTGCTATGCCTACCGCACCGCAGAAGGAATTCAGATTCTTCAGAGAGTAATTCGTCCGGTCAAGCTCTTCCAGGTACCACTCAAATTAGTTTGCGGCACTCTCCTCCTAGCCAGGAATTTCTTCATGAGGTGCCAAAATTTTCTCCTAGAGTAGTGGCATGTTGTAAGAAATCAAAACCTTGCTTCCTGAGATCAAAACCAATACATGAACTCATGTTTATTGGTGGCCTTTTCTCCCCTGGTTAATTACCTGTCGTCTATCCGTCGTCATCCCAATAATTTGAACAAATTCTGATGGAGTATTCACTCGAATCATTGGCAGCAATTATCTCTTGAATTACTCTTGTCTTGAATTATTGGCAACAAATATTTCGTTGAATTACTCTTGTTTATGATCATCAAATTGTTTACTCATATGAGCAAGTCTTAGTTTATGATCATCTGATTGCTTATGATCATCAAATTGATGCAAAGCGGGTACTGGGCGAGGAGATGAACCTAGGCCAACAGCTCCTGTGCAGCGGCGAGTACTTCAGCGGCAGCAGCTCCTGTGTGCGGTGAGTGCTTCAGCGGCAGCAGCTCCCCTGGGCGCGTGCGGGCACCAGCTCGCCTTCACCAGCAGCCGGCAGCAGAGCAGCAGCTCGACTCCACCAGCGGACAGCAGCAGAGCACCAGCCCGCCTCCACGAGAAGGCGGCAGCAGAGCATCACCTGGGCGCGCGCGGTCCAGGAGGAGCCCCAGGACGGCGTGGGTGGAGGTGGAGGGCGGGGGCGGAGGCGGAGGTGGAGGCGGGGGCGGAGGCGGAGGTGGAGGGCAGGGGCGGAGACGGAGGTGGAGGGCGGGACTGGAGGCGGAGGCGGAGGCGGGGGCGGAGGCGGAGGTGGAGGGCAGGGGCGGAGACGGAGGTGGAGGGCGGGGCTGGAGGCGGAGGCGGAGGCGGGAGCGGAGGCGGAGGTGGAGGGCAGGGGCGGAGACGGAGGTGGAGGGCGGGGCCGGAGGCGGAGGTGGAGGGCAGGGCGGTGGCGGAGGTGGAAGACGATCCAGCGACCTGATTCAAAATTTAAACTAAGGGTATAAATGTCCATTTGCCCATTTTCACCTGGTCGGAACATTTGCCCCAGCGACCTATAATTCGGTACAGAGGGAGTACAACTTACAACTGCACAATAGCTATAAACGAATGCCTATGGCAGTCGAGGTAAAAAGTCGGGAAGAAGAAATTAATCATGGCCAACCCATGCGTGCGACTCATGCGAAGCAACAATGAGGTAGTATTACGGTGTGGGAAAAGGACCAGTTTCATGCGCCAACAAGGGGGAAAAACGGCGGGTGAGGTAACTTTATGGTGCATGAAAGGTGCTGTGAGATAAATAATGCCTATTTTCTAACTTTTTTGGAAACAATCCCACTTGCCTGACCACCGAAAGATAAAAAGGATATTCACGTAAATTCATGGCAAACAAATAGTGGCTTCTTTCCGACCATTTTTTAGTTAAGGATGGTTCCCGTGAATCAGTTATAAATGTCTTATCCTGAAAAGAAACAGGTGACTACGACCATCCAAGTGAAGTATGTATATATGTTGTATCTACAACATTTAATCTGATCATTTTGTGGCCTAATTGTCTAACAAGTTGCTTTGTGGACTAATCAACCTCATTTTGATCAACGAAATAGTTGAAACTTCGTGCTCATTTTGGCTGCCTACAAACCAGGTAAGCAAATTTTCATGTAATAAAACAACACTTCACAATTACTTTAATAACTATACTATCAGGTGGTAATACACATTCATGGAATCTTTGTACATCTTTAACTGAATCAGCAAAGTATTAGCTTATGTATCATGCCACATAACTGATGTTGTGTAGACAACATGCTTGATTCTTACCAATTACCATAATTGCCAAGCTTACACAACTTTTTTAGAGAACTCACCATTTGGACTACCTAGTTCATATAACTAAATTTCTGATCACCAGACCGATTTCAGTGTCAGGTACATCACTATGCGAAAGCACAACACCATCCAGTACCATAAGGGCCCCAAGCAATCTGGAACACAATTACAAACACACTTACAAGACACAATCTTCAAGCCAATAAAACTAGCAAGAAGGGTGAACCTCACTTCCCTGAAAAGAGATTGCTTCAGTGTGTCGGCACCTGTTTCTAGTACCACCCTTTCCATTCCAGAACCTAATGCAAACTGGATGGACTGGAGCACGCAATGGCTTCTACATAATGAGTGTTAGATCCATACCTGCATCCAAGATTGTCCCATGAAGGTCACGATTGCAAAAGGCCCACCCTCCATTACTAGTAGCCTCATGAAGGAACCATTATCTATATTGATATTCATCCAACAAGGAACGTGAATTTTTTTGTTCAAATCTTACCATAGCAAAGATTTTCAGTTTGCCTGGGTTCTCCAAAAATTGTTCTACCAGACTTGCAACATTGACACCACAGCAGCAGGTAACACTGAATTCTCTCCTGCATTGAAAATCATTGTGAGCAGATCAAATGTTCCAGAGTAGCCGTACAGCGTTGAGTGTTTTGCATTTGGTGCCTGAAACAGCAGAAAATATTCCGTAAGTATCCCAAAAAGGGTACAGAAAATGGAGTATATGAAGAGAGAAATATAACAAATATATAAATAACCAAAGGAAGCACATAAAAGAATGAGAATCTATATACCTAAACAGAAGTATATTTCATAGAAAAAAATGTGTATAACCACAGTTGTTTGATCAGTTTAAGCTCATAGTAGCTGCTACTTTCACTAAACTGACCGAGAATGCTTGGTTCTCAGATGAAAATGACACAGGCTAATATTCGAAACTCCAGCAACACTCTTCAGTGCAAATGTATCAGCATTAAATTGGACCACTCACCCGCACCAATTCAGTTCAAGTGGTTTGAAAAGATGTTGTCAATTTGAACATACTCCCTCCGTCACATAATATAAGAGCGTTTTTGACACTACACTAGTGTCAAAAACGATCTTATATTATGGGAAGGAGGGAGTAAGTTTTTTTAGCTTTTCATATATGGCAGTTATAATCTTTTCAATGCATGCCTGATTAGTTTTATGAAGTATTAGGGACTAAAATCTGAGTAACCACCAGAGATAATGTATAGAATTTGGTAATTACAAAGTGGATTATCCCTCTCGATCAACTCATCAGATAACTTGTCCGCATCAAGCAAATGAAAAACTTAAGTCACCAAATATTTACAGATCAAGAAGTGGGATGAGACCTCAGAGTACTGAATGAGCAACCCATGATACACCTTTGTACTCATCCCCAAATCGGCTTACATCCCAACTTCGTGTACCCTCAAATCGACATTTTACATGGTTACACATTCCAATGTAATGTGGATTGTGGAGGCCATGAATAAAATGCTAATGGATTTCTCCGGTAACTTTTCAAATTAGTTTTTCAAGTCATTTATCAGGCAATATGTTACAGAGTAGTGCCATTTAGTAGCAGCCGAGCTTCCACGTCACAGAGCGTAGGAATTGTATGGAAACACTGCTCTATATCAGCATGGCCTGGAATAAACAGCAGACTGAGCATTAGAAAGTGGTCCTAAGAAAAAAACAATCACAAACAAGCATATACTGTAAACTTCAAATAACCTCTTCAGGTAGGACATTCAGTCTATGATCTATCCAGACTGCAGACTCGACAGAAATCGAACACCGATTTAGCAATTTCGGAAGAACCGGCTTGCAAGAAGTTGCATTAGACCTTCCCCCGTTGTTGCTTCAAAAAAAAAGGAAAATTGGAAGAACACAGCGAACAGAAACAAAGTGGAAATTGATTGGAACTTGCACTCCCGTGCGCTCCCCGCCTGCGCCCTTGCAGCTTCCTCCAGTGGAAATTAATTCGAACAGAAACGAACAAAAATGAAGAGGAAATTAAACGACGGGATCTGGATTGCTCACATCCTCCCGTGCGCCAGATGCTATCTCGTGGATTCCTTCATTGGCAGATGAGTATTACTACACCCATGAAGACACACTCAAACCCACGCACCACACTTAGAAACGGATCTGAAACACAAGCTGCACCTCAAATGGCTGGCCATGGCTGCTGCCACTCTCCACAGCCAGGGGACGGCACGGGCTTCACCCCGTTGGCACCCACTTTCCACGCCTCCTCGTTCGCGCAAGCTACTGCCCACTTCCCAGGAAGATTCTTCTCCGTCTTCTGCCTGGACAGCTGCAATTGCGGGCAGAAAACGCGAGACACTCGATCGGTCAGAAAATAAAAAAAGAAGAAGATCCTGGAAAAATACGTTGGACTCGGTACGGCACCTGCACACACCCACCGCAGAGCCGCCGCGACAGCCACATGAGGTCCGCCCGCTGACATCAAGCCAGCCGCCGAGCACCACACCGCCCGGCCTGCCCGCCGACCACAACGCCGACCGCTCACCGCATCGTCCGAGTTAGAACGGGGAGTGGGCCGCCGGCACCTAGCAGTATTGCCGAGCACCTCCGAAGAATCGCCGCCGAGCAGATCCATCAGCCGCTCGCCACGCACTAATCCCGGTCGAGACTCGATTTTTTTTAGAATGTGACGGGAATGGGAAGTGGGCTCCCCTACTGATCCCCACGACCAGCTAACCGATCGGGGAAAAGAAATATTACCTGGCTACCAGGAGAATTTTACGGCGGTAGAGCGTTGTCTTGGCTTGGTTGAACCAGCCCGCGTACGTGTTGGCCAATCGACCAGGGTGAAAAATAAGTTATTCTTCACCCTGGGTTACTAATAGACTTTCTATATATATATATATATATATATATATATATATATATATATATATATATATATATATATATATATATATCCTACTACCGGGTGTAGTTACTCCTAGTTTTGTTTCATACGTTCTAGGTAGTATCTATCATATCGGAGAGTATGTACGTATAGTATGTAGTATGCAAGAATGTTTAGGTAGTATATATACTATTTTTTAGGTAGTATGTACTATATTTTGAGCATACTTATTTTTATGTACAAATATGTACGTATTTGACAAATATTATAAAAACATGGTCTCACATGCAATTTTTTCACATAACTCGCTTTATAGTATCTTAGATATTGTATATGAACATAGTAAAAATAGTAAAGTAGAGTATATACTACCACATAGTAGTATATGATAAATGGGTGTAACTACACCCGGTAGTAGGATGCATTTTCTGAGTACCGAGAAGATGTTCACCGTTTACTACAAAACCTATATAAAAAAGAAATGTGCATAAATAAAAGAAATGGAAAACCGGAAGAATACCCAAGATCTAAAAAGATAAAAGAAAATAAAAAATGATTTTACACAATAATCTTTTAATACATGTCGAACCTTTTTTGAAATGTACATGTATTGAGCTGAAACTGATGGGTGGGACACACCTATCAGGGGCCACATTTCAAGAAAGGCGTCAATTATCAGTGTCTACATTTCAAAACCTATATAGAAAAGAAATACGAAAACCTATATATAAAAGATATGCGCAAAAGTTTTAAAAAGGAAAACCGGAAGAAGGCCAGGACTTGTCTTAAAAGATAAAAGAAATACGAAACAAAAAAAGCATTAAAAAAATGAAACAGTTGTCCGGCAACAAAAATGGTTTCTAATGTACTCCCTCCGTCCATAAATACTTGTCACGGCAATTGATGTATGTGGATGCATTTTAGTTTTACATACATTCATTTTTAACCATTTCTTCGACAAGTATTTCCGGACGGAGGGAGTATAATATAAAAACTTTTAAGCATCAACTTTATCTAACCGAGTGGCGTAGCGTAGTGGTCACCGGGCCTTTCCCTCGGGCAACCTGTCGTGGGTTTGAATCCTCACGGGCGCGCGTTATTTATTTTTGCAGGTTTTGAGTTTTTTCTGCAAAGGAGGCCTTTTGTGTGATTAAATATAAGCCGACGGGTTTTTCTGTAAAAGAAGATGCCACGTCAGCCTCTGACAGGCGGGCTCTGCTGTCAGTTTCTCAGTCAATACGAGTTTATACGTCGTTTAGTCCTTTCTGCAACGCCGCGCCCCAAAGTTGGTACTGACACGTAAAAATTACCACGCTTGGTACCAATCTGCTTCCAATGCCCCAATTGTGGTATTTCTGTGCAATTAACTCCATTTAGCTCTCTAAACAAATTGGTAAATGAATGAAAAACAGCAAATGATGTCAGAACGGGTTGAAAATTGATCACGTCGCTTTGAATGTTGCATACTGAACGCACAAAAAGTCTGGAGTTCAAATAAGTTAAAAAAATGAAGTGCCCGTGTAACACATGAGTTCTCGTCCGAAACCCTGATACTCCGAAAGAGATTGTCCAGTTTGTACACGATGTGCGTCCAGTTTTTGCCGTAACCCTCTCTACTCTCTTGCACATGCACTATAGGAAACGGCTAGTTTGCCGTCAGGCATATACAGACGGCAAAGAAGCAAATACAGACGGCAAAGAGTTTGCCGTCAGCCTCAGCCGGCAAAGTTAAGTCGGCAAAGAGTACTTTGCCGTCTGCTTTTTGTCGGACAGACGGCAAAGATTTTGCCGTCAGCCAAACTACTCTTTTTTGCCGTCAGGCAGTTTGTTCACAGAAGGCAAAATCGGCATCTTTGCCGTCAGCAATGCCCCCTCTTTGCCGTCTCCCCTCAGATCCACATACGGCAAACATTTTTTAAAAACAAAAAAAAATAGTTGTTTGTTCCTGTTCGTGTTCGTTTGATGTTTTCGTTCGTTCCTTGGAGTTCTTGTTCAATCGTTGGAGCAGCAGCTGACAAGGCGGCGAGGTCGGGGTTGGGCCACCGCATTTGTCATCGAGGCATGAACACATGCGAGGCAGAGGGCGGCATCCTCTTCTGCCCGAAGCTGGAACATGGCAAGGCGAAGGGAGGCCGTCATCTGGTCGTGGCTGGAACAGGGATCGACGATGACGCACAATTGGAACGGGAAGAGGACGGCGAGAACCTCCGGATCCGGACGAAAACGAAGTTGGAGCAGCCAGCGGCGAAGCAAATGGCAGAGGCGGCGTGGGATCTGATGAGGGGCGGCCATGGTTAGCCTCGTGTACATGCAAGGGAGAGGACCAGGGGGAGGGAGAGATGATACGCGAGAGAGGGGGTGGCCGGAGCGGTGGCCAGTGGCAGAGCGGCGGCCGCGTCCGGTACGGTGAGCAGCGGCGGCAGCCTATGCGGGGAGCGACGATGGCTGCCAGTGGGGCGAGCAGCGCGGGCCTCCTGTACTGCGAGAAATAGAAAGGGGGTGGGGGAGCTGAGGCGGCGGCCGGTGGGGTGAGTTGTGGCGGCGGCCAATGGGCCGAGCAGTGCCGGCGGCCAGTGGGGCGAGCGACGCTGGCCTGTGATGCGAGAAAGAGAGGAGGGAGATCGAGCAGTTGGTGGTTGACAGAGAGACGACAGAGGGGTGAGTACGGGAGAGAGAGATCGGGGTGGATAAGGCCATAAGGGAGAGAGTGGTGGGGCCGGGAGTGATTGTGGCGTGGGTGACTTCGGGGTAGGCTGCGTGCAGATCTGATGGTGCCACCTCATCAATCCGCGTGATCGATCCGTGGGTTGTACTTTCTCTTTGCCGTCTGCTATTTTTTCACAGATGGCAAAGAGCTAGCTTTGCCGTCTGTAAATTAAATCGCGGACGGCAAAGGATTTTGCCGTCTGTGAATTAATTTACAAACGGCAAAGCTAGCTCTTTGCCGTCTGTAAAATAAATAGCAGATGGCAAAGTGTCTTTGCCGTATGTATATCCTTCGACAGACGACAAAGTATGTCTTTGCCGTCAGTTGTTCTTTGCCGTCAGTCGCTGTCGGCAAAATTGGTCTTTGCCGTCTGCCCCGACGAAATGCTGACGGCAAAGAACATTACTGACAGCAAATCTCCTGTTTCCTGTAGTGATGCTATGTGGGTGAAATGATGATACCATGCCAAGTGTCAACATTTTCAGAGTTCATTTTGTAGTGATTTTCAATTTCGCGGTCATTTAGCTCTCTAAACAAATCGGTAACTGAACGAAAAACAGCAAATGATGTCAGAACGGGTTGAAAATTGATGATGTCACTTTGAATGCTGCATACTGAATGCACAGAAAGACTGGAGTTCAAATACGTTTAAAAAAATGAAGTGCCCGTGTAACACATGAGTTTTCATCCGAAACCATGATACTCCGAAAGAGATTGTCCAGTTTGTACACAAAGTGCGTCCAGTTTTTGCCGTAACCCTCTTTACTCTCTTGCACATGCTACGTTGATGAAATGATGATACCATGTCAAGTGTCAACATTTTCAGAGTTCATTTTGTAGTGATTTTCAATTTCACGAACATTTAGCTCTCTAAACAAATCGGTAAATGAATGAAAAATAGCAAATGATGTCAGAACGGGTTGAAAATTGATGACGTTGCTTTGAATGCTGCATACTGAACGCACAAAAAGACTGGAGTTCAAATAAGTTTAAAAAAATGAAGTGCCCGTGTAACACATGAGTTCTTGTCCGAAACCCTGATACTCCAAAAGAGATTGTCCAGTTTGTACACGAAGTGCGTCCAGTTTTTGCGTAACCCTCTCTACTCTCTTGCACATGTTATGTGGGTGAAATGATGATACCATGCCAAGTGTCAACATTTTCAGAGTTCATTTTGTAGTGATTTTCAATTTCACGGTCATTTAGTTCTCTAAACAAATCGATAAATGAATGAAAAACAACAAATGATGTCAGAACGGGTTGAAAATGGATGTCGTCGATTTGAATGCTGCATACTGAACGCAAAAAAAGTCTGAAGTTCAAATAAGTTTAAAAAAATGAAGTGCCCGTGTAACACATGAGTTCTCGTCCGAAACCCTGATACCCCGAAAGAGATTGTCGAGTTTGTACACGAAGTACGTCCAGTTTTTGCCGTAACCCTCTCTACTCTCTTGAACATGCTATGTGGGTGAAATGTTGATACCATTCCAAGTGTCAACATTTTCAGAGTTCATTTTGTAGTGATTTTCAATTTCACGGTCATTTAGCTCTTTAAACAAATCGGTAAATGAATGAAAAATAGCAAATGATGTCAGAACAGGTTGAAAATTGATGACGTCGCTTTGAATGCTGCATACTGAACGCACAAAAAGTCTGGAGTTCAAATAAGTTTAAAAAACATTGATTATACATGTGAGGGCGTAAACATGTAAAAATATATATCAAAAATACATTGATTATCAATGATCTTTTTGTGTACAATCTGAATTGTCAATATGAGTCCTAAACGGTTTAGAAACCGATGAAGACTCATATTGCGACCACAAATTCTACACATAGAGTTCAATGAAAACCAAGTGCTTGTGATAGTTTGAAAAGTAACATATTTAAGGTGGTAAAAATCCTGCTAGGGGAGCGAGGTGGGACTAAAAACTGCCTGCCATAACCTCTTTACTACCGGTTCATATCACAAACCGGTACTAAAGAGGCTGGCCGGGCCCCAGCCTCTTTAGTACCGGTTCGTGGCTCGAACAGGTACTAAAGGTTTGTTCGAAACCGGTACTAAAGATCTCCTCCCGCTTAGCCATTGTAACCGGCACTAATGGACACATTAATGCCAGCTCAAATTCAAACCGGTACTAATGTGTCTCACATTTGACCCTTTTTCTACTAGTGAGGGTAACGTCAACAATAATAACTCATGAGCACCCATATCCAACTGGATATATATGCCTAGATCTAGGGGTGGACCTACGTTAGCCCTCCCGCTATCATGGGACAACGAGTAAATCTCATGCTTACGCTATATGAGGTCCATATTTCTGGGCTGGACACCGGTAATTTTTTGAGATGGACACTAGACATCCCAATGATTAAGCAGCGAGGCAGTGAAGCCCACGTAGACGTAGGCACCAGCGGTCAATGCCCATCTGGCTAGCTAACGTGTGTGCATCCAGACCTAGTGTTGGGGAATGTTGCATGGGAAACAAAAAATTTCCCGCGGTCACCAAGATCAATCTAGGAGATGACCATCTATGAGAAGAGAGATTGCATCTACATACCCTTGTAGATCGCTAAGCGGGAGCGTTAAGAAACACAGTTGATGTAGTCGAACGTCTTCACGATCCAATCACGATCCGTCGAGAGAACTCTGATCCAAGTGCCGAACGGATGGCAGCTCCACGTTCAACACACATATGGCTTGATGATGCCTTCACCTCCTTGATCCAGCGAGCGATGGTGAAGTAGTAGATAGAGTCCTCCGGCAGCACGAGGCGTGGTGGCGGAGAAATCTCGGCAGAGCTTCGCTAAGCACTGTGGAGAAGAACTACGAGGGAGAGGGAGGGTAACGCCGTGGCATAGATGGGTGTGGCTTCCCTCCCTCTACCCCTCTATATATAGGGGGAAGGGAGGAGAAGGGGCACCTTAGGGTTTCCTAGGGGCGGGGGAGGGGCGCGGGGGGGGGGGGGGGGGGCGGCCACCAGGGGAAAACCGTAGATGGGTTTTGGTGCGCCTCCCTCCCGGGAGCCTTGGCCCCCAAGGCAAAGGGGATGGCTACTCTAGGGGAGCCCCCCACCCCTTCTAGTTATGTGGGAAAGGGTGAGGGGGGTGCACAACCCCTTAGTGGGCTGGTTTTTCCCCTCCCCCTTGGCCCATGGGCCCCCCAACACTTGTCGGGGTCCCCCAGAACCCCTTTAAGTGATGCTGGTCATCACCCGGTAGCCCCGAAACAATTCCGGACTCCAATACCCTTCTTCCAACATACCAATATTCACCTTCAGACCATTCCGGAGTCCCTCGTCACGTCCAGGATCTCATCCAGGACTCCAAACAACCTTAGGTAACCACCATAATGACTCAACTATACTTATACCGTCACCGAACGTTAAGTGTGTAGACCCCGCGGGTTCGAGAACTATGCAGACATGACCGAGACACCTCTACGGTCAATAACCAATAGCGAGACCTAGGTGCCCATATTGGTTCCTAAACATTCTACGAAGATCTTATTGGTCGAACCTCGATGTCAAGGATTCAGCTAATCCCGTATGTAGTTCCCCTTGTCTATCGGTATGTTACTTGCCCGAGATTCGATCGTCGGTATCTCCATACCTAGTTCAATCTCATTACCGGCAAGTCTCTTTACTTGTTTCGTAATACAAGATCCCGTGGCTAACTCATTAGTCACATTGCTTGCAAGCTTATTGTGATGTTGTATTACCAAGTGGGCCCTGAGATACCTCTCCATCATACAGAGTGACAAATCCCAGTCTTGATCCATGCCAACTCAATAGACACCCTCGGAGATACCTGTAGAACACCTTTATAGTCAACCAGTTACGTTGCGACATTTGGCACACACAAGGTACTCCTCCGGTGTCAGTGAGTTGCATAATCTCATGGTCATAGGAACATATACTTGACATGCAGAAAACGATAGCAATAAACTTGACACGATCATATGCTACGTCATAGTTTGGGTCTTGTCCATCACATCATTCTCCTAATAATGTGATCCCATTTTCAAATGACAACTCATGTCCATGGCTTGGAAACCATAGACATCTTTGATCAACGAGCTAGTCTGGTAGAGGCTTACTAGGGACACATTGTTGTCTATGTATCCACACATGTATTTGAGTTTCCGGTCAATACAAATATAGCATAGATAATAAACAATTATCATGAACAAGGAAATATAATAATAACCACTTTATTATTGCCTCTAGGGCATATTTCCAACGCCTAGGCCTGGCTAGCTAATTAGCTGCCAATCGATTAATTGATCTCTATTTACTCGTATCTCCGTATGATTGCTCGCCTGTTCGGCTTCTAGCCTTTCTTTCTCGTCTCGTTTCATCTGGTCACGGCGTCGCCCGCCCGCCTCCGCCGCTCGGCCAGACGGCCAGTCGCTAGTCCTCCCAGTCGCCACACCACCCAACCGCCAGACTCTATCATCCCGACCTCTCCTGCTCGTAGCTTTCTGGAATTTTGATTTTGATTTTTAAAGTAAACAAAGGTACGACGCCCTGCACTTGGTACTAATTGTGGATCTCTACGACTCCCTCAACTACCAGTAGGCATCTCAATTTTATATAATTTCTGTTATCCTAATTGTATGGTTAGGTTTCTAAAATTTAAAGGTAATACAATTGGGAACAAATTGTTGCGATTTGCAAATTTCAGTTAGTGATTCACATCTAACTAGATTTTTCTCAACCACGTGCACGACAGCAGGAAGGCACAATGTCCTGTAAGTTTAACTCCCTAATTGTACAGTTTAATGAATATGCTTATTTATTGTTTCTATTCTTGCATATTCAAACATAGATGATGTAACTCGTTGTGCATTTTTTGAACACAAAAGTCAGCAAATTACAAGAAAATTAATGGAAAGGACGCAGAGGGTTATTTTAAAAAAGTAATGCTCGTAACTTAATTTGTGAGTTATTGCCCAAGTTCATTTAATATGTACTAAGTTATTTTTATAGGCAATCAGGATCTACTGTCATATGTCATCGTCCGATTATATTTATTTTAATTGTTTGGAGTTTGTATGCTTTAGTGTTGAACTTCACATAGTCAACTAGTATTTCAAGTGGAAATAAAACATTTCATTTTGGGAAGGAATCTTAATGCCATACATTTTCAGTTGTCAAGTGTGCTATCATATATATGATGTACACATGGACACCTGGACATTTTTGTTTTGGGCCTGCCCCTACCTAGATCTTTTCCCACTACATAATGCTTGCAAAAGAGAAAAATAAAAAAGGAATAGAGCAGAACACTATTGACTCTTGCATGAAAAATAAATACATAAAGGTAAAAGATAGGCTCTTCGCAAAGAGAAGCAGAGGTTGTCATGCTCTATTTAATTTTGGATGTGCAAGCTCTTAATGTACAGAAACATCACTTTATATTGCCCCTTATGATAGCAACCTTTATTATGTAGTTCATCGCTTTTATTTCTTTACTATCACAAGATCGTACAAAGCTTGTTTTCCCTTACAATAAAAGATCATACATATTTAGGGGCAAGTTTTATTGCCTTATGCACCGATGACAACTTACTAGAAGGATCTTATTCAATCCATATGTAGATATAGTGGGCTCTCATAACATGAAACTGGGTTTAAGGGTTTTGGATGCACAAGTAATATCTCTACTTGGTGAGAATTTCTGGCTAGCAAAGATATTAGCAATCACCACATATTGGAGGATCCATGACAATATAGCTTTTATTTGAATATAAGCAAACATAACTCATTACGTTGTCTTCCTTGTCCAACATCAACAAATTGATATAAAATATTTAATGGGGGCTCACAGTCATAAAAGATGTCCAAGATAGTATATTTATATGTGAATCTTATTTTCCCTTACTAATTCTTTCATGAATTGCAACATTGACCAATGCTATGTTTGTTAACTTCCAATAAATCTTACCACTTACAATTTTATTTATGTGAAGTCATTACTTTCCATAAGATTAGCATATGATCTTTCCATTGTTTTTTCATTACTAAGATTGAAACACAAAAGTAAAGAAGCAAAACTCAAACAACTCTTTATTATAAAGCTCTCAACTTATTGAATGTTCCACGCTAGGGTACATATTGTCTTTACTCATTCACTATATTTGTGAGCCCTAAGATGCTAGAGGAAAGCAAATAAACTGAATGCATTTACTTATATTTGTTTCTCGACAGCTGTCCCTCACATGATTCTTCATGTGTTGTATCATGGGCGCCTTTACAATGGACTGTTGTCACTTTGTGAGATCATCTTATGCTTTCATCGTAAAATGGAACCGGTTCATGGCATTGGGAATGGTGAAGATAGTTACCATGAAAACTTGGACCATCACATTTCTCTATGTTCAGTTTTAAATAAGAATATGTTTGTGAGACACAATTTTTTACAAGGCACTCCTATTAAAGGAGCGTTGAATCGTTTCCCGTTGGATATTGCGAATAGTCCCACACCCATGCCGAAACTCGCTTAGAGAATGGTTCTAGAGCCACAATGCAGGGAGCAAGGTGGGGATATACTATGTGGTAAAACACTACCACACCCACTCATTCTCAGCCTCCATAACCACATCCGCACAACAGATGCCTTAGAAAAGAGTTATTTTTTCTCCCTCATATTGTTCACCAACATAAACCTTTCTGTTGCCTATTGATTGGGAGCTCCACCTGTTTGGATGGTTGTTCCCCCTTTGGTGGCAACAAAGTGTGCGCTCGTCTTTCTGGTCAAACTCTAAAATGGAATCATGGGCTCCGTTGGTACCAAAGGTATTATTAAGTTAGCAGAAATTGAAATATTGTCAGGGGTCCACGACTTTATGTGTTTCATGCACCATGCATTTCTCGCTACACCACAACCAACACCAAGCACTCGTAACATTTCACATCATTTAAGTCAAGACTGTATAGTACATGATCCCAAAACAAATGAATACCTTCCTGAATGATGTACCCATGCTATATATACATCCATGAACTTGTTTGGAAACAAAACCGCGTGTAGGTTGAGTGTGATAGTCCTCGCAAATGGGTTATGCTATAGTCTTACATTTCTTCCCTTCCGATCTAATACATCTGAGCTATGAGATATTGGAGGAAAACAAAGAGACTGGATAGCATCTCCTTCTTTTAGTTTATTTGCATTTGTGCAAGGCGGTTTGGGTTACACACTTTATCTATGATGCCTTTTCAAGATATTATGATGATGTTGTCCTGCTAGTTGATAGTATGGTTTTCTGATGAGAAAACTTGCGTTGTATGATAGAAACATGCTCTGGTTTTAATTTGTTTTTTTTTTCTTTTTCATTGTTTTTCTTCGGCTTTCTTTTTTCCTTTGCTATATATTTTTATTTCCTGATTTTTTCGTATTGTTTGTCTCTTCTTTTGTTTTTGTTTCTTTATCTGTTTTAACTATAAAAAATTGTACGCGTGTCTATTTTTTCTCAGTACACAAAGTACATTTTTAACATGCATATGAAACATTTTTTGGCACACTATCGACATATTTCAAATATATTATTTATATTTTTTAAATACAAATTTTCAAAAAAAGTTGAATACACAATAACGTTTTTCTAAATACACGTTCAATATTTTTTGAAAGACAATTTTTTAAAAAAACTATACAAACATTTTTGAGATTGTTTAGAAGGTTGCTTCCATTTTTGAAAACCAAAAAGTGTTCAGACTTTATTTTTTTTTCAGGTTTTAAATTATGTTCCTTCTTAAAAAACTGTTTCGAAAGGTATTCAATTTTTCAACACTGGTTCTGTTTTCAAAAAGTTGTTCATTTAAAAAAATCAGCATTTGTCTAACTCATTTGTTCAGGTTCCAAAAGTTGCTCCCATTTAAAAAAAATTAGAAGTGTTCGGACTCTATTTTTTTTCAGGTTTCAAAATTTGTTCCCGTTGTTTCAAAAAATGTTTATGTTTCGGAAAGTGTTCATGTTGTCAAAATTGATTCTGTTTTAGAAGAATTATTCGTTTTTTAAAATATCCTGTGTTTTTTTCACACATATGTTCAGGTTTCAAAATTGCTCGCATTTTTAAAATTTTCAAAACATATTTGCACTTTAACATTTTGGTCAGGTTCAAAATTGTTTATGTTTCAACAGTGTAGCATTTTTAAAAATTGATTCTGTTTTCAACATGTTGTTCTTTTTAAAAAAGAACTATCCAGAATTTTTAAAAAGTAGTCACACTTCAATTATTTTTCATAGATTTCACAAATTGTTTACATTTTCCATATTTGTTTGCCCTTAAAAATGTTTTTTCTAATCTCGACGTTGCGGTATGTGTTAAAGATTTCGGGCATCTCATTAAATTGATGAGTGCCATCTGTTGTAGCGGTTTGCGTGAGGAGTTCAGTAGTGCCAGGTCTCAAGTTCTATCCCTCTGTACTGTCTAAAATTTGTATGTACTTTTGCGTCGCGCGTTATGAGAAAAGAAAAAAGAACTCACTTCGCACGTGGTGGGCAGGCCCAGTCACGTCCGCAATCAACAGTTGTCGGTCTTTTTACATCACTTATTGTGAAAAAAGAAAAATAATAGACTAAAAAAGGAAAAGAAAAACAAAATCTCGCTTCGCGCCGGTTGGGCCGGCCCAGTCTGCGGTGAACAGTCCCGGGATTAAACCAGCCACATCCATAATCATTTGTTTTGGAACGCACTCAAGGTTCAAAATAGACTAGGATCGAAAAGTTTGTGTACTCATTTCAGAGATTGGAAGTTTAGGGTCGACGTATCATTCGTCAATAAATTGAAGGTTTATTTTGGACTTTCTTCGCAGAGCCGCGCCCTATCACCTGCTATGGTACGCCCCATCACTAGTTGTTTGTGATTCGAGTGGGAACTACAACTGAGATCTCACCACGTTGCTCCATCGATTTGCGGTGTTGCTTCTGCAGGTGACGTGCTGATCAATCAATGCGTGGTTCACCAACCGTTGTAATTCCCTGCTCTGTTTACACTGCAGAAATGACTGCTTACTGTAGCCATTTTGCCCGTCTGTATTCTCTCTTCAGTGTATCATTTGCTCGACAGCAGCATTCGTTACTGCAAAAAAATTGGGTATTCCAAAATATTGGAAGTCTGCTGCAGAGTATGCATGCGTCTGAAATCAAGCTTGGTTCACACCTTGTTTATGTTAGTGTTCCCCCCTCCAGCAAATACTCAGTAAACTGGAACTGCGAATGATATTTGCAGGTCAATTTACAGGACTATTACTAAGTAAACATTGGTGAAGACTAATGAATAAGAGTATAAGACTGTAAGGCACTTCTGCTTCAGAACAACATGACACCATATTCTCATCAATTTGAAGTTTTAAAACACAGAGCAACTTTTTTTTTTAATTTTCACGCGGGGGGGGGGGGGGGGGGGGGGGGGAAGTAATCCTCCCCCACTGAATTGTATTCATTTGCAGCCTAATACAAGATAGGGTTCTAGTGAACCAGAAGTACAGGGAGCACAGGAAGAAGAAATAAAGCAAAAACAACACATGGCGAGGGGGGACACAACACAACAAGGGGCACCACGGGAGCTCGAACTGCAGCGGCAAGCCAAAGACTAAACCATGACACTGCACCGTCGACGCAATCGAAAGACACCAGGCAACCAAGACTGCACAACGCCGTGACACCACCTGTGTCATGGGGCACATTCGAACGGTCACGCCGGGCCAAGACGACGCCACGGTACCTGTGTGCCACCGACGTAGTCGAAGGCATCACCAAGCATAAAACTTCACAGAGCACACCCAAAACATCACAACAAGGGGCACCACGGGCGCTTGAACTGCAGCGGCGAACCGAGACTAAACCACGACACTGCACCGTCGACGCAATCGAAAAGCACCGAGCAACCAAGACTGGCGACTGTGTCATGGGGTACATTCGAACGGTCACGCCGGGCCGAGACGACGCCACGGAACTTTTGAGCCCTTGCATTTCAACGAACCTCTTGTACCAATTAACCCTTTTACAATCCTCATGACCACTCAAGCAGATCAGTGTACAAGTTACAACAGCAGAGTATTAGAACTCTAAATCGGACGAAGAACAGATAAACTAACCTAAGTCTCTACACATTTACAGGCTAATACCTCTTTTGCTATTATAGCATTCTTATTAGAGATGGAGGGTGGGTAAAGTGGTCTACTTTGCTCGTTGTGCCCAATTTGTTTCTTCGACCATCTGTTGGAGATGAGGAAGGAGTCCTAGAAGCTGTTGAGCATATGAACGAAATGCTAGACAAAAAAGTGTCTGCCAGAACATGTCCGACCGACATTTTATTCTGTGGATCAAGCCAAGGAGGTCAAGTGCTGAAATCTGCATCTGGTCATTTTTGGTTTCAAGACAGTACTTACTGACAGAATTTCTATTTCCTTTCTTTCTCCACAGGCACTGCAGCCATAGCAAAGTGTTCTCTACCTCAAGACTTTAGGTGGGTGTGTTGTTTTCAGTGGTTCAGCTCCTCTAAGCAAATCATTTGCTGACAGGGTAACACCTGAAGCAAGAAATGTAACAATAGCCCAACAACCATGGTTAAACTAAATATATTTCGTAGATGAATCCTCTTGCAAATTTGTTGTCTCTGAATTCTTGAAAACCTACAGACACCGGTTTTATGGTTCCATGGGATGATGGACGGGGTGGTACTGTTTGAAGATGGGCACGCCGTGTATGCATTTCTCTAAGAGCTTGGCATGGCCTGCTAATTCATGGTGGTACACAAACATGCTCGAAGCCATGGCTGATAAATTTCAAGATTGGAGCTTGATTTTTTACCTTGTCTGACCATATTGTTCTTTCTTCTTTTTTGCCCCGAAGATGTATGTTTTCAGACTTATCCTACTCTTGGGCACTCACAAGTAGATGAATAGGTATAGTATTTTCGCCAATGGATATTCGACCGTCTAGGAATCTCTCATGAAACCAAAGCTGCAACACCATCGCGTTGTCTTGACCACAAAGATTTTCACTAGCTACTCAAATTCATGGGTACCATTTCTAGAGGCCACACTGCTGCTACATCAACTTGAGTGACCTGAATCTCAGTTTCTCTCGCCACACAAAATTTTGGAACATGATGTAGTGAAATGTTTATGAGAGTGCTGATGACTAGCATCTCCATGGCATCTCTGTAAAGTAATTTGGGAAGCGTAGAACCCTTTGTCTCGGGCCGCGGTGTATATATTGAGGCAAAGCCTTGGTTGACAAGTTACAGAGGAGATCGACCAGGGGGAGATCGACAGGAACAGAGATCGACCAGAAAGAAAGGTCGTTACAAGAGATAGAGAGAAGAGATAGATACAATTTAAACACCTCTCCTATCCCTATACAATAATTCTAACACTCCCCCTCAATCTAAACCTCAAGCCTTTCTAAGGTTGAGATTGTATTTGAACTCATCCAATCTTCTCTCTGTCAAGGGTTTAGTAAACCCATCTGCAAGTTGATCCCCTGTAGGAATGAACCGTATCTCAAGTAGCTTTCGAGCGACTCTCTCTCTGACAAAATGAAAGTCCACTTCAATATGTTTTGTTCGTGCATGGAAGACAGGATTTGCTGAAAGATAAGTTGCACCAATATTGTCACACCATAACCGTGCAGCCTTCGGAGCTTTAATTCCAAGCTCATAGAGTAATGTTTGTATCCACATTACTTCAGCTGTGGCATTTGCTAATGACTTATATTCAGCCTCTGTACTTGACCTTGAGACAGTAGCTTGCTTCCTTGCATTCCATGACACAAGATTAGATCCCAGAAACACAGTAAAACCACCAGTGGATCTTCTGTCATCAGCACACCCTGCCTAGTCTGCATCAGAATATGCAGTAACAAGCAAGGAAGGGGACTTGACAATTTGAAGTCCAAGTCCTTGAGAATACTGAAGATACCTTAGGATTCTTTTAACTGCTGTCCAATGAGTAGTTCTAGGAGCATGCAAATATTCACATACCTTGTTCACTGAATAAGAGATTCTGGACGTGTAAACAACACTTCTATAATTTGTTGCATCTTCTGGACCAAGAGCTTCTCCACTATCAACTGTAAGTTTTTCTGAGGTGGAAATTGGTGTGCTGACAGGTTTGCAATTCTCCAATCCCACCCTTTTTAGAACATCAGCTGTATATTTTTCTTGTGAGAGAAGTATGCCATCTCTGACTTGCTTTACTTCTATGCCAAGAAAATAGTGAAGATCACCTAGATCCTTGAGAGCAAATTCAAGTTTTAAATCCTTAAGCAAAAAAGTGGTGGCCTCTTGACTTGAACTAGCAACAATTATATCATCAACATAAACAAGCACAAAAACAGTGATATTGCCTTTGCTATAAAAGAACAAGGATGTATCTGCTTTGGATAGTGTGAACCCAAGATGTTGTAACTGCATGCTCAGCCTAGAATACCATGCTCTTGAAGCCTGCTTAAGTCCATATAATGCTTTATCCAACTTACATACATGATGTGGTGTGCTATGACTTTCATAACCTGGTGGTTGCCGCATGAACACTTCTTCCTCAAGAACACCATGAAGGAACGCGTTCTGAACATCTAGCTGTCGTAAGCTCCATCCTCTGGAAATAGCAATGGACAAAACAAGGCGACTGGTAGTTGCTTTAACCAGAGGACTAAAGGTATCATCATAATCAATTCCAAACCTTTGCTTAAAACCTTTTCCAACCAACCTTGCCTTGTACCTGTCTATACTACCATCAGATTTCCTTTTTATCTTGTATACCCACTTACAATCGATTATGTTAGCACCACGTTGTGGTGGTACTAAATGCCAAGTCTGATTTTTCATGAGTGCATTGTACTCATTATCCATGGCTTCCTTCCAATCCTTGCTAGCAAGTGCATCATGCAAGTTAACAGGTTCACCAGTAGTGGCAAGAAAACCATGCTTAGTCGGATTATACTTTATTGTACCATCACTATATTGTTTTTCCTTGACAATACCTGACCGAGACCTGGTGTGTCGACGAGGAGGTGAAGGAGCCACAAAATCGGTAGCTGTGGACTGCGACACAGGAGATCCAGCAGCCTCGGCGGCGTCCACAGAAGATCCAACATGGTGGATTGGCTCCTGATCCGAGGAAGATACGCGCCGCTGCTCCTCGGTCTGGCAGCGCACTGGATCATCCGACGTGGCAGACGAGGAATCGCTACCCCCGGCGCCGCGGTCGACAGCCGGATCAGACCGCGTGGGCGAGAACTGGCAAGACGCGTCGGGATTCGCGCCTGGACCCATGCGCGCACCTGGTCCGCTGTGGCCCGCCTGGTCGGCTTGGCGTGACTCGCCTTGACCCACGCCAGGGCCCGCGCCTAGACCCGCGTGACCCACCTGGTCGGCTCGGCGTGGCGCACCCGGAGCCGCCCCTGGACCCTCACCTGGGCCGCTGTCGCTGTCGCCTGCCAGGAGCGAATCAACGCCGGATCGCGTGCCACCCTGCTCTGCATGCTGCCGCGGATCTGCCTCGGATCACGTGCTGACAGCCAGATCCTCCTCGAAGACTGCGCCTTTGTCCTGTGTACACATAAAATGACAAGTAGAATTTGTACAAGACCCATTTGAGACGCATTTTTCTGTGGATTTTTGCACATGATCAGGCTCATTTAATTCACCCCCGTGATCAGGATGTATAGAGTAGTCTGGTAGGAGTGCAATTTCTGCACGAAGCAAGGCGCCAGCATTGGGATGAAGGAGAGAAAAAGGGAATAATGTTTCGTCGAAGATAACATCACGGGAGATATAGATTCGTCCAGTAGATGGTTCAAGACATTTATACCCTTTATGAAGGTTAGTATACCCAAGAAACACACATTGTGTGGAGAGAAACTCTAGTTTGTGACGATTGTATGGACGAAGGTTGGAGTAACATGCACACCCAATTTTTTTTAGAGAGTTGTAGTCTGGCTTTTGATGGTACAATCATTCTAGAGGAGTTGAATTGTCAATGACCTTACTGAAAAGACGGTTGATAAGGTATGTAGCTGTGATGAAAGCCTCATCCCAATACTTGAGGGGCATAGATGCATGAGCTAAAAGGGAGAGACCAACTTTGATGATATGACGGTGTTTGCGTTCACCAGAACCGTTTTGCTGATGAGCATGAGGGCAAGACACATAATGAGTGATCCCAATGCTATGGAAGAAGGAGTTGAGTTTTTCATACTCCCCTCCCCAGTCACTTTGGACTAAAATAATTTTCCTATCAAAGTGGCGCTCAACTAGCTTCTGAAACTCTTGGAAGATTGAAAAGACTTTGGATTTATACTGAAGCAAATAAATCCATGTGAACTTGCTGTAATCATCAATGAAGCTAACATAATATTTTTTTCGACCAAAAGAATCTCGAGCATGACCCCATACATCATTGAAGATCAATTGTAATGGGGCATGAGACACACTAGTGGACTTAGGATAGGGAAGCTGATGGCTCTTGGCACATTGACATGCTTCACAAACAGACTCTTTATTTGAACTATGTGACAAAGGAAGTTTGTCTTTATTGACTACTTGCCTAACTATGATTGATGAGGGATGTCCTAGTCTTTGATGCCACCGCTCGAAAGAGGGCTTGACGATGGAGTAGACGCGACGATGCTTGTTGCTAAGAGCTCCGGAGGAGATGGGGTAGAGGCCGCCAACGCATCTACCGTGATAGAGAGGTGCCCTCGTTGCCCGATCCTTAATAAAAAAATAGCGAGGGTGAGTTTCAAAGAAAACATCATTATCGGTGGCTAAACGGGACATTGACGCAAGATTTTTGTCAGCTTGGGGAACATGGAGAACATCCTTAAGAACAAGATCACGTTGAAGACTAGGGGAATTAAGTGAAACTTGACCAATGTGACAAATCTCCATACCTTTACCGCTGGCTGTGTGTATCTGGTCGTTGCCGTGGTACGTCTCACGTAGGGCAAGTTGCTCGAGCTCATTAGTGACGTGATCGGTAGCACCAGAATCAACATACCAGACACTGTCCCCGCCTTGCTTGCGCATAGCTGCTGCAACTAGTTTGGAGTCAGGAACGAAGTTTTCATCGTACCGATGCCAGCAATCGATGACCTCATGGCCAACCTTCTTGCAGAGTTGACACCCAGGGCGAGAACGAGAGGGGGGATTGCGGCGGCCAGTGTTGTTATTGAAGCTGCCACCCCCGTGGTTGTTGCCGTAGCCGCCTCCAGAGCGAGCACCATCGCCCGAGGAGGCACCGCGACCGCGTCCGCCACCACGGTTGGTGCCCTGGTGACCACGGCCACGACCACGTCCCCGGGAGGAGGAGTACGCAGAAGATTGCCGAAGATCGCCGCCGTGGAGGAGGGTGAGGCGGGCGTCGAAGCTGAGCAGCTGGCTATGCAGCTCCGGAACCGTGATGGATTCCACTCGTGCCGCCAGCGCAGAGACGACTGGATTATATTCCATGTCGAGACCGGCAAGAATCTTGGAGACGATCTCCGGGTCGGAGAGGGCCGAGGCGGTGCAGGAAACTTCATCGGTGAGGGTTTTGATCTTGCCGAGGTACTCTGCCATGGTCAAGTTACCTTTTTTAAGGTTGGTGAGCTCGATGCGGGTATTGATCGCCTGCGCCTGGCTCTGGGCGACGAACATGTCGTTGATGGCGTGCCACACCTCGGCCGGCGTCTGGAGCGTGGCCACCTGGGACAGAATCTCACGGGAAAAAGAACCCATCAAGAACCCTTGGAGTTGTTGTTGTTGCGCATACCAGAGGGTGCGGGCGAAGTTGACAACTTGCTCTTCTTTCCCCTCCTTGGTGATGATGAGGGTGGCCGGCGGTGGCGGGCTCGTGGCATCAAGATGGTGCTCCATCTGAGCACCCTTGATCTGGGGAAGCACGATGGCTTTCCAGAGGAGGAAGTTCCCCCTCGTCAGCTTCTCCTGTGGTGGCGATCCGAGGAAGGTATTGGTAGTTGTGGATGATGAAGCAAAGGTGGAGGCGGAGGAGGTGGTGGTGATCGCGCCCATGGTGCTGAGTGACATGGAGGCGGAGGTGGTGGATATGGCTCGGTCGCGAACGGTAGCTAGATGCGATCTCTCTTGATCTGATGAGGAAGAGGCTCTGTTACCATGTAAAGTAGTTTGGGAAGCGTAGAACCCTTTGTCTCGGGCCGCGGTGTATATATTGAGGCAAAGCCTTGGTTGACAAGTTACAGAGGAGATCGACTAGGGGGAGATCGACAGGAACAGAGATCGACCAGAAAGAAAGGTCGTTACAGGAGATAGAGAGAAGAAGAGATAGATACAATTTAAACACCTCTCCTATCCCTATACAATAATTCTAACAATCTCCGCACAAAGATAGAGTGTTGATTAGTTCTCTGGCATCTCAATTCGTGTGCTGATGACTAGCTCTGATTTGTTGGTGCTTTGATCAACTGTCACGTGGTGAGACTGGCAAGAAGGCTCTGGGCTCACATGGCTTTGACTTATCCGTGATTCATGTTATTGTTTGACCGTACCTACAGATTTAGCCTAATTCTACGACAAATTATTTTATAGTTGACAGAACCGACAGATCCAACTGAAAAAATGGGGAAATTTTATCTTTGCGATGGGCTTCAGCATTTGCTCCAGTTTGTAACAACCCGCAAGCAGAGTGTTCATATATATATTTCCCTTAAAAATGATCCATGTAAAATGGTTCCACGAGTCTACCGAGCCAGCGCAGAACTACGGTGTAACTACGGTGTATGAGTTTATATTTTGTATTGCAAGTCTATAGTCCTCGATTAGAACTACTTGGATTTGCTAAAACCACATGTGGCAGGCCTGGTGGAGAATCTTCAAATCAATCAAAAAAATGTTTTGCTAATAAACTCTTGTTCTATTGCTTCCATAATTTCGTAGGACAATTTGACATGTACGGTATTGTGGGATTTGTCCCATTTTGAGCAAAGAAAGTTCTTTCTTCTTCCGAAAGGAAAAAATAGGCAAGTTCTATCAGGTTTGTCGGGATATCTCAACCAAATTTGTGTCCCACTCGTTGGTGTCTAAGAGAATGCGGTGGTTGGGTTCTCCACCACACCACCACCCAGGACGGGCAATAGTTGCAGAGCCACATGGCACACCAACAGAGTGATCACCCATCACCAAGCTAACAAAAGATCCTACACCCAGGGACACCATATTTCATGGTTTTCTCATGCTATGGATGCATGCACGAAAGCATTTCTATTGGCTCGCGGAGCCCTCTCCACCAATTGCATGTGCCACCAGCTGAGTGGAGTTGAAATCTAATTTGACCCGTGCGAGTTCTTGTGTTTCATCATGCATTTGTACATACATTTCTCACTACACCACAACTAGCACAAATGCATCATTTCTTATCTCTTGACAATGTCAAACAAAAAACACTTCCAGTGTGACATCCCTATACTATATATGTATGCCTTCATGCACTTGCTTTGAGAACAAAAATATGTGTAGTCCAAGAGTGATAATGCTCGTAGAAGTGTGTCATGCTTGGCTTACATGTCCAGCCCTAAATCAATATATCAGTGAGCATTGAGATACTGGAGGAAAACAAAGAAACTAGAAGGCATTTTAGTCTCTCTTTTTTTGGCATCTTATACAATGAAAGCTTCCTCACGTGCGGTCTTGTCAAAGATTTTTTAATAGAGTGTCACAAATGCCCTTAGGAAAATTGTGGTATGCCTTCCTAAATAGAAGTGCCACACGATTTATCCGGAAAAGAAAACCCATGCAGCCAGTCCAAACTTTTCTTTCGGCATCATATATAGCACTGGCAATGATGAAGATAGTTGAAACACGAAGACCACTTTTGTGTATGAAGTTGTTCGTAGAATACGAGTCTTTTCTTTGTTTGGAAGACATTCCAATTGTCTCTGCACACTGATTCAAGTCTTCGCTCCTCGTAATAGAAGAGATGTATGACAATCCCTAAAAAAACAAAAATTTACTTGTAAATCAAAGCTCGAGTACCATTGTTAGTGGTTCCCGTGGACAAAGATGGACATATTTGTTGTGTGTGATGCAAGTGTGCTCGGATCCTAAAGGAAGTTGTTGCACATAGCTCACAGGCTGCCGCATAGCCCACGCCCTTCGGCAGCATAACATACCACCACGTCACCGATCACCCATACTCCTCACCCACCCCTTTCCCTCCCCCACATTTTACACGCCAAGTTAATTTCCCTGCATCACGAAAAAAATTCATCAACCGATGAAATATCTACCTCCCCCGCCCCTTTCCATCCCCACCAAGAGCCACATTTTCTCTATTTCCTCTTCCCTTCCTAAGCGCTCTAGGGACTTCCTTACTTGCTTGTCTCTCTATCCGTCTCGCATCCAACCGCCGCGGACACCATGGTCTTCTGGAATGACCCTCCAGAGGTTCCTCCTCCTCAGACGAATCTCTCACCAGCCAGGTATTCCTCTCTCCTCTCTCTCGCTTACCTAGGCATAGGGTTATGGTCTGGAATTGAGGATTTTAATGTGGCATCCGATTTGAGCCATTTCTTGCTCTTGTAGCTCCCTAGGACCATCACTTCCAAGGCATAGAGCGGGGTAGCTAAAGATCTGCCTGCTCTGTGTCAGCATCAATCTTCATGCGCAAATTTAGTGGCTTTTGAATCTGTGGACAGTGGGAGGAAGATTTTGGCATGTGTACAAAAGGTTAGTCCCAGTTTTGTTGTTAGAAACCATTGGATATATTAGATGTGATTCAGACAATGTCACTGTGCTATTTTATTCTGGATGTGGTGTCATAGTTCTATGTTAGTGCTATTTTAATTGATGGCGTCAGCTATGTTATAGTATTCTGGATTGAAATAATGACAGTGCTATTTTAATTGATGGCATCAGTTCTAAGTTAAAAAAATTGTGCATGTACATACTTGTTAGTATTAATTTGATGTCATTTAAACACTGTTGATGTGTTGTTGCAGTTATATTTAGCTTTCTCATAAAATTGGCCATGTGTTATTACACATGACTAAGAAATTACAGCGTTGTTGCAGTTAATTTAGCATGTGATGTTCCTGAATTTCATTGTTGTCTCAGTAGCAACTAATTCATTTGCACATATATTTTTAGAAGATCTACCATAATTAATGTGTTTCTTCTGTTTTGCAAAAGCATGTGTGATGGGTAGCCCTATGTCATACATTTTTCTTTACCGAATCATGTGTAATATACTTAAATAACGCAAATGCTTAACTGAGGCAAAGCGTCTGTGATCGCTCCCTCTATCACACACAATCGATAAAGAAAGTCGTGTGTGAAAAGCTCTTCCAACGCAAATGTTTGCTCCAAATACTTCCTCTGTTCCTTTATATATGGTGTATTTGTCTATTCAAAAGTCAAACGAGTGCATGTTTGACCGAGTTTTTAGAAGAATATATTTATATCCACAATACGAAATTTATATTATCTGATCCATCATGAAAAGTAGTTTCATATTTTATCTATTAGGTATTGCAGAAGTTGTTATTTCATTATACACTAGTAGAAAACCACCCATTAGTCCCGGTTCGTAAGGGCCTTTAGTCCCGGTTCCCGAACCGGGACTAACAGGTCGTTACTAATACCTCAACCCATTAGTCCCGGTTCAAACACGAACCGGGACCAATGTGCCTCCACGTGGCCCTGTGCGCCGAGTCCAGTCAGGGGGCCTTTGGTCCCGGTTGGTGGCTCCAACCGGGACCAAAAGGCATCCACATGTCTGCATTCCAGTGGCTGGGGTTTTTGTTTTTTTTTTGAAAGGAGGGGGGTTGGGGGTTTTGGGGGGTTAATTTAGGTGTTTCGTATATTGTGTTAGCTAGCTAATTAATAGAGAGAAGTGTCCTCTCTTATGTCCGTGCTTGGTCGACACTACGTAGTATATATACATAAGTGATCGAGAGAACCATTCAGTACAGAAGTTCGTCATGCATACCGAAAGAAGTGATCGATCGACCTCTCCTTCTCCGAGAGATTGGTCGAACAACAAGTTTTACTGGCTACATACATGTACAATCTATATAAAATCTCTTAATTACAAACCACTAGCATTTGAATTGAAGTTCCACATGGTATTCTCCGGCTTTACTGATGACGTGTTCAAGAAAGAATCCCGCCAATTCCTCTTGAATTGCTTTCATGCGATCTGCTGATAGGAGTTCATCCCACATCTGCCACGTCTAATTAATTTGAAGAAGGGGGTTAATTAATACATATATATATGAATGAAACTCAACAGAAATGATGGTGTAATAAAATGAAATTGTGAATATTGCTTACGCACTTCATATTGTCTTCTAGAGTAGCCCCGCTTGTTTTTCAAAGTCGCGTTGTGGATGAACTCGCACACGTAGTATCCACAGAAATCATTCCCTTCCTCCTGCCACAAGCACTTTACGAGAAATAGAGGTCAATCAAACTGATAATGAAGCATTATATAAATGGCATTGATTAAAGTATAGCTATAGAATCAACGGGAGATGCGCGCCAGTAGTACTTACTTTCGGGTATACATATCGCAGCTCCTTCGGCAGTCCTGGAGCTTGTGCGGTGAACTGTTTCCAAACCCTGCAAGACAAAGAAAATAATTATTATTACTTGAGATATCAGGAAATGAACAAAAAGTTGCCGATATGGTGCGATAATGATCGATTGAACTTACTTGCTGAGCATTTCAGTCATGTCCGCATAGGTGCTGGGATCTTTCCGTCTAGAGTCTAAGACGGTTACTAGTCCACGCTCAAGCTTAATCTCCAGAAGAATATAGTGGTACCTGCACGCATGCATAACTCATCAATTACATTAACCTCGCTCGAGTAATAAGGAAAACCGAATATGCACACGATAGTAACACTCACGGGCCGTTGTAAGGAAAGAGTATGGTATCTTTGTTTTGATTTTTGATCAATGATTGTAGCAAGTTGTCCTCGGCCTCTTCGACGCGCTTTTTAACCAGAAATACATCTATGATATTTGTGTTAATGAACCCAATATCATAGATTTCATTTTTTTTGCACTCGACGATCTTCAATCTGCATAATATATTGAGGATAATTAATTATAAATACATGCAGTGAAAGAGCCGAGCTATATATACAGACTAATGACAGAAATAGTACTTACAGGCAGTAGCAAATGACCATTAATTTATCGAGGGCCTTTTGATTGAAGAACTCGAAGAACTCCTCAAATGGAATAGACAACACATCATTTGAAACGAGGTCGTGCTCCTCTTTAATTTTCAGATACAAAGTGTTCGTCCCCTCAGACTCTCTGCAGGTTTTCATGTACCAACTATGAAATCTTCGCATCATTGTTGTCAGAGACTTTTCATCTTTAACGAGAGGCTTCCCGTACTCGTATCTGAATAAGTCCACCTCCATGAAATCAGGAAGTATATCGTCAGGCAGGTAATCTTCAAGATTGCCATAACCGGCCATCGTCCCCGGAGGATTAGACACATTGAGCGGGGGGCACGATTGCTGTGCTTGTTCGCCGAGCTGGGCAATTTTTTTCCCCTTTGCTCGTTGTTCTTTTGACCTTTTATCACTGACAGTAGTTCCCGACCGCTTGGCTTGGAGATATGTCTGTTCAGTAATGCGCTCATAGTTGGTTCTCGGCGGAGACTTTGGTGGTTTCCTCAGGGCATCAAGAGTGCACTTTGCTTTCACCGGATCTACCTTCTCCTCCGGAGGTGGATGTATCTTTGCTTTCACCCCTTCAAAGAACTCCTTCACTTGGGCCTGCACGATCGTATCGTTTTCCTCCTTGGTCCTCTCGTACGGTAACTTCTCTACAGGCTTTAGAGGTGGACCGTATCTGTATTGCCTCTCTCTTCTTGTGCTGCTGGACGCCGGAGCAGACGGAGCGGCTGCGGCGTCTGTCTTCTTTCGTGCTTGCTTACGAGGCGGAGGAGAAGGACTACGACGCGTCGGAGCAGCCGGGGCGGCGGCGGGTCTCTTCCGCCCTTGCTGGCGAGGCGGAGAAGGAGGAGGCGGAGTGCCGCCACGCGCCGGAGAAGGAGGCGGAGTGCCGCCACGCGTGCCCTGATCGTCACTCGCCGGAGGAGGAGGCGGTGGAGGAGGCGGAGTGCCGCCACGCGTGCCCTGATCGTCACTCGCCGGAGGAGGAGGCGGTGGAGGAGGCGGAGTGCCCTGACTCGCCGGAGGAGGAGGAGGAGGCGGAGGCGTCCAGTTCAGAAGGTCGATGAGCTCCTTCCGCCATAGGCATGGAGTCTTCAGAGCAGAACCCAGCCTAGTCTCCCCTTCACCGGTAGGGTGCTCAAGCGCGAGGTCCTCAAATCCCTCCGTTATTTCATCCACCATCACCTTATCAAATCCTTCTGGAATCGGCTGGCAGTGATAAGTTGTGCCGGGTCCACTAGGATAAACTTGGCCAACAGCCGCCTTGACCTTCAAATTCATGCATCGCGCCATAATGTGGCAATTTTGAGACTCCGTGATACCATCCACGGGATAGCTGGCAGGAGCCGTCAAGACATGCTCCGGCTGAAGCAGCTCGGTGGAAGCAACGCTGCTTCTCCGCTGAGATGGCGGGGTAGCTTCGGGGGAAGCTTCGGCATGTCGTTTGTTGCGATCTGCTGCTTCTCGTTCCTCTTCTCGATCCTCTAGCCCCATTACCCTTCCAAGCAGCGCCTGCATTTGGTCCTGCTCCAGTTTCTTCCTCCTCTCGTGGGTTTTGTAACTCCCTGCGTCCGGAAAACCAACCTTCCACGGAAGGGATCCTGGCGTGCCTCGCGTCCGTCCAGGGTGCTCGGGATTCCCAAGGGCCATTGTGAGCTCGTCCTTCTCCCTGTTTGGAAGGAACGTCCCTCGCTGCGCTGCATCGATATAGTGTCGAAGGTTCTTGACTGGTGTTTGCAGTTGCTCGTCCGTCCACTGACACTGCCCTATTACAGGGTCCAAGGTTCCGCCAGCCCCGAAGAACCAAGTCCGGCAACGGTCTGGCCAGCGCATTGTCTCTGGTTCGATCCCTTTTTCAAGCAGATCATGCTCAGCCTTGGACCACTTAGGCCGGGCTTTGAGGTAGCCACCTGACCCCGTGCGATGGTGAAGCTTCTTCTTCGCAGAATTTTTCTTGTTTGTCTCCGACATCTTCTTACTCTTTTCCGATGTCTTGTGGGCCACAAATGTGGGCCAGTGATCTTTGATCTTCTCATATTTGCCGATGAATTCTGGTGTCTCTTTTTTCTTGACAAACTGGTTCAGCTCTTTCCTCCACCTCCTCATTAGGCCTGCCATCTTTTTAAGAGCACAAGACTTGATTAATTGCTCTTTAACTGGCTTCTCCGGATCCTCCTCTGGCGGTAGGGTGAAATTTTCCTTCAGCTCATTCCAAAGATCTTCTTTCTGCATATCATTGACATAAGACACCTCAGCATCTTCATCCTTAGCAGGCTTATACCATTGCTGGATGCTGATCGGGATCCTGTCCCTAACAAGAACCCTGCACTGAGCAGAAAATGCCTTCTTTGTCTGGATGGGTTCAATCGGTTCGCCGTCGGGCGCGATTTCTATGATCTCAAACTTTTTATCCGAGCTCAACTTTTTCTTCGGGCCTCGTCTCCTTACCGAAGTTGTGCTCGATCCGGAGGGTTAGAAATTATAAGGAAGAAAGACGACAGTAATTAATATGTGTACATATACCAAAACAATGGATCCATCAATTAACTTGTCAGCACGGGCTTAACTAATATATATATATACCTGGCCGGACTCGGTTCGGTGACCGGAGCATTCAGCACGGTCTCCTTCGTCTTGTACCTCCATTGTGTCACCGGAGCCATCATGAACATAGTCCTCCTCTTGTACCGGCATTAATGGGTCGAAGCCATCATAATCATAGCCCTCTTCTTCATCCAGCTGACCAACGGTGTCGATGAGAAATGACGCAACATCATCACTTCCATTTGCGATTATTTCCCCCAACATCGCTTCTGTTTCTTCATCTCGGGAGTGCTCCATAGTTTCTGCAAATATTGACAACATGTCAATTATTATTCAAACATGGTACATAGTGGCAAACGTAGAACTAGCTAGCTAATCACAATAAGGAATCATGTTAGTGGCCTCGACGCTGCTTCTCTAGGGTTTGGGGTCGCCTCGACACAAAGCTTCAAGGGTTTGGGGTGGCCTCGACGATAACGCTCTTTTAACTTGATAAATTTGGGTGGCCTCGAGAGAGTATAATGTGTCGGGTAGGGGCGCGGCGGGAGGGGGTACGTAGGAGACCTGCAACATCATTTTCTCTCTAGGGTTTGGGTGTCCTCGAGAGTTTTGGTCGAGCGAGAGGGCCGAGGGGGGTGCTGCAGTTGTATCTAGAGGGGGTTATATCGACAACGACGCGACATACATATACATGGGAAAATAATGTTATCGGGGAGGGGGTATCGGTACCACCCCCTCGTGTTGAAGTTTCTTCTTTCTCCTTTCCTTTCTTTCTTCTTCTCCTATTCTTTTTCTTCTTCTCCCTCGAGAAAGGAAAATAATTAAGGAAAAGGAAGAAAAGAGGAAGAAGGAAGAAGGAAGAAGAAGAAGAAGTAAAAGAAGAAAAAAAAGAGGAGAAGAAGAAAGGATTAGAGGAGAAGAAGAAAAAATAGAATTTCTTCTTTCTCCTCTATTCCTTTCTTCTTCTCCTCTTCTTTTTCTTCTTTTTTCCTCTTCTTATTTATTTCTCCTCTTCTTCCTCTCCTCTTTTTCTCCTTTCTTCCTCTTGTTATTTTCCTTTTTCCTCTCATTCTTTTAGTATTGCTTGTTTTAAAAAAATGTTCAAATAGAAAATTTCGAAAAAAACAAAGGTTTTGCCTAATGCATTGTTCATATGAATATACAAACATTTGCATATTCTACAATAATTAATATCAACAAAAAAAATCTATGAACAGAAAAAAAACCTAACTTTTCTAAAAATCTATCTTTTGCATATATGAAAACATTAATAATCATATGAACAATAAATACATATATCAACAAAAACATAATCTGAACAATTTTTAAACATTACATACACATAGCCACATACATACACATATACACATATGAACAATAAATACATATATCAACAAAAACATAATCTGAACAAAAAAACTAAACTAATAAAAATGAAAAAAAAACAGAGCCGCATATATATATATAGCCACATACATACACATATATATATACATTGAACAAAAAAATAAAATTAATAAAAATGAAAGAAAAAATAGTGCCGGTGCGGCGCGGCGGCTCACAGCGGTGGTGGCGCGCGGGGGCGGGCGACGGCGACGGGGCAGGGGCTCGGGGCGCGGGGGCGGGCGGCGGCGATGGCGGAGCCTGGCGGCGACGACGGCGGGCGCGGGCTCGGGGAGGACGGCGCGGGCTCGGGGAGGACGGCGACGACGCAGGCGCGGGCGACGGCGACGGCGACGGCGGGGGCGGCGGGCGGCGTCGGGGCAGCCTGGCGGCGTCGATGTGTTCGGCGTCGTCGGGGGGGCAACTGGTGGCGATGAACTCTGCAAAACTGCAAAGTGCTATTTATATACAAGGAGCATTGGTCCCGGTTGGTGGCACCAACCGGGACAATGCCCCCTTTAGTCCCGGTTGGTGCCACCAACCGGGACCAAAGGCCTCTTTTTCGGCAGCCCAAAGGGCGGGAAGCTGCGGCCTTTGGTCCCGGTTGGTGGCACCAACCGGGAATAAAGCCACCCCCTTTAGTCCCGGTTGGTTCCACCAACCGGGACCAAAGGCCCCTGTGCTGCCCGCATCGGGGCCAAAGTTTAGTCCCACCTCGCTAGTTGAGAGGGGAGCGCAGTGGTTTATAAGCCCCACTGCCGCTCCCCTCTTGAACTCCTCTCTACTGCAGGCTTATGGGCCTACTTGCTAATGCTTTGCCCGATGGGCCTTCTGGGCCTTCTGCGGGCCTGAATCCTGGCCCAAATTAGGGATTCAAGTCGTATTCAGGCCGTGGGGGCCCAGTAGGTGGCACTTTTTTTTGTTTTTTGTTTTCTTTACTTATTGTTGCTATTTTTTTCCATTTTTTTGTTTTGTTTTCTGCATTATTTATTTTCTTTTGTTTTTTGCTTTATTTTTTAATTCTTGTTGCTTTTAGTTTTAGGAAAATTATAAACTTTCTGTTAGTGCCATTACTTTTCAAATTTGAAAACACTTTTTTTGTTTTCTTTCTTGCTTTATTTATTTTATTTTGTTTCTACTTACAACAAAATATTTATTGTTGTTTTTTTGTTTTGTTTTCTGCATTATCTATTTTCTTTTGTTTTTTGCTTTATTTTTTAATTCTTTTTGCTTCTAGTTTTAGGAAAATTATAAACTTTCTGTTAGTGCCATTACTTTTCAAATTTGAAAACATTTTTTTTGTTTTATTTCTTGCTTTATTTATTTTATTTTGTTTCTACTTACAACAAAATACTTATTGTTGTTTTTTTGTTTTGTTTTCTGCATTATTTATTTTCTTTTGTTTTTTGCTTTATTTTTTAATTTTTTTTGCTTTTAGTTTTAGGAAAATTATAAACTTTCTGTTAGTGCCATTACTTTTCAAATTTGAAAACACTTTTTTTTTGTTTTCTTTCTTGCTTTATTTATTTTATTTTGTTTCTACTTACAACAAAATACTTATTGTTGCTATTTTTAATTATTACGAGGGCCGAACCATAAGACATTAAAGCATTTCAAATGAACTCTGAAAAAGTTGAAAGTTGGCATGGTATCATAAATTGACCCACACATAGCATGTGCATGTACAAAACGAACAATGGTATCATACTCGTCAGTTACAAAGTTGGCATGGTATCATCATAATAGTTGCGGGAGAAAGTCTTTACTTTTTCTTCGCTTGTGTCATTTGCTTATTGCGCCGTAACCATGGATAATCTTCATCGTTTATCAGGATGCTGGGGTCAGCCTTGACTTTAAAGGGAGGAATTTCATGAAACTTTTCATAATCCTCAGACATGTCTGTCTTGTCCTCCACTCCCACGATGTCCCTTTTTCCTGAAAGAACTATGTGGCGCTTTGGCTCATCGTATGATGTATTTGCTTCCTTATCTTTTCTCTTTCTCGGTCTACTGGACATGTCCTTCACATAGATAACCTGTGCCACATCATTGGCTAGGACGAACGGTTCGTCAGTGTACCCAAGATTTTTCAGATCCACTGTTGTCATTCCGTACTGTGGGTCTACCTGTACCCCACCTCCTAACAGATTGACCCATTTGCACTTAAACAAAGGGACCTTAAAATCATGTCCGTAGTCAAGTTCCCATATGTCCACTATGTAACCATAATATGTGTCCTTTCCCCTCTCGGTTGTTGCATCAAAGCGGACACCGCTGTTTTGGTTGGTGCTCTTTTGACCTTGGTCAATCGTGTAAAATGTATTCCCATTTATCTCGTATCCTTTCCAAATCAATACAGTCAAAGATGGTCCCCTGGATAACAAGTACAACTCATCACAAACAGTGTTGTCACCTCTGATACGTGCTTCCAACCAACTGCTGAAAGTCCTGATGTGTTCACATGTAATCCAGTCGTCGCACTGCTCCGGGTGTTTGAAGCGCAGACTGTTCTTGTGTTCATCGACATACGGGGTCACCAAGGTAGAGTTCTGTAGAACTGTGTAGTGGGCTTGAGACCAAGAATATCCGTCCCTGCATATTATTGAGTCCTTTCCAAGCGTACCTTTTCCAGACAGTCTCCCCTCATACCGCGATTTAGGGAGACCTATCTTCTTAAGGCCAGGAATGAAGTCAACACAAAACCCGATGACATCCTCTGTTTGATGGCCCATGGAGATGCTTCCTTCTGGCCTAGCGCGGTTACGGACATATTTCTTTAGGACTCCCATGAACCTCTCAAAGGGGTACATATTGTGTAGAAATACGGGGCCCAGAATGACAATCTCGTCAACTAGATGAACTAGAACGTGCATCATGATATTGAAGAAGGATGGTGGGAACACCAGCTCGAAACTGACAAGACATTGCACCACATCACTCCTTAGCCTTGGTACGATTTCTGGATCGATCACCTTCTGAGATATTGCATTGAGGAATGCACATAGCTTCACAATGGCTAATCGGACGTTTTCCGGTAGAAGCCCCCTCAATGCAACCGGAAGCAGTTGCGTCATAATCACGTGGCAGTCATGAGACTTTAGGTTCTGAAACTTTTTCTCTGCCATATTTATTATTCCTTTTATATTCGACGAGAAGCCAGTCGGGACCTTCATACTAAGCAGGCATTCAAAGAAGATTTCCTTCTCTTCTTTGGTAAGAGCATAGCTGGCAGGACCTTCATACTGCTTTGGAGGCATGCCGTCTTTTTCGTGCAAACGTTGCAGGTCCTCCCGTGCCTCAGCTGTATCTTTTGTCTTCCCATACACGCCCAAGAAGCCTAGCAGGTTCACACAAAGGTTCTTCGTCACGTGCATCACGTCGATCGAAGAGCGGACCTCTAGGTCTTTTCCAGTAGGGTAGGTCCCAAAATATAGATTTCTTCTTCCACATGGGTGCGTGTCCCTCAGCGTCACTCGGAACAGCTAGTCCGCTGGGACCCTTTCCAAAGATTACGTGTAAATCATTGACCATAGCAAGTACGTGATCACCGCTACGCATGGCGGGCTTCTTCCGGTGATCTGCCTCGCCTTTGAAATGCTTGCCTTTCTTTCGACATTGATGGTTGGTCGGAAGAAATCGACGATGGCCCAGGTACACATTCTTCCTGCAGCTTGCAAGGTATATACTATCGGTGTCAAGTAAACAGTGCGTGCATGCGTGGTATCCCTTGTTTGTCTGTCCTGAAAGGTTACTGAGAGCGGGCCAATCGTTGATGGTCAGGAACAGCAACGCCTTTAGGTTAAATTCCTCCTGTTTGTGCTCATCCCACGTACGTACACCGTTTCCATTCCACAGTTGTAAAAGTTCTTCAACTAATGGCCTTAAGTACACATCAATGTCATTGCCTGGTTTCTTAGGGCCTTGGATGAGAACTGGCATCATAATGAACTTCTGCTTCATGCACATCCAAGGAGGAAGGATATACATACATAGAGTCACGTGCCAGGTGCTGTGATTGCTGCTCTGCTCCCTGAAAGGATTAATGCCATCCGCGCTTAAAGCAAACCATACGTTCCTTGGCTCACTTGCAAACTCATCCCAGTACTTTCTCTCGATTTTTCTCCACTGCGACCCGTCAGCGGGTGCTCTCAACTTCCCGTCTTTCTTACGGTCCTCACTGTGCCATCGCATCAACTTGGCATGCTCTCCGTTTCTGAACAGACGTTTTAACCGTGGTATTATAGGAGCATACCACATCACCTTCGCAGGAACCCTCTTCCTGGGCATGCGTAATGCATACCGGGCATGCGTTCGGATCCTTGTACGCACCGCGGTAGAGGATGCAGTCATTAGGGCATGCATGTATCTTCTGCACCTCCAATCCTAGAGGGCATACGACCTTCTTTGCTGTGTATGTACTGTCGGGCAATTCGTTATCCTTTGGAAGCTTCTTCTTCAATATTTTAAGTAGCTTCTCAAATCCTTTGTCAGGCACAGCATTCTCTGCCTTCCACTGCAGCAATTCCAGTACGGTACCGAGCTTTGTGTTGCCATCTTCGCAATTGGGGTACAACCCTTTTTTGTGGTCCTCTAGCATGCGATCGAACTTCAGCTTCTCCTTTTGACTTTCGCATTGCGTCCTTGCATCGACAATGTCCCGGCGGAGATCATCATCATCGGGCACATCGTCTGGTTCCTCTTGATCTTCAGCAGCTTCGCCCGTTGCAGCATCATCGTGCACATCGTCTGGTTCCTCTTGATCTTCTGGAGCATCACCGTATTCAGGGGGCACATAGTTCTCAGCATACTCTTCTTCTTCGCCGTCTTCCATCATAACCCCTATTTCTCCGTGCCTCATCCAAACATTATAGTGTGGCATGAAACCCTTGTAAAGCAGGTGGGTGTGGAGGATTTTCCGGTCAGAGTAAGACTTCCTATTCCCACATATAGGGCATGGACAACACATAAAACCATTCTGCTTGTTTGCCTCAGCTACTTCGAGAAAATTATGCACGCCCTTAATGTACTCGGAGGTGTGTCTTGAACCGTACATCCATTGCCGGTTCATCTGTGTGCATTATATATAATTAAGTGTGTCAAAAATCATTACAGAACATCATGAATTAGATAATTAAGTGACCAAATTAATAGAAGTTCATCATCACATTAAAACCAAAGTACATACATAGTTCTCATCTAACAACATAAAGCTCTGCAGAGCATCTAAATTAATTAAACCATACACTGAAACTATGTAAAACATTTCAATGCGAAAACAAATGCGATCATAATCGCAACCAATGTAACAACTGATCCAACGACATAATGATACCAAGCCTCGGTATGAATGGCATATTTTCTAATTTTTCTAATCTTCAAGCGCATTGCATCCATCTTGATCTTGTGATCATCGACGACATCCGCAACATGCAAGTCCAATATCATCTTCTCCTCCTCAATTTTTCTAATTTTTTCCTTTAACAAATTGTTTTCTTCTTCAACTAAATTTAACCTCTCGACAATAGGGTCGGTTGGAATTTCCGTTTCAACAACCTCCTAGATGAATAAAATCTATGTCACGTTGGTCGGCATAATTGTCATAAATAATAAATGAACCAATAGTTATGAAAAGATAATATATACCACATCCGAATCATAGACAGGACGAGGGCCGACGGGGGCGGATACCAAAACCATCGCACTATATAAGATGCAATAATAAAAGTAAGAAAATTATACAAGTATATATCTATCTAAACATACAAATAAGAATATTTTTCCTTTCAGAAAGAAGATAAGAACAAGAGGCTCACCACGGTGGTGCCGGCGATGAGATCGGTGCGGGTGATCGACGACGTTGAAGACGGGGACGGGGCGTGACAGACTGCTAAACCTAGACAAATATGGAGGAAAATGGAGCTTGGCGGTCGAGCTTGGAGAGGAGAAACCCTAAGTAGTGTGGCTCGGGCATTCCATCGAACACCTTGTGTGCATAGGAGGTGAGCTAGAGCACCACCAAGCCCTCTCCCCCTCGGCCAGAAAAAACAGAGCAGTGTGCTCTGTTCTTGCGCGAGGTGGGTATATATAGGCACCACCATTGGTCCCGGTTGGTGCCACCAACCGGGACTAAAGGTTTGCCTTCGGTCCCGGTTCAAGCCACCAACCGGGACCAATTGTTGTGGGCCAGGAGTGCGGCCCATTGGTCCCGGTTCGTCCCACCAACCGGGACCAATAGGGGGGAGTATATTGTTGTGGGTCAGACATTTAAATGGTTGACTTGCATGGAAATCAATACACCTTATATTCTGGAACGGGGGGAGTATATTGTTTGGTAAGCTAAGTTGATCTCACATGGCTTGTCTGGTGCAATTGTTTGTGTTAGCTCTCCCAATCACACATGATCATATACGCTAAGCATGTGTGAATGAAAGAGCTATCGCAGACTGTAAATACATTTCTTCCTATGCCGCCCATTAGCAACCAATTAGAAGTATCTTGTATTACTATCACCCATCAAAATGAACTCCGCTTCAGATCTCTGGTAGTAGTTGATCTCCTCTTCTCGTAAAAGACGGGCAACCTTCTCACTAGATTGATTTTTCAATCCAATCTCTTATTGAGATAAGGTGCGCATGTCTACAATTTTGTCAAGGTCGTCAATAATGGTAGAGAGACATTATTATTTTTCTTCTTTATATATCCTGTTGGTGTGTTTCACCCATTCAGTGAGGTGTTGCCTCATGGCCCTTATTTTAAAGTTTCATCTCTGAATATGCATACTACCAATGGTGGGCTTCTCCCAGACATTCATGATTATGTGTAGAAATCCATCCCGATGCAGCCATCCCAATTCAAATTTCATAGGGCAGCAGGCAGCTAAGTTCTTAGAGTTAGAATCCAAAATGATGGGTGCATGATCTGATAACGCCTTGATATGCTCTAGGGCCTGCACAATTAGCGGAGGAAATTTTAGTTCCCATTCGGTGTCCATGAGCACTATATCAAGCTTCTCATATGTCGGCATAGATCGATCATTAGCCCAGGTGAACTACTGCCCTGACACAGTGGCTTCCTGAAGATCCAAACTGTCTAACAACATTGAATAGGAAAGGTCAATGAGTGTCGAAGCGGTCATTATTTTTCTCTTCATGGTACCTAAAGATATTAAAGTCCTCTCTAATAAGCATTGGATATGGTTATCCTTAGTCAGGTTCACCAATTCACGAAGGAAAGCCGACATATACTCATCTTGGCTAGCCCCATAGACTAGTAGAAAAAGGGTCAAATATGAGAAACATTAGTCCCGGTTTGCATTTGAGTCGGCACTAATGTGTCCATTAGTGCCGGTTCAAATGGCTAGGCAGGAGGAGATCTTTAGTACCGGTTCATTGCGAATCTTTAGTACCGGTTCGTGCCATGAACCGGTACTAAAGATGTTGGGGCCCGGCCAGCACCTTTAGTACCGGTTCGTGGCACGAACCAGTAGTAAAGAGGTTGTGGCAGGCTATTTTTAGTCCCACCTCGCTCCCCTAGCAAGATTTTTACCACCTTAAATATGTTACTTCTCAAACTATCACAAGCATTTGGTCTTCATTGAACTCTACGTGTATAACTTGTGGACTCAATATGAGTCTTCACCGGTTTCTAAACCGTTGAGAACTCATATTGACAATTCAGATTGTACACAAAAAGATCATTGATAACCAATGTATTTTTTATGTATATTTTTACATGTTTACGCCCTCACTCTCTCCACTCACTCGGTCTCCCCCTCAATCCCCCGCGCCGGTCCTCCCCCGCTGGCCGCCACTCACTTCAAAGCTGGACGCACTTCATGTACAAACTGGACAATCTCTTTCGGAGTATCAGGGTTTCGGACGAGAACTCATCTGTTACACGGGCACTTCATTTTTTTAAACTTATTTGAACTCCAAACTTTTTTTGAGCCGGCACATTCGAAGCGACATCATCAATTTCCAACATGTTCTTACATCATTTGCTATTTTTCAGTCATTTACCAATTTGTTTAGAGAGCTAAATGACCGTGAAACAGTAAATCACAACAAAATGAACTCTGAAAATGTTGAAACTTGGCATGATACCATCATTTCACCCCCATAGCATGTGCGAAAGAGTAGAGAGGGTCACCTTCAAAACTGGACGCACTCCATGTACAAACTGGACAATCTCTTTCAGAGTATCAGGGTTTCGGACGAGAACTCATCTGTTACACGGACACATCATTTTTTAAACTTATTTGAACTCCAAACTTTTTTTGAGCCGGCATTATGCAGCATTCGAAGCGACGTCATCAATTCCCAACACATTCTGACATCATTTGCTGTTTTCCAGTCATTTACCAATTTATTTAGAGAGCTAAATGACCGTGAAACAGTAAATCACAACAAAATGAACTCTAAAAATGTTGAAACTTGGCATGGTATCATCATTTCACCCCCATAGCAATATGCGAAAGAGTAGAGAGGGTCACGGCAAAAACTGGACGCACTTCGTGTACAAACTGGACAATCACTTTCGGAGTATCAGTGTTTCGGACGAGAACTCATCTGTTACACGGGCACTTCATTTTTTGCACTTATTTGAACTCCAGACTTTTTTTGAGCCGGCATTATGCAGCATTCGGAGAGACGTCATCAATTTGTTTAGAGAGCTAAATGACCGTGAAATTGAAAATCACTCCAAAATGAAGCATTATGCAGCATTGAAGCAACTAGAGCAAAAATATTCACAAAGAAACTAAATACAGCAAAAAAACTACTCAGCAATCACTAGAAGAAAAAAATAAAGCAGAAAAGAAAAAACTATATAAAAAAATTACTCAAAAATAAATAGAAGAAAATAAATAATGTAGAAAAGAAAAAAAACTATATAAAGCAAAAATATTCACAAAGAAACTAAATACAGCAAAAAACTACTCAGAAATAAATAGAAGAAAAAAATAAAGCAGAAAGGAAAAAACTATATAAAAAATTACTCAAAAATAAATAGAAGAAAATAAATAATGCAGAAAAGAAAAAAACTATATAAAGCAAAAATATTCACAAATAAACTAAATAAATCAAAAACAACTACTCAAAAATAAATAGAAGAAAAAAAATAAAGCATAAAAGGAAAAACTATATAAAAAAATTACTCAAAAATAAATAGAAGAAAATAAATAATGCAGAAAAGAAAAAACTATATAAAAAATAGTTGGGGCGCTGCCCGGTGGGCCTGCCAGACTTAGGGTGTGCAAATTTAGGCCTAGAACGGCCGGCAGGCTCACAGGGCAGCGCGCCCTAGTTAGGCCCAGAAGCCTGCTATATAGACGAGTTCGAAAAAGCAGCCGCGGCTGGGTTTATAAACCAGTGCGGTTGCCATTCTCTCGGCGAGGTGGGACTAAACATAGTGCACCGCGGGTGGCAGCGCACGACCATTAGTACCGATTGGTGGCTCCAACCGGTATTAATGGGTTGTCCTTTACTACCGGTTGGGGTAATGAACCGGTACTAAAGACCTCGTTTCCCGCTGCTTGGCCTGGCCAAAATTGGCCTTTAGTACCGGTTATTGGCTCCAACCGGTACTAAAGGCCCCTTCTATATATACGGCACTTACGAAAAATCAGTTCCATCGACCACTTCTTCTCTAGTTCTCGCGTGACACCGCCGCCGCCGCCGCGTCGTCGCCCCCACCGCGCGCCATCGCCCCCGCCTCCCTCGCCGCCCCCGCCACGCACCGTCGCCCCCGTCATCGCAGTCTCGCGCCGCCGCCCCGTACTACGTCGCCCTCTCGATCGCGCCGTCGATCGCCCCCGGCCTGCCGCCCGTCGTCGCGCCGTCCCCGTCGCCTCCCGTACGCCGCCGCACCCCGGCCCGCTCGTACCCACACACACACATACACACACACATACACACACATGTACACACACATACACACAGAGTACTACACACACATATATTTTTACTTATTTTCTGTTTTCTATTGTTTAGATTAATGTTAGATGAATTTCGTAGATAAGAATGTTAGAATGTTAATGTTAGATGAATTAGATAGAAAAGTTGTTAAATATTAATGTCAAGTGTTAGCTAGATGAATATAGAACTAGTTTATTTTTAGTAAAAAAAAATTAGGTATATGAGATTATTTGAACTAGTTGAATTAATATAACTAGTTTATTTTTATTAGTAAATGCTTAGTTGAACTAGTTCAATTAATAGAACTAGTTTATTTTTAGTAAGAAAATTTAGGTATATGAGATTATTTAAACTAGTTGAATTAATATAACTAGTTTATTTTTAATAAATGCTTAGTTGAACTAGTTGAATTAATAGAATTAGTTTATTTTTAGTAAGAAAATTTAGGTATATGAGATTATTTGAAGTAGTTGAATTAATATAACTAGTTTATTTTTTAGTAAATGCTTAGTTGAACTAGTTGAATTAATAGAAGTAGTTTATTTTTAGTAAGAAAATTTAGGTATATGAGATTTGATGATCTAATTAAAATTTAGGTATATGAGATTTTAATACAACTAGTTTATTTTAGTAAGAAAATTAATAGAACAAGTTTAGTTTTAGTAAATGCTTAGTTGAATTAATAGAAGTAGTTGAATTAGTTGAATTAATAGAATTAGTAAGTGTTTAATGTTTCACCTATATGAACATAGGAAATTTCGTTTGACGACGAAAAAGATTTCATTATGTTCGAATACTGTGAAGACGAGCGCGGCCTGTGCGACAGATATTTCCTTGTTGATGATAGGCGATTCAGCATCAAGCTGGATGAGACCTTCGAATTTGATACAGTAAGTCACAACGACAAGTCTTTTTTTGTAATTAAGCATGACTTATATATGCTTCATTTGCTTCAACTTATAATTTTTAATTTTCACTATTCTACTAGCGCATCCCCTGCAATGCAAGAATTTTTGTCTTGGATAAGATAGGTTTCAATGCTATGGAAACTATGGAGGTAAATAGAGTTTACCTGAAAACTAAGCATGGTTATACTTTCAACGTCAAAGTATACAATGCAGATACGTACACCTATTTTGAATGCAAAACTTGGCAAGCACTATGCAAGGTTTATGCATTTGAGCCTGATATGGTTATCACCTTTCATATTCGTCCGGAAGATGATATTGAAGGTAATAGGGACATCTTTTTGCTAAACTTTCATTTCTAAGTATATTAATTACTATAAGATGTTCTTCAACAGGGACTCCCGATGACAGTTGTGCCTCAGTGGATCGACACTAAAGGTCGCATGTCAATTGTTAGCTTACGGTCAAGATATCCTGCATTGCACATGAGTGCATTCAGGATTTCTAGAAGCGATGAATGCTTAATAGTGAAAGATTGAAGGAAAATTGTTAACGATCACAAAGAAGTACTAGGGGGCAGCAATGAGAAGCGCAGCCCACGATTAGGAGACAGGTTCATCTGCATACTCCAGTATGATGAATCAGGAGAGCTATACATGTTCTATGCTATTTTACCTGAGAGAGAGCATCAGGAGTGATTTAGTTAGTTCATGCTCTTAGTACTTGTCCTCTCATGTCCGTGTTCTTCGTCCTGAACTTAATCTCAAAGAGTGATTTGCTTTTGTGGTGTTATGAACGCTTATAAAATCATGACCATCATGTTGAACTCGATGATATTTTTGCTTCTGGTACAAGTGAATGTTTCTTCTTTAAACTAGTGTTAGTGGTGATGAGATAGCGGTAATGACTATGATGATTAAATAGTGATAATGACGACTATGATGATTTTTAGCTAGCTAGTATACTGATGTTGATGATATGATGCAAGAATTTTTATATTAATATGATGATGAGTTATTATATCATTTAATGAAAGAAACCGCAGATTAGTTTCAGCTGGATGGATCCTAGCTAAGTGATCAAGTATATGCCATATCCATATTATACTTGATCACCTAATTAGGTGATCAAGTATAATATGGATATGGCATATACTTGATCACTTAGCTATAGCTAGGATCCACATGCATCCAGTCGAAACTAATCTGCGGTACTTTCACCTAATGATTTAACAACTCATTATAATGTAAAACAATCACTAAATTAAATTGAAAACACAAAATTAAAGGAAAAATAAAAAACAAAACACACCCAAACATTTAGTACCGGTTGGTGTTACCAACCGGTACTAAAGCCCTACACGCACCCGGGCCTGGCTCGTGCCACGTGGTGGCACTTTAGCGCCGGTTCGTGACGAACCGGTACTAAAGGGGGGGACCTTTAGTCCCCACTCTTTAGTGCCGGTTGCCGAACCAGCACTAAAGGCCGTTACGAACCGGCGCTAAAGCACGGTTCTGCCCTAGATTGCAACCAGGCTTCCACTACTAGGAAAAAGACTACTAGTAGCGCGGGTTAAAAGCTAGTAGTAGCGTGGGTGCTTGCGTTGCTACTACGGCGCTACAGCTAACTAGTAGTAGTAGCGCGTTGCATCCCGCGCTACTAGTACGTGTGTTAGTAGTAGCGCGGGTTTGACACGCGCTACTACTAACTATCTGTAGCGCGTGACTGTGACCCACGCTACTACTATTAATTTCAAAAACCAAAAAAAACTCGACCCCGTGCGTGCTGTCAATGGTGCCAATGGTTCGATCTAGCGACGACAAGGGTCGCCGGAGGTACGGACGGGCAGCCGAGACCAGATCCAGCGACGGCTGTTGTAGAGGGACCGGATCCAGTGCAGAGGAGAGCAAGACGATGATGTGAGGGTCCTCTTCACGGCCAAGACAGAGAGCTCCTCGTTAGCCATGTTGACGACCTGCACAGGCATGGGATGGGAGGTGAGTAAAATCGGAGGGACATGGAGAGGGGAAAAGAGAAACAAGGAAGAAAGGAATGAGATGGAGGGCGCAGCGGGGCTCGTCGCCGGTGGTGAGGTGGTCCGACGTGGTGGCATGGAGATGCGGGGAAGACCGGCGAGCTTCGGGACGCCGGCGGCGTGAGGCGGACTCCCTCTTTTGGCGCCATGGAGGAGGAGGCACGTGACGCGAGGATGTGAACTCGTTGGGTGCCATGGAGGAGGAGGTGTGCAGCACCATGGGAGAGCCTATGGAGAGAGGGGGCAGAGTGAGGGAGAGAGGAGGGATTCGGCCGAGGATATGGGGACTTCACCTACCTCGTACTTAGTAGTAGCGAGGGGTATAAAACCGCGCTACTACTATCAACTTAGTAGTAGCGCGGGTTTACACCCCTCGCTACTACTATGGCATATCCCGGGGGGCACGGTAGAGACCGCTTAGTAGTAGCGAGGATTAAAAACCCACACTACTACTATCAACTTAGTAGTAGCGAGGGGTAAAAACCCGCGCTACTAGTAAGTAGCAGTAGCGAGGGTTATATAAACCCTCGCTACTGGTAAGCGTCTGCCTATAAGCCTTTCCCTAGTAGTGTTCATGTAAAACTATCAACTTTGTTTTGTAAATGAAATTTGATATGAAATTCTCCTGTCGAAATAGCCAACGACTCCATGGCCGTGGTCTGTATCCCAAGAAGGATTCCTCCAGACCTTCCATGATCTGGTAGACTATGCCATGTGTAGTCGAAACCACCTAATAGGTGATCAACGCCATGCAGGCAGAAGTAACATTTACCAGCCTCAGAAATTGCCACATGTTCGTGCACACAATCATCGACGTGTTTATGTTTAGTCAAGTCTAAGAGACCTCTGCTATTCCAAAGCATGCCTCTTATGTGGAAAATCTCGGGTCGGCGTAGACATTACACCTTCTTTAGGCGGTTATTATTTCATTTTAGAAGAATGCGATTTAGATTTCCACAAAGAGACCGTGAAGTCACAAGACGTGGAACCAGGTCTTGAGTCATCCAAACCAACCTCGGTAACCTCACCAATCAAGTGGGAAATAAGCGGACCATCATATTTGGCATATGTTTCATCCCCCTCCTTGGTTTCGGGCTTAGGTAGGGTGCTATTACACTTCGAAGCAACCTTAAACCGGTCAATCTCCATATGTTTAAGTACCCCAACCGACAGATTAATTGCGCTATCCTTCTTTCCCAAAGAAACACCAACGTTCTTTAGGTAGTGGAAATGGGAGTATCCGAAAAAGAAAGGAAAGATTGAACGGATGTGGTAGCTGGCATGAGGTCCAAATTCCTCGAGGCCTGGCGGCGCATTGCTTGCTAGCTAGCGAATGCTCACCAGACAGAGAGGAACTATCAGTAGAGATGGAGACAGTTACTATGTCGAAGGGGCGAAGTTAGCCATCCAGACATAATACCTCCCGGTGTCTTTGATTGAGATATTGGTGAAGTTTTCCGCGACATAATACCCATCAGTCTCTTCCAATGTTAACTGGCACAGACCTTTGGATGACACTTCTGGTTGCTGCTACTCTGATGCCATAATACATTTTGTTTCAGAAGTTTTCATTCATGGCGTTTTATTTTAAAAGTTTCTCTTTATGTGTCAAAATCTTTTTCTATGGACCCAGATAACGCCCGAACGTCACACATGACAACGTTTTTCATGGCATGTTTAGTTACGCGAGGATGTCAACTTTAATTGGCAAGCATGGCAATTTTCGTGTTTCAGTTTGTTTTTGCCAGAAACTTGCCGTGTGTCACTGAAATTTACCATCTTTGCATGAGTGAAATTGCCATTGAGAAACGACATGGCCGGGATGCCACGCATCATTATCTTATCATTTGAGTTTTCTGTTCCTGTTGAATTCAGAAAATGCTTGGGTTTACCACTGAATAATTGGAGGAGGCGCACTATTATTATTCGAGGTCGAATCTTGACGATGGCATCCCAGGTCAACCCCTCGTCACAAGTGAGCACGCGCAATGGAAGTCAGAAACTGTGGCGAGCTTCCTATAGCTAGCCAGATTCCATGTCTGGTCCGCTGACCATTAGTTTGCCCTCCCCTGCTCTGCTCTGCTCTGTTCTTCTCGGCCGGGAAATGGAGGAGCCCCCGCCGGCGGAGCCTCAGTCGCAGCGGTTCGTGTTGTGGCTGCACGTGCTGGGGGACAGCGGGCGTGCCAACGAGCCCATCGCCTTCACATGCAACCGTACGTATACATCGGACGTCCTTGACTTCCATTGCTTGCTTGCTTGACGCTTGAGCTTGGCACTCTCGTGTCTAATCCGTACGTGTTCCGCATCAGGTGGCATGATGATGCCATCGTGGTTCGACATCCACGACACGCCCATCACCTCCGTAAGAGCTCGACCATCACACAGATCACATGTCACGAGGAAGTTCACCTCCGTTTTTGCGACTCTTGCAGAAATCCGTGAGGGGCGAGGCGGACATGCTGAGAGCGGTGGAGAGCGTGCACGCCATGATAGACCGGGAGATATCCGCCGTGACGAGGCCGGAGGACGTGTTCGTCTTCGGGCTCAGCCAGGGAGGTACGGCCTGCCCGAAATTGCCAGCGTGCTATGTAGGAGTACTACATTCTCTAGAACACTGTGACATAGAACGTGTTGCGATGTAGGCGCGCTGAGCATCGCGAGCGTGCTGCACCCGCGGACTCTGGGCGGAAAAAATCGGTGGAAAATGATCCATGTCAAAGGAAAAAAATTGGTGGAAAATTATCCATTTCAGTTGGTCCTATATGTCTGCACTTGAGATGATGACTAACTGATGTTCCATGTGCTTCCATAATTTTGCAATAATATTTGACATCGGTGGGCACTGCTGGCATTGTGACGTTTCTATCTAGGAAAGCTTTTGCCTTTCAATTGTGTTCGTCAGGGTGAAATTGAAATTAAAATGGCTCATCGAAAGGGATATCACACATATATCAGGGATTCACTGGAGGTAAAGGGTGAAACTGAAATCAGATAAGGGATATCACACATTTTAATTTTCTACATGCGTTTCTCGTTACACCACACTAACAGCAAGCACACATAACATTTCTTACCTTTTGAGAGCAGTCTTATGCACAACTCCTAAATGACCACCAAACGAAGCATCATGTTGTTTCCACGTGAACTCTTGTTGGTACAATATTTGCAAAATGAATGAATACCAAACTCACATGCAAGTTCACACTTTCTGAATGACATCCATATATATATGCTGTCAAGAACTTGATTGAAAACAAAACTACTGCAGACTGAGAGTGATAATCCTTGGGAATGAGTCATGCTAGGCTTACGTTTTCTTCCCTTACCCGCTTAATGTATTTGTGAAATCTGAGATACTGGAAGAAAACAAAGAGACAAGAAGGCATTTCAACTGTTTTGTTTCTCGGTAGTTGTACCACACAGGCTTATTCATGTGTTTTATCACCTGTGTCCTTCTACTTGGTTGCGGATGGCCCTCTTGGTGAGAAAATGATATGCCATGGTAAATTAGTAATGTACAATGTGGTACGTCTCATGGAAAGCTATCTCATTTCTCTAAATTCAATATGTAAATATAGGAGTGTCTACAAGACAAGAGTAGTTGTTTAGGACCTTGGGGGTGTTTGAAATTCTCAATTTGTGGCGGAATTGGATACGAAAACTTCTTTTAATGCCTTCAAGAATTCAGAATAGAAACAAGATTATAGAGGATTGGCTTCCTATCCTTCACACTTCACAAGAAATGAAACATTTTACTTGATCTACTAGAAGCTTTCTTGATGCAAACATGAGCGATTTGAGGCGCTTTCACGTTTCACCTTCCAATCTCACGCACTGGCAAAAAGGCACACTTATTGATTTGCTCATCACCAAAAGTGAAACAATGTTCCGTGTAAAGTTGTGCTGACACAAAGGCAAGAAGAAACAACACACCGCGAAGCAGGGCCGACAGCAATTTCGTCTAGGACGGCAGGCGATAGCTAAGCAAGAAGTAAGCAGCGCGTGGTGCAAAAGGTTCATGTCACAACTCACAAGGTCTGGCGGTGTGTCGCGTGCGGTGGTCTTCGGGTACCGAAGCGACCCGGCACGCGGGCTGCCAGTGATCGCGGGTGCGCGACAACAATTGACAAGCATCGCTCTCACCTCTGACCATTAGAATGTTTGGTACAGACAAAAATTATCTTATTGCGTGTGTATAGCTGATTGTTTTTTATTTATTGTTAGATCTAATTTTATTGCGTCAGATGAGCATGTTTGATTGGTTATTTCTCAAGGGACCATCTCAATTTCGAAGGTGTTTTATTACTTTTTTTCTTCAGATGGTTGATGTGAAAACCCAAATTTTCGTGCAGCAACTACTGGCATTGGTTTGCAGGTCATTATGCTGGAAAAATCACCATGCCCAGAACCATTGTGCAAGCAAGGCAAAGCGATGTCAGCATTGACCAAAAGGGACATATGTTCATGTCCACCAAAAGGTTTCCTGTGTTTTTCCCTATCCTACATTTCAAATGGCTAACCTATGTAAATTCTTCATTTCTGTAGGATTCGGAAGCATGCTATCCAGATTTCTGTCTTTTCCCTACCATTCACTTCAAGCAGAGCTTTTACCGGCTACCGAAAAAATAGGCACTTAAAATGTATGCTCAACTGAGGTATATCCTTCTCCCATTGCTTGTAATATGAAAAGTCATGCAATAGGAATCTGGTTACCCACTAAATGACCTTATTTTTTGCTAGGAAATTTGGTTATCTTTCTGTACAAATTTTTAGATGGTATAGTAAGCACTTCAACCTACACCAACTTACCAAAGGAAATGGATGGACATTGAAATCTCATTAGGGTCTGCAACTTCACATGTTTTGTCACACATATAAATCTATTTTACATGCACTTCTTGCTAGCGACACCACAACTAACATGAAGCACTAATAACCTTTCCTTATTTTTTGAGTGTATTTTTTCATAATTCATAAATGACCACCAGGAGAGCATATTTCTTCTTCGAAAAGAAGGATAACCCCCGGGCTCTGGATCCACAGCCATATATTACTAAAGAAAGAAAATTCATCAGCCGAACAAAATCCACCCAAAAAGACCCCGAGGTTGCATGCCTCACGACAGTAGAAGCCAACCACAAACTCTATGGTAAAAGAAAGAAAGAAACGAAAAGTACACAGGTCCTAGGCTAATCTTTCAAGAAAGAATCACTGCACGTGCGCCGACGGTGACAAGTGCAACCATAGGCCTGTCACGGGATTTTCATCCCCAAAGCCGAGTTTAGATCCACCACCTTTCTGAAGGACACGACGTAGGCACGCGTAGACATAGCATGATCAGAAATCTTGTGTTTCCGCCTTAGTGCACAAACTCATCGTTGACGCGGCCTCTACTATCATCCTTGGACTACCGGCGCCTAGATAACCGGATACCTATGGAGAAGATACCAGAAGACAATGATGTCTCATACCTCCTCGCCTCCCGTCACTGTCTCCCCACATTCGATCCAGCAGCATCATATATGAATTTCTTCCTATGTTGGAGCCAGTTGTGCGTAGCATCTGCTGGCACTAGGCATGACTTGGTGCCACTGCATAAGTCGCCATGCGTTGCATCTACCGGCGATAGGCATGACATGCGCACTCGGAAGAATCATCGTGTGTAGAACCCGCCGAGCCGGATGCAACTTGATCCGGAGTTGGAGGCGGCGTCCCATACCTCTGCCGTCCTCAGAGAAGGCCCTTGCCATCTCCAAATCCGACCACCGCGTTGTCCACAGGACCAAGATGTCGCCCTCATCGAAGAACCAGGGCCGCCGCCCCAATCCCAAAACTCGTGCATCGCCTTCAGATGAGGCCGACGGCTGTTGCGCCACACCGCCCATATGAGAAAGCCACACAACCACTGCCACCAAGGCCTCGTAGCAAGACCGCCACCAAAGATGTTGATAGATCTAGAAGCCACCCAAAATCCATCACGCCGGCCCCCTTCCTCACCTCCATAGCCCATGGCCGAGGTGGGGAAAGTCGCCTCCCTGGCCGTTGCACCGCTAGGGGAGCAACAAGGGAACCCATACCCCCGCTCTCCCGCATCACTGCAACACTAACCCACCACGCGCCTCCCACTACGTTCCAGCCGCATGAGATCAGGGTCGTCAGCCTGACTCGCCACGTTGATGTCTCCTCCATCCTTGAGACCATCGGGGACCAAATCCCCTCGTCGATGTCTCCTCCATCCTTGAGACCATCGGGGACCAAATCCACACCGCCCCCATCTTCGGCGCCACGCGGCCTTGTCCGGCAGCGGCCTCCAGGAGCAGCGAGGGGAGAGAGAAAGAGATAGAAAGGACGATGGCAGCGCGGGTCAGCTATGGTTCCATGGTGTTGGGACTCAACCGTATGCCTCCTCAGTACAGATACCTGAAGAGAATATACATGCAGTCAAGATGTTTACATGTGAGCTCATGTGAGGTACATGAACCACAAAACGAATGAATACGATGCCCACATGCAAGTTCACACATGAAGAATGACATCCCTATACTATATATATGCTTCTAGGAACTTGCTTGAAAACAAGACTAACATGAAGATCAAGAGTGACAATTTGCGACCCCATTCAATAAGTCCATGAGCTCTGGGATACTGGAGATAAACCAAGGAAGTGAAAGACGCTTCATTCAGTTTATTTATCGGTAGTTGTGTCATGCTAGATTATTCACATATTGTGGTGCTACTGCTTATTCAAATAGTTATGTGACCTTGATGGAAGTATTGTACAATCTAGAAGGTGTTGCGATCAATGAAACCTATCAATTTAACTTCTCGTGGTGCGAGCGGATGAACGACAAAGGGGTGATCTACAACGAGCCAAAATCGAAGAAGCACGGAAGACAGTATCAAGATTAGGGAGAGAATGTTAGAGTAATCTTGATTAGTATTCAACAGGGAGTCTACGTGGTGTTTGACATTGCATGAGCTAGCTCTACGTGTTGTAGTAGCATTGGAGTTTAGGAGTCCGGTCATTGTGTTTGAGTAGGATAGCTAGTTTGGGTCGGCTAGGCATTACTCTAACAGAAGGAAGGAGAGCCTGCATACCGAAAAAGGCTTTCGTCCCGCTTTATAAATAAAGCAAAAGGAGAGCCTGCATAGCATGCCACCTCTCTGTATTAGCTCTAGCACTAGGAAATCACGAAGGTAGCGACCAAGGAGTCCGTCATCATCTCATTTCCCCAAATTCACTAGTAGTATTTAAATATGTATGTAGTGCCCGTGAGGCAAAAAAAATTACAAGTAGGCACCACTATTGGAATCGCCGTGCATGCTGAGTTTCTTTTATCGGGAGCTCCGCAGTGAAAGACGTCTTCCGATTAAAACGGTAATTGCACTCGACAGTGCTGAGCAAATCGGCAAACATCATCATTGGCCCAGTGCTTAGAAAAAGGAAGGGAAAATTTTGTTTCCGCCCCTCTAAATCTTGCCAACTTTTCTTATGCCACTCTATATTTTGACATTGTTAGCTAATCTAGTTGCTAAGAATAAACGTTAGCTAGTTAGTTTTGGTTCCCAACTTAGTTAGTTTGGCGAGAGCCCGCGACTTGTGCGTGCCTTGTATGTAGACTGCATGGGCCTGTAGCCCGATGTGACCACGTCACATTAGCCCATGCGTTTAGCTCGGGTGGTTTAGCACGACGCGAACTCGTGGGATGGCACGAGCGATCAGCGTCGTGGCGTAGAGGTAGGAAACTACCGGCCACTCCGTTTCCCTTGTGTAGTCAATAAATAGAGAAAGAAAAAAGGAGAAAAGTCGTACAGTTGAACGCGACGCAAAACCATCGTCTCCTCTGATCGTGAGTTGCGAGAGCATTAGTTTCCCTGACAATTGGCATCAGAGCCAGTTTTCCGGCGATCCTGACGCCATGGCTGACACCGTAGTTCAGCCGGACCAGACGGCGGCGGCACCCCGCAACGGTGGCGGTGGTGGGAGCCGTTCGCGCACTCCACCACGGGAGCGCAGCCACGGACGGAGCCGCGTGAGAAGGGAGCGGCAGGTGGTGATCCACCAGGCGGCGGCCACGGAGCGCGCGCCGCTCGTGCCGAGCGCGGGCACCACGTTCCCGACGCTCACGTCTACGAACTACATCGAGTGGTCTCTCGTGATGAAGGTGCACCTGGAGTCGTGGGGGCTCTGGGACGCGATCGAGGGCAACGCACAACATGTGCGTGACAACAAGTCGGCACTCGGCGTCCTCTTCCGAGCCATCCCACCGGAGATGCTCGGCGTCCTCGTCGTCAAGGAGACGACGAAGGAGGCCTAAGACACCATCAAGGTCATGCACATGGGAGTGCACCGTGTGCGCGAGGCGACCGCGCAACGGCTGCGCACGGAGTTCGAGTAGATCGCTTTCCGCGACGGCGAGTCCCTCGACGCCTTTGGGATGCGGATCACGAGCCTCGTCAACCAGCTGCGCACCCTCGGCGGCAACGTGGAAGAGGTACGAGTTGTTCAGAAACTCCCGCGGGTTGTCCCTTCTCGCTACGCACAGATCGCAGTGGCAATCGAGACGCTGCTCGACCTGAGGACGATCTCGGTCGAGGAGTTGATCGGGCGGTTGCGCACGGTCGAGGAGCGCTGCGGGGCGGCCACGCCGCACCAGGTCGGCGGGGAGCTGCTTCTCACCGAACGCCAGCGGGAGGCGCGTCGCCAAGGGCGCGAGACCGAGCAGGGTTCCGGTGGTGGCAACGCCAACGGCGGGCAGAACAACCGCCGGGGCAAGAACCAGAAGAAGAGGAACGACTCCCGCCCACCGCAGGACGGCGGCAACGTCGCCGGCGGGTCCGGTGGCCGCGGCGGCGGCGGCGGCCGTGACATGAGCAAGGTGAAATGTTACAACTGCAACAAGAACGGGCACTTCTCTCGCAACTGCACCGAGCCACGGCGCGAACGCAAGGAGCAGGTGAATCTGGCTCAGGAGGAAATGCATGAGTCAGCACTCCTCCTTGCGAGCGCGCACGAGACCGTGGTGACCACCGGCGGCGCTGGTGAGCACGTGCTCTTGAACGAGGAGCACTCCCAGGCACGCGCAGCGGCAGAGGGCCAGGACTGCGACATGTCATGGTACCTGGACACCGGAGCCAGCAACCACATGTCCGGTCGCCGAGAAATCTTCTCCGAGCTGGACACCGGTGTGTGTGGCACAGTCAAGCTGGGCGACAGATCAGCCGTCCACATCGAGGGGAAGGGCACCATTCTGTTCCAGTGCCGCAATGGTGAGCATCTTGTATTATCTGAGGTGTATTTCATACCGCAACTGTGTAGCAACATAGTTAGCATCGGGCAGTTAGATGAAATTGCCTACGAGACATACATACACCACGGTGTACTCCAGCTCCGTGAGCCGGGAGGGCGTCTCCTCGCTCGTGTGGAGCGCAACGCGGGCCGGCTCTACATTCTGCAGCTCACTCCAGCTCGGCCGGTGTGCCTCGCCGTACACGGCAGCGAGGACGCATGGCGCTGGCACGCGCGCTACGGCCATGTCAACTTCCGGGCTCTACGTCAACTCGCCCGGGGCGGCATGGTGCATGGCCTCCCACTCGTCGACGAGGCTGATCGGGTGTGCGAGGCCTGCCTCGCCGGCAAGCATCGGCGCACATCGTTCCCCAACAGGGCGCTCAACCGAGCCACAACACCACTGGAGCTGGTCCACGCCGACTTGTGTGGACCGATCAGCCCGCCGACACCTGGCGGGGAAGAGGTACTTCCTCCTGTTGGTCGACGACCACAGCAGGCACATGTGGTTGGTGCTGCTCGCCGCCAAGGATGAGGCGGCTGTGGCGCTGAAGCGGTTCCAGGCCACGACGGAGCTCGAGTCCGGGCACAAGCTCAAGGTCCTGCGCACAGATCGAGGTAGGGAATTCACCTCTCACAGCCTCGGCGAGTACTTCACCGACCAGGGGCTGCGACGGTAGCTCACCGCGCCCTACACGCCCCAGCAGAACGACGTTGTAGAGAGGCGCAACCAAACGATCGTCGGCATGGTGAGCAGTCTTCTGAAGGCCAAGGGCATGCCGGGACGCTTCTGGGGCGAGGCCGTAACGACGGCCGTATACCTCCTCAACAGATCCACGACAAAGAGCGTTGATAAGATGACACCACACAAGGCGTGGTGTGGGCATCGTCCAAGCGTTCAACATATGCGCACCTTTGGCTGCATCGTACACGTCAAGGTAACGAAGCCAAACCTGAAGAAACTTGATGACAGGAGCGTGCCCATGGTGTTCCTAGGATACGAGCCCGGCTCGGCAGCGTACCGTATGCTACATCCCTCGACGGACCGTGTACACGTCTCCAGGGACGTAGTTTTCGACGAAGATGGTTCCTGGGACTGGCGCACCGAGGCCGGTGGAGAAAATCAGGCACCGGCGCTGGACACCTTCACGGTCGAGCTCGAGCACGTCCTGCCAGCCGACCCCCGCGATGCTCAAGATGACGCGTCGGCGACAACTTCGCCGGCACCTTCGACTCCCGCGGCCGATTCCGGAGGGGCTTCTCCGGCCACTCGCACGCCCGACGCCAGAGGGGTCTCCCCTACTACTCCCACGACACAGGAGCTCATGACGGCAATCTCAGCGGCGTCCGGCGTCGAGTACGCGTCCCCGCCGACGGGCGCATCTGAGCCAGCCCCTGGAGCAGAGGCACCAAGGCGCTACCGCACGTTCGAGAACCTGTGGGAGACCACGGAGGAGGTCGAGACGGTGTACAGTCCTCTCTGTTTGTTTGCAGGGGAGGAGCCAGCCTCGTACCTTGAGGCGGAGAAGGAACCAGGGTGGCGGAGCGCCATGGACGAGGAGATGCAAAGCATCGTCGACAACCACACCTGGGAACTCACGGAGCTCCCGCCTGGGCACCGCGCTATAGGCCTCAAGTGGGTTTACAAGCTCAAGAAGGACGCCCATGGCGCGGTGGTGAAGCGCAAAGCGAGGCTGGTGGCGAAGGGATACGTCCAAGTTCAGGGAGTGGACTTCGAGGACGTGTTCGCGCCGGTGGCACGGATGGACTCTGTGCGCGTCTTGATCGCCCTCGCTGCACACCACGCCTGGCCAGTGCATCACATGGACGTGAAGTCCGCCTTCTTGAACGTCGACCTACTCGAGGAGGTCTACGTCGTCTAGCCGCCGGGGTACGCCGTGCCCGGCAAGGAGGAGAAGGTGCTGCGCCTACGGAAGGCGTTGTACGGGCTTCGTCAAGCACCGAGGGCGTGGAACGCCAAACTCGACGAGAGCTTGCGCTCCCTGGGCTTCGAGCGTTGTCCGTCCGAGCACGCTGTGTACCGGCATGGGGAGGGGAGCAAGCTGCTGCTCGTCGGTGTGTACGTCGACGACCTCATCATCACCGGCGCAGACTCGTCGGAGATCAGCTCGTTCAAGCGCCAGATGACGTCGCTTTTCTGTATGAGCGATCTCGGGTGGCTCAGCTACTACCTCGGCATCGAGGTGCGCCACGAGCGTGATCGAATCACGCTGTGCCAGGCGGCCTACGCCAAGAAGCTGCTGGAGCGCGCCTGGATGGACGACTGCAACCCCGGCAACGTGCCTATGGAGGCGCGGCTGAAATTGAGCAGGGACAGCAAGGAAAAACCGGTGGATAGCTCCCTGTACCGCAACATCATCGGAGGGCTGCGTTACCTCGTTCACACGAGGCCGGATATCTCCTTCGCCGTCGGATATCTAAGCCGGTTCATGGAGGCGCCGGCATCAGATCACTACGCTGCGGTGAAGAGGCTGCTGAAGTACATCGCCGGCACGATCGACTATGGGTGTGCCTACGTTCGCGGGAAGGGCACGCCAGAACTGTTGGGTTACAGCGACTCGGATCTTGCCGGCGACATCGACAACCAGAGGAGCATGACGGGAGTGTTTTTCTTCCTCGGCGGCAGCCCCGTAAGCTGGCAGTCCCAGAAGCAGCGCGTGGTGGCGATCTCCTCATGCGAGGCCGAGTACATGGCCGCCACTACTGCTGCTTGCCAGGGCATTTGGCTAGCTCGGCTGGTCGGAGAGATGCTCAACGAGAAGATCAAACAGCCGAAGCTACTGGTCGACAACAAGTCGGCCATCTCCTTGTCAAAGAATCCCGTCTTCCATGATCGCAACAAGCACATTGACTTGCGCTATCACTTCATCCGTGAGTGCGTGGAGGACGGGCGCATCAACATCGACTACGTCAACACCGCCAACCAGCTCGCTGACATTCTCACGAAGGCACTTGGACGGATCCGGTTCCTGGAGCTGAGGGGGAAGATCGGCATGTCTGAAATAATCAGGAGGCGACAAGATTAGGGGGGTGATCTGTTAGCTAATCTAGTCGCTAAGAATAAACGTTAGCTAGTTAGTTTTGGTTCCCAACTTAGGGAGCTCCTAACGGGCGCCTTTAGCGCCCGTTGGCAGTTCGGGCGCCCACGCTGCTGTGAACTGGGCCGGCCCAGGATCGCCTGCTTCGCTCCCCTTGATCGCCTCCTTCGCTCCCATCGATCACAGTTCACCGGTCGACAGCTGGCCAGTTGACCGGTCAACTATTGACTTTTGACAAAAAAAATAAAAGAAAATCTTGAATTCCAATTTTTAGTTTTTTGGAAAGAAAGTCCAGAAACATAAAAAGTTCATGAATTTGAAAAAACATTGATTTTGAAAAAACAAATCAGCAAATATGAAAAAGAATTCATCGATTTTGGAAAAAAGTTCATCAAAAATGATTAAAAGTTCATTGATTTTGAAAAAGAGTTTGTCAATTTTAAAAAAAGGTTCATCAAATTTGAATAAAGTTCATGGAATTTTAAAAAAAATGTATTTTTCGTTTTTTGTTCGTGATTTCAAAATGTGTTCATAATTTTAAATTTATTCACATTTTCAAATTTTGTTCACAATTTTAAATTGTTCAGTGTACATCAAAAAATGTTCAATGGGTATTTAAATGGTTTTTCAGCGCATATCACAAAATTGTTCAATGTGTAGTTAAAAGTTGTTCAGATTATATTACAAAAATGTTCAATGTATAAAATTTGTTCATCTTATATCAAAAAAATGTATGAATATGTTTCAAATTCTGTCAATGTATACCACAAAAATGTTCGCTGTGCAGTTAAAAATTGTTCATCGTACACCGAAAAAATGTTCAGTGTATATTTGAAAATCGCTCGTCGTATATAAATTTTTGTTCATGTTCTCAATAATTGTTCACGTTTTAAAAATTGATGGAATTTTAAAAAATTTAAAAGTTCACCAACAATGAAAAAAGTTCATCAAGATTAAAAAAAAGGTCATCAATTTTCGAAAAAAGTTCATCGATTTGAAAAAGAGTTCATGGGTTTTCAAAAACGGTTCGCGAATTCGAAAAAGTTCAATTTTTTTGAAAAAGTTCATAAAGTAGGAAAAGGTTCATCGATTTTGAAAAAAAGTTCATCGATTTGAAAAAGATTTCATGGATTTTCAAAAAGGGTTCACGAATTCGAAAAAAGTTCACCAATTATGAAAAAATTTCATCAAAAATGGAAAAAGGTTCATCGATTTTGGAAAAAGGTTTATCAATTTGAAAAAGTTCATTCATTTTTGAAAAAATCACATAAAATCAAAAAGTTCTTCAAATTTGACAAAAAGAACTCACAAGACTTTCAAAAGATCATCGCTCTTTCAAAAAAAATGTTCGTGCATTCGAAAAAGAAAAAGAAAACAAATGTAAAGAAATTAAAAGAGAACGAACAATGAAATAAAAAATCATCAAAAAAAGCTGTCCGAAAAAAACAAAAACGAAAAAACCGAGCTGGTAGCTTCCAAAAACCGAGCTTCCACGAACTGAGGACAACATAAGAAGAGAAACGAAGAGATTAGTCACAAGCGCGAAGAAGTCCTGGTGGTTAGTACCTTTGCTGACGAAACGGGTGGTTTTGTGTTCGAATCTTGTTGGCGCAACATTTTTTGGAATTTAACAGAAGAAGAAAAAAAAGTTAAATGGGCTGGCCCATGTCGCATCGATGGAAGGATGCGGGGTGTGCGCCCGTTTGCACCGACGCCTGTAACGGGCGCAACAGGCGACGTATAGGAAATGCCCCCAACTTAGTTAGTTTCGCGAGAGCCCGCGACTTGTGCGTGCCTTGCATGTAGACTGTATGGGCCTGTAGCCCGATGTGACCACGTCACATTAGCCCATGCGTTTAACTCGGGTGGTTTAGCACGACGCGAACTCGTGGAATGGCACGAGCGATCAGGGTCGTGGCGTAGAGGTAGGAAATTACTGGCCACTCCGTTTCCCTTGTGTACTCAATAAATAGAGAAAGAAAAAACGAGAAAAGTCGTCCGATGTGACCACGTCACATTAGCCCATGCGTTTAACTCGGGTGGTTTAGCACGACGCGAACTCGTGGAATGGCATGAGCGATCAGGGTCGTGGCGTAGAGGTAGGAAATTACCGGCCACTCCGTTTCCCTTGTGTACTCAATAAATAGAGAAAGAAAAAACGAGAAAAGTCGTACATTGAACGCGACGCAAAACCATCGTCTCCTCTGATCGTGAGTTGCGAGAGCATTAGTTTCCCTGACAGACATTTCACTTTTGCCACTCTTAGTTTTTAACAATTATCATAATTGCCATTTCGTGACAAAAGCAAAAAAAATTAAAATGGCAATTATGATAATTGTCAAAAGCTAAGAATGACAATTGTGATAATTGCCTACAGTACCTGAAATGTGCTGGGATTTGAGCGGAGCGGGCTGCCCCTCTCTGCTCTCTAGTGGCTTCTGAGTGAACCGGCCAAGGCCAAGGCCGAAGTGGTAGCAGCCAATGGTCAGTCTCAGTCCAGTCCAGCTGTAGAGCAGAACAGAGCACAGGTCGCTCGCAAAAACCCTATCGCCGCCGCCGCCGCCCTAATTTCCCCTCCGCACAAGCACCGGCAATGGCGGCACCGCAGTGGCCGACTATGACGACTACGGCGTCGGCGTGCATCCCGGATACGGCGCGCGGCACGCACGTGTTCACGGTCGCCGGCTACAGGCTGCACAAGGGCATCGGCGTCGGCAACTTCATCCGATCTGCCACCTTCGCCGTCGGCGGCTACCACTGGTGCATGCGCTACTACCCCGACGGATTCAGCGCTGATTACAAGGACTATGTTTCAGTCTGCGTCGAGCTCCAGAGCAAGAACTCCGTGGTGAGGGCGCTCTACGACCTGAGGCTTACCAACCGGGCAACCGGTCTGTCGTCACTCATCTTCTCTCGGCCGTCGTCCTTCCCGGCGTTCGACTCCTGCAACTGCAAGAACGAGCATGTCAGGGGGGCTTACATGTTCATGAGGTGGGACCTCCTGGAGGCATCCCCCTACCTGCAGGATGACTGCATCGTGATCCAGTGCGACGTTACTGTTCTCCTCAAGAAAACACCGACCGTGGCGACCGCCACCACCAAGACGCCTGAGATCGAGGTGCCGCCGTCGGACCTACTCAACAATCTCGCAATGCTGCTTGAGGACAAGAAAGGGGCGGACGTGGTGATCAAAGTCAGTGGGGAGACCTTCCACGCACACAAGATCGTGCTCGCCATGCGGTCTCCGGTTTTCGACGCAGAGCTCTACGGGCCAATGGCAATGTGGGACAAGGAGAAGCAGTGCATACAGATTGTGGACATGCAGCCCGCCGTTTTCGGAGCATTGCTTCACTTCATATACACAGATTCATTGCCTGCCATGGATGACCTCCTTGACAGCCATGACAAGAGGGAGATGATCAGGCATCTGCTTGTGGCTGCAGACAGGTATGCCATGGACAGGTTCAAGCTCATGTGTGAGGCCATCCTCTGCAAGGGTCTAAATGCCGAGAGTGTCGTGGCCACGTTAGCTCTCGCTGATCAGCATCGTTGCGGCAAGCTGAGAGACGCTTGCATTGAGCATATCAAGCTCTTCTGTTAGAACAGAGGAAATGTCTGATCACCTGACCAGAGAGCATGTATTGCTGTCCTTATATATAGCTTATATATGTATGTATTTGTGTGATATGCACTGCTGTCTTTTAGATCATGCTGCCTTGTTCTGATGTCCACATATATCTGGGAGGAGATGAGTAAGTTTATCAGAATTTATGTTGGCTAGATCTGTAGTATTATATATGAATCCGTGACAGCTTCCCGTGAATGTGCTGATAATTATATATGTTGGCTAGACCTATATGTGAATCCATGACCGCTTCTTGTGAATGTGCTGATATTTATCCTTATCTTCTTTCCTTTTAGTGCTCTTCTTTTTGTTACTGAAATAAATCTGTGATTTAGTTAGGCTAACATCAATGGGCTACAGGCCATAAACATGTACATTGATAGTCATAATTATACACCATCCTAAGTAAACATAACACTCTGACAGTGCCCAAGATATATTATGCCTAGCAGATTGTTTGTGACTCTTGTTGATCTTCAGTAACCAGAGTTTGGGCGTATGTGCTGGAGTTATATTCCTTTGGAGTTTCTCTTCCAGTGTTAACTATTGGACCTTTGGGGGATAGTTCTGGTTGCTACTTAGTGCCATGTTACATTTGATGCCATAAGACATTCTATTTCAGAAGTTACACGCACATTTTGATTGCAACGGGAACCGAACTGTTTCATACTATGGAATTTATGTTGAATTCCAAACATACCTGTTTTTACCTCTGAATTGACATACTAAGCATGCCTGTTTTTACCTCTGAACTGAAATTCCAAACATGCCTGTTTTCACCTGCTACGGTAAGTGCACCTGGTACATATCTGTGATGTGATCTCATCCTGTTGGCCGGTTGGTTTGTGGTGTTGCTGCAGGTTCTGCATCTCAATTACCCCAGAAATAAATGTTTGCAGTTGAGTCATTTATGAATACTGTAACCACTTGCAGTCTCTTCAGCAGTATATACTTGTTGATCCTCAGCAACCTGCACTACTACTAAAAAGTGAAAACTGGCTAGTGTTACTTGCCGAGGCTGCAATCTGCTTGCTTCACAATTTTGTTTCGGATAGTAAATAATCACTACATTGAAACTGCTAGTGTTATTTGCAGGTCAATTTATAGGACTATTACAAAGAACATGTTGTTGAAGAATAATAAGTTAGTATATTTTGCACTGTTAAAAAGAACAACATGGCATCATTTTCACATCAGTTTGAAGTTTTTAAAACATAGAGCAGGTTTTGGGCACTTTGCATCATAACGGACCCTTTTAGAATCCACATGACTATTCTTTTTTTTGCGGGTGAGAATCCACATGACTATTCAAGGGCATCAGTGCACAACTTACAATAGCAGAGCATTAGAACCCAAAATGGCACAAAGAACAGATAAACTAACACAAGTCTGTGAATTTACAGGCTAATACCTATTTTGCCATTATAGCATTATATTATTATTTTCTATTTTTCTCTTTGTCTCCACTCTGTTTTTCAGACCATTATTAGAGATGAGGAATGAGTCCAAGATGCTGTTGAGCATGTCCACGAAATGTTAGACAAAGAGGTGGCTGCCGGAACATGTCCTACACGCATATTTGTTTGTGGATTGAGCCAAGGAGGTGAAGCCCTGAAATATGCGCCTATCATCTCTGCTGTCAAGATAGCAATGACGATTTTGATTTCCATTCGCCTTCCGCATGTGCTCTAGCCATAGCAAGCGTTCTGCTCTACCCCAAGACTTTAGGTGGGTGTGTTGTTTTCAGTGGTTCAGTTCCTCTGAGCAAATCATTTGCTGATAGGGGGGCACCTGAAGCCAAAAAGGTAACAACAGCCCAGCAACCATGCTTAAACTGAACATATTTCATAACAAATTCTTGCTGCAAATGTGGTGTTGCTGATTTCTTAAAAACCTGCAGACGCCCGTTTTATGGTTCCATGGGAAAGCAGACGGGGTGGTACTGTTTGAAGCCGAGCACACTGGATGCGCATTTCTCCAAGAGCTTGGCATGGCCTAAGAATTCAAGGTGGTACACAAACAGATGAATTTGAACATTGGAGCTTTGATTTTTAAGCTTCGCTAACTATATTGTTCTTCATTGCTTTTTTCCTTGAACATGTATGCTATCAGACTTGCCCAACTCTTGGCCACTCACTTGTGGATGAAGAGCTCCAGTATATTTGACAATGGATATTCGATTTCTAGGGATGTCTCAAGGAGCTGAAGCTGCAACACCATCATCGTCGTCTTGACCACAAAGATTTCCTCAGTTTCCCTTGCCACATGATCCAATGAAATGTTTATCATACTGCTAGATGACTAGTTGTCTGGCATCTCAGTTCGTGTGAGACTGACAAAAGGTCTCTAGGCCCGCATGGCTTTGGCTTATCCATGATTAATGTTTTTTTGTGGTCGTACGAACAGATTTAGCCCGAATTCTTACAGTTAATTTTTTTTGCAGTTAACAGAATTGACAGGTCACTGGGTTTTTTTTTTTTGGGGGGGGGGGGGGGGTATTTTTCTTTTTACGACGGGCTTTATCCTTTTCTATGGTTCGTAATAACCAGTGAGAAGAGTGATCATCTTTTTTTTCCTGTAAAAATGATAGATGCAAAATGGACCTACAAGTCTGCCGTACCAACTCAGAACGATGGTGGAGGAGTCGTACAGTACTTTGTTTTGCTAGTAAACTCTCACTCTATTTTCTTCTGTAATTTCGTAATACGATTTGACACATGGGTGGGTATTGTGGGTGTTGTCCCGTTTTGAGCAAGGAAAGTTTTTCTTTTTCAAAAGAAAAAAACTAGGCAAGTTCAATCGAGTCCACGGGGATTTTGAAGACGTGGACATACCCCATCGTCGCTGTCACAGAGAATGTCGTGGTTGTATTATCCACCACAGCGCCACCTAGGCAATAGATAGCACATGGCAAGGGTGTGATCGGCCGCCATAACCCCCCCCCCCCCCCCCCCCCCCCAAAACATTTCCCCTAGTTTCACTATGTGGGCCCCCTTCCTCTTTTCTTTCCAGTTAAATCTTTTTCACCTCATCTTGTAACTTTAATTTGGCAGATTTTGTCTGTTGGTGCAGGAAAGCACCCAACACAACACAACTACCACTACACCTACCGGTTGATCGCGCCAACAAACGGTGACGTCGCTGTTTTCTCATGCTATGTGGACACGCGCAAAAAGCATTTTCAATGGCTCGCGGAGCCCCCTCCACCAATTGCATGCCACCAACCAAGTGGAATTGAAACCTGATTAGGCCTGTGAAACATCTTGTGTTTCATGCATCATGCAATTTCTTACATGCATTTCTCACTACACCACAACGTTGTATGGATATCATTTCTTATCTCTGGAGGGACCTTTGTATTCACAACTTTTAAATGACCCCCAAAAGATCATTTTTTTATGAAGGAAATGCAAGTTAACACTTGTAGCATGACATGACTATACTATATATATGGATGCTTTCATGAACTTGCTTTGAGAACAAAATTACATGTACACCGAGAGTGATAATGCTCGTGGAGGTGTATCATTGTAGGGTTACATTTCTTCTAGTCCCCGATTAATATATTTGTGAGCTCTGAAATATTGGAGGAAAACAAAGAAACGACAAGGCATTTCACTCCTTTAATTTCTTGCTTGTTGTGCGATGAAATCTTCTTCACGTGTTGTTCCTTCAAGGTTTTTCCAATACAAAGTCACAAATACATTTACCAAAACGATGGTATGCCTTACTGAATGAAGGACCGTACTGTGGTCTGGTTCCACTTTGGCCCAGTTAACATCCCTAGTTTATGTAGGGAGGAACCGATCCCTTGCTCCTGAATAATATACTCCGGGATCTCCATCCTCCAGTATGTTGACGACACTATCATCATGGTCGAAGGCTCGAAGACGGATATCTCCAACCTCAAGTTCCTCCTTCTCTGCTTCCAGCAGATGTCGTGCCTCAAGATCAACTTCGCCAAGAGTGATGTGATGGTGATGGGTTACTCCCCCGCCGAGGCTTTGGCCATTGCCAACAGGCTTAATTGCCGCATGGGTTCCTTCCCCACAACCTACCTGGGGACGCCCATTAGTGACTCTCGGCTCACTGTCGCGGACTTGCGCCCCTCCGTGGCCAAGCTCCAAACGCGCATCGAGCCATGGCAGGGGAGGTGGCTATCCAAAGCGGCCCGGACGATCCTCATCAACTCTTCCCTCTCCAGCCTTGTCATGTTCCTCATGAGCTTCTACAGCCTCCACGAGACCCTTCACAAGGAGATCGCCAAGGTCCAGTCCCGCTTTTACTGGCCTGCGAATTCAAGGTGGTACACAAACAGATGAATTTGAACATTGGAGCTTTGATTTTTAAGCTTCGCTAACTATATTGTTCTTCATTGCTTTTTTCCTTGAACATGTATGCTATCAGACTTGCCCAACTCTTGGCCACTCACTTGTGGATGAAGAGCTCCAGTATTTTTGACGATGGATATTCGATTTCTAGGGATGTCTCAAGGAGCTGAAGCTGCAACACCATCATTGTCGTCTTGACCACAAAGATTTTCTCAGTTTCCCTTGCCACATGATCCAGTGAAATGTTTATCATACTGCTAGATGACTAGCTGTCTGGCATCTCAGTTCGTGTGAGACTGACAAGAGGTCTCTAGGCCCACATTGCTTTGGCTTATCCATGATTAATGTTTTTTTTTGTGGTCGTACGAACAGATTTAGCCCGGATTCTTACAGTTATTTTTTTGTAGTTAACAGAATTGAAAGGTCACTGGTTTTTTTGGGGGTACTTTTCTTTTTACGATGGGCTTTAGCCTTTTCTACAGTTGGTAATAACCAGCGAGAGGAGTGATCCCAATTCAAATATTTTATCTTTTTTCCTGCAAAAATGATAGATGCAAAATGGACCTACAAGTCTGCTGTACCAACTCAGAATGATGGTGGAGGAGACGTACTTTACTACAGTACTTTGTTTTGCTAATAAACTCTCACTCTATTTGCTTCTTAATTTCCTAATAAGATTTGACACATAGGTGGCTATTGTGGGTGTTGTCCCGTTTTGAGCAAGGAAAGTTTTTCTTTTAAAAAAGAAAAAAAATTGGCAAGTTCAATTGAGTCCACCGGGATTTCGTAGACGTGGCCATACCCAACTCGTCGGTGTCACAGAGAATGTCGTGGTTGTATTATCCACCACACTGCCACCTAGGCAATAGATAGCACATGCCAACGGAGTGATCGCCCGTCACCAAACAACCAAAATCTTACACATACGGATGGTAGTTAAAGTGTGCTATGACCCCCCCCCCTCCCCCCCCCCCCCCCACACACACACACACACACATTTCCCCTAGTTTCTCTGTGTGGGGCCCCTTTCCCTTCTCTTTCCTGCTAAATCTTTTTCACCTCATCTTGTAACTTCAGTTCGGCAGATTTAGTCTGGTGCTGGAAAGCACCCAACACAGCACAACTACCACTATACCTACTAGCTGATAATTCCGTGCCTATGAATGGTACCATTTCTCACTACACCACAACGTTGTATGGATATCATTTCTTATATCTTGATGGACCTTTGTACTCACAACTCTTAAATGATCCCCAAATGATCATTTTTGTGATGAAGGAAATGCAAGTTAACACTTCTAGCATGACATCCCTATACTATATATATATATATATATATATATATATATATATATATATATATATATATATATATATATATATATATATATATATATATAGATGCTTTCATGAACTTGCTTTGAGAACAAAATTACATGTAGACCGAGAGTGATAACGCTCGTGGAGGTGTATCACGCTAGGGTTACATTTCTTCCATTCCCCAATCAATATATTTGTGAGCTCTGAAATACTGGAGGAAAACAAAGAAACGAGAAGGCATTTCACTCCTTTACATATCGAGCGCTGTCTCGATGGCCCCTCTACATATCAGGCGGGTGGTGTTGTGGCTGGAATCCCAACCGATGGGCCGAGTAGAACCACACCCAAGTCGGTCCCTACTTCTCCACCGCCACCGTGACTCAAAACTCGAGGGAAAACACATGTGTGAATGTGTGATCGATCATCTCCTATCGTGTTGCTCCATCAATTTTAATTGTGATGTTCCTATAGGTGACGAGGTCATCAGTTCATGGTTCGGAGGTTCCTATAACCGGCAAATTTTAGCATGATCCCTCTTACCTCTTCTTACCTCTTATCTCTTCTTTTTACATGAGAGGTAAGAGTACATAATAGATTTGAGCCATTGATTTGATTAAATAGTGGTCTGATTTATTCTTACCTTTGTTCGAATAAAACGCTAATGCAAGATCATAGACGACACACCAAGGCACGATATTTGTTAACGAGGTTCAATGTATGGCTACATCCCGGGGCATATGACTATGGGCACTCCTCCCCAGGATACCGCAACACTGGCCGTCCGGGCGCCGGCACAAGCCGTCGGCTCCCCCGCGTACCTGCTGCTATCAAGTCGTCATCATGGGTTACAATGTGTGGTGCCCCTCGATATATAAGAGGCCTAGGATACAACGTGTCTGACTCCTACACAACTCGTACATAACCACACCAATTACAACTCCAAGTCCACATAACCCCTTGCGTACATAATATTCGACACAAATATAACAACCTTTTTACCTCCCATGTGAAAAGAGAGGGTAAGAGGGAGCATGTTAAAATTACTCTCCTATAACCATGCTGAATTTCCTTCTTGTTTACCCAGGAACAACTGCATGTTGTTTTAGTTTTCTGTAGCCGCTTGCATTCCCTCTTCAATATCTATTTCACTTTTGTTTCTCTGGAGGAACCATTTGCCTTTAGTACACTGCGAAAACCTAACAGGTGTTATTTGCCGAGAATGCAGGCTGCAGAGTATGCATCTACAGATTAGGCAGACATCAAGTTTCCTTCACACTTTATTTCCCACGAGATTCCTCACGATATGTCAGACAGAGGGGTGGCTGCTGGAACATATTTGTTTGTGGATTGAGCCAGGAAGGTGAAGCACTGAAATATTCATCTACCACATCCGGTGTCAAGATAGCACTGACAAATTTTTTATTTCCATTCGCCTTTTGCAGGGGCTCTAGCCATAGCAAGTGTTCCGCTCTGCCGAAGACTTTAGGTGGGTGTGTTGTTTTCAGTGGTTTGGTTTCTCTAAGAAAATCGCTTGCCGAGAGGGTGCCACTTGAAGCCAGAAAGGTAACAACAGCCCACGGTACAACCATGACTAAACTAAACATTTACCTGAATCTTCTTCCAAATGTGTTGTCTCTGAATTCTTGGAAATTACCCGCAGACTCCGGTTTTTTGGTTCCATGGGATGGTAGACCGCAGACGGGGTGGTACTGTTTGAAGCCGGGCATGCAGGATGCACATTTCTCCAAGAGCGTAGAATGGCCTGCGAATTCAAGTTGATACACAAACAGATGAATTTCAAGATTGGAGCTTCCCCTTTTTACCTTGTCTGACCATATTGTTCTTCCTTGCATTTTTGCCCTGAACATGTATGTCATCAGACTTATGCTACTCTTGGGCACTCACTGGTGGATGACGAGCTCCAGTTTTTTTTTCGCGGGGGAGCTCCATTATTTTCGACAGTGGATATTCGATCATCCAGGGATCTCTCAAGGAAATGAAGAGGCAACACTATTGATATCATTTTGACCATATAGATTTTAACCAGCTACTTAAATTCATGGGTACAATTTCTAGGGCTGCTACATCAACATGAGTAGTAACACGAATCTGAGTTTCTCTAGCCACATGAATTTTGCTTGCCCAAAATAGTTTGAAACTTTTCCAGGATGGTCATCATGATAGTGTTCATTTTAGAAAGTTTTCAGTTTTTTCTATACATTTTTTTTGGGGTCGAAAATTGATTAAAAAAATTCCTGAATATTTATTTTGCTTGTACTTTTTAATATACTAGATGACCCGGTTGCGCCAATGGCGCAAGAACCCAATTAGAAACGATGTTAGTAGGGAGTAAGTAGATGTAGATGGTTCAAGAACCCAGTTAGAAACGATGTTAGTAGGGAGTAAGTAAATGTAGATGACAATGTAATATGAATTGTATTAATTTAGATCGGTTTTCAGATGGAAACAATACAATGTTCGGAAGGAGGGGGGGGGGGGGGTACTGTTACATGTATATAATGTCAGATACAATAATAGTGTTTTAAGCATGCAGTTTAGTATCAATAGGCAACCAGACAGCTTATTTAAAGCCAGAAGCCAAAAGGCTCAAAGATCTCAAAGATAAAGAATATTACAATCAGGACTGCTGGTCTACGTGTCTAGCATGACTTCACCAACTGCCACCATGACGCGCAGCGCTGACCACGTGTCTAGCATGACTGCTGGTCTTGGTTCCATCGACCAGTTCAAGGTATGCATCATGTTCCTCTCCCCACTGTACTGAAGTGAGAACACCTTGGGCTCCATCTTCACGGTGGCTCACAGTACAGCTTGGCAGCGGAGCGGCTCCTGCTGCAGCTCGGAGGTACTCTGGCTCCATCTGCATCTCAGCGACCCAGCAGCTCGGAGGAGCTACACCTCCATCTGCATCTCAGGCGACCCAGCAGCTCCCGCTGCAGCTCGGAGCTGTGGAATCGGCAGATGGCGCCGCCCTTGCTTGTATCCGCGACCCACTGTGAGTGGAAGGAGAATCTCATTTCATTCTCGTAGCTGCTTGGAGTGACTGCTGTCCTTTCAATAGGATGATCAACAAAGCATGTAGTTGGTCAGGGTTGATTAAAATCAAGCTTCCTTGCAGGTCCAGGCTCAATCAGTTGAGAATTCCTAGAAGGTCTGGACTCAACCAAATGAAGCTCCCCTGCAGGCCCAAGCTGAACCAAATCAGCCTTCCTAGAGGTACTGGACTCAATCAAATCAAGTTTCTTTGTAGGTGCGGACTTGACCAAATCAGGCTTCTGTAATGGTCCTTTTTCGATTTTTTCAGGAGGTCCAGACACAATTAAATCAGGCTTTGCTGCAGATGACTCGATCAAATCATACTTCAGTATGCTCACAGTAATCACATAAAGTAAGCTACCATTTGAGGTGGATTCACCATCCGGCAGGCTTTTGCCATTGCTTCTGCTGCACTCATCATCATGCTGGCTCTCGACATTGCTCTCACTGCATGCATCACCATGTGGACTGTAAGTGTTATAAGGAGCATTCTCGGTGATATTGGTGGTAAGTGGTGAGCTTGGAGACTGATGATCTGACATTGACTCTGGGAATCTCATCCATAGGTCCGAATTCAGTACTCCTAGAAAAGGTAATTACTATTGGTTCCTCCACAGGTCCGAATTCAGTACTGAAGAATCTACTAAGGTAGGCTGCCAGAAACGAACGCCAAAGAAAGTGTTAGAAGTACATTCATGTTCACTGTGTTGAACATAACTGGTTCAGGATTATGAAGCTATACCATCGTGTACCGGAAGCGGGAGACACCCAACAAAGATTTTGCGAGTGTAGTCATGCTTCTCCCAATGATCATTATAAGAAATACCATGTAATCGTGTACATATATAAGAAATACCTTTCTTAATAATGGTCGTTGTCATAATCATCGAAATCATGATCCAACAGCTCTTTGTGCCATTCTTTTTTCATCGCATGGTTCTTTTCCATTATAGCATGGTTCACTAAAAAGGAACAAAAATCAGTTGAGAATGCAGTTTGCATGATATCCATTATCATCAGTACAACCAAAAGCATCTAACCAACCTCTATATAATTCAAATAATTTTTTTTCTTCCAGTGTAGGTGGTATCTGTTCAGGCTGTGCCGGCACTCCCTGAAGCTTGTGACTTTCCACGACAAGGGAGGCTCCAACAAGACCATGGTGGCTGCCATTGGTGCACAGGTAAAAACTAACCTCCTTCGGTGTATGATGAATCTGTAGAATTTTTTGTTAGCTCGTTGCTACTATGCTAATAGCCAAGTCTCGAGGGCAGTGTTGATACTTAGCTGAGTGATTCAACATTTGAGTACTAATTAGCACTAATTAGCGGCTGGGGCTGCTCCAATCATCGAGATGGGTATATTGTAGTATAAAATATTTAGCTGAGTGCTTCCCTGGAATTTTTGATATGCATATGTGTCATTACTATCTGGTGTGGTTGGCCTACTTGGAGAACAAATAAGAATTTTAACATAAGGCATCACACAATTAGTTACAAAATCCAAATACAAAAACTATGCTAGATCTGAATTTTTTTATGCATCATCAGAGTTTACTTTAGCTTCTTACAGTAGCAACCTGAAGCCATAATCCAAAACTGTACAAACTAAAATAAAAACATGTCAACATGCCTAATAACTTTGAAAGTCGGAGTCCTACTACAACAGTTCACAGTCAATAGTCAGAAGGGGTTAATTAAGGTACTCGTATAAGGTACTTAATTGGGCATACCTAATATCTGGCCTTAAAGAATTTAGATAAGATGTCAAGGGTTCTTTAGTCTATAAATGGCACTCACCTGAACACTAAAGTCATGGTTGTCATAGGATAGCTCTAGACTAAATAATAAGGGCATAACCAAAAGATTTACGCATTAGTGCATGAACGAAGAGAAAATAAAATAAGCCTATAATGTCCCATGCTATATGCGCACCAAATCAGGACAACAGAAGATCACCCATATGAAAAACGGAACTATGTGAGTATAAATTTTTAGGAAAATGATAAGTGGTTGGATCCTTCCCCAGACCCTGCGCAAGCGGGAGCTACATGCACTGGGGCTGCCCTTTTTATAAAATGGTGAGATTCATTGGGTAATAAGGATTACAAGCTCGGGTATGTAAATTTGAAAAAATAGAAGATTAAGAAATGAGAACATACAACAAAAAAAGCTTTCAAAAAGTAGTAGTAATTTTACCTCGGTAACAGAAATAGTACCACAAATATTAGTTGGCATTTGCTCCGGATGGTGAATTTCCTGGAAAAAAGAGCAGCAGGTATAATGATGGTGTTACTTTCTAATGCAAGCACCAAAACTTCTCCAAAAAATAAAATATATTGGGAGCATTGTACCTTTATTATCCCTATAATCCTTGCCCTTGCTTCTAGACTATATGACGGCAGTGCAAGCTAGCCAGCATCTTCAGATTAGTCCATCCAAAAACACACCAAAGATAACAGTTGGATTGTATCATCCCCGAAACGCCATTATTAGAAATTCAGTTGGCACTTAATAGTAAATAGAAGTGCAGGGCTTGCTTGTCACGCTTATCATGCGAAATAGGCAAGAGATAGGCAAAAATGGTATATACCAACAAAGAGATAAATGAAATATCAGGGAGATTCGTGTATCTCCTGCTCTGAAAGTGTTGTATATGATAAAATCAAAAAAGCGGAAAGCCTGAAAGTGACCGAACAACACTTTCAACAAGGTGTTGTTTATGCAAATAGTATATATCACCCGACATAACCATGCCCAAAAATACAAGATGGGTCAATAAAACTCTCCGCCAATTTTGCCATCGAAGCAAGATGATCTTTGTGTAACAACAATCATTAGAGAAACCTCAAATTCAACTATATGGAGTGACTTTCTGAAAGAGTCCTATTTACATCAGTATATTACTATCTGATTAGCAATTAACATCAAAAGTCAGTTACCACTAAACTGTGAAACACTCAGACTATGACAAAGGAGAGTTTAACTCAATCCTTTGGTTGATACAAAAACTACAGATAGTAGCTAAGTATTGCAAAGAAATGACAAAAGAGTACCAAGTCTTCCATGAACGCAAGAAAATGCCACGAATGGATGATCTGGGTAATCTGATTCCTTTAAATGCAGAGATGGATTTGACCATCAATTATTATTTCTATGGCTCTGTAGCCAACACATATATTGGCAGCACCAAAGCATATGTTCTCTGTTTGAGGTTTCAAAAGAGATAAAACCGTGAGAACTTGAAGAGAAAAAGAAAGAAGAGAGTAGTCAAATTATACCTTTAATCAAATAGTTGAAGGAGCTTATGTACCTGTCATTTGTACCTCCTAATCTGCAGCTAGCACATAAAAATTCTTAAACTGAAGAAGGGAAAAATGAGTAGATACATCACACGCATACTACCATTATTCAGCATGTCCGGTCTACGATAGAACAATCAACAGTAATTCAGTAAATAGAAGGTCATTTCACGCATAGTGAAGATCACGTGAAATATATACCTTTCGGTGATGCTTTCCCTCCTCACCAGGCTGCTCCTTTTGTGGGGGTTGCGGTGAAACAAGTCTGCACAGAAAATCATGATTATGCATACCACCTAGAATAGAAATTAACTAGTGAGAAAGTTATATTTCATACAGAACAACTTTCCTGGCACCTTTACCAAGATAGGGAAAAGGTACTCGCTCAGTTCACTTATAAGACATTGTAGCCAATTCAGACATCACCCAAAACAGTCCACGTCAGCTGTCTAAAACGTCTTATAACAGTGCACGAAGGGAGTATAGCTAATTGTAACCACCTTCTGCATAACAGGGTGTCACTGCTGCATAATAGGTTGATTTTACTGGAGAGAAAACTGAGTCATACAACTTATGTGCTGGTACAAATGTCCCTGTTGGACAGTCCTAAGAACACATCTTTTGTAGTGCATGCATTACAGTCATTCCCTATTCCACCTACATTTACCCAGTAAAACCTCTACAACCTAGACATTTTCTCCCTTTTCTTTTAATATCAAACACACGTGCTCCCTTTTTAAGTGTGTGTTTGAAGCTTCAGAAAATTCAAAACGAATCTTACATGTACATGTCAGAGCGCACAATCTATCTTCAATGTTTTGTGAAGAGACATCATTTGATTTGCCATCTGCACCAAAACAACAAGAACGATAGGCTAAAAAGCAGCTTCATCTTCTCTATTTTTCTGTTACAAGTTTCCTCATGCTTCCAAATGTTAAAAAAAATATGCTCATCAATGATTGATTATTCTGTGAACTTGCAAAGTCATAATAAGGAACCATCGATATGTGTGAATTTTCTTGAAATATTTTGAAGCTGATGAAAGGGGTCATATAGAGAGGGGAAAGAGGCGAGCGTGAGAATACCCGCAGACACCACAACAGCTATATACACCTCGACACCATGTTGAGCATAGATAGTTCTTGATACCAAAATAAGGTAAATCTTAGTGTATTGACACTAAGAATTTTGGACATTAGTTGCGGCCACGATTATGTGATATCTACCCAACTTAAAAAAAGTGAGATAACACAAAAAGGGAGGCATACAGGAATCATTTCTTTTGGTGGAGGCAAAGAATTTAAGTCTTAATGCCACTATCCCCCAATTCTCTCTCTCTTTCTTAGGAAATATGCATTCTATATAGAAAATAGGTCACTGGAATATAAGCAAAATAAAATAAATCATAACATCAAAATGAGGAACAAACGTGACTTTGTTAGAGAGAGAGATAATCCACCTTGTTCTTCACCAAAATCTTCCTCAGGATTCTTCTTCTTCTTCGTCTTCTCTTCTTTCTCAGATCTACGCACATTGTGTAAAGAAAAATCAAGAAATTAAAATCAACTTTAGCTAGCTGACAAGGTCTGGATGCATTAGGGAAAAGTTAACTCTGCTCTCCTATAGTGGGTTAATAAAGTTGAAGTTTGCTGACCATAAAAAAGTTGCTGACTAACTCCATGAACACCAACAGGGAACATTGCCATGGGAGGACCAACAGTTTGAGCCATTGAAACAGGCCGTGTTTGTGTAAACCGTGCCTGCATCAAACAATAATTTTAGTGCCCGAAAATCTAGCTGCTGCACAAAAGAGAAATATGTGTAGTAGTATTCGAGAGATTTGTTTCATATGCATGCTTCAGGAAAGTATAGTGTAGGACGACAAACGGGGCCATGGCGATGGCCTGCACCTGCACGCCCGCCATGGTGATCATCCTTCCATTTCCATTGTGATGGCCTGCCTGCAAAAACCAATCCAACCGCAGGGGTCATCCAGAAGAAGAAGAAGAATAAGAAGAAGAAAAAGAGGGAAGGGGAGGGGAGGAGGATGGAGGGCGTGCGTGCCTACCTTTGAAGTCTAGGTGTTGCAGCCGTCGCAGGTGTCGAGGGCCACCGCAAGTTTCGCTCCCCACCCGACCGAGAGAAGGCCACCGCTATCGTCATCCATGGGGGTGTGTGGGGCTAGGGTTCCGCCCCCATCCATCCATGGCCTTCCTCGAGGACCATGTGGACGAAGGCGCACCGGTGCTGGTGCCGCTGTGGATCTGGGCGTCGCTCCGCTCCTCGATCTGGGGCCTCCACTCCCCTTCCCTTGCTTTGGAGAGGAAGAAAGGTGTCACCCATGGCTCGCCGTGCCGAGTTGAATGCCCGCCGTCCTTCTGCCAAGAGGAGAAAAACCGAGGGGAGGAGGAAGGCCATGGCGGCGGCGGAGTGCGTGGGAGGAGATGGAGTGGGGCGTGGGGTGCGGGGCTCGGGACAGAAGGGGATTGGGGGCTAGGTTTTGACCGCACGCCCTACAGCCCACGATAGTTGTGGCCCATCCTCTTTTCGAGCTGAACGCGCGCACACACACTCACCGTGACTGTAACAGAGGGCCCATGCAGAAGGGTGGCCCAAGCGTCATCCACTGTAACCCGAACACACAACGTACCGAAAAATGAACGCCCAGATATATACCAGCGAGATAGAAAGTACAATGTCAGTGGACAACAAGGCAGATCGTGCGTGCAGGATGATTTCCAAACCGCGATGGCGCTGGTTTAGCGGGTACCATAGGAGGCTTTATATGTTAGATATTTGGCAAAAAGTTGTTGACATCAGATTTTGGCATGGTGAAAAACTTAACTAAGATGGCCTCAAATGGAGAAATGGTCTACATGAAAAAGTTTCGTATAGTCGGCATGAACATATTTGAAGTTTGGGTCATTGCCGTCTGATTTCATCTCGAAGGCCGAAACTATATTCAAAGTACTAAGATATTATATTCAGAGTATAGTTTGGCCGATTAAGCCCACCAGACGTCCTCATATGAGAAAATGTTCTACACGGATTGTCTTCATCTCGTCCAAACAATTGATTTTGATAAAAAAAAATCATCTCACTCCAAGATATTATGCAAAATTTAGAGCCATTCAAGTGCAGCCCTACCACCAGGCCCAGTCAGACATATGTCTGATAGGTAGCGCCACCAATTGTTTATAGATAGCGCCACAATTTGTCATTTCATTTGTTTATATTGCGCGAGCGTTTCGGCCCACAAGACGGTCTCAAATAAAAAAATGTTCAACACAAAAGTTGTTCGTCTAGTCAAAATGGTAAAATTTGGTTTTAGCTTTTCTTTATCCGAGGTCATATGTGGCTTGTGGGACCTAAAAACCGAACTGTTGTCCCAAACTTACCTAAATCGGAGTTCCATTAATTTTGAAAAGATTTGGACATGATTTGGAGCCCTTTTCTTGTATGGGAAGTCCAGCCACCTCATAAATAGATAAGAGGTGACGGCCGATTGAACAACGCACAATCGAGCAAACACATCTACTACATTTTCGTGTTCATCTATTCCCTATCCTTATATCTTTCTTCTCGTTCTTCGCCGTTCTTGAACAATGGAGGGCTGTGAATCCACGAGGCTGTAGGGGCGGTCAGGTCGACCTAGGGCCCATAGCTGTCGCGTGCCCTAACGGGGTCCCTCCAGACGTGTGGGGTTTTGGATCTACAAAAGCGCCCGCCGGATTGCTTGCGTACCGCGATTCCTGTCGTGTCTCCTTCGACGTGAGTTACGCTGCATCATCCCCGACGTCGAGGGTTCACGGTGACGTGTTCGTGTGCGAACAGAAGTTTGAATTTTTTTGACAGAATGGTCATCATGGTAGTGTTCATTTTACTGAACTTTTTAAATTTAAGTTTGGTCAACTGATCAAATAGTGACGTGTGGCAGCAGATGTGGATGCTGACTGGGCAGGTCAGCTGGTGAAAACCAGTCAATCAGATCAGAAACCGGTCTGAGGGGAGGCAGGGTTGAAATTTGTCCGGTTTTGAAAGTTGAGCGTTATAACTTAGACCGTTTTAAAGTCCATGGTTGTTTCTTAGACATTACTCCCTCTGTAAACTAATATAAGAGCATTTAGATCACTATTTTAGTATTCTAAACGCTCTTATATTAGTTTACGGAGGGAGTATGTCATAAAGGGTTGAAATATGTAATTCTCTCGAGAATAGCCACCAACTAAGTTTTACAAGGAGCAACTCATCTCTGTGAGCGTTGGTCTACTCAATCACAATAATCAATAAAACACATGCCAAACAAATGGCTGGTTTTCTCGGTCATGAGATATTGCCACATGAGCCATGCTACACACACGACACCACTTGCACCGTTTATGCACGACGAGTCAGCTGGGCCCTTCATTATGTCTGATGCATGGATTAGCACCCTTCGATCAGTTGTCAAAAGGACCGTCTGGCAAACTGTCGTGCATAAAGTAGTTTCGTTGCCATATTGGGCGCGCGCAGGTGCTCTGCGCCTCTTCACGATTGCATTTGCACAATCAAGCGCGCATCATTCACACGATTTTATCTTTGGTTGCACCCTATGTTTAGGTTTTTATTCAACCGCCATATTTGGCATTTCACATTGATGTAACGGTTCACTGAAAAAATCATTGATTGTGAACACTGATTTGCAAACAGACTCTACTAAGGACATCTCCAACGTTGAACCTCAAACCGCTCGTTATGTCTGGACCACGAGGTCCGGACGGACACGGTCCTGCATTGGTCTGTGGATCGGTCTGGACGCACTTTCTCCTGCAAACCGCAGACAACCGTGGGGGGTTTTACGGGCGTTCGGACAACACCCACGCCCACTTCTGACCACCCTAGTCCACCCAAACCCCCTCCTCCCCCGCCTGCGTGCATTCCCGCCCGGCGCTAGCTTCCCATATTTATGCCGCTGTAGAGCGTCCGCTCCACATCCGACTCGGTCCGGATGCGACCTCTCACTGGCTCCACCCTTGAAGCAGTGCGCCGGCGGAGGGCGCCGTCCACTGCACACCCGGCTGAACACGTCTGCTCGCCGCATTCAAACATCTTCATTATACCCACGTGTGTGCCGAGAAACCTACTCTGGCCACACGACCGTTCACGGGTGGGTCGGCATTAACCACAACGTGGGGCAAGAACCTCCAGTCGGTCATCTATTTAAAGGAGGCCAGACGCCGGGCAAGAATTGCACCACTCTGTTGCTCCCCATCTCCTCCTTCCACTATTTTTCCCACCCATTCAATGGCATCCGACGATCAGGAACATCAGTTCTCCGGCATAAAAGCCTTATGGGTGGCCCGCCGAGCCCGCCGGATACTAGCCAAGCAACTTGCTACTCCACCTCCCTCGCCTAGCCCAACGGAGCAAGTTGCCGCTCTAAGCCGGCACGTGGTTCAGCAACTCGCCGCTCCAAGCCAGCTCGCGGAGGAGTGGCCAGTTGCTTCAGGCAGGCACGTGAGGGAGCACAGTGGAACGGTCAACATTACTACCATGGGCGAGGCCATCCGACGTGCCATCTACCAACAATGTTGGCGGAACCATGCCGGTCGGTGGAAAAAGATGCGGAGATCGATGAGTCAGTCGCCATCGCGTCCATGCCCGCTGCCGCCACCAATATCGAGGACAAGTAGAACACGGGAGGCCACCGCTGCTTGGGTCCCAGGAAGGCCACCGCCGGCGTCCACAGCCGGTGACTTGCCCGGTTCAGCGCAGACCATCATCGACCTTCTCCTCGGCTTCACGGAAGCGGAGTAGGCACGCTTCCCCTCCGACTGAAGCACCTCCCCTTCCCATGCGGCTGAAGCACCCTCTTTGCCAATTCGATGATCGGCGCAGCCAGACATAAGAAAGATACGGGGGGAGAACATACCTCTGAGACTCCTGGCAGTCTGATGAGCGGGCTGTCGGACATAGGGAAGACAAAGGGGTCCGTGCGGCCGGCCGTAGACTAGTGTAGTGTATTCGTGTCATGGGAAAGGAGCTCCGCGACCGTACGTGCACATAGTTTTACCTTTTTTAGTTCAAATATGTCCAAAATATAAATGTTTTCGCCCAGTTTGTATGAAACCCGCCGTGTTTGCACGAATTTCATCTGATTAGTTCAAAAAGTAGTTGAAATGTATGCAAACAACATTGGATGGACGCCTTCCGCATCCATGTCCGCCCACTGGTGCCCCCCCCCCCCCCCCCCCTCCAATTTTTGGGTCGCCATTGGAGATGCCCTAAATCTAATGAGTGACAATCAACTACTGACTTATTACACTGCTACGGAGCCGGACATGACCAAACAAAAAAAATTATCATCACTTATGTGCGAGTGACCCGTTAGTGCCTCTGTGTTAGTGATGAATGTTCTATCACAGACTGGCTACTTGTCTAGTCAATGATAACCAACCATAACAGACAGCTGGCTGGTCAATGACAATATCACCATTACTCTTATCATGGTTATGTTTTATTTATATTTGGTCAGCCAGACAAATGAATCTGACAAAAAATACACACACACAATAGACAAGCATACATCATTTATTTGCACAAGTGTTTTAATTCATAACACAATACACATATACATTTACACACTTTACAGCCACATATGCAACATAGTTGTAAATTTAACACATGAAGACAATGGTGGATTGTGATGTCACTGATAAGCTATCACTATTGGCGTCGCAGCTCACGCCGCTAATTGATCACACATTATTGGTGTTGTGTCGCACGTCACTAGTGAGACACTACCGGTGACACTACCGCCCATAAAGTTTCAGAATTTTTTGAAATGTTTTGTTATGTTTTCTTGCGAGGGTGCACCGAGGTGGGGTGTAGAAAAACCACTTTCTTTTCTTTTTTACTTATACTTAATTAGACTGAGCGAGATTTGCATAACGGCGTAGTCACTTCCAGCAGCAGCGATTCCTGGCCGGCGCGCTTCGCCGTCACGCCTGCAGGACAATGGTGACGGAGGTACATTCGATCGCACGACACGCCCCACACGCTGCCGCAATCATCTTCATGCAGAGCTCACGCCTCCCACGCCCGCACTCTTTTTCCTCGCCGCACCCTTCACCAGCATGAACTGCCTTCCGCGCCGCCGATCGATTGATTCATCGATGACTCCACGCTGTCCAGATGGCGCCTCCCCCTGCGGCTGCGGCGACGATGATGGTCGGCGGGCTGCTGAAGTGGCTGCATGGCTCTGTCAAACACACGTGCGATCTCATCCCGCTGCTGGATCAATGCGTGATTTGGCATCTCGGTCCGAGATTATCGGAGGTTCCCGTAACCGCCGTACTTCCCCGCTCAATTACCACCACTCCACCAGGAACAACTGATTGCTGTTGATGTTCCATTTGTTACATAGAATGTAGGCACACACGTTTTTGTCTTCAGTACTCAATATTTGTTGCTACAATTTACCACTAAAAATTGCCTAACACTATTTACCGATGGATGATGATGCTGCAGTCTACACAGTAGGCATGCATCAGAAACCAAGCTTGCTTGATAGTACTTTGTTTCGCAGACCATTACAAAGCAAATGTTCTTTTGGAACATGATAATTTTGTATCTCGCTGCTGTTACTTTAGAACAAAGATGACATTATTTTTTCTTGAATAAATTTAAACCGTAGAGTAAGTTCTTGAGCACTTTGCATTATAAAAGACACTCGCACCAAGTTAATCATTTTAGAATCCTCGTGACAATCCGAGTACATCAGTGTACAAGTTACAAAAGCATAGTACATGGAGCCTGGATGTACTGAACTGAGTAGATTGTTGTTCTAATGTCCTACTGACTACTTCTGTATCCTTGAATTGGACCACAAAACCGGATGAAGAACATATAACCTGCCCAAAATCTCTAAACATTTACAAGTTAATACTTCATTTCCTATTATTTTACCCCATTTGCTTCTACACCATTAATTATGGTTTACTTTGCTCATTTTATACCCACTTTGTTTCTTAGACCACTGTTAGAGATGAGGAAGGAGTCCTTAAAGCAGTTGAGCATGTGCACGAAATGTTAGACAGAGAAGTTGCCACTGGGACGAGTCCTAGAAAAAATTTCGTGTGTAGATCAAGCCAAGCAGGTACAATACCGAAAGCTGCATCTATCATCTCCACGTTAGCCCATCCTCTGCAAGGTTCTAGATGCTGAGAGTGTCGTCGCCACGTTAGCTCTCGCTGATCAGCATCGTTGCAGCAAGCTCAGAGACGCTTGCATGGAGTATATGAAAGCTCTTCTGTTAGAAAAGAGGAAATGTCTGATCGCCTGACCAGAGAGCATATATTGATGTCCTTATAGCTTTTATATAGGACAGAGCTATTTTGTTACTAGTAACAGAATAATATTCTGTTACTCCCGGCTCTATAAGGGCGCGATCACCCGTTGGATAACTTTTCAGCCCGATGACAAACAAGAAAGATCCCCCTCCCCAGCACGCCGCCGCCTCCTCCCTCCCCGCCGGCACGCCGCCTCCCTCCTCCCCCGCCGGCGCGCCGCCTCCTTCCACCCCCGTCGGCGCGCCGCCGCCCACGGCCGACCCCAACCACACGCTGCCGCCCACCTCCGGTTGCAAGCGCCATCGCCCGACCCCTGGATTCGCCCGCCGCCCCAACCACCGGATCCGTGTGCCGCGTCCACCCCTGGATCCACGCATCGCTAGCTGTCCTCCCGACTACTTCCGTCGCGCCACGAGGTTCTCACCCACCTTCCCCACCTCTGGTTCTCCAACGGAGCTGGTGGGCAACAGTGGTAAGGTCTTCTTGCACACCTTTCTACTGCAGCACCTTCTCCTCCGGCCTGCTCCCTCTCGAATATTTGGACTGATGCTTCCATTGGTGGAGGTTCTGGAATTCCCGCACCCAACACGCCGCCACAAGGTTCCGCTTCTTCCCCTGTCGCTATGGCCCTCCGCCTCTAGGCTCCCCTTGCTTGCTTCCTACCCGTGTTCCCCTCCCTAGCCAGCTGAACCGCCTTTCTCCAACTCCCTGAACCGCCCTGAGCGCCCCTGCTGAACCTTCCATCTCTGTCACTTGCCCCCGGGAGTGACATGGGAGTGACCCATTTTCGTGCGACCACACACGCAGCTCTTGGCTAGAAGCCAGACTGGCAGGTCGCCTCCAAGTTGAGGATACAAGTTGGTTTCTTCTTGTCGCGAGCACACCAAATGGATCTCTGCTTCCGGGCGCGGTCGGAACTCTAGGTATGCTACTCGTATTTTGCCATGCTGGGCACCAAGCAGCGCACATGAGGAAGATTGCTCTGCTTTTGTAGTTACTGTGCATCTAGTTTGTTGGGCAAAAAGAAAATTACAGTTGAAGGAAGATTGAGGGTTAAAGTTCAGAGACGTTTTGAATAAAAGTTTTGATAGTGTGGTAGCAGAAAAACATAGGGCATGTCTTGTAGTTTTGAACTTTTGGATGTGTATGTCAATTTTCAGTTTCAGATCGAAAATGATGTACCGTTAGTCGCTTTATTGCTCAGTTCATGTGCAACCATTGGAGGAGTTCAAAAAATCAGAACTCGTCCATTTCCATAAAATTCTGTAAGTTTCATGTGTGTGCTGCTAAAATCTGAATATTTTTCCAATCATACTAGTACTGATGCAATCACCTAAAAACGTTGAAGAAAAAATCTGTAAGTTTGGTGCGTGTGCTGCTACAAATCTAAACTTCTTGTCTAGTCATTCTAGTACTGATGAAGATCGAGCGGACTGAAATAATATGTGTAATGGGCCACCGTAACTCATGCCACTCGATTGGTCTGTTGTCCTTCCAACTAGTCATAGCAGTAAGAATACAAGTAGATGATTGTGGTGTTTAGTAAAAATTCCTTCAATTACATATGCAATCGAGCGCAAGTTCAACATCATCGTCTAAGAAAGGTTCGCAGATATCATCACGAGTAATTCAGATTTTTAAAAAGGTCCATATAAGAAACCACATGAAAATACAGTGAACAAAAAAAGATTCAAAGAGTACGAATGCTCCTGACAGGACTACAAGTCTTTGTGTACAAATATTAATGCAGGGGAGCGAAAAAGTTAATAGCATTTCTGCCTGTGGGTGTTTGTACTTATACCTGAAAGATAAATATTGTGTTCCTAGCTCATCCAGTTTGTCGGAATAAGTTTATTTTCCTATATAAATAAATTTTCTAGCTGCAGAACTACATGTGCTACTCTAGATGAAGCTTCTGAAACCTCCAATGGCACTTCTAAGTCTAAAACCTGCATGTTTCAGTGTACATGTTGAAACTGCGGCAATTTTGGTGTGCATGTGTTGAAAAAAAAACACATATTACACATTTCTTGTTGAAAGTTGGTGTCTTTGCCTGATTGTTTTTCCTTACATAATTTTTTTTATTTGTTGCAGGTTTCATTTTTCATCCGTCCCTATGATTCTTTTGGAGAACAGAGATGGGAGCAGCCTGCAATTTGTGCTGCATGTTCATTGAAAAAGTTTGGATCCTGACCAGATTATTCTCAAGAAAATTGTTTTGACTTGGTAAGCTTGGTAGCATAATTTACTAGGTAGAAATATATGCAACTTGTACATTTCTTGACTGCCAATAATTACTTAGGTCCACATAGCTTCAGAATCGAATGTCAGAAAATGATGCCTTTTCAGTTACTGTACGTTACTTGGCATTTGAGCCGTCACTATTGTCAGAATGTCAAAGCTAGTGTAATCCCTGTAGAGATGCTACTCTTCTGAATTTTGGTTCCCAGACCCAAGTCTGGTGGTTTAGATATTTATTTTCAACAAGTACTGGTAATAAAAACTAAAAGGTCATCCATCACAAAAGTTCACGTAGCATTATACTTGTTCGCGTAGTATTGTCTAGTAAGCACAAAAGTCATGCTCATCTAGTAAGCACATAAGTTGTGCTCATCTAGTAAGTACAGAAGTCATGTTGTTATTTGCACATCATGCAAGTTCAACTATATATCCCCCATGGATGTCTCCCTCAGTCCGACTATTGCTGCTACTTCAAAACACAGAAATTTGATTCGGACTGTAAGTTATTAGCTGACTTCATTTTATCGTTAACGGGCTTGTTAACAACCTCATTTGTTGAACTGATTAATAGTCGTTACTAAATGCTAGATTATTTGGACAGATTGATAGTACATAAACTGGTTAGCAAAAACTTATTTTTGATTATTTGATTACTGCTAGTCAATCAATGCATGGTTCTGAACATCTTGCGAGGCTCCCTGCTGGATATCGGCGCTAGAGGGGAGCGGACACCGTCGTTGCCCCGTGCCCATAGACTTCTCTTCTGCAATGCAAGGTTCATTTTCCTCTTAAACATTCACACGGAAAGAATAGAGCTACTCCGTACACATTCTGCGTCGGTGTCAGAACATGTTATACTAATTAGTAAGCAATCAATATAACTAAATGTATATTTTAGGCAATCAACATCAATAATTTCTTCTCAAAATATATTTTTACCATCAGTGGTAAATCAGTATGTTAACACCATCTAGCGCTCTGAACTTATGCTATTGATATGCGGTTGATCCTTCCTTTTCAGACATCGAATCTGAGTTCTTCATGGAGTATGGTGAAATAAACCGGTATCAGGTTGGTGGTGATTAAGGCTGCTACGTCAGTCCAATCCCACCTCCCAGACAGGTCACCTCCGCTACATCATCTCGCAAACCGAGCCCCCCGTTGCCGCATCTTGTCGAGCTCAACGCCTTGCCGTGGTTCCAGTGGGGGACGGGCGGGCTCATATACAGGAGGATGGATGCCCTGGTCTGGTACGACCAGGATGGTATCGGTGCTCCGGCCAACTCCATCGATCTGCTCAGTAAATGCCCACTCCTAACTCCGTTTGAAGTTTTGGTTATGATCGTCATCGGCTCGCCTCCCCGCTGCTCCCACTGGACCGCCGCCCCCCTACTTCCACCGCGCCAGCGGCCAACCTCCCCGCTGCTTCCACCGCGCCACCGTCCCGCACACAACCTCCTGGTTGCCGGCCGCGTCGCCGCCCCTTGCCCAACCTCCTAGCCGCCGCCGCCGCCGCCGCTTCACAAGCCTCCGTCGCCCCCATCTGCTCTTGATCTCATCATCAAGCTCCCCGACCACTCTCTGTAGTCACTGGCTTCGGGCGCCCCCCTGTTTCTCATCTACCCCAGCTCCAGTCTACCAGCAAACCACATACACGCACAGCTGCAGGTCGCCAGCGTGACCCACTTCTTCTGCCGCAGCGTCCCTGATGTCCATCTCCAGCGCAACAACCACCAACCTGATGTGCCCTCCGTTCACTGCTGCCACCCCAGATCGTTCAACTACACAGTGCCAAGCCGTTCGATGCCGCAGCTCGGGAGGTGCCCATCTCAACCTTTCCACATCTCCCCCTGGATGTTCATGCTCCTCTGGTATATATTCAGTTCATATTGTAGTTATGGTCATTCTATTATTATTTTCAGCTCATCTTGTGTGATTTCTTTCTTCAGTCCCAAGTGGCAAATTTGTTCTGCAACATATTGTATCATTGAGCTGCATTTGTTTGTACTGTCCCTCTTCCCCTGCTCCTCAAGCGCCACTACTGTCTTGTGCTAGTTGTTCGATAGGTATTTGTCTTAATGCCTAGAGAAGAGATCTGTTTTCTTTACTAAACTCATTATTAGTTTGGTTTGTATTATTTTGTCAGTTCATGAAAAAACACAAGATAGTTGGGTGCGTGCGCAAAAATATCATCAGTACACGTTTCAAAATTATGTAAGTTTAAATATATCACCTAAAAAAGTTCAAAGAAAACCATAGAGACTGCCACTAGTTATTACAGTTACTTTGGCCACTAAATTCCCTGTTTTTTTCCTAGTCATTCTTGTACTGCCTGCCATGAAAAAACCTGATGATAGAATACAAATATTTGTATATTGTATCATCAGTTCACAGAGAAGAAATTCTTTTTTCTTCAATGTGTATACTATCGTTAGTTCTGTGTGTATTTTTGTTCTCTTTTCTTCAGTTCACAAAGAATAAATATTGTCAGTTCATGAATAGAGAATTTCTGTAATAAACTTAATATTTGTTTGGTGTGTATTCATGAAAAAATACAAACTAGTTGGTGCGTGTGCAAAAATATCATCAGTTCATGTTTTGAAATTCTGTAAGTTTACATATATCACCTAAAATAAGTAATGTTTTTTAGCGAGTTTCTTCAGTGTCTATTCTAATTCAAGTGCCTTGTTCTTCCTAAAACACAAGGTGCTTGTGTTAATGCCTATGGGAGAATAGCATGTACAGGGACTGTGTACTAGTGTTGAAAACAGGATAAAGTCCTAAGATAATGATGTTCTCCCCTGCTTCCACCTCCATTCGCCGCCTCAGAACACCGCGCACTACCGCCCTCCCTTATCCCCTACAGCTCGCCGTGTGCAAGTTCTTCAGTCCAAGTTCTCCGTCGAGCTCGTCTCTTGTTTCATTTTCCTTAACACTCGGTAAGGAAAATGATCGTTCAACTTGAATTATGTTTTGGACTGATTGTTCAAGTTCTTTCGTATAGAAGGTTCAGAAGGTTTTGTTCCTGAAAATGCACTTATTTGGAGTATGCCAATATATATGTATTTCTGAATTTCGCTCTTGAGTAATAGTTCAACATGTATTACGCCATCAATTCATAATGGAAAGGCAGCAAAAACAGTTCAATACTTGTGTGTTAAAAAACGTAACAGTATAGAGAAACTTTCGTAGTGGTTCGATGGAATAAATCGCATCAGTTCTGACTTGGATCCGTTCTTGCCTATAATGCATTGAAAAATCAATTTTTTTGCCTTCGTTAAGGCTTGAGAAGCATGTATCTCATTTATAATACGCTTTGGCATTTGGTCGATGATATTTATTGCATCCTTGAGAAGGAGATTCATTTGTGCATTTCTATATTCGTTGTGTAAATCTGTTGATTTTTAATGTTTTAGGGATTTCGGGAGAGTGGAGACCTGGAAGAGTGTTGGAAATATGCCCTAAAGGCAATAATAAAAGTATTATTATATTTCATTGTTCATGATAATTGTCTTTTATTCATGCTATAACTGCATTATCCGGAAATCGTAATACACGTGTGAATACTTAGACCACAATATGTCCCTAGTGAGCCTCTAGTTGACTAGCTCGTTGTGATCAACAGATAGTCATGGTTTCCTGGCTATGGACATTGGATGTCGTTGATAACGGGATCACATCATTAGGAGAATGATGTGATGGACAAGACCCAATCCTAAGCATAGCACAAAGATCGTGTAGTTCGTTTGCTAGAGCTTTTCCAATGTCAAGTATCTCTTCCTTCGACCATGAGATCGTGTAACTCCCGGATACCGTAGGAGTGCTTTGGGTGTATCAAACGTCACAACGTAACTGGGTGACTATAAAGGTGAACTACAGGTATCTCCGAAAGTGTCTGTTGGGTTGACATGGATCGAGACTGGGATTTATCACTCCGTATGACGGAGAGGTATCTCTGGGCCCACTCGGTAATGCATCATCATAATGAGCTCAAGGTGACCAAGGTGTTGGCCACGGGATCATGCATTACGGTACGAGTAAAGTGACTTGCCGGTAACGAGACTGAACAAGGTATTGGGATACCGACGATCGAGTCTCGGGCAAGTAATGTACCGATTGTCAAAGGGAATTGTATACGGGGTTTTGATCGAATCCTCGACATCGTGGTTCAACCGATAAAATCATCGTGGAACATGTGGGAGCCAACATGGGTATCCAGATCCCGCTGTTGGTTATTGACCAGAGAGTGGTCTCGGTCATGTCTGCATGTCTCCCGAACCCGTAGGGTCTACACACTTAAGGTTCGGTGACGCTAGGGTTATTAGGAAGACTAGTATGTGACTACCGAATGTTGTTCGGAGTCCCGGATGAGATCCCGGATGTCACGAGGAGTTCCGGAATGGTTCGGAGGTGAAGTTTTATATATGGGAAGTTATCATACGGACACCGAAAAGTTTCGGGGGCTTATCGGTATTGTACCGGGGCCACCGGAGAAGTTCCGGGGGTCCACCGGGAGGGGCCACCCCTCCCGAAGGGCCACATGGGCAGCAAAGGGGAGGGAGCCAGCCCCTGGAGGGCTGGGCGCGCCCCCCACCTTGGGCCCATGCGCCTAGGGTTGGGGGGGGGGGAAACCCTAAGGGGGGCGCCCCCCTTGCTTGGGGGGCAAGTCCCCCCTCCCTGGCCGCCGTCCCCCTCTAGATCCCATCTAGAGGGGTCGGCCCCCCTTGCCCCTTCCCCTATAAATAGAGGGGTGAGGGGAGGGCTGCTGTACACATCTTCCAGGCGCAGCCCCTCCCCTCCCCAACACATCTTCTCCCCCGTTACGTGCTTGCGAAGCCCTGTCGGAGTACTGCTGCACCAACACCACCATGCCGTCGTGCTGCCGTTGGAGCAATCTTCCTCAACCTCTCCTTCCCCCTTGTTGGATCAAGGAGGAGACGTCTCCCGTCCCGTACGTGTGTTGAACGCGGAGGTGCTGTCCGTTCAGCACTTGGACATCGGTGATCTGAATCACGTCGAGTACGACTCCATCATCACCATCCCCTTGCAAGCTTCCGCACGCGATCTACAAGTGGTATGTAGATGCAAACTCACTCCCTTGACTCGTTGCTTAGATGAACTCATAGATGGATCTTGGTGAAACCGTAGGAAAATTTTTAATTTTCTGCAACGTTCCCCAACAGTGGCATCATGAGCTAGGTCTATGCGTAGTTCTCTAATGCACGAGTAGAACACAATTTTGTTGTGGGCGTGGATCTTGTCAACTTGCTTGCCACTACTAGTCTTTTCTTGCTTCAGCGGTATTGTGGGATGAAGCGGCCCGGACCAACCTTACACGTACGCTTACGTGAGACCGGTTCCACCGATTGACATGCACTAGTTGCATAAGGTGGCTGGCGGGTGTGTGTCTCTCCCACTTTAGTTGAAGTGGAATCGATGAAAAGGGTCCTTATGAAGGGTAAATAGAAGTTGACAAAATCACGTTGTGGTTATTCGTAGGTAAGAAAACGTTCTTGCTAGAACCCAATTGCAGCCACGTAAAAGATGCAACAACAATTAGAGGACGTCTAACTTGTTTTTGCAGTGATTGTTCATGTGATGTGATATGGCCAGAAGTTGTGATGAATGATGAATTGTGATGTATGAGATCATGTTCTTGTAATAGGATTCATGACTTGCATGTCGATGAGTATGACAACCGGCAGGAGCCATAGGAGTTGTCTTTATTTTTTGTATGACCTGCGTGTCATTGAAGAACCTCATGTAAGCTACTTTACTTTATTGCTAAACACGTTAGCCAAAGAAGTAGAAGTAGTCGTTGGCGTGACAACTTCATAAAGACACGATGATGGAGATCATGATGATGGAGATCATGGTTTCAAGCCGGTGACAAGATGATCATGGAGCCTCGAAGATGGAGATCAATGGAGCTATATGATATTGGCCATATCATGTCACAACTATATAATTGCATGTGATGTTTATTATGTTTATGCATCTTGTTTACTTAGGACGACGGTAGTAAATAAGATGATCCCTTACAACAATTTCAAGAAGTGTTCTCCCCTAACTGTGCACCGTTGCTACAGTTCATCGTTTCGAAGCACCACGTGATGATCGGGTGTGATAGATCCTTACGTTCACATACAACAGGTGTAAGACAGTTTTACACAGCAAAACACTTAGGGTTAACTTGACGAGCCTAGCATGTGCAGACATGGCCTTGGAACACGGAGACCGAAAGGTCGAACACGAGTCGTATGGAAGATACGATCAACATGAAGATGTTCACCGACGATGACTAATCCGTCTCACGTGATGATCGGACACGGCCTAGTCGACTCGGATCGTGTAACACTTAGATGACTAGAGGGATGTCTAATCTGAGTGGGAGTTCATAATTTGATTAGATGAACTTAATTATCTTGAACTTAGTCTAAAACCTTTGCAAATATGTCTTGTAGATCAAATGGCCAACGCTCATGTCAACATGAACTTCAACGCGTTCCTAGAGAAAACCAAGCTGAAAGATGATGGCAGCAACTATACGGACTGGGTCCGGAACCTGAGGATCATCCTCATAGCTGCCAGGAAGCAATATGTCCTAGAAGGACCGCTAGGTGACGCTCCCGTCCCAGAGCACCAAGACGTTATGAACGCTTGGCAGTCTCGTGCTGATGATTACTCCCTCGTTCAGTGCGGCATGCTTTACAGCTTAGAACCGGGGCTCCAAAAGCGTTTTGAGCATCACGGAGCATATGAGATGTTCGAAGAGCTGAAACTAGTTTTCCAAGCTCATGCCCGGGTCGAGAGATATGATGTCTCCGACAAGTTCTACAGTTGTAAGATGGAGGAAAACAGTTCTGTCAGTGAGCACATACTCAAGATGTCTGGGTTGCACAACCGTATGACCCAGCTGAACATTAACCTCCCAGATGAGGCGGTCATTGACAGAATCCTCCAGTCGCTCCCACCAAGCTACAAGAGCTTTGTGATGAACTACAACATGCAGGGGATGGTAAAGACCATTCCTGAAGTGTTCTCAATGCTGAAGTCAGCAGAGGCTGAAATCAAGAAAAAACATCAAGTGTTGATGGTCAATAAGATCACTAAGTTCAAGAAGGGCAAGGGCAAGAAGAACTTCAAGAAGGACGGCAAGGATGTTGCCGTGCCCGGTAAGCCAGTTACCGGGAAGAAGTCAAAGAATGGACCCAAGCCTGAGACTGAGTGCTTTTATTGCAAGGGGAAGGGTCACTGGAAGCGAAACTGCCCCAAATACTTAGCGGATAAGAAGGCCGGCAACACCAAAGGTATATTTGATATACATGTAATTGATGTGTACCTTACCAGTACTCGTAGTAACTCCTGGGTATTTGATACCGGTGCCGTTGCTCATATTTGTAACTCACAGCAGGAGCTGCGGAATAAACGGAGACTGGCGAAGGACGAGGTGACGATGCGCGTCGGGAATGGTTCCAGAGTCGATGTGATCGCCGTCGGCACGCTGCCTCTACATTTACCTACGGGATTAGTTTTGAACCTTAATAATTGTTATTTAGTGCCAAGTTTGAGCATGAACATTGTATCTGGATCTCGTTTAATACGAGATGGCTACTCATTTAAGTCCGAGAATAATGGTTGTTCGATTTATATGAGAGATATGTTTTATGGTCATGCTCCGATGGTCAATGGTTTATTCTTAATGAATCTCGAGTGTAATGTTACACATATTCATAGTGTGAATGCCAAAAGATGTAAAGTTGATAACGATAGTCCCACATACTTGTGGCACTGCCGCCTTGGTCACATTGGTGTCAAGCGCATGAAGAAGCTCCATGCTGATGGACTTCTAGAGTCTCTTGATTATGAATCGTTTGACACATGCGAACCATGCCTCATGGGCAAAATGACCAAGACTCCGTTATCCGGAACAATAGAGCGAGCAACCAACTTGTTGGAAATCATACATACCGATGTGTGCGGTCTAATGAGCGTTGAGGCTCGCGGAGGATATCGTTATGTTCTCACTCTCACTGATGACTTGAGTAGATATGGGTATGTCTACTTAATGAAACACAAGTCTGAGACCTTTGAAAAGTTCAAGGAATTTCAGAATGAAGTAGAGAATCAACGTGACCGAAAAATAAAGTTCCTACGATCAGATCGTGGAGGAGAATATTTAAGTCACGAATTTGGCACACACTTAAGGAAATGTGGAATCATTTCACAACTCACGCCGCCTGGAACACCTCAGCGTAACGGTGTGTCCGAACGTCGTAATCGCACTCTATTAGATATGGTGCGGTCTATGATGTCTCTTACCGATTTACCGCTATCATTTTGGGGATACGCTCTAGAGACAGCTACATTCACTTTAAATAGGGCACCGTCTAAATCCGTTGAGACGACACCGTATGAATTATGGTTTGGGAAGAAACCTAAGCTGTCGTTTCTAAAAGTTTGGGGATGCGATGCTTATGTCAAGAAACTTCAACCTGAAAAGCTCGAACCCAAGTCGGAAAAATGCGTCTTCATAGGATACCCTAAGGAAACTGTCGGGTATACCTTCTACTTAAGATCCGAAGGCAAGATCTTTGTTGCCAAGAACGGATGCTTTCTGGAAAAAGAGTTTCTCTCGAAAGAAGTAAGTGGGAGGAAAGTAGAACTCGATGAAGTACTACCTCTCGAACGGGAAAGTGGTGCAGCTCAGGAAAATGTTCCTGTGATGCCCACACCAACTGAAGAGGAAAATAATGATGATAATCAAGGTACTTCGGATCAAGTTGCTACTGAACTTCGTAGGTCCACAAGGACACGTTCCGCACCAGAGTGGTACGGCAACCCTGTCCTGGAAATCATGTTGTTAGACAACAGTGAACCTTCGAACTATGAAGAAGCGATGGCGGACCCAGATTCCAACAAATGGCTTGAAGCCATGAAATCCGAGATAGAATCCATGTATGAAAACAAAGTATGGACTTTGACAGACTTGCCCGATGATCGGCGAGCGATAGAAAACAAATGGATTTTTAAGAAGAAGACGGACGCGGATGGTAATGTTACCATCTATAAAGCTCGGCTTGTCGCTAAGGGTTATCGACAAGTTCAAGGGATTGACTACGACGAGACATTCTCTCCCGTAGCGAAGCTGAAGTCCGTCCGAATCATGTTAGCAATTGCCGCATACTATGATTATGAGATATGGCAGATGGACGTCAAAACGGCATTCCTTAACGGACATCTTAAGGAAGAGCTGTTTATGATGCAGCCGGAAGGTTTTGTCGATCCTAAGAATGCTAACAAAGTATGCAAGCTCCAGCGATCCATTTATGGACTGGTGCAAGCATCTCAGAGTTGGAAGATTCGTTTTGATGAGATGATCAAAGCGTTTGGGTTTATGCAGACTTATGGAGAAGCCTGCATTTACAAGAAAGTGAGTGGGAGCTCTGTAGCATTTCTCATATTATATGTAGATGACATACTCTTGATGGGAAATAATATAGAACTTCTGGACAGCATTAAGGCCTACTTGAATAAGTGTTTTTCAATGAAGGACCTTGGAGAAGCTGCTTATATATTAGGCATCAAGATCTATAGAGATAGATCGAGACGACTCATAGGTCTTTCACAAAGCACATACCTTGATAAGATTTTGAAAAGGTTCAAAATGGATCAGTCCAAGAAAGGGTTCTTGCCTATGTTACAAGGTGTGAGATTGAGCTCGGCTCAGTCAGCGACCACGGCAAAAGATAAAGAAGAGATGAGTGTCATCCCCTATGCTTCAACCATAGGATCTATTATGTATGCCATGCTGTGTACCAGACCTGATGTAAACCTTGCCGTAAGTTTGGTAGCAAGATACCAAAGTAATCCCGGCAAGGAACACTGGACAACGGTCAAGAATATCCTGAAGTACCTGAAAAGGACAAAGGACATGTTTCTCGTTTATGGAGGAGACGAAGAGCTCGTCGTAAAGGGTTACGTCGACGCTAGCTTCGACTCAGATCTGGATGACTCTAAGTCACAAACCGGATACGTGTATATGTTGAATGGTGGAGCAGTAAGCTGGTGCAGCTGCAAGCAGAGCGTCGTGGCGGGATCTACGTGTGAAGCGGAGTACATGGCAGCCTCGAAGGCAGCGCATGAAGCGATTTGGGTGAAGGAGTTCATCACCGACCTAGGAGTCATACCCAATACGTCGGGGCCGATCAAACTCTTCTATGACAACACTGGAGCTATTGCCCTAGCCAAGGAGCCCAGGTTTCACAAGAAGACCAGGCACATCAAGCGTCGTTTCAACTCCATCCGTGAAAATGTTCAAGATGGAGACATAGATATTTGCAAAGTACATACGGATCTGAATATCGCAGATCCGTTGACTAAACCTCTCTCGCGAGCAAAACATGATCAACACCAGAACTCTATGGGTGTTCGATTCATCACAATGTAACTAGATTGGTGACTCTAGTGCAAGTGGGAGACTGTTGGAAATATGCCCTAGAGGCAATAATAAAAGTATTATTATATTTCATTGTTCATGATAATTGTCTTTTATTCATGCTATAACTGTATTATCCGGAAATCATAATACATGTGTGAATACTTAGACCACAATATGTCCCTAGTGAGCCTCTAGTTGACTAGCTCGTTGTGATCAACAGATAGTCATGGTTTCCTGGCTATGGACATTGGATGTCGTTGATAACGGGATCACATCATTAGGAGAATGATGTGATGGACAAGACCCAATCCTAAGCATAGCACAAAGATCGTGTAGTTCGTTTGCTAGAGCTTTTCCAATGTCAAGTATATCTTCCTTCGACCATGAGATCGTGTAACTCCCGGATACCGTAGGAGTGCTTTGGGTGTATCAAACGTCACAACGTAACTGGGTGACTATAAAGGTGCACTACAGGTATCTCCGAAAGTGTCTGTTGGGTTGACACGGATCGAGACTGGGATTTGTCACTCCGTATGACGGAGAGATATCTCGGGCCCACTCGGTAATGCATCATCATAATGAGCTCAAGGTGACCAAGGTGTTGGCCACGGAATCATGCATTACGGTACGAGTATAGTGACTTGCCGGTAACGAGACTGAACAAGGTATTGGGATACCGACGATCGAGTCTCGGGCAAGTAACGTACCGATTGTCAAAGGGAATTGTATACGGGGTTTTGATCGAATCCTCGACATCGTGGTTCAACCGATGAAATCATCGCGGAACATGTGGGAGCCAACATGGGTATCCAGATCCCGCTGTTGGTTATTGACCAGAGAGTGGTCTCGGTCATGTCTGCATGTCTCCCGAACCCGTAGGGTCTACACACTTAAGGTTCGGTGACGCTAGGGTTATTAGGAAGACTAGTATGTGACTACCGAATGTTGTTTGGAGTCCCGGATGAGATCCCGGATGTCACGAGGAGTTCCGGAATGGTCCGGAGGTGAAGTTTTATATATGGGAAGTTGTCATACGGACACCGGAAAGTTTCGGGGGCTTATCGGTATTGTACCGGGGCCACCGGAGAGGTTCCGGGGGTCCATCGGGAGGGGCCACCCCTCCCGGAGGGCCACATGGGCAGCAAAGGGGAGGGAGCCAGCCCCTGGAGGGCTGGGCGCGCCCCCCACCTGGGGCCCATGCGCCTAGGGTTGGGGGGGAAACCCTAAGGGGGGCGCCCCCCTTGCTTGGGGGGCAAGTCCCCCCTCCCTGGCCGCCGCCCCCCCTCTAGATCCCATCTAGAGGGGTCGGCCCCCCTTGCCCCTTCCCCTATAAATAGAGGGGTGAGGGGAGGGCTGCTGTACACATCTTCCAGGCGCAGCCCCTCCCCTCCCCAACACATCTTCTCCTCCGTTACGTGCTTGCGAAGCCCTGTCGGAGTACTGCTGCACCAACACCACCACGCCGTCGTGCTGCCGTTGGAGCAATCTTCCTCAACCTCTCCTTCCCCCTTGCTGGATCAAGAAGGAGGAGACGTCTCCCATCCTGTACGTGTGTTGAACGCGGAGGTGCTGTCCGTTCAGCACTTGGATATCGGTGATCTGAATCACGTCGAGTACGACTCCATCATCACCATCCCCTTGCAAGCTTCCGCACGCGATCTACAAGTGGTATGTAGATGAAAACTCACTCCCTTGACTCGTTGCTTAGATGAACTCATAGATGGATCTTGGTGAAACCGTAGGAAAATTTTTAATTTTCTGCAACGTTCCCCAACAAAGAGCACTTTCAGGCGTTATTGGCCATGACAATAAATGATCAAGAAGAGCACTTTCAATAGTCCAGAAAGACGACAACAACAACGAGAAAATGCAACGATGCATCATGCTGACGTTGATGAAAAGCTATGATTTTGTGCTCCTGTTTGTTATTATGTCAATGAGAAACCAATACTTCTTTTCTTCAGGTTTCGTGTTTTAATTGGTGAGGATAAACAAATTTTCGTATTCAAGTGGAAGCTCCCAGTATATGATGGATGTGGGAGTTATTTTTACATTTACTGTTCGGTGCTTCTATTTATGTATTGTTTTATGTTTTCAAGTGCTCGATGAAAATTTATGTTCCTAGTAGTTCATGTATTATTGCATGAGGAGTTCATGTGTTACTGCCAGTAAGTAAATCTATTAATCACTCTTTCAAGTGTGATGAAAAAAATGGGCAGTAAATTGATGAAAAAATATCTTCGAGTTTAAAACACGCCGAGACACGCGACAGCCACCCTAGTTTGGGTGTAGTAAATACCTCAGTACGAGTTAACAACGGTGATCCGTTCGGAATAAAAGAAATGGCCGAAATTCAAATCGTAAAGTTTAAGCAAAAAAAACCCCATGAAAATCCTGCTTAGTAAGTACGAGTACCTCAGTACAACTAGTAAAATGAGAGTTCATAACAATGTTGTCAAAAAAATGTTGAGTTAAAAAAACACATTTTCTTTTTGAATAAAATATCATTCAGTTCGATGATACAAACCATACAAGTATATACAAGTACATGGGCGACGATACAGTAAACCGTTGAAAACTTACGAGAAAAATATTACCCAAAAACAAAGCAAAGTCTAGTTAGTGAAAACACGCTTAGTACAAACCCATGCAAGCATCAGTACACGTATCGTTTTCGGAACCACTCAAAATTACTCTATAAAAAATAGCTCAGTACAAACATACACATATATCAGTACGACTACTTTGTTTTTCAGACGAGAAAACAGTAGGATCCGTCATGCCGTATTCAAAATTACTCTTAAACGGTTGCGAAGTAGAGAAAGCGTTCAACATGGCTAAGTTTTGCATTTTCGATAGCTATCCAACGGTATATTATTTGCCATATTTCGACAAACTTTTTAAAAAAATCACGTTCGAAATCAAATTTGACCGTATTCGAATTCGTTTTTATACCGTAAGGAATTAGAAAAACATTTCTATACGAAAAAGTTGCGCATTTTCCATAGCTTTCCAATGCTGTATCATTTGCGTCAATCCGGCAAGCCGTTTGCAAAAAATTGCGAAAATACGTTTCGCCCAAAATTTCACCGTTTTTCAAATTACTTTTAAATTATATAGAATTAGAAAAAACAATACATCTATAGAAGATGCGGATTTTCACCAGCTTTCCAACGCCATCTTATTTGCTCAATTCCGACAAATCGTTTGAAAATTTAGTCCAAAATACGATTCACGTTTTCGGTTTTGAAAAAAAACGGCTGTTTCAAAACTGCTCTTAAACCATAATGATTTTGCAAAAATGTTCAATATACTTGAAATATGGTTGTCAAGAGTTTTCCAACGATATATTACACGCCATGTTCCGACAAAAAAATCACAAAAAAATTTTGAACTAAAGAAGACGATCTATTAAACACAACTGAAAGCATCAGTTTAACCGCTTCAAAAACATCAGTACAACCACCTAAAACCGTCAGTTCAAAAACGGTAACAGAATAACGCGTAACAGAATAGCCCAGATGTGTGTGTATATATATATATATATATATATATATATATATATATATATATATATATATATATATATATATATATATAATTTATGTGATATGCACTGCTGTCCTTTAGATCATATTGCCTTGTCCTGAAGTCTTCACATATACCCCCTCCGTTCCAAAATAGATGACCCAACTTTGTACTCACTTTGTACTAAAGTTAGTACAAAGTTGAGTCATCTATTTTGGAACGGAGGGAGTATTTGGGAGGAGAATGAGTAAGTTCATCAGAATTTATGTTGGCTAGACCTATATTATATGAATCCATGCCAACTTCCTATGAATGTGCTGATAATTATATATGTTGGCTAGACCTATATGTGAATCCATCCTAACTTCTTGTCATCTTGTGAATGTGCTGATATTTATCCTTATCTTCTTTCCTTTTTGTGCTCTTCTTTTTCTTAGTACAGTAAATCTGCAATTTAGGCAGGCTAACATCAATGGGCTGCTGGCCATAACGATGTACATTGGTACTGTAGGCAAACAACTATGGAATGTTAGTCTATTGATAGTGCTAATTATACTCTATCTTAAGTAAACATAACATTTTTTACAGTGCCCAAGGTAGATTATGCCTAGCAGGTTGATTTTCAGTGTATATATCTCCTCTAGAGTTTGGGCGTATTTGCCAGAGTTTTGTTCCTTCAGAGTTTTGGGACCTTTGGATGATACTTCTGGTTCCTACTCAGTGAGATGTTACATTTGACATCATAAGTCATTCTATTTCAGAAGTTAGACACACATTTCAATTGCAACAGGAACCAAATTGTTTCATACTATTGAATTTCTTTTGAATTACAAACGTGCCTGTTTGTACCTCTGATTTGGAACACCAAACATACATGTTTTTCCTCTAAATCTAAATTGCAGACACGCCTGTTTTCACCTGCTAAGGTATGTATACCTGCTGCCCGAATCGTGCCCAAGTTTTGTTCATGATTCGATGTGGGAAACATATATGTGATGTGATCTCATCCCGTTGGACGACCGATTTGCGGTGTTTCGGCATCCTGGAGGTTCCCATAACCGATGTAATTCTCTGCTCAATTTACCCTGCAGAAATGACCGCTTACTGTTGGGTCATTTAAGAATACTGTAGCCACTTGCAGTCTCTCTTCAGCAGTATATATGTGTTGATCCGCAGCAGCCTGTGCTACTGCTGAAAACTAGCTAGTGTTACTTGCTGAGGGTGCAATCTGCTAGATTCACACTTATTTTCGGACAGTAAATAATCAGTGTAGTGAAACAGCTAGTGCTATTTCCTGGTCAATTTATAGGACTGCTGTTCAAGAATAATAAGTTACTATCTTTTGCACTATTACTAAATAACAGCATGGCATCATTTTCTCATCAATTTGAAGATTTAAAATATAGAGGAAGTTTTTGAGCACTTTGCATCATAATGGACCTTTTGCGCCTGACTAGAGAGCATGTATTGTTGTCCTTATAGCTTATATATGTATGTATTTATGTGCTGCTGTCCTTTAGATCATGTTGCCTTATCCTGAAGTCTTCACATATATTTGGGAGGAGAATGAGTAAGTTTATCAGAAATTATGTTGGCTAGACCTATATGTGAATCCATGCTAGCTTCTTGTGAATGTGCTGATATTTATCCTTATCTTCTTTCCTTTTTGTGCTCTTCTTTTTGTTACTGAAATAAATCTGTGATTTAGTTAGGCTAACATCAATGGGCTACCGGCCATAACCATGTACATTAGTACTGTAGGCAAACAACTACGGAATTTTATTCTATTGATAGTCATAATTATACACCATCGTAAGTAAACATAACACTCTGGCAGTGCCCAAGATAGATTATGCCTAGCAGATTGTTTGTGACTCCTGTTGATATTCAGTAACCGGAGTTTGGGCGTATTTGCCAGAGTTTTGTTCCTTCGAAGTTTCTCTTCCAGTTTGGGACCTCTGGAGGATACTTCTGGTTGCTACTCAGTGCCATGTTACATTTGATGTCATAAGACATTCTATTTCAGACATGTGCATTTCGATTGCAATAGGAACTGAACTGTTTCATCCTATGAAATTTCTGTTGAATTCCGAACATGCCTGCTTTTACCTCTGAATTGAAATTCTAAACATGCCTGCTTTCGCCTGCTAGTGCTAAGGTGCGTGCGCCTGGTGCCCGAATCGCGCCCCAAGTGTTGTTCGTGATTCGAGGGGGGAAACATACCTGTGATGTTATCTCATCTCGTTGGCGATCGATTTGTGGTTCTGCTGCAGGTTTGGCATCCCGGGGGTTCCCATAACCGTTGTAATTCCCTGCTGAGTTTACCCTGCAGATATAATCGCTTACTGTTGAGTCATTTAAGAATACTGTAGCCACTTGCAGTCTCTCTTCAATGGAGTATATATTTGTTGATCCGCAGCAGCCTGCTTTACTTTACTGCTAAAAACTGGCTAATGTTACTTGGCGATGCTCCAATCTGCTTGCTTCACACTTATTTTTGGACAGTAAATAATCAGTGTAGTGAAACTGCTACTGCTATTTCCAGGTCAATTTATAGGACCGTCGTTGAAGAATAATAAGTTACTATCTTTTGCACTGTTACTAAATAACATCATGACATCATTTTCTCATCAATTTGAAGATTTAAAAGATAGAGGAAGTTTTTGAGCACTTTGCATCATAATGGACCTTTTGCGTCAAATTTACCCTTTTAGAATCCACTTGACTATTCAAGGGCATCAGTGCACAACTTACAAAAGCAGAGTATTTAAAACTCAAAATGGGACAAAGAACAGATAAACTAACCTTAGTCTCTAAACATTTACAGGCTAATATCTATTTTTCTATTATAGCATTATCATTATTATTATCTATTTTGCTCTTTGTCCCACTCTGTTTCTTAGACCACTGTTAGAGTAGAGCATGTGCAAATGTTAGACAGAGAGGTGGCTGCCTGAACATGTCCTACAAGCATATATGTATTTGTGGATTGAGCCAAGTAGGTGAAGTACTGAAATATTCACCTATCATCTCCGGATTCATGATAGCACTGACAAAATTTTGATTTCTGTTCGCCTTTCGCAGGGGCTCTAGCCATAGCAAGTGTACTGCTCCACCCCAAGACCTTAGGTGGGTGTGTTGTTTTCACTGGTTCAGTTCCTCTAAGCAAATCACTTGCCGAGAGGGTGCCTTCTTAAGCCAGAAAGGTAACAACAGCCCACCCCAGCAACCATGACTAAACTGAACATATTTCGTACCCGAGTCTTCCTATAAACGTGTTGTCTCTGAATTCTTGAAAATCTACAGACACTGATTTTATTGTTCCATGGGATGGTGGACGGGATGGTACTGTTTGAAGCCGAGCACGCCGGGTGCGTGTTTCTCCAAGAGCTTGGCATGGCTTGCGAATTCAAGGTGATATGGAAACGGATGATGTCAAGATTGGAGCTTTGATTTTAAGCTTCGCTGACTATATTTTTCTTCCTTGCATTATTGCCTTGAACATGCATGTCATCAGACTTATCCTGCTCTTGGGCACTCACTCGTGGATGAAGAGCTCCACTATTTTCGAAGATGGATATTCGACTGTCTAGGGTCTCTCAAGGAACTGTTGCTGCAACACCATCATCGTCATCTTGACCACAACGATTCCATTAGGTACTCAAATTTATGGTACCATTTCTACGGAGTACATCAACATGAGTAACCTGAACCTCAGTTTCCCTTGCCACATGAATTCTTTGGAACATGATCCAGTGAAATTTTTATGATGACTAGTTGTCTGGCATCTCAGTTCGTGTGAGACTGACAAGAGGCCTCTAGGCCCGCATGGCTTTGGCTTATCCATGATTAATGCTTTTTTTGTGATCTTACCAACAGATTTAACCCGAATTCTATAGTACTATTTTTTTAGGTAACAGAATTGACAAGTCAAACTGAATATAATTTTTTGGGGAAATTTTGTTTTTTCCATGGAATTCAACATTTTTTCCGGTTCGTAACAACCAGTGAGAGGAGTGATCCTAATTCATTTCTTCCCGTAAAAATGATCCATGTAAATGGTTCTACGAGTCTACCGTACCAACTCTGAATGATGATTTAGGAGTTTATACTTTATTACTCCTACTTTGTTTTGTTAATGAAGTCTCACTCTATTTGATTCCATAATTTCGTAATACGATTTGACATGTAGGTGGGTATTCTGAGCGTTGTCCCGTTTTGAGCAAGGTAAGCTTTTTTTTAAGAAAAAGCTAGGCAAGTTTGATCGAGATTTCTTAGCTGTTTCCGTGCCCCACTAGTCGGTTTCACTGAGAATGTGGTGGTTGTATTCTCCACCACACCGCCACCTACACAATAGTTGTTGAGCCATATAGCACATGCCAGCGGAGTGATCACCAATCACCAACCCAACAAAAAACCTATACCTACATAGTTTGTACCTACCGCCTAATAATTTAGCGTGTAAGAAAGGTGTTGTCACGGTTTTCTCATGCCACGGAGACATGCGCAAAAAGCTTTGTCATTGGCTCGCGGAGACCTCTCCACCAGTGGCAGGTCACCAGCTGAGTGGAATTGAAACCTGGTCAGGCTTGTGTGACATCTTGTTTTTCATCATGCATTTTTACATGCATTTCTCGCTACACCACAACTAATGACATGCACGGATATCATGTCTTATCTCTTGAGGGGCCTTTGTACTCACAATTCTTAAATGACCCCCAAAAGAAAATTTGATGAAGGAAATACAAGTTAACACTTCTAGCATGACATCCCTACACTATATATATGCGTGTATGTATGCTTTCATTAACTTGCTTTGAGAACGAAATTACATGTAGACCTAGAGTGATAATGCTCGTGGAGGTGTGTCATGCTGGTGTTACATTTCTTCTAGACCCCAATCAAGATATTTGTTAGTCCTGACATACTGGAGGAAAACAAAGAAATTAGAAGGCATTTCACTCTTTTTATATCTTGCTTGTTGTATGATGAAAGCTTCTTCACGTGTTGTCTCTTCAAGGTATTTCCAGTACAGTGTCACAAATACCCTTAGCAAAATTATGCCACGAAATTTGTCGGGAAACAAAAACTGGTATGTGCAATCGGCTTCCTCTCCCGCGGTCGATTTTATAGCATTGACAATGATGACGATAGTTAACGTGAAGGCTGATAATATCTCATTGCTCTGAACTCAATACTTGTACGAAGGTGTTTGTAGAACACACATATTTTTCTTTTGAAGACATTCCAAATTTCTCTGTACACAATGATTCAAGTATTTAGTTCGCAAAAAAAAAATGATTCAAGTATTTGCACCTTCATCACAAAAAAAAGTATTTGCACCTCATAATAGAAATTTATGATATAAGACCCCTAATAAAAGAACAAAAATTTATTTGTAAATTTATTTACATTGAGTACAATTTTCAGCGGATGTCAGTTACCACGCGTTGTCCGGATGGTGCCTCTACGGGTCGGGCAGTCTGGTGCGGGGCTACAGGATCAGCCGAGATGGTGCGACCAGAACCGCACCCAAGTCAGCCCCTACTCTGCCATCGCCCTCTGCCTCTCCACACACTCAAGGCTTGAGGGAAAACATGTGTGAATGTGTGATCGATCCTCTCCCATCCTGTTGCCCCATCAATTTTAATTGCGATGTTCCTGTAGGTGACTCTGTAGGTGATGAGGTCATCAGTTGATGGTACGGAGTTTTTTTTTTTCATGACAATACGTGTTTCATTTATATCATAAAAATCAAAATGCAAGTCATGTAAGGACTGACATGGCAAAACTGAAAAGATAGTAGAATATTTCTGAGCTTGACACCAACGTCCGTCACTTGCCTCCGGCATCACCATAGCAGCCACCGAAAAATTATGATGGATCACATCCTCACCCGAGCTCAACACGGCTCCATCGCTGATATGCAGCTTTGCGGGCCTCCAAGTTGGCTTAGAAAAAGTGAAGCCATTGCCGTTGAACGAATCAGACCAGCGCAACAACACGAACACGCCATCGAACTCCAGATCTAGCACCCCACCACGACTAAGATTGCCGAAGGAGGAAACCACAACTGTCATCCATCAACAATGAACCCAGCACACATTCCGTCTTCCAGATGTTGTTGATACAAACCACAAGCTACATCCGCTCTAGGACTACCTCCCAAGCTCCGCGTCGATGTTGGAGCAGACGCCGTCACAACATGATGACCCACAAGTATAGGAAATCAATTGTAGTCCTTTCGATAATTAAGAGTGTCAAACCCAACGTGGAGCAGAAGGAAATGACAAACGATTCTCAGCAAGGTATTTTCTGCAAGCATTGAAATTATTGGTAACGGATAGTTTGGTACCAACATAATTTGTAACGAGTAACAAGTAACAATAGTAATTAAAGTGCAGCAAGGTAGGACAATCCTTTTTGTAGCAAAGGACAGGTCGGAACAGTCTCTTATAATAAGTAAAGCGTTCTTGATGACACACGGGAATTTCATCTAGTCATTTTCATCATGTTTGTTTGATTCACGTTAGTTACTTTGATAATTTGATATGTGGGTGGACCGGTGCTTGGATGTTTCTCTTGCTTAAACAAGCCTCTCACTTATGAATAACCTCTCTCGCAAGCATCCACAATTATGAAAGAAGAATTAAGATAAATCTAACCATAGCATAAAACATATGGATCCAAATCAGCCCCTTGTGGAATAGCGCATAAACTAGGGGTTAAGATTCTGTCATTCCAGCAACCCATCATCTAATAATTACTCCAAAATGTCTTCCTTTAGGCCCGAAGATGGTGAAGTGTCATGTAGTCGACATTCACATGCCACTATTAAAGGAAGCAACAACATGCATATCATCAAAATATCAAACGAATACCAAATTCGCATGATTACTTATGACAAAACTTCTCCCATGTCCTCAAGAACAAAAGTAACTACTCACAAATCATAATCATATTCATATTCAAGATCAGAGGGGTATTGAATAGCATCATGGATCTGAACATATAATCTTCCATCACATAAAGCAACTAGCATCAACTACAAGATGTAATCAACACTACTAGCAACCCACATGTGTCAATCTGAGTTTTGAGACAAATATTGAATACAAGAGATGAACTAGGGTTTGAGATGAGATGGTGCTGGTGAAGATGTTGATGAAGATTGATCCACCAATGGTGAGAGGGTTGTTGGTGATGACGATGGCTTTGATTTTCCCCTCCCAGAGGGAAGTGTCCCCGGCGGAATCGCTCCGCCGGAGAGCAAAAGTGCTCCTGCCCAGGTTCCTCCTCGACATGGCGGCGCTTCGTCCCGAAATTCCTCTCTTTATTTTATTTTCTAGGGCAAATAGGGTTATATACCAGAAGATGGGCCACTGAGGCTGGTGGGCGCACCCTGGTGCCTTGTGGGAATCTGGGTGGCCTCCTCTGGTATTTCTTTTCTCCAATATTTTTTATTTATTCCAAAATAATTCTCCATGGAATTTTATCTCATTCGGAGATGTGCGGAATAGGTATCTCTAACATAGCTTTTTCGGGTCAAGAATTCCAGCTGTCGGCACTCTCCCTCTTCATGTAAATCTTGCAAATTAAGAGGGAAAAGGCATTAAAATTGATGCACAAAGTATTATATTGATCAAAAACATTGTAAATAAGAGTAGGAAAGCATGACGCAAAATGAACGTATCAACTCCCCCAAGCCTAGACCTCTCTTGTCCTCAAGCGAAAACCGTATCAAAAATTATGTCCACATGTTTAGACAGAGAGGTGTCGTTGAAAAAAATACAGACATAGAAGCATCATGATCATTATTATAACAACAATATGTAATCACAGAACTCCTCATGAGCAAGTAAAAATTCATCACAACAACAAATTACAAAGCATAAACTTTCCTGAAAACTAACAAACTATTTTCTCAGTCAACAAGACAATTACAATTCATCATATTTTTAGTAAGAGTCTCATGTACGAGCTTTTATTTTAGCAAATCAACATACTCAACTATCATTTAGTCTTCTACGATTGCTAACGGTCATGACATATATATGAAGAAAAAGTTTCAGCCAGACACATAGAAAGATAGGGGCTTATAATTTTGTCTCACATATTTACCTCAAGGGTAATGTCAACAATAATAACTCATGATCATCCATATCCAACTGGATATATATGCCTAGATCTTTTCCCACTACATAATGCTTGCAAAAGAGAAAAATAAAAAAGGAATAGAGGAGAACACTATTGACTCTTGCATGAGAAGTAAATACATAAAGGTAAAAAGATAGGATCTTCGCAGAGGGAAGCAGAGGTTGTCATGCTCTTTTTATTTTTGGATGTGCAAGCTCTTAATATACAGAAACGTCACTTTATATTGCCCCTTATGATAACAACCTTTATTATGCAGTTCGTCGCTATTATTTCTTTAGTATCACAAGATCGTACAAAGCTTATTTTCCTTACAATAAAAGAGCATACATATTTAGGGGCAAGTTTTATTGCCTTATGCACCGATGACAACTTACTTGAAGGATCTTATTCAATTCATAGGTAGATATAGTGGACTATCATAACATTAAACTGTGTTTAAGGGTTTTGGATGCACAAGTAATATCTCTAATTGGTGCGGATTTTTGGCTAGCAAAGATATTGGCAAGCACCGCATATTGGAGGATCCATAACAATATAACTTCCATGTGAATATAAGCGAACATAAATCATTACGTTGTCTTCCTTGTCCAACATCAACAAATTGACATAAAATATTTAATGGGGGCTCACAATCATAAAAGATGTCCAAGATAATATATTTATATGTGAATATTCTCTTCCCTTACTAATTCTTTCATGAATTGCAACATTGACCAATGCTATGTTTGCTAACTTACAATAAATTTTACCACTTACAATTTTATTTATGTGAAGTCATTACTTTCCATAAGATTAGCATATGATCTTTCCATTGTTTTTTCATTGCTAAGATTGAAACACAAAAGTAAAGAAGCAAAATGCAAACAACTCTTTATTATAAAGCTCTCAACTTATTGAATGTGCCACGCTAGGTTACATATTGTCTTTACTCATTCACTATATTTGTGAGCCCTAAGATGCTAGAGGAAAGCAAATAAACTGAATGCATTTACTTATATTTGTTTCTCGACAACTGTCCCTCACAAGATTCTTCATGTTTTGTATCATGGGCGCCTTTACAATGGACTGACGTGACTTTGTGAGATCATATTATGTTTTCATTGTAGAATAGAACCCGTTCATGCCATTGGGAATGGTGAAGATAGTTACCATGAAAACTTGGACCATCACATTTCTCTATGTTTAGTTTTAAATAAGAACATGTTTGTGAGACACAATTTTTTACAAGGCACTCCCATTGAAGGAACGTTGAATCGTTTCTCGTTGGATCTTTCGAATAGTCCCACACCCTTGCCGAAACTCGCTTAGAGAATGGTTCTAGAGCCACAAGGCAGGGAGCAAGGTGGGGATATACTATGTGGTAAAACACTACCACACCCACGCATTCTCAGCCTCCATAACCACATCCGCACAATAGATGCGTTAGAAGAGTGATTTTTTCTCCCTCATATTGTTCACCAACATAAACCTTTGTGTCGCCTATTGATTGGGAGCTCCACATGTTCGGATGGTGCCTCCCCCCTTGGTGGCAATAAAGTGTGCGCTCGTCTTTCTGGTCAAACTATAAAATGGAATCATGGGCTCCGTTAGTACCAAAGGTGTTCTTAAGTTAGCAGAAATTGAAATAATTTTAGGGGTCCACGCACTACTAGGAAAAGTCCTACTAATGGCGCACCGGTTTTTCCTACTAATGGCGCACTACCAGTGCGTCATTAGTATCACGCCACTAGTATTTTTTTACTAATGGTGCACCACTGGTGCGCCATTAGTATCTGGTATGCTAATGGCGCACCAGGCAGTGCGCCATTAGTATGTAACACCATGCGCCATTAGTATGCCTCCCGGGGGGCCATATGTAACCATGTGCTTTGTCATACTAATGGCGCACTCTATCGTGATGCGCCTTTAGTATCCTTTGGCATACTAATGGCGCACCTTGTGGTGATGCGCCATTAGTATGAATATTTGTTTTTTTTACTTTTCTGATTTTTGCACAGGTTACAAAATATATTATTGGACAGAATATAGACAGCAGCACACAGCAACAGCACATTCATCGAATACAATAGAAGATTAGTCTCCGAATACAATTCATCATATTAGCCTCCGAATTCAAAAGACTGAACAAAGATAAAACATTACAAGTCTCAAGACCGCGAGTATCGAGTTTGTCTTCACATTACAAGTTGATATCGATCATCTAAACTACCATCACATAGAAGAGAGCTGCGGTTTCTCCAACGCTCCCTCCTCTCTCCCGCTAGATAGCGGGCGTATCTAGATTCGGCCTCGGCCCTAGTGGTGTACCCTTTGTAACTATTACCGCTGAAATGGTGAACCTGTCTCCGACACTCCTCCCAGTCGTCGTAGACTCCGGGAACCTTACCCTTGTACACGACATACGACGACATCTCTATGCACAAGCCAAACAACAGACAATACATAAGCAATATGTAAGTATGCAACAAAAGGATCGGGAGAGAAAAGCAAGACATTAATAGCACGATTCATGGTCCTACTAATAAATAGCATCGATTACATCTAACTTGAATGACTGTCCAAACCAAAGAGACATACGAATTCATTAAAGTTTAATTACAACATGAGCCAATCAATGTTTCAGAACTACACATCACTACTTTTGACTCGACTCATCGGACAGGAGCGTGGATGAAGCCGCCGTCTGTCGTGATGGTCATGAAATCGCGGTCGTTGTCACCCTGCATTTGTAGCGTTCCATCTATCTCATTGTTGGACGGTTGATATCTGAGGAAGAACTGCCCTGAGGTATGAAGGACATCTTGATGGATGATGTCCGCAAACTCCGACTGGATGGGAAAGAATTCTTGTCTGAGGTCCGCGTCCTGGATTGCCGACAAGTTCGCGGCCCAATCTTTGAGATTATCTGGTAGCAGAAGGTGATGATGGTCCCTTACGATCGCTCGCATGTGATGGAGGGCGTAGTAGGCATCCTTCTAACCGCCAGGCGGCTGCTTGACGCAGCAGAACTTCGTATTGTGTGAGAACATGTGCTTGCCGTACTTACGAACTGCCCTGGTGAAGGTGCCTCCAGATTTGGTGTAGCCGGGGAGAACATCATCAAGAACTTTCTTGACATTTGTGTAGTCTATCTTGGAGTTACGGTTCGGGTCGAAATACGTGGCCATGGAATATTTCGGGCTTAAGAGGATGAGTGTGCGATGTGTGTCACTGCACAGAACACGGAATGTTAGAAAAAAAAGAACGATCGAAATCTAAGAAATCATATGTTACGGGGCGGTTAAGGGATGACTTACGCGGGAAAGTAAGCCACAAGGAAGTTATCCTTATCTGGGTTTGCCAGAATGACGCCTTCGAGGTGTGAACTCGCAACTTGGCGGTCCCTAGCGCTGCTCAAGTGCTTGGCACGCATGTAGAAGGGGTCAACTATCACGATGTCCGGGGTCTTGTCTCTAATGATCCGCATCTCCATACTCAGCGAAAATAGCCGAACGAAGGTGTAGTGCAGCGGATGAAGGTTAAACATAGTAAAGATGTCATCAAACAGCAGGACGATCGTACCCCCGATGTCGCCATCCACAAAGCCCTTGCCCTCTGGCACCTTGGCCACGAAAACCGGGTATGCCACATCATTCTCTCTGAGACGCCGCTTCTCCAAAGAAAGAACACTGTCGTGCAGACTCCGCATAGCACCGGTTGCAGCATTGAGCATATTTGGCGGTAGCATCGCCCTACCCGCCACATGCGCTCTCCTCGAGATATCCTTAGGTGAAGGTGGCCCGTCCTGAGCATGGATCGAACTTGGTGCTGGCTGGCTCGCACCGGCGCCCTTGTTAGTCTTTCGTTTCCGTCCCTTCTTCTTGATCTCCTGTAATGGGACCGAGTTCTGCTCATAGACCGCCTTCTTGAGCATGTTGGGGCTGATAATATTTCGCACCTCAGCTATCTGAGGCTCGGTGAAGGCGGGAGCTGGAGGCGTCTCCTGAGAACTGAACGCCAGACGACGCCTGTTGCAATTGGATTTCTCCGCCGTGCCAGCTAGATTGCAGTCGTCTTGGTTGGGTTCTTGAGGAAGAGGCCCGCAGAACTCATCAGCGTACCCATGTTCGGCAAAGTACTTATCGACTTTGGTAAATGTACCGTCGTCGTTGTCGTCGTCGTCTAGATCTTGTGCCATAGGGCTGTCCGGATCCTGTGCCATAGGGATGTCCGGCATAGGGATGTCCGGCAGGTCCGGTAGCGTTGCGGCGTTCTTGCCATGGCTTGGCGCCGGCACGACTGGCGGTCTTGTCTGTGGGGTGGTGTCCCCCGCCCCCAAACGAATCTAGCTCTTCGGCCAAAGCAGGGGCCAGTTTACGCAGGCGCTGAGGGTCATCTCATCTTCTTTGTCGGCCCCAACGGGTTGAATCGGAGGTAACAGCTCGTCGCAGCCTGGCAGCACCCGAACCACTTCAACCCTATACACTATGGGTGGCATCGGATTACCGTGGAACATGGGGTTGCCCGGTTGAACAATTCTGCCCTTGGCGACATCGACCAACTCGCCGCCCATGAAGTGCAGAAGAGTGCAAGGAACGTCGGCGGCGCCCTGCGAAAACATGTAGGGCGTCAGGGATGCCCAGTCAAAGGCAAGGAGATGAAGTCATCGGCCGAGAGGCTTAGTTACCGTGATGCCGTCGAGCTCGGCTAATGTCGAGGCACCGCCAACGGCGGGCATGCAACTGACGGAGGGGCCGTTTGCTGGCGAGGTGCCGACCGGCGTACACCCGGGTGCATTAAGCTCCAAGGCCTGTGCCGGCGCCGGAGACACGAATACCGCCTCCTCCGTAGACACCAATGGCGCCGCCGGAGACACCAATGGCGCCGCCTGCGCGCTGTGCGAGTTGCTGGCCGTGAAGCTGGGAACCGGGGGAGGCCCTTGTTGGCCGCCCGCAATCCACGTCGTCAGCCCATGAATCAACGTAGGCACCATGGCGTTGAGCTTCGTTCCCATTTGTTGTTCCACTTGCTCTTGGACAAGCTCCAGAATCCGCGCCACTTGTGCCTTGAGTGCTTCAACCTCGCGCGACTGGCTTTCCGAGCTGGTCTTTTTCTCCTTTCGCCCACCAGCGGTATAGTATGATGACCATTTTGTGGACAAGCCTTTGCCGGTCACACGACCAGCTGACGTCGGCTTACTGAGCTTATCCTTATTTTTCATTATGTTCAACGCCCTATTTAAACGGGTGTCGAAAGGGGATCTCTGAGACGACCCCGCGCTACTGCTTTCAGTGTCTTGCGGAAGGAACATGAACCATTTACAAATATTGGGGATTAATTAGAATGCAACCAAATGGAGCTAATTACGCAGGGGTGTATTCCTTACCAGAACAAGCTCGAGCGCCTTGATCTTCGGATCCGTGGTAAGCTCCTTTGTTACCGGGTCCTCCTTGTACCGGGCCCTGAGAAAGTTCCTGGTCTGCTTGTCACGGTATTTCTCGAAGCAGGGCGGTAGGCCTTGCTCGGCACGCTCTGCGTCCTCCTTGTCCCATATAGGCTCCGCCACTCTGTAACCGCCGGGACCGAGTTGGTGGACCCCTAAGTTCAACTTCCGCATTTCTTTCCCCCACTGACTTGATTCGGAGGTTGCGCTGCTCTCGCACTTGATCTTGAACTCCTTGTACTCATCTTCGCTCATCAAAGGATATTTCGCCTTGATCTTGTCATAACTACCACCTTTGTTAATCATTGCCTTCACCGTGCTTCTCCAAGTAGACAGGGTCGTGCTCATCCTCGTGAGGGCGGTACTGTTCACTTTATTCCCTGAGAGGCGTGTGTTTGCAAACTCAGCGGGGAACTTGTATCATTCGTGCAGCTTCGTGAAGAGGAGGCTGCGCAAATTCCCGTGGTCCTTATGCCTTAGGTTCTCGGTGTTGATCGAGACGGTGCTCCGGAGAATGCACCCGAGCTAAACCGAGTACCCCTTGACTACTTGTTTGGGCGCCGTCGGATTCCCGTCGGAGTCCACTTCAGTAAATTCCTCCCTGATGGTGCCGAGCGCGCTCGGGCACCGGTCCTTCCGTTGCCTCTTCGGTTGGCTGCCATCTGTGTGTGCGCCGCCATCATCAGTGGTGGCATCCTCGGCGGCACCATCAGTGGTGTCATCCCCGATGCCACTAGGGGTTGTGTAGTCAGGATCGGTGTCTTCCGCGGCGTCCTCATAGCGGTGAGGTTGTTCCTCCAACTCCTGGGATAGCTCCCAGAATTGCTTGCCGCCCGAACCGCCGGCCTCATCGTTGTGGGCCATGTTTCGCTCTAAATAGGAAAAAAGTTTGGTCAAAAAGTTGGTTATTGTCAAGGAACAAGATCATGGTCTCATCATTTAGGGTTTGTCGACACCGAGGCATCCTAAAAGCTAAGCTTTTATCATTTAGGGTTTGTCGATGCCGAGGCACCCTAAAAGCCTAAGCGTACACCATTTAGGTTCTCATCGACACCGAGGCACCCTAAAAGCCAAGGTTTCATCATTTAGGGTTTGTCGATGCCGAGGCACCCTAAATGCTAAGTTTTCATCATTTAGGGTTTATCGATGCCGAGGCACCCTAGGTTGGGCCTAATCACTTGGCACTAATCAGTTGGCTCTATTGCCACCTATGTTGGGTTTATCATCTAGGGTTTATCGATGCTGAAGAGAATTTCTAAGTTGGGCCTAATCACTTGGTTCTATTGCCACCTATGGTTTAATGAAGCAAGAATAAAGGGGCAGTTGATCCTACTTAATTAAGTACTAAGATACCCCGGACCATGCATTAGTAGCAAGTACCTCATATGTCCGATTTTTAGCAAAGTCATGCTAAAATTCATGGAAAATTTCAGCATGACCTTTGCTGAAAATAGGACATATTGAGTACCCAAACTTGTCGGAGCGGAAGTTAATCGACATTCCGGCAAACTCAAGGGCCTCTCGGGGTACCTGCAAAATCATTATCCCCGCGTAATGAAGTCGCCAATGGGTCATTTCAGAAGATCACAAGTAGCATCATCACAAGTACAACATCATCACAAGTACAGCAGCAGCAGCAGTGAATACAGGCATAACAGCAGCAGCAACAGGTTAATTCTTCTTCTTCATAAACATTAATTGGTGTGGGTGACTCTATCTGCCCTCTAATGACTCACTCAACTTAACAGGATAACCCACAAGCATTGTTTTGATTCCAACAGCTGCTGTAAAATACATCCAGCAAAGGTGCTCTAAAATCAGAAATACTACCCCCCAAATCTTTAGCTCAATTCTGAAAATACATGGTCTTCTAGTTAGAATACTACGCCCCAACAGTCAAAATTTCAAACCACACACTTACTTTCAACTATAAACAAAACTGACTTGCTGTTAATGAACAGTGGCTAAAGATATATAAAACTCCATTGCAAATGTGCCATGTCAATAAAACAACTCATGGAAGTAAACTACTAACAGGCTCAAAAGTCAAGTAAACTGAAGATTATGACAGCTTGCAAACACAGGACCATGTCATTATCATGGCAGTCCACTATATATTTTTATGACAAAATACATCATTATTAGGGCACATTATGGCCATTTTCTTACATGATGCTAACTGTACCTAACTGAACATATTTCTCACCTTGGAGGTGTTGTTGCTGCTGCACTGTCTGAACTTCACTTCCTTTACCTCCTTGGAAACCTGAAATATGCAGATGTTAGAAAGGTTCTAATTTGTATATGATGATTCTAAGAAAAGGGAAAAGGTGTATCAAGAACAGATTCACATGTGTGGCTGTTAGCCATTACAAAATTAAATTTATCTATTTCTGTATCTCACAAACTATCATAAATGAATAATAGTACACTTAGGAGCTCACTGAAAAGCAATGACATATTCATGATCTAGTTTAGCAGCAGGTTGCAAATACTTAACTGTCTAGAACATCACATCATGCACAGTAATAAGAATAATGTAAACATTTGGCTTAGTTATAAGCATAGTATACCTCTTATAAACTGAAAGTGGAACTACTCACAATGAAGAAGCACTACTAGGGAAAAGCCTAGCAGCAGCGCGGGTTTTGGGCCAATCAGTAGCGCGGGCAGGAGCGCTACTGATAAGGCGCTACAGCTAATGCTTAGCAATAGTGCGTCTTGACCCACGCTACTGCTAAATTGACTTAGTAGCAGCGGTTCTTTGGAACATCGCTACTGTTAATTAGTAGTAGCGCTTCTCCTAACCCGCGCTACTACTATTATTTAGTATTTTATTTCTTTTCTTTTTCATGTTGTATTCATACACCTTTACACAAGTTTTCATACAACAGGAATTTAGAGATTGTTTTTACATCATAATGAGTTATTACATCATGGGGTGAAAGAACCGTGGACTAGTTTCAAGTGGACGTCCATCCACTTGAAACTAATCCGCGGTTCTTTCACCCAATGATATAATAATATCATCATCATCATCATATCATTAACAACTTAGCATCATAATACATCATTGTCATATAACACCTCCTCAATATCATCGTTTTCATCATTGACATCACATAACACCTCCTCAAGATCATCATTATCAACTCTAACACATTACCACATAATAAACATATTGTACCTCATAGGACCTATTACATTCGATTAAGACCTACTACATTTTCTAAGGTAAAATAACAAAAAACAAGATAGCCCCTAACTCTCCATTATGGAGAATGGAGATTAGCCTGTCTCCCATTCTTGCCTTTCGCTGAATGTTACTTCCAAGAACCTCCTTGCGAATGTCCATACATTTCTTCCATTCTCTGATGATCATGTGTTCACGGGTTTTAGAAATCCGATATGCACAGGTGAGCTCCGTAGATTTACCTGGCAGTATGTTCAGAACTGAGAGGCGACCATGCAGAGACATCAGATGAGGCACACAATCCATCGGGAGTTTCTGTTGAAAAACATAATAATAACTTCGTAGTTAGCAATGATGTACTAGTTTTAGAAGTATGCAAAAAATGCACGAATGTCGTAATAGTAAAAAATCTTACCAGGGTATGTCCAGAGAAGTTATCGTTGTTCAACACATGCACTAGTGGCACGTATTCACCATAATTTGGAGGAGTTCGATAATAGGCATTGTAATTCTCAAGAAGAGTACAAAATGCGATCAGATGATTTTTCTCCTTATACGTTAATTGGGTGCCTTCGGTGTAGTGGGTTTTATCTACCATCTTCCGCACAGTCTTTGAAGAATCAAAATAAGCTGTCAATGGAAATAAGCTATCAACTATTTTGAAAAAAAATATAAATTAGTTAATAACTATGTTTGAGAAACTCACATAGCGGTACAATCGGAAGCGTATCAACAAGGACCCAAATGTCCATATTGTCTTCCTCGCTGTCAGGATCACCAAGATCCATGGTGATAATCATACCCTCATCAAAACCATACATTTTGCAAAGTGCTTCCCAATTTTGGGAACCAAAATGGGTTACGCTCTGAGCATTGTACAGATTTACTTCAAAATCCATATCATGATGGGTCCTTAGGTGTATTTTCTTTGTTTCGAAATTTTCATGGTCTTCAAAACCCATCCTCTCCAAGACATAGCGTCTTGCATGGCATGGGATAAGCTAGTCGAATTGTAAAATATGAAAATTAGACGTTGAAATAGTTGAAGTCATGCTTAATGGAGAAAAAACTATTGTCGTCATTGCGTACCGTATGAACATCGCAGGTCTCCTCGAGCTTAATGCTGAAGCGCCGATCGTCGTCCAGCCGAACGAACCTGTCGCACATACCTCGATCGTCGTGGCAGCAGCTACACTCCCCCGGGAGACCGTTGTCGTCCGAGTACGACATTTCCTACAATCATAATTCAAAGATTAAACTTGTACATATTCTAGCACAAGTCATGTCAGAATTCACGACAAAATCCGGCACGACCTTTGCTAAAAAAGGACATATCGAGCGCCTGAAATTTGCCGGAACGGAAATTAATTAACACTCCGGCAAAACATAGGCCACTCGGAGATGTAAACTGAACATGAACGGCCACTTGGGCAACCACATATCCTATTTGAGCAACAACACAAGATATACAAGGATATTTGGCTGGTTTCACCTTGATGCCGGAGGGGGTACGTCGGTGACTGGGATGACGGCGGGGATGTCGGAGGGGGTCGGTGACGGGGACGACGGAGGTCACCTGAAACCATATAAGTTATCACTAGCAACAAAACATGTTCAACTAGTTTTATTAATTCAACTAGTTCTTACTAAATATAAACTTACTATAAATAGAAAAAAACTAGTTCTTTCTAAAAATAAAGTAGTTCAACTAGTTATATTAATTATCTTACTAAAAATAGATTAGTTCTGTTAATTCAACTAGTTCAACTAGTTTATTAATTTACTTACTAAACTAGTTCAACTACAACTAAAGTAGTTCAACTACCACTACTACTACTAAAAATCTAGTACTAACTAAGCTAAATTAACATCTACTACTACTAAATTAACATCTAGTACTAGCTAACCCTAAATTAACATCTACTACTACTAAATCTAGTACTAGCTAGTGGCAGGGGGTGGGGGGCGACGGAGAGGTAGCTAGGGGCGGCGAGGTCGAGGGCGGTGGGAGGAGGGCGGCCGCAGGCAGAGGGAGGAGGGGCGGCCGCAGGCGGAGGGAGGAGGGCGGCGGCGGAGGAGGGAGGGGCGGCCGCAGGCGGAGGGAGGATGTGCGAGGAGGATGGAGGAGGGACGGAAGGAGGGGAGTACCTCGGCGGCGGACGAACGAAGGCGGCGGCGGCGGCGACGACGGACGACGGTTGACGCGGGTGAGAGTGAGAGTGTGAGTGAGAAGGGCCGGTCCTCCGTGGGGATAAGGTAGGGATAGTTGTAGCGCGTTTGACAAAACGCGCTACAGCTAACCTAAGTAGCAGTAGCGCTCCACAGTAAACGGCGCTACTGCTATAGCTAGCGGGGGGGCCAAGGTCATGGCAACTATAGCAGTAGCGCTGTAGGCTACAAACGCGCTACTGCTACTTACAAGTCAGTAGCGCGTTTGGCAGACACGCGCTGCTGCTAAGTAGCAGTAGCGTGGTATTTTGAAGAGCGCTGCTGGTAAGATTCTGTGTATAGGCTTTTCCCTAGTAGTGAAGTATTAGCAGATAGTTTGTGAACTCATGAAATAATATTTTTTTTCAGCCCAAAATGGATGCCATTTTATAACATTGCATAGCATTAGTCAGACAGAGCTGAGCCTTTCACCACTATATAATATTGCCATATAAAATTACAAATTTATGTAACCTGGATTTTTTTGTATGAAACCTAGTCAATGTGACAATATATAAACTACTGATCTACTAGTTATCAAGTTGAGAAATTGACCGCATATAAGCAAAAGCAATATCAGACTTGACTAGAGATACTTGTAAAGTTGTAAGTTATATCTTACCAGTGTGCGAACGGAAACTGTACTAATTAGGGTTCTTATTATGTTCTGGTATATAAATTCTTCTCAATTACTTAGGAAAATTAGAGGATGTCTTACAAATTACAGAGGGGGTTAATAATTTCAGTTTCATAAGAAAAAATTCATCAATACTATGCATCATCTTCCTACTATACTTTCTAGTCATCTTCAGAACCAAACAGCAGCAAAAACAGTTGAAGAGAGGCTCACTAGAGGACACTCAAATTTGCTAACCCTAGAACACGGGGGGAAGAGGGCTGTGGTACTCGCGGGAGGTAGCCTAGGGGGGAGGAGGGGAAGGGGGGAGAGGTGAGGAATCACCTGTGGGATAACGGCAGGTTGCCGTAGGAGGGCGCTGGCGTCGAGGAGGCAGCGGGCGGTGGCGCGTCGAGGAGGAGGCGGCACGTCGAGGAGGAGGCGGCGCGTGGAGGAGGAGGCGCGTCGAGGAGGAGGCGGCGTGTCTAGCTTGCCACCCACCTTGGAGCCGGAACCCTAGGGCGTGCAGGCGTGGCGGACGGAGGGGACGGAGGGGACGGAGGGGGCGGCGCTCGCGGGGGAGGCGGGGCTCGGGGGGGAGGCGGTGCTCGAGAGGGAGGAAGGGGATAGGGAGGCGGCGGGGGCGCGTGGGCGGCTGCGGCGGACGGAGGTGGCGGATGGCGGGGGCGCGTGGGCGGCTACGGCGGCGGCGTACGGTTGGGGTCGATCGAGGGGAATCTGGTGAGGAAGGAAGGGAGGACACAATGCGAGGGCAGTAGGTGGAGTGGGGGGAGGGTTGTAATTGCGCACCACCCCCTCGTGTGCCATAAGTACGACTATTCTAACGGCGCACCTCCCCTCGGTGCGCCATTAGAATTTTGTTTTAATCTAGCCTGACTTGTCAGGTTATATACCACCTAACCCTATCTACTATAGAACCCGCCCACTAGCCCGACTGGTCAGCACACAGCACATACACCAGGAGGTCCTGGGTTCGATTCCCAGGCTCCCCAATATTTTTTTATGCATTTTAAATGCCGTTTGATATTTATTTGTGTTTAAATATGTCCAAACTTGTTTGAATCATAACAGTAATATTTTTTATAAAAACAGTAATAATTTTTTAAAAAATATGTTCAAATTTGTTACTTGAAAATATCATCGGCGGCGGCGGTGGAGCGGGGGAGGGTGCGGGGGGTGCCCGTTGGCGGAGGTGGAGCGGGGGAGGGTGCAGGGGGCCGGGTGCTCGTCGGCGGTGGTGGAGCGGGGGAGGGTTGCGGTGGGTCGTCGTCAGCGGTGGAGCTAGCGGGGGAGGGTGCGGGTGTGATCGAGATGGAGGGGGATCGAGATTTGGCCCATCTGATACGGAACATCGGGACCATCTCTCCAGCATAGCTCAGCTCCCAGATCTCCTCGATCCTTCCGTAGTATCCGTCCTTGTCGTTACCGGTGTAGGATTCCATCGTTACCCCGGAGTTCTGATAACCATCGCTCTTCATGTCCTTGTTCTCGGTGTACAATGTGTAGCCGTTGATATCGTACGCCTCATATGTCATCAGGTTGTGCTCGGCACCTTGTGACAAGGCGAATATGAGTTGTTCTTCCGCGGAAGAATCCTCATGTAAAGGGTACGACAGAAGCTTCTGCTTGAACCAACGCGTGAAACATGAGTTGTGCTCTTTGATTATATCTCCGTCCGTCCTCTGTTGGCCTCGGTCATTGTACGTCTTCTCAATAAAGGTTTTGTGCTCTACCACCAAAGGATCGACCACGTCTATGTGTTGTAGCGCGACTAGGTTTGCTCTTTCAAAGTCGGCGAGTCGACCCTCGAAGTCGACATGCATTTCGCGGCGACCCTCACGGTGACCCCATCCAGTGAGCCTGCCGAGGTGCCTGTTGACGGGCAGACCAACGGGGTTCTCGATGCCTAGATAATTCGTGCAGTAGGAGATGCACTCTTCGGTCAGAAAGCCCCTAGCTATACTTCCCTCTGGACGTGACATGTTGCGAATGTATCCTTTGATGATACCGTTCATCCTTTCGAACGGCATCATGCTGTGCAGGAACGTCGGCCCGAGTTGGATGATATCCTCCACGATATGGACCAGCAGATGCACCATAACGTCGAAGAATGCGGGCGGGAAGTACATCTCAAGCTCGCATAGTATCACCACGATCTCTTCCTGTAGCCTTCTGAGTTGCCTCACGCCAATCGACTTCCGAGAGATGACGTCGAAAAAGTTGCATAGGCCAAATAGCATTTCACGGACGTGCGCGTCCATGATCCCATGGATTGCAACTGGAAGTATCTGCGTCATCAGCACGTGACAGTCGTGAGACTTCATCCCGCTGAACTTCTTCTTCGCTGGGTCTAGGTATCTGCTTATCTTCCCCGCGTAACCGTAAGGAAGTTTTACTCCTACGAGGCAGGTGAAAAACTGCTCGATCTCCTCCTAACTTAGAGTGAAGCACGCGGGAGGGTAGTCATTTCCGGTCTTCTTGGCCTTTTTGCCGTTGCGACGAGTTTCTGTGTCCTGCTTCGCCTCATCATCATCATCATCATCATCATCATCATCATTAGCGTGAAGCTCCTGCCTGATGCCCATTGATTTCAAGTCTGCACTTGCTTTCGGCCCATCTTTGGTCCTCTCTGGCATGTTGAGCAGGGTACCAAGCAGACTCTCGCACACGTTCTTCGTGATATGCATGGCATCAAGGCTGTGAGGCACACGGTGGATCTTCCAGTATGGCAAGTCCCAGAAAACAGACCTCGTTTTCCATACCTTCAGCAGCGGCTCTGGCGCCTTTCGCTTCTTTCCCGGCTCTGGCGCCTTTTGCTTCTTTCCCGGCAGTGGGCAATCTTTCCAATTTTTCAATAGCTCGTCTATTTCCTCGCCACTCCTCATACGCTGGCGTTTTCGGGGTTTGGTTTCACCATCGAACAGATCCTTGCGTTTCCTCCACGGGTCTTCTTCGCGAAGCCACCTTCGATGTCCCATGAACACGGTTTTTGAAGACCCGGGATCCCTATCTAGCTAGCGATATGTTGTGTCATCCATGCACCTTACGCATCCAGAAAATCCGTGGACTACCTGCCCCGCGAGATATCTGTAACCGAGATAGTCGTGCACCGTCGTGAGCAGTGCGGCTCTCATAGGGAAATATTCTTTCTCTGCGGCGTCCCACGTATTGGCTGGCGTTTTCCACAGCGTGTCTAGCTCCTCTTTCAGCAGCCCTAGATACAGATTGATGTCGTTCCCTCGTTGTTTCGGCCCTTCAATTAGCATACTCATGTGAATGTACTTCCTCTTCATGCACAACCAGGGGGGAAGGTTGTACATCCACACAAACACAAGCCAGGTGTTATGTGTGCTTCTCTGGCTGCCAAACGGATTGACTCCATCGGTGCTCGTGCCCAGCACGATGTTCCTTGGATCCTTCCCAAATTCTGGGTATTCGAAGTTCAACGCTTGCCACTGGCTCGCATCCTTAGGGTGACTCAGCATCTTGTCTTTTTATTTATCTTCGGATCATTTCCGTCATCTTCCCGCTTCTTCTCCTCCCTATCCGCGTGCCAACGCAGGAGCTTTGCTACCTTAGGGTCCGCGAAATACCCCTGCAGACGAGGAGTGATCGGAAAGTACCACACCGATTTTCGAGGAGCTTTCTTCCTCTTCTTGTATCGAGTGACGCCGCACACCAGACATATGTAGACTCCGCATGCTCGTCCCGATAAATGATGCAATTGTTCATGCACACATGGTATTTCACATGCGATAAATCCAGAGGACACACGATTTTCTTCGCCTCCTCGAAACTGGTCGGGCACTTTTCCCCTTGGTAAGACGTTTGTGACAGAATGACATGTTCTCGTCGAAGCATGCGTCGGTCATTTTGTGTTTTACCTTCATCTCCAGAGCCATGAGCGTTACTTTCAGGCGGGTATCCTCGGGCCTGCATCCTTCATACAATGGAGTAACCGCGTCTATCTCCAGTTGATCCAACTTGGCTTTCTCTCGGGCGGAAGCTCTTGCGTTATCCGTCTTCTTGAGAAGCAGCTCTTGAATATGAGGGTCCTGCACCCAGCCTCCATCGTCGTCTGCTCCGGCATCTTCATCTTCATGATCATGCCCTTCGTCTTGATCTTCCTCATCATCATGTACGACATCTTCTACATGATGACTGTGTACAGCATCACCGTCGTGATCATGTCCTGGAGATTCTTCGTCTTCTTGCCCGCCCTCGCCGCGCTGGTTGTCTTGTTGCCCTACCTCATTTCTTGCCCGGCCCCCATGGGCGACTTCATAGTCATCTTCATCACCTTGCCACTGATAGCCATCCATGAAACCACGCAAGAGCAGGTGGTCCCGCACCTGCCCGGAATCCGGGTCCGCTATAAGGCTCTTCAGCTTGCATCTTCGGCACGGACATCTTATCTCCGTCTCGTTCTTTTGAAGCATCTCGGCCTTCGCGAAGCTCAAAAACCTATTCACGATGCCTTCGGTCATCGTGCGGACCATGGTCGCCTACGTGGTAGAGCAAAACGATATTTTAGAACCAAGAAAAAATTTGGCATGACCTTCCCTAAAAATAGGACCAAAAAGAATGCATAGTGCCAAAATTCTCGCCGAAACGGAAATGAATCAACATTCCGGTAAAATATTGGCAACTAGCACATTTCAAATACCGGTACCTGCAAACACAGACATATATGCAACACCACAAACACATGCAACACCACAAACCTACATAGATCTAGCTAGGCCACAAAAAGTGCATGTGCACGTTGTTGGAGCGAGCTAGGGAGAAAAAAAGCAGATCTACATCATGAAGATAGCTTTCCCCTTACCTACCTATCAAAAAAGGTAATTTCACCACTTAATTTTGATGAATCTATGGTGCAAATGAGGTGAGGAGGAGGAGGCAGCCAAAAGCTTGGAGAAGGAGGTGGAGGGAATGAAGTGGGGAAAGTGAGTGGGTAGGTGTGGCTGTCCAAAATATCTTGTTGGGGTCCCAGGTTACTAATGGCGCACGACCTGCAAATGCGTCATTGGTAACCCTGGTTACTAATGGCGCACCTGCAGGTGGTGCGCCATTAGTACTTTTGCAAAAAAGTATATATATATATATATATATATATATATATATATATATATATATATATATATATATATATATATATATATATATATATACTAATGGCGCACCTGCTGTAGGTGCGCCATTACTAGTTTAAACTAGTAATGGCGCACTTTGACACGGTGCGCCATTAGTAGTTTTGCAAAAAAAAGAATAAAAAAATTCAGTACTAGCGCACTCTGTGGCTGGTGCGCTATTACTAGTTAGAACTAGTAATGGCACACTTCGGTCGGATGCGCCATTAGTATGTATGTAAAAATGAAAAATAAATTATCACTAGTGGCACACCTTTTGTCTGGTGCGCCATTAGTGTCTTCCACACTAATGGCGCATCACCAACTGGTGCGCCATTACTATATAGTAGTGGCGCACTACTTCCCTGGTGCATCATTAGTGTGCATCCCATCTTTAGCCCTTTTCCTAGTAGTGACGACTTTATGTGTTTCATGCACCACTCGTTTAAGTAACATGCATTTCTCGTGACACCACAACCAACACCAATCACTCGTAACATTTCACATCATTTAAGTGTAGCTTGTGTTCACAATTCTTCAATGACCACCAAAAGAATATACATGAAGTCAAGATTGTATAGCGCATGATCCCAAAAGAAATGAATACCTTCCTGAATGATGTACTCATGCTATATATACATCCATGAACTTGTTTGGAAACAAAACCGCGTGTAGGTTGAGTGTGATAGTCCTCGCAAATGTGTCATGCTATAGTCTTACATTTCTTCCCTTCCGATTTAATATATCTGAGCTATGAGATATTCGAGGAAAACAAATAGATTGGATAGCATCTCCTTCTTTTAGTTTATTTGCATTTGTGCAAGGCGGTTTGGGTTACACGCTTTATCTATGATGCCTTTTCAAGATATTATGATGATGTTGTCCTGCTAGTTGATAGTATGGTTTTCTGATGAGAAAACTTGCGCTATATGATAGAAACATGAGCCAGGTCATAGCATGCAACCTCTCGGCATGAGCTCCACCAGAAGGCATGGTGAACAGAGACCCCATGATCACCTGAACAGACTCATTTCTCTAAATTCAGCATTACAATCTGTAATTTATTATGAGCGTGGAGTATCTTTCAGGCAGGCACTAGATAATAGGGTGTTAAATATTTGTGCAAAGGAGGGTGCGGTTACTAACGTGTAATAAGATAGTGGTATGAATGGAAATTTGATACTCGTTAGCACCTTCCATCGTTTAAATACAAGCTTACATATTTTGGTTTGACTTGTGCAAATATTGTATGGGCGGCTTACATAGCCGTGTAGGTAGTCCCTCCTAAGGGCACCTCGTGGTTTAGTGACGAAAAATAGAAAAACAATGCAATTTGCGAAGGGACGCCTCCCGGCCGGTGCCCTTCATCGTCGCTCCCGCCCCACGGTAACGGCTACGGGATAGGGTGAGGGTATATTAGGTCGCGCGGCACGGCACAGCACCCCTACGCCATGCACGATGCCGCCATCTTCATCATGCAGAGCCCAGGCCTCTCATGCCCTTACTCGTTTCCCTTCCTGCCCCCTTCATCAGCACAAATGAAAGGATCGATATAGTTGACTAGAGGGGGGTGAATAGGCAACTGACAATTTTTACCCTTTCTTTACCAAATTAAACTTTGCATCAAAGTAGGTTGTCTAGATATGCAACTAGGTGGGCAACCTATATGATGCAACAACAACAAGCACACAAGCAAGCAAGGGATACAACACAATATAAGCTTGCACAAATAAAGGAGAGAGATAACCAAGAGTGGAGCCGGTGGAGACGAGGGTGTGTTACTGAAGTTCCTTCTCTTTGAGAGGAAGTATGTCTCCGTTGGAGCGGTGTGGAGACACAATGCTCCCCAAGAAGCCACTAGGGCCACCGTATTCTCCTCACGCCCTCACACAATGCGAGATGCCGTGATTCCACTATTGGTGCCCTTGGAGGCGGCGACCGAACCTTTACAAACAAGGTTGGGGCAATCTCCACAACTTAATTGTAGGCTCCCAATGACAACACAAAGCTTCACCACAATGGAATATGGCTCCGCGGTGACCTCAACCGTCTAGGGTGCTCAAACACCCAAGAGTAACAAGATCCGCAAGGGATTAGTGGTGGGAATCAAATTTCTCTTGGTGGAAGTATAGATCGGGGCCTTCTCAACCAATCCCTAGAAAATCAACAAGTTTGATTGGCTTGGGAGAGAGATCGGGCGAAAATGGAGTTTGAGCAACAATGGAGCTTGGGGAGGGAAGAGGTGGTCAACTTGGGGAAGAAGACCCCCCTTATATAGTGAGAAGAAAGATCCAACCGTTACCCACTTACTCAGCCCGCGACATGCGGTACTACCGCACATACTCGGTACTACCGGACAGCCATGCGGTACTAGCGCTCACGCAGCAGGGGCCAGACGAGGCCCTGTTTTGGACTCTAACTTGCATGATTTGAATGAAACTAACCCAGATTGATGCTGTTTTTAGCAAAACTACCATGATGTTGTTTTATGTGTAGAAAAGAAAAGTTCTCGGAATGTCCTGAAAATCCATGGAGGCACTTTTTGGAATTAATAAGAATTTCTGGGCGAAAGAAATACACCAGGGGGCCCAGGGCCTGTCCACGAGACAGGGGGGCGCCCCCCCCCCCTTGTAGGGCGCGCCCCCCTATCTCGTGGGCCCCCTGGACCTCCACCGACCTCAACTCCAGCTCCATATATTCACGTTTGGGGAGAAAAAAATCAGAGAGAAAGTTTCATCACGTTTTACGACACGGAGCCGCCGCCAAGCACTAATCTCTCTCGGGAGGGCAGATCTGGAGTCCGTTCGGGGCTCCGGAGAGGGGGATTCGTCACCGTCGTCATCATCAACCATCCTCCGTCACCAATTTCATGATGCTCGCCGCCGTGCGTGAGTAATTCCATTGTAGGCTTGCTGGACGGTGATGGGTTGGATGAGATTTACTATGTAATCAAGTTAGTTTTGTTAGGGTTTGATCCCTAGTATCCACTATGTTCTGAGATTGATGTTGCTATGACTTTGCTATGTTTAATGCTTGTCACTAGGGCCCGAGTGCCATGATTTCAGATCTAAACCTATTATGTTTTCATGAATATATGTGTGTTCTTGATCCTATCTTGCAAGTCTATAGTCACCTATTATGTGTTATGATCCGACAACCCCGAAGTGACAATAATCGGGATACCTCTCGGTGATGACCGTAGTTTGAGGAGTTCATGTATTCACTATGTGCTAATGCTTTGTTCCGGTTCTCCATTAAAAGGAGGCCTAAATATCCCTTAGTTTCCGCTAGGACCCCGCTGCCATGGGAGGGTAGGACAAAAGATGTCATGCAAGTTATTTTCCATAAGCACGTATGACTATTTACGGAATACATGCCTACATTACATTGATGAATTGGAGCTAGTTCTATGTCACCCTATGTTATAGCTATTACATGAGGAATCGCATCCGGCATAATTATCCATCACTAATCCATTGCCTAGGAGCTTTTCACCTATTGTTCTTCGCTTATTTACTTTTCCGTCGCTACTGTTACAACTACTACAAAACCCCCAAAACAATTATCTTTACTTTTGCCACCGTTACCTTTATTATCACACTACTTTGCTACTAAATACTTTGCTGCAGATACTAAGTTATCCAGGTGTGGTTGAATTAACAACTCAACTGCTAATACTCAAGAATATTCTTTGGCTCCCCTTGTGTCAAATCAATAAATTTGGGTTGAATACTTTACCCTCGAAAGTTGTTGCGATCCCCTACACTTGTGGGTTATCAAGACTAATTTCTGGTGCCGTTGCTGGGGAGCATAGCTCTATTCTCTGAGTCACTTGGGATTTATATCTGTTGATCACTATGAAGAACTTGAAAGACGACCGAACTACTATTTTTCCCTCAACTACGAGGGGAGGTAAGGAACTGCCATCTAGCTCTGCACTAGATTCTCCTTCCGTTATTAGTAGGCTTGCGACACCTAAACCTGCTACTGCTATGAATTCTGATATGTCGCATGTTATTGATGATGCCACTTCTGCTATGCATGATGAAACTACTTCTGTGCTTGATACTACTTCGCCATTAGGTGAATTTCTTGATGAACAACTTGCTAGAGTTAGGGGGAATGAAATTACTGAAGAAACTATTATTAATAATAGTGATGATGAAGGTTCTCCCAATGATTATGTATTGCCTATTGTTCCTAAGGATTATGTTATGAATGAAGAAGCTACTAGGGAAATCATTGCTTGCAATGATGGATATGATATTAAGAAATTATTAGCTAAATGGAAGCAACAGTCTCTTAATGCTAGAATGAAACCCGATCCTACTTTTGCTACTTCACCTATCTGTGTTACTGATAAGGATTATGAATTCTCTGTTGATCCTGAGATTATTACTTTAGTTGAATCTGATCTTTTTTATGGCCTTGAATATAAAACTGTTGTGGCACATCTTACCAAGTTGAATGATATAGCCACCCTATTTACTCATGATGAGAAGTCTTGCTACTTTTATATCCTTAAGATATTTCCGTTCTCATTAAAGGGTGATGCTAAGACTTGGTATAATTCTCTTGCTCCTGGTTGTGTGCGTAGTCCCCAGCATATTATTTATTACCTCTCTGCTAAATATTTCCCCGCTCATAAGAAACAAGCTGCCTTGCGGGAAATATATAATTTTGTGCAAATCAAAGAAGAGAGTCTCCCACAAGCTTGGGGGAGGCTTCTCCGGTTACTTAATGCTTTGCCTGATCATCCTCTTAAGAAAAACGATATACTTGATATCTTTTATAATGGACTAACCGATGCTTCCAAGGACTACTTGGATAATTGTGCTGGTTGTGTTTTCAGGGAAAGAACAGCCGACGAAGCTGAAATATTATTGAATAATATGTTGACTAATGAAAATAATTGGACTCTTCCTGAGCCAATTCCCGAAGCAATTCCTGAACCAATTGAGCCAACTCCTAAGCCTATTCCTAAACCCACTCCGGAGAAGAGAGGTGTTTTATTTCTTAGTCCTGAAGATATGCAAGAGGCAAATAAATCAATGAAACAAAAAGGTATTAAAGCTGAAGATGTTAAGAATTTACCTCCTATTGAAGAAATACATGGTCTTAATATACCGCTTGTTGAAGAACCACATTGTCTTGATAACCCAACACAGGTAGTAAAGGTAAATTCTCTCTATAGATATGATAAGGTTGAAATCCCCTCTACTAAACTTCATAGCCCATGCTTAGATGAATTTGATGATTTTATGGCTAGACAAGAAAGTTTTAATGCTTATGTTGGTAGAGAGTTAAAGAATAATGTTTTCGAGATAGGACGTGTAAGCGATAATCTGGCTAGAGTTAAAGATGAACTCAAACTCGTTAGCAAATATGCTTCTATGGTTGTTACTCAAGCTGAGCAAGTACTTAAAGCTCAAAATGATTTGCTTGATGATGTTAAATAATAAAAATGACTTTGCTGTTAGAGTGGCTACTAGAACTGGTAGAATGACTCAGGAACCTTTGTATCCTAAAGGCCACCCTAAGAGAATCAAGCAAGATTCTCAGAGAAATAATTTAGAGGCACCTAGTTCTTCTAAAAAGAAGAAAAAGAAAAACGATAGGACTTTGCATGCTTCTAGTGAACCTACTGTAGACACACCTGAGAATCCTAATGATATTTCTATTTCAGATGCTGAAACACAATCAGGTGATGAACATGAACCTAGTGATAACGTTAATGATAATGTTCATGTTGATGCTCAACCTAGCAAAGACAATGATGTAGAGATTGAACCTGCTATTGATCTTGATAACCCACAATCAAAGAATCAACATTATGATAAGAGAGATTTTGTTGCTAGGAAGCACGGTAAAGAAAGAGAACCATGGGTTCAGAAACCCATGCCCTTTCCTCCTAAACCATCCATGTCAAAGGATGATCAGGATTTTGAGCGCTTTGCTGAAATGATTAGACCTATCTTCTTACGTATGCGCTTAACTGATATGCTGAAAGTAAATCCTTACGCTAAGTATATGAAGCATATCATTACAAATAAAAGAAAGATACCGGAAGCTGGAATTTCAACCATGCTTGCTAATTACACTTTTAAGGGTGGAATACCAAAGAAACTTGGAGATCCGGGTGTACCAACTATACCATGCTCCATTAAAAGAAATTATGTTAGAACTGCTTTATGTGATCTTGGAGCTGGTGTTAGTGTTATGCCTCTCTCTTTATATCGTAGACTTGAATTGAATAAGTTGACACCTACTGAAATATCTTTGCAAATGGCTGATAAATCAACTGTTATACCTGTCGGTATTTGTGAGGTTGTGCCTGTTGTGGTTGCAAATGTCACTATCTTAACGGACTTTGTTATTCTTGATATTCCCGAGGACGATAGTATGTCTATTATCCTTGGTAGACCTTTTCTTAATACTGCAGGGGCTGTTATTGATTGCAACAAAGGCAATGTCACTTTTCATGTTAATGGTAATGAGCATACGGTACACTTTCCGAGGAAACAATCTCAAGTTCATAGCATCAATTCTATTGAAAAAGTTCCAACTATCATTTTTGGAGGTTTTGAATTTCCTCTCCCTACTGTCAAGAAAAAGTATGATATTCTTATTGTTGGGGATTTTCATATCCCTGTTGAGGTAACTTAGTGTTATTCGAAATTTCTCCGGTTCCATGTTATTCGGAATGAGTTTGTTAACAAGACTTGATCAACCTTGTTAGTGGATTCATTTTGATGATCACGAGATGGATGAAACTAGAAGGCACAACCTTTTGTACCCTCTTTTTACTTTCTGTTATTTGGAATAAATAAAGCAAAAATAGTATTATCCGTCTGTTTTCTGAATTATCCGTGCAATAAAAAAATAGTTCGAAAAAAAGTGCTCCAAATGCCCTGCAAATTTAGTATGATTTTTTCTGGAATATTTGAGGATTTTAGGCACTGAAAACACTGCAGGAGGGGCAAGCACCAGGCCACGAAAGTGGAGGGTACGCCCCCTGAGGGAGTCCTGGATTAGGGGGTATCCTGATAGCCGGACTGTGTACAACGTCCGGACTACTGAAGCGTGAAGATACAAGACTCAAGACTTCGGCCCGTGTCTGGATGGGACTCTCCTTTGCGTGGAAGGCAAGCTTGGCGATCCGGATATTGTGTTTCCTTTCTTGTAGCCGACTCCATGTAAATCCTAGCCCTCTTCGGTGTCTATATAAACCAGAGAGGTTGGTCCTTAGAAGGCCGATCACAATTACAATCATACGTTCCCGTTTAATTCGGCTAGGGCATAAGGGGAGCACCTCTACAATTGTTACTGCCGGTTAAGCCGGATGTGTACCTCAGACTGGGTGAAGCCGAAAGCTAGTTTTCTTAGGAGAATATTCGATCAGTGAACAAAGGATGTGTTCGTCGGTTACAACAAAAAAAACCATAAGTTTTGTATCCTGCGCCATCGTTCGCAGTCCGGACATGTGCATTGGCGCATGCGTACCCAGGGAAAGGAACCCCTAACAGAACTATTCTCCCTGGAAGATGTTTCTAACTATCCATGTAATATAACATAACTAGTTGGGTACTTGTCTGTTCAAGCACTTATGACCCATACGCCTGGTCTCCACGCATACCCCGGTTTTGTATAACTGAGCGGGTATTCGGACACACCCCGGACTGTAGGATCCAGGGGCTGAAGCGAAAAGGTCCGTCATGACAAATGATTTTAATCCAGCTAGGGGCTACTTATGCCCATTAAATTACACAGTCACTTGGACTGACTAAATTCCTCCTCTATACCATCTAACAGGCTATCTAGCTTACAATCCTGTTGAGAATACTTAGCGACTAATGCTACCTGGTCATATACCAGACTTACGGGAATTTCTTGCCCATCGGGCCCCGCCGGTCCTACTTCGGCCATGTGGTTCGGCTCCAGCTTGGCGTAGCGCGTCTTCACCATTGCCCAGGCTTCTCTTGCTCCTTGCCGGCATGCTGATATCTTCCACAGACGGAAGCGCTGTGGGCTCCTTGAAGCAGGTCCGCAAGCTCCCCCATGCCATTCGGCAGGAGGCTTGATGGCCACAAGGCCTGAGCAACACCTTGCATCACCTGCCGAGCACACTCGTGCAATTGCGAAAGTTCTTGCAGCAAATCACCTGCAGATGAGGGCATCTCCTCTTCAGGGCGACCCGTTAACATTCCTGCAAGCAAAAAAAATTCAAAAAACTTCCTCGCCGAACTATCACACAGTTCGTTTGAGCTCTTACCATAAATGCCGCGTCGAAGCCTTTTGTTCTCCTTCACGGAGTCCGCCAGTTGAGTGCAGACGTCCTTTAATTCCACGTCCAGACGAATATTGGCATCTTGTAGCTTGTTCTTCTCTTGCGTCACCTGCGTAAGGATGCGCTCGCCAGCCTTTAGCTGCCGTTGGAGATGCGAGTCGTCATCCATTACGCCCTCCGGATTCACCCCGGGATTGTCTGCAGAACTTTCTGTTAGACCAACCACATCAGCCATTTACTAACTGGTACATCTGGGTATAATGGAGACAAATATTACCAGAGGGGGCCTTCCGGGATCCCTCCAACTTGGCTACCGCATCAATCAGCTGGGCCTTGCATGCCTCTAGCTCCCGAGCCAATTGTTCGTTCTTGTCCACAAGGACCTGTGCATATATTGATCCTTCAAATAGTTGTCCCAACTATTTCAAGTCTCAGGGGCTACTGCTATACATACTTGTCAAAACTTTCTTACCCGTATATCTTTGGTGTACTGGTTCGTCGCTTGGGCAAGCCCGCCTCGAGCAGCTCAAACGTATGTGTCTACCGAATTGAAGGCATTAAAAGCCTCTTCAGAAAAGATGTTGTTCCGAAGCACGGCCCTCCGGCATCGGCGATTCATGGCGCTCTCCACCTCGGAGTTCGTGGCCGAACACATATCCACGTCCTCTATTGGAGAACTGCGCGGTTCTGGCCCCGTGTCCGCCTCTGCCCTCGAAGCCGGTTCTGGAACCTGGCTGGTGGAGGCGTGATTGGTGGGATTCCCGGATATAGTCCGGCTGCTCCTCTTCCTGCCAGACACAAAGGGTGCTGTCATATTTCAAATACTATAAACCGCGGGACAGATTATTACTTTACCTCGGCAGCGGCGTGTCAACCCTCACCGCCTTCCTCTTGAGCCTACCTGATCCGGACTCCCGTGGTTGACGAGTCCCTAGGGGATCGGCCCCGTGCTCCGACCGTCATCTCTACAAACCGCACGACACCTCGGGGGTAAATCATAATCCTGAGGGGAATCCTCTTCGGAGGATAGGGTTTTTAGCTCGGCTTACACGCGACACAGGGAGCAGTCCAGGATAGTCGGCTGTAATGGCCACTAAGGCGCCATCCCAGCTCGCTTGATGAAATACCTCGTTGACAAGCTCCACAGTGATATCCGGATCTTCTTTGAGTCCGGGATCTAGGGCCCTTCCAGGGTCCTCTGGTTGCGGGGAGGGGCTGAAGATTCCTTCTACGGCCCTCCTCAGTTCCTGCTCAGAAGCATTGATGCAAGTAATCTTAGCAGAAGAACGTCAGAGTAAGTGAAGCAGGGAAAAGAATGGCAACTTACCCACTCTGGGGGGTTGTACATGGAGAATCCGTCTCGCGTTTTTATGCGAAGGAATTCCTCCTCTTCCCCTTTGTACAAATCGGACAATATCCTTGCCAAGGCGGCAGCGGAGTCCAGACCCTTATGGATGCAGCGGGTGGCGTCGTCTTCCCCGTTGAAATGCCACATGGGCTTCCCCCGATATTGGAGCGGTTGCACTGCCCGCCTTATGCATATCGCCATGACCTCAACTATCGTCAGTCCGGATTTGGCTAGTAGCTTTATCATGTTCATTAGGAAGAATATTTCCCTTGTGTCCTCTTCTTGAGGGCCCCGAGGGCGCCAGCTTAGGCGTGCCCTCGGCGGGGCGTTGCTGAACTTGGGGAGACCTGTCCGGACTGGATCCGGGAGGGGAACGTCGTCTATATAAAACCACTCTGAGAGCCAGTTTTCTGGTGCCTTCTCAGGAGTGCCGGACACGTATCCGGTCTCAGCAATGCGCCATACTTCGGCCCCGCCCACCTGGCATAGGGACTCTCCCTGGGTGCGGGGGATGAGGTAGAATAGCTTCCTCCATAATCCGAAGTGTGGTTCGCAGCCTAAAAATAGCTCACAAAGGGCGACATACCCCGCTATGTGCAGAATGGAGGCAGGGGTAAGGTTGTGTAACTGGAGGCCGTAGAACTCTAGAAGCCCGCGAAGAAATGGGTGGATAGGAAACCCGACTCCCCTCAGCAGATGGGGGATGAGGCATATACGCTCCTTTGGAGATGGGTTAGGAGATCCCTCAGCTCGTTCCCCTCCATCATAAGTGGCTATTCCAGCTCGGACGGGGACCATGAATGCCGGTGGGAGAAACCCTTGGGTTTGTAACTCTATCAAATGACTATGAGGAACTGAACACTCTCCCCAATCCCCCGACTTGGAACGAGAAGGGCGAGCAAAAGAGCTACAATGGCCGGCCATGCTGGAATGGTTTTTCGCGGAGCGCTCTGTTGGATGCTAGCTCTGGGAGGGAGAGTGAGGTTTGGATCTGAGAATCCCCGTCCCTTCAAATAGACGGTCAGCCCGGAGGATCGAGGGTGGCAAATGCAAAAATGCCTCGACTCCTCGCATTTGCTCGACAGGTGGAGATGGTCATTTCTGAGGCACTGAAGCCAAGGAGCACAACATAGATTGGAGGTCGGACACTATCCGTCGTAACAGGTACTTTGGAGTATTCGAAAGAGGAACCCTCCTTGCAATGCCGAAGACAATACTGCGCGCCGGACTCATCGTATTTGAAGCCTGGTTCAGGGGCTGTGTACAACGTCCGAACTATTGAAGCGTGAAGATACAAGACTCAAGACTTCGGCCCATGTCCGGATGGGACTCTCCTTTGCGTGGAAGGCAAGCTTGGCGATACGGATATTGTGTTTCCTTTCTTTTAGCCGACTCTATGTAAACCCTAGCCCTCTCCGGTGTCTATATAAACCGGAGAGGTTGGTCCTTAGAAGGCCGATCACAATTACAATCATACCATCATAGGCTAGCTCTTAGGGTTTAGCCTCTACGATCTCGTGGTAGATCTACTCTTGTACTACTCATATCATCAATATTAATCAAGCAGGAAGTAGGGTTTTACCTCCATCGAGAGGGCCCGAACCTGGGTAAACATCTGTGTCCCTTGCTTACTGTTACCATCAGCCTTGACGCACAGATCGGGACCCCCTACCCGAGATCCACCGGTTTTGACACCGACACCCCCCCTATAGGGCGCTCCCCCTGTCTCGTGGGCCCTTGGTGGCCCCCCTCCACTTATGCCAGCACCCACACACTTCATCTTCTACCCAAAAAATCCCCATCAGCTCAAGCACGAGTTTTAGCTAGTTTTGCTGCGATTTTTGATCTCCTTGCTCAAAGCACCATTCACAAAACTGCTTTGGGAGATTGTTGCTTGGTATGTGACTCCTCCATTGGTCCAATTAGTTTTTGTTCTAGTGCTTTATTCATTGCAAATTTTTGCGGCATAGGTGACCATGTTCTTGAGCTTGCATGTTAAATTTTTGAGGTCCCAAGCAATTCTAATGCATGATATAGGCTCTAGGCACTTGTAGGAGTAGTTGCTATCAATCTTGTTTAGTTTTATTCACTTTTATTTTGAAGTTACTAAAATTTCAGAAATTTTCAGAAAAAGAATTATGCTTAGAAGAATGTACCAAGGTGGTTCCTCATCAAAGAAAGGGCCAAGGATTGCTATACATGAGCAAGATGTTGAATTGCCGAGGGATGCAAATGTACGGGCTTGTGAGTGGCCATCCGATGATTTTATGGTCGAAGCGGGCTTCAAGGAGGAAATTGACGCATATTTGCGTAATGCCGAGATGGAGGACTTCTTACAAGATAAGTGTCCTCAGTACTATCAATTGACTGATTCCTTTGTGCGGAGGTTCCAATATAACTGTACGCGTAATTCTCCGAGTGTCATGTTTGATATTTATGATACATCTTATACCATGGATTTAGAGGATTTCACAACTGCTTGCAAACTCCCTCAGTGGGGTAATATTAATGATCCTCGCAAATTTGAATTTAGAGATTTTCTTGCTAGTAATACTGTGGGAGAATCTAGGGACATAGCACAAGCTACCATAGGGAGCATTCATTTTCCTGCTATACATTATTTTGCTCTCATTATTGGTAGATGCATTAACGGTAAAGACGAAGCATGTCACATGTGTGCCCCTGATCTTTGTGTCCTCAAGAGTGCTGTGTCAGGTTATAAAGGTTATAACTTGGGGGCAATAGTTGCACGTAGGTTGCAGAATAATAGTAGAAAGGGGGATTTTTTTTGAGGAATTTATGCAACCCGTGTGGCTAATTATCTTAATATAACCCCACGAGAGGGGGATATGATTTTACCTCTTGTCTATTTGGATAAAGAAGCTATGTTCAATCATCATTTTCTTGGGAGGAATGAACAATTCCTCCATTACCGACTAATCTATGACAGATGCAACGTCGTCCCTGTTACTCTTCCTGCTCCCTACCTTTTTGACTATCAGGCAAAAGGAAGATATGTTGTCACCAGGGAGGAAACAGCTGAATACGAGAGGGGAATGGAGGCAGCTCGCCAACACGCTGCTGCTCAGGAGGCGGTTGCCTCTGCATCTCAGTACAACCCCAGTTTCACTTATGATTATCAGCCAGGCGATCCTTGGTACTAGACCAACTTAGGCCAAAAGCGTAAGCTTGGGGGAGTACGTATTTCTCACTGACTTTACATTCATGTTCACACACTAGTCGTTGGTGCTCATACTCTTTCATTATATTATCCATGCTAGTTTAATTTTTTTTTCTAGTTTTCTTCTTGTGTGTTTGATAAATTTAAGAAAAACCAAAAAAATTAGTTAGTTTAATTTCCATGCTTGTAGTAGAAATTAAAATGAAAACCCAAAAAGATTTCTTCTTCTACTATTTACTTGTTGGGAGCTTTCCCGTGTAAATAGTTTTATTTTATTTTCTTTCCTTTGGGGGTCGAGAAGACCGTATTGAAAATGCTTAGTGGCTCTTATATGCATGATTGTTTATTTAACTTAGAGCCCATATTACTTGTCTTCTCTCTTGAGTTGAATGCTTGCAGATTCCAGCTTAGTCCAATGCACGTGCACTCTTATTATTATATACATCATTCGATCGTGCAAGTGAAAGGCAATAATGACGATATATGATGGACTTATTGAGATGAGAAAAGCTGGTATGAACTCGACCTCTCTTGTTTTTGTAAATATGATGAGTTCATCGTTTCTGAGTCAGCTTATTATGAAGTAAACATATTTGCAATGACATCTAGAGATTATAGTTGCTTGTGCCATGCTTGATTAGCTATGAGTTATAATGGTTTACCCTGCGTGCCAACATGCTATTAGAATGATTATGATGTGATATGATGGGATGGTCTCCTCCTTTGAATGAATTGAGTGACTCGACTTGCCACATGTTCGTGCATGTAGTTGAATCAAATCAACATAGCCTTCACGATATTTATGTTCATGGTGGATTATAACATACTCATGCTTGTATTCGGTGTGAATTAATTTTAATGCATGTTTATGACTGTTGTCGCTCTCTCAGTTGGTCGCTTCTTAGTCTTTTGCTAGCCTTCACCTATACTAAGCGGGAATACCGCTTGTGCATCCAAACTCCTTAAACCCCAAAGTTATTCCATATGAGTCCACTATATCTTCCTATATGCGGTATTTACCTGCCGTTCCAAGTAAATTTGTATGTGCCAAACTCCAAACCTTCAAATGAAATTCTGTTTTGTATGCTCGAGCAGCTCATGTTACAACTAGGGCTGCTTATATCTTCCATGCTAGGTGGGTTATTCTCAAGAGGAGTGGACTCCGCTCCTCATTCACGAGAAAGGGTCGGTAACCGGGATGACCAGTCCCATGATCCAAAAAGGTCAAAGCAAATCAAAATAATTAAACAAAACTCCCCCAGGGCTGTTGTTAGTTGGAGGCACTTGTTGTTTCGAGCAAGCCATGGATTGATGCTTGTTGGTGGTTGGTGGAGTATAAACCTTTACCATTCTGTTTGGGAACTGCCTATAATGCATTTAGTATGGGAGATACACCATCTCATAGTTGTTGCGTTGACAGCAAAAGTATGCCGCTCAAAATGTTATTCAATATCTATTTTAAAATCGAGCTCTGGCATCTCTACAAATCCCTGCTTCCCTCTGTGAAGGGCCTATCTATTTACTTTTATGTTGAGTCATCACCCTTCTTATTAAAAAGCACCCGCTGGAGAGCACACTGTCATTTGCATTCATTATTATTGGTTTATATTGGGTATGACTTGACTGGATCTCTTTTACCATGAATTACAATGTTTAGTCAGTCCTTGGTCTTTAAAGGTGCTCTGCATTTATGTTCTGCGGTCTCACAAAGGGCTAGCGAGATACCATTCTGTTATATCATGTTATGATTATTTTGAGAAAGTGTTGTCATCCGAGTTTTATTATTATGGCTCGCTAGCTGATTATGTTATTGATATGAATAATTGTGAGACCTAGGTGTTATTGTGAGCATGGTTAGTTCATAATATTTGCTAAAACTTGAATGTTGGCTTTTCATGTTACAACAACAAGAGCAAAAAGAGTTTGTAAAAGTTTTTCTTTATCACTTTCAGTTTATCAACTGAATTGCTTGAGGACAAGCAAAGGTTTAAGCTTGGGGGAGTTGATACGTCTTCAACGTATCTACTTTTCCAAACACTTTTGCCCTTGTTTTGGACTCTAACTTGCATGATTTGTATGAAACTAACCTGGACTGACACTGTTTTCAGCAGAACTGCCATGATGTTATTTTATGTGTAGAAAAGAAAAGTTCTCGGAATGTCCTGAAAATCCATGGAGGCACTTTTTGGAATTAATAAGAATTTCTGGGCGAAAGAAATACACCAAGGGGCCCAGGGCCTGTCCACAAGACAGGGGGCGCCCCCCTATCTCGTGGGCCCCCTGGACCTCCACCGACCTCAACTCCAACTCCATATATTCACGTTCCGGGAGAAAAAAATCAGAGAGAAAGTTTCATCACATTTTACGACATGGAGCCGCCGCCAAGCCCTAATCTCTCTCGGGAGGGCTGATCCGGAGTCCGTTCGGGGCTCCGGAGAGGGGGATTCATCGCCGTCTTCATCATCAACCATCCTCCATCACCAATTTCATGATGCTCACCGCCGTGCGTGAGTAATTCCATCGTAGGCTTGCTGGACGGTGATGGGTTGGATGAGATTTACCATGTAATCAAGTTAGTTTTGTTAGGGTTTGATCCCTAGTATCCACTATGTTCTGAGATTGATGTTGCTATGACTTTGCTATGCTTAATGCTTGTCACTAGGGCCCGAGTGCCATGATTTCAGATCTGAACCTATTATGTTTTCATGAATATATGTGTGTTCTTGATCCTATCTTGCAAGTCTATAGTCACCTATTATGTGTTATGATCCGACAACCCCGAAGTGACAATAATCGGGATACTTCTCGGTGATGACCATAGTTTGAGGAGTTCATGTATTCACTATGTGCTAATGCTTTGTTCCGGTTCTCTATTAAAAGGAGGCCTTAATATCCCTTAGTTTCCGCTAGGACCCCGCTGCCACGGGTGGGTAGGACAAAAGATGTCGTGCAAGTTCTTTTCCATAAGCACGTATGACTATTTACGGAATACATGCCTACATTACATTGATGAACTGGAGCTAGTTCTATGTCACCCTATGTTATAGCTATTACATGAGGAATCGCATCCGGCATAATTATCCATCACTGATCCATTGCCTACGAGCTTTTCACCTATTGTTCTTCGCTTATTTACTTTTCCGTTGCTACTGTTACAACTACTACAAAAACCCAAAAACAATTATCTTTACTTTTTCCACCGTTATCTTTATTATCACACTACTTTGCTACTAAATACTTTGCTGCAGATACTAAGTTATCCAGGTGTGGTTGAATTGACAACTCAACTGCTCATACTCAAGAATATTCTTTGGCTCCCCTTGTGTCGAATCAATAAATTTGGGTTGAATACTTTACCCTCGAAAGTTGTTGTGATCCCCTACACTTGTGGGTTATCATCAAGTCATACCCAATATAAACCAATAGTAATGAATGCAAATGATAGTGTTCTCTCCAGCGGGTGCTTTTAATCAGAAGGGTGATGACTCAACATAAAAGTAAATAGATAGGCCCTTCGCAGAGGGAAGCAGGGATTTGTAGAGGTGCTAGAGCTCGATTTTAAAATAGAGATTGAATAACATTTTGAGCGGCATACTTTCACTGTCAACGCAACAACTATGAGATGGTTGTATCTTCCATACTACATGCATTATAGGCAGTTCCCAAACAGAATGGTAAAGGTTTATATCCCCCGAACCACCAACAAGCATCAATACATGGCTTGCTCGAAACAACGAGTGCCTCCAACTAACAATAGCCCTGGGGGAGTTTTGTTTAATTATTTTGATTTGCTTTTATCTTTTTGGATCGTGGGACTGGGCATCCCGGTTACCGGCCCTTTCTCGTGAATGAGGAGCAGAGTCCACTCCTCTTGAGAATAACCCACCTAGCATGGAAGATATAGGCAGCCCTAGTTGTAACATGAGCTGCTCGAGCATACAAAACAGAATTTCATTGAAGGTTTGGAGTTTGGCACATACAAATTTACTTGGAATGGCAGGTAAATACCGCATATAGGAAGGTATAGTGGACTCATATGGAACAACTTTGGGGTTTAAGGAGTTTGGATGCACAAGCAGTATTCCCGCTTAGTACAGGTGAAGGCTAGCAAAAGACTGGGAAGCGACCAACTTGGAGAGCGACAACAGTCATAAACATGCATTAAAATTAATTCATACCGAGTACAAGCATGAGTAGGATATAATCCACCATGAACATAAATATCATGAAGGCTATGTTGATTTGATTCAACTACATGCGTGAACATGTGCCAAGTCGAGTCACTCAATTCATTCAAAGGAGGATACCATCTCATCATACCACATCATAATCATTCTAATAGCATGTTGGCACGCAAGGTAAACCATTATAACTCATAGCTAATCAAGCATGGCACAAGCAACTATAATCTCTAAATGTCATTGCAAATATGTTTACTTCATAATAGGCTGACTCAGAAACGATGAACTCATCATTTTTACAAAAACAAGAGAGGTCGAGTTCATACCAGCTTTTCTCATCCCAATAAGTCCATCATATATCGTCATTATTGCCTTTCACTTGCACGACCGAACGATGTGTATAATAATAAGAGTGCATGTGCATTGGACTAAGCTGGAATCTGCAAGCATTCAACTCAAGAGAGATGAAGAGATAATAGGGGCTCTAAGTTAAATAAACAATCATGCATATGAGAGCCACTAAACATTTTCAATATGGTCTTCTTGAGCCCCAAAGGAAAGAAAAGAAAATAAAACTATTTACACGGGAAAGCTCCCAACAAGTAAAAGAAGAACTAGAAATCTTTTTGGGTTTTCATTTTAATTACTACTACAAGCATGAAAATTAAACTAACTAATTTTTTTGGTTTTTTCTAAAGTTTATCACACACACAAGAAGAAAACGGGAAAAGGAAATTTAAACTAGCATGGATAATACAATGAAAGAGTATGAGCACCGACGACTAGTGTGTGAACATGAATGTAAAGTCGGTGAGAAGTACGTACTCCCCCAAGCTTAGGCTTTTGGCCTAAGTTGGTCTAGTACCAGGGACCGCCACTACTATCCCTAGTGTAATGGGAGGTGTAATCAGGATACCACTGGCTGGTCATCTCCCGATCCCACTGGACAGATGATGCAAGACAAGGGTCCAGTTCAGGTTCCGGCTCAGGTTCTGGAGTAAAAGCTTGGGCTCGATGATTGATCACCGCTTCCGGTGTGACAAGGAAAATTTTCTGCAAGCAAATCAAACAACAAAGGCGCAGGCAAAATAGTAATCTCAAAGTGTTTCTTATTGAATCTTAGTTTATACAAGAGCATCTTTTCTTCGTTGTCAACAATAAACTTGTGTGCTACCATGCTCTTGTAATCTAAAATGTGAGGAGGCAATTTTGTCTCCTCTTTCTCATGGTGCCTAACGGGTATCTGAAAATGTCTAGCAAGACGTGCAGCATAGATACCTCCAAATATGGGGCCTTTATACGATTCAGGGCTAGCCGTTTAGCAACTACGGCACCCATACTAAAAGTATTGTCTCCAAGCAAGGCATGTTGAAGAATGATAATATCAGGAACGCTCAAGTTTCCACTATTTCCACGATCAATCAAGCATCTACTAGCAAATATGGCAAAGTAGCGTAAAATAGGAAAGTGTATGCTAGAGACTTTTGCCTCAGAGCCCTTCTTTAGCTCCTCTACAGGTATAGTTTTAACAAAGCCATCCACATCTTCATGATGGGGTTCCTCTAATTCTCCCTCATAAGGTATCCTACACACCGCGCAAAAATTACATAAAGACATTTCTTTGAATTCATCATATAAATAAAATGATACTGCAGGCGGTGACTTCTTAGGATAATAATAAAAGTTTTGCATGAAAGTATTGGTGAGTAAGAGATACTGATCGATTCGGTCGTTGATGAAACCGGTGAGGCCTGCAGTCCCGATCAAAGAATAAAAATGTTCATGAATTCCAGCTTCTTTCAAGAAATCCTCACATGGCCATTCACACAACCGTACTTCCGCTAGGCGAGGAAGATTATACTTGGCTTTTTCCTTCTCTTTGGCTTGTTTTTCCTGAGAGCTTTGGCTAGAAGAGCCCCTCAAAAGTTTCCTTAACATTTTCTAAAAATTTCTGCAATTTTAGTAACTTCAAAATAAAAGTGAATAAAACTAAACAAGATTGATAGCAACTACTCCTACAAGTGCCTAGAGCCTATATCATGCATTGGAATTGCTTAGGACCTCATAAATTTAACATGAAAGCTCAAGAACATGGTCACCTATGCAGCAAAAATTTGCAATGAATAAAGCACTAGAACAAAAACTAATTGGACCAATGGAGGAGTCACATACCAAGCAACAATCTCCCAAAGCAGTTTTGTGAATGGAGCTTTGAGCAAGGAGATCGAAAATCGCAGCAAAACGAGCTAGAACTTGTGCTTGAGCTGGATGGGGATTTTTTTGGGTAGAAGATGAAGTGTGTGGGTGCTGGCATAAGTGGAGGGGGGCCACCAGGGGCCCACGAGATAGGGGGCGCGCCCTATAGAGGGGTGCGCCCTCCACTCGCGTGGCCTGGTGCTTGCCCCTCCTGCAGTGTTTTCAGTGCCTAAAATCCTCAAATATTCCAGAAAAAATCATACTAAATTTGCAGGGCATTTGGAGCACTTTTATTTTTGGACTATTTTTTAATGCACGGATAATTCAGAAAACAGACAGATAATACTATTTTTGCTTTATTTATTCTAAATAACAGAAAGTAAAAAGTGGGTACAGAAGGTTGTGCCTTCTAGTTCATCCATCTCGTGATCATCAAAATGAATCCACTAACAAGGTTGATCAAGTCTTGTTAACAAACTCATTCAGAATAACACGGAACCGGAGAAATTTTGAGTAACACTAAGTTACCTCAACGGGGATATGAAAATCCCCAAGAATAAGAATATCATACTTTTTCTTGACAGTAGGGAGAGGAAATTCAAAACCTCCAATAATAATAGTTGGAACTTTTCCAATAGAATTGATGCTATGAACTTGAGATTGTTTCCTCGGAAAGTGTACCGTATGCTCATTACCATTAACATGAAAAGTGACATTGCCTTTGTTGCAATCAATAACAGCCCCTCCAGTATGAAGAAAAGGTCTACCAAGGATAATAGACATACTATCGTCCTCGGGAATATCAAGAATAACAAAGTCCGTTAAGATAGTGACATTTGCAACCACAACAGGCACATCCTCACAAATACCGATAGGTATATGTTGGAAATATGCCCTAGAGGCAATAATAAAATGGTTATTATTACATTTCTATGTTCATGATAATTGTCTATTATTCATGCTATAACTGTGTTATCCGGAAATCGTAATACACGTGTGAATACATAGACCACAACAAGTCCCTAGTGAGCCTCTAGTTGACTAGCTCGTTGATTAACAGATAGTCATGGTTTCCTGACTATGGGCATTGGATGTCATTGATAACGGGATCACATCATTAGGAGAATTATGTGATGGACAAGACCCAATCCTAAGCATAGCTCAAAGATCGTGTAGTTCGTTTAGCTAGAGCTTTTCCAATTGTCGAGTACATTTCCTTAGACCATGAGATTGTGCAACTCCCGAATACCGTAGGAGTGCTTTGGGTGTACCAAACATCACAACGTAACTGGGTGACTATAAAGGTGCACTACGGGTATCTCCGAAAGTGTCTGTTGGGTTGGCACGAATCGAGACTGGGATTTGTCACTCCGTATGACGGAGAGGTATCTCTGGGCCCACTCGGTAATGCATCATCATAATGAGCTCAATGTTACCAAGTGTCTGGTCACGGGATCATGCATTACGGTACGAGTAAAGTGACTTGCCGGTAACGAGACTAAACGAGGTATTGGGATACCGACGATCGAGTCTCGGGCAAGTAACGTACCGATTGACAAAGGGAATTGTATACGGGGTTGATTGAATCCTCGACATCGTGGTTCATCCGATGAGATCATCGAGGAGCATGTGGGAGCCAACATGGGTATCCAGATCCCGCTATTGGTTATTGAACGGAGAGGCGTCTCGGTCATGTCTGCATGTCTCCTGAACCCGTAGGGTCTACACACTTAAGGTTCAGTGACGCTAGGGTTGTAGAGATATTAGTATCCAGTAACCCGAAAGTTGTTCGGAGTCCCGGATGAGATCTCGGACGTCACGAGGAGTTCCTAAATGGTCTGGAGGTAAATATTTATATATAGGAAGTCCAGTTTCGGCCACCGGGGAAGTTTCGGGGGTCACCGGTATTGTACCGGGACCATCGGAAGGGTCCTGGGGGTCCACCGGGTGGGACCACCTATCCCGGAGGGCCCCATGGGCTGAAGTGGCGTGGGAACCAGCCCCTGGTGGGCTGGTGCGCCCCACCCAAGGGCCCAAGGAGCCTATGGTTGGAAACCCTAGGGGGACGTTGCCCCCCAAGGGGGCATGCGCCCCCTCCTGGTTGGAAACCCTAAGGGGGTCGTTGCCCCGGGGGCCGCCGACCCCCCCTCTAGATGGGATCTCCAAGGGGGCATGCGCCCCCCCTAGCCCCTATATATAGTGGAGGGGAGGAAGGGCAGCCGCACCCTAGCCTCTGGCGCCTCCCTCTCCCTCTCCAACACCTCCTCCTCTCCGTAGAGCTTGGCGAAGCCCTGCCAAGATCCCCGTTGCATCCACCACCACATCGTCGTGCTGCTGCATCTCCATCAACCTCTCCTTTCCCCTTGCTGGATCAAGAAGGAGGAGACGTCTTCCCCAACCGTACATGTGTTGAACGTGGAGGTGTCGTCCGTTCGGCACTCGGTCATCGGTGATTTGAATCACGACGAGTACGACTCCCTCAACCCCGTTCTCTTGAACGCTTCCGCTCGCGATCTACAAGGGTATGTAGATGCACTACTCTCTCGTTGCTAGATGAACTCATAGATTGATCTTGGTGAAAGCGTAGAATTTTTTTTATTTTCTGCAACGTTCTCCAACAGTATAGCAGTTGATTTATCAGCCATTTGCAAACATATTTCAGTCGGTGTCAACTTATTCAATTCAAGTCTACGATATAAAGAGAGAGGCATAACACTAACATCGGCTCCAAGATCACATAAAGAAGTTCTAACATAATTTCTTTTAATGGAACATGGTATAGTTGGCACACCCGTATCTCCAAGTTTCTTTGGTATTCCACCCTTAAAGGTGTAATTATCAAGCATGGTGGAAATTTCAGCTTCCGGTATCTTTCTTTTATTTGTAATGATATCCTTCATATACTTAGCATAAGGATTCACTTTAAGCATATCAGTTAAGCGCATACGTAAGAAAATAGGTCTAATCATTTTAGCAAAGCGCTCAAAATCCTCATCATCCTTTGTCTTAGATGGTTTAGGAGGAAATGGCATGGGTTTCTGAACCCATGGTTCTCTTTCTCTACCGTGCTTCCTAGCAACAAAATCTCTCTTATCATAACGTTGATTCTTTGATTGTGGGTTATCAAGATCAACAGCAGGTTCAATCTCTACATCATTGTTTTTGCTAGGTTGAGCATCAATATGAACATTATCATTAACATTATCACTAGGTTCATGTTCATCACCTGATTGTGTTTTAGCATCAGAAATAGAAATATCATTGGGATTCTCAGGTGTGTCTACAGTAGGTTCACTAGAAGCATGCAAAGTTCTATCGTTTTTCTTTTCCTTCTTTTTAGAAGAACTAGGTGCCTCTAAATTATTTCTTTGAGAATCCTGCTCGATTCTCTTAGGGTGGCCTTCAGGATACAAAGATTCCTGAGTCATTCTACCAGTTCTAGTAGCCACTCTAATAGCAAAGTCATTTTTATTATTTAATTCCTCAAGCAAATCATTTTGAGCTTTAAGTACTTGCTCAGCATGAGTAGAAACCATAGATGCATATTTGCTAATGCGTTTGAGTTCATCTTTAAATCTAGCCATATTATCGCTCACACGTCCTATCTCGAAAGCATTATTCTTTAACTCTCTACCAACATAAGCATTAAAACTCTCTTGTCTAGCCATAAAATCATCAAATTCATCTAAGCATGGGCTATGAAATTTAGTAGAGGGGATTTCAACTTTATCATATCTATAGAGAGAATTTACCTTTACTACCTGTGTCGGGTTATCAAGACAATGTGGTTCTTCAACAGGCGGTATATAAGACCATCTATTTCTTCAATAGGAGGTAAATTCTTAACATCTTCAGCTTTAATACCTTTTTCTTTCATTGATTTCTTTGCCTCTTGCATATCTTCAGGACTGAGAAATAAAACACCTCTCTTCTTCAGACTGGGTTTAGGAATAGGCTCAGGAGTTGGCTCAATAGGTTCAGGAATTGCCTCAGGAATTGGCTCAGGAAGAGTCCAATTATTTTCATTAGTCAACATATTATTCAATAATATTTCAGCTTCGTCGACTGTTCTTTCCCTGAAAACACAACCAGCACAACTATCCAAGTAGTCCTTGGAAGCATCGGTTAGTCCATTATAAAAGATATCAAGTATTTCATTTTTATTGAGAGGATGATCAGGCAAAGCATTAAGTAACAGGAGAAGCCTCCCCCAAGCTTGTGGGAGACTCTCTTCTTTGATTTGCACAAAATTATATGTTTCCCGCAAGGCAGCTTGTTTCTTGTGAGCAGGGAAATATTTAGCAGAGAAGTAATAAATCATATCCTCGGGAATACGCACACAACCAGGAGCAAGAGAATTATACCAAGTCTTAGCATCACCCTTTAACGAGAACGGAAATATCTTAAGGATATAAAAATAGCGAGACTTCTCATCATTAGTAAATAGGGTGGCTATATCATTTAACTTGGTAAGATGTGCCACAACAGTTTCAGATTCAAGGCCATAAAAAGGATCAGATTCAACTAAAGTAATAATCTTAGGATCAACAGAGAATTCATAATCCTTATCAGTAACACAAATAGGTGAAGTAGCAAAAGCAGGATCGGGTTTCATTCTACCATTAAGAGAATGCTGCTTCCATTTAGCTAATAATTTCTTAAGATCATATCTATCATTGCAAGCAAATATTTCCCTAGCAGATTCTTCATTCATAACATAACCCTCGGGAACAACAGGCAATACATAATCATTGGGAGAACCTTCATCATCACTATCATCAATAATAACATCTTCAATAATTTCATTCCCCCTAACTCTAGCAAGTTGTTCATCAAGAAATTCACCTAATGGCAAAGTAGTATCACGCACAGAAGTAGTTTCATCATGCATAGCAGAAGTGGTATCATCAATAACATGCGACATATCAGAATTCATAGCAGTAGCAGGTTTAGGTGTTGCAAGCTTACTAATAACGAAAGGAGAATCTAGTGCAGAGCTAGATGGTAGTTCCTTACCTCCCCTCGTAGTTGAGGGCAAAATAGTAGTTCTGTCGTCTTTCAAGTTCTTCATAGTGATCAATAGATATAAATCCCAAGTGACTCAGAGAATAGATCTATGCTCCCCGGCAACGGCGCCAGAAATTAGTCTTGATAACCCACAACTGTAGGGAATCGCAACAGATTTCGAGGGTAAAGTATTCAACCCAAATTTATTGATTCGACACAAGGGGAGCCAAAGAATATTCTTGAGTATTAGCAGTTGAGTTGTCAACTCAACCACACATGGATAACTTAGTATCTGCAGCAAAGTATTTAGTAGCAAAAGTGGTATGATAATAAAGGTAACAATAGCAAAAGTAAAGATAATAGTTTTTGGGTTTTTGTAGTAGTTGTAACAGTAGCAACGGAAATGTAAATATGCGAAGAACAATATATGAAAAGCTCGTAGGCAATGGATCAGTGATGGATAATTAAGCCGGATGCGATTCCTCATGTAATAGCTATAACATAGGGTGACACAGAACTAGCTCGAGTTCATCAATGTAATGTAGGCATGTATTCCATAAATAGTCATACATGCTTATGGAAAAGAACTTGCATGACATCTTTTGTCCTACCCTCCCGTGGCAGCGGGGTCCTAGCGGAAACTAAGGGATATTAAGGCCTCCTTTTAATAGAGGACCGGAACAAAGCATCAGCACATAGTGAATACATGAACTCCTCAAACTATGGTCATCACCGAGAAGTATCCCGATTATTGTCACTTCGGGGTTGTCGGATCATAACACATCATAGGTGAGTACAGAATTGCAAGATGGGATCAAGAACACACATATATTCATGAAAACATAATAGGTTCAGATCTGAAATCATGGCACTCGGGCCCTAGTGACAAGCATTAAGCATAGCAAAGTCATTGCAACATCAATCTCAGAACATAGTGGATACTAGGGATCAAACCCTAACAAAACTAACTTGATTACATGGTAAATCTCATCCAACCCATCACCGTCTAGCAAGCCTACGATGGAATTACTCACGCACGGCGGTGAGCATCATGAAATTGGTGATGGAGGATGGTTGATGATGACGACGGCGATGAATCCCCCTCTCCAGAGCCCCGAACGGACTCCAGATCAGCCCTCCCGAGAGAGATTAGGGCTTGGCGGCGGCTCTGTGTCGTAAAACGCGATGAAACTTTCTCCCTGATTTTTTTTCTCCCCGAACGTGAATATATGGAGTTGGAGTTGAGGTCGGTGGAGGTCCAGGGGCCCACGAGATAGGGGGCGCGCCCCCCTGTCTCGTGGACAGGCCGTGGGCCCCCTGGTGTATTTATTTCACCCAGAAATTCTTATTAATTCCAAAAAGTGCAGATTTCTAGGACATTCTGAGAACTTTTCTTTTCTACACATAAAACAACATCATGGCAGTTCTGCTGAAAACAGCGTCAGTCCGGGTTAGTTTCATTCAAATCATGCAAGTTAGAGTCCAAAACAAGGGAAAAAGTGTTTGCAAAAGTAGATACGTTGGAGACGTATCAGGTAGTCGTGGTGTTGTCAATAAGTTCTGCCACCATAGTAGGCGGGTTGTCTGTTAACGAGGTGATCGACCGCATCGGCTCAATCCTGGGAAGCCAGTTAGTATTCCATATATTTGTAGTTGCCCCATTCCCTATTCTCCTGATGACTCCCTGTTTCAATATCTCTCTTCCATCCAAAGCCGAACGCCAAATTTGTGAAGGATTGTTACCCAATTCTGCTTCCATGAACGACGTATTTGGGTAGTAGGCCGCTTTAAGCAATCTTGCACTAAGAGATAGTGGTTCCTCGAGCAACCTCCATGCTTGCCGAGCGAGCAAAGATAAGTTAATCATCTTGATGTCTCTAAACCCATTCCTCCCAAGTATTTCGGCTTTGTCATATCATCCCACGAGACCCAAGCAGGCTTTCTCTTTCCCCTCTTACTGCCCCACCAAAATTGGCGGATGATAGCGTTGATGTTGTCGCACAAGCCTCGTGGTAGTCTAAAGCATGCCATAGATTAAACTGGTATTGCTTGTGCTACCGATTTTATTAGCACTTCCTTCCCTGCTGCAGATAAAAGCTTCTCCATCCACCCTCTGACTTTTTCCCAAACTCTGTCACACAGGTATTTGAACGTTCCCATCTTGGACTGTCCAACATCTGTAGGCATACCCAAGTATCGATTGATGAAGTCATGTACCTAGGGTAGGGTCACGGACCTGTCCTAAGTACCCTTCCCAGGGACATCCTCAGAAGAAGCTGCCTTCCAGTCGACCAAGAGAGACTTCACTCGACAGACACGAAGGACTCGACCATGAAGACTCACTCGACCACCAAGAGACCAAGAGCCACTCTGCATCCAAACGGTCTGTAATTAAGTAGTCTTTATGGCATTGATGACACTTTATATAGGGCGTTTCCAGTAACGCCAAACCTTTATGTACTTTAAACCCTGCATAACTGAGGGCCGGAGGGGTCTGGCGGACACTATATAATCCACCCCCCCTCCTCAGTGTAAGGGGTTCGCACCCTTGTAATCTATACACACATAATCCAGTCGACTGCCTCCGGGCTCCGAGACGTAGGGCTGTTACTTCCTCTGAGAAGGGCCTGAACTCGTAAATCCCTTGTCTATAAAACTGCTCCATAGCTAGGATCTTGCCTCTCCATACCTACCCCCCATTCTACTGTCAGACTTAGAACCACGACAGTTGGCACCCATCGTGGGGCAGGTGTCTTAGCGATTTTTGGAGAAGTTGCAATTGTTCCGATTGCTTTCATCATGGTTTCTGGTGGAGTTTTGGTCGAGGGCCGCGAGATCCGTCTCGGCGCACTCACCTTCATCGCCGACGACTCCGCTTGGCTTCAGGAGGCTCCACTCGACATCGACGCGCTCCCCGTCCGCGGTGCGACGCATTTTCGGGCATGTGTTCGCGGCATTCTGCTGCAGCAACCGTCGACTCCGTATCGGTCGACTCCCCTGCCGTCCTCCCTCCCTGTCTCCCGCCAGCGCAAGCGCTCTGGTCGGTCGAGGCTCCATCAGTGAGTGAGGCACGCAGTGGCTCGCCAATCGGCCACCACCCAAGTCGCGGCAATCAAGCCCGACGAATCTCTCTACGGCCTGTTCGATCTGTCGACTGGCTCCATAGAGACCGCATCCGAGTGAGACAGTAGTGATCCGGCAGCGGAGGTCTTGATGGTCAATGGGCCTCGTAGTCCTCCCGGCTTCCCCCGCGACGACGGGATGGACGGTGGAGGCGACCCCGCTCAGGCCCATGAGGAATATCAACCCGAGCCACTTACTTCCCTGCAAAGGGAAGAACTTCGCCGCAGGAACGTGGATGCCCCGCATACTCCCATCACAGGAGAAACTCCCGAGGCTCGTGCCTTGGAAGAAGCGCGTTTGGCCAACTTGGCTGAACAAACTCGACTGGAGAACCTCCAGCGAGCACTCGACGAGCGCGCACGGCAACGAGTACCCGATTCCAGTCGACGTCAACTCTTTCCGCAACCGACTCAGGTATATCGAACCCCGATTCAGAATTTAGCAGCTGCAGCCCATATAGCAGAGTCTATTCATCCCTCTCAGTCGGAGGCTGGCAGAGGCTTGATGCAGATCAGGGATTTGCTCCGAGCAGCGGGAGATCAGAATTCAGCTGTTTCACAGTCACGCAATAGGATTCACAGTCGATCCGTCGCTGCGAATACAGTTCAATCGGCTCACAGCCCTAGATCGCCTCCGCGGTGTGAGGGACGCAAGGGTCAACGTGACCAATATGCTGACCTATTCGATCGTGACGATAGGCGTCGAGTGCCCACTCCTCCCCCAAGGGGTGGGTCTTACGCTCATCGGCAGTTAGACGACAGGCGCCAGCTTAGTGTGGGACGAAGAGCTCCAGTCGACCCCAGGGAACCAGGATTTGACGCGCGATCCATCATCGTGCAAGGTCTGGTCGATCAAAACAGAGCTCATCGAGGTGGCCATGACAGAGATGCGCCCACTAGCAGCCGAGTCCATGTTTTAGGTCCAGAATGTTTCAGCAGGGCTATCAAAGCCACGGTGATTCCCCCAACTTCCGGTTGGCGACTGGAGTGAGTAAGTTCACCGGTGAGTCCAAGCCTGAAACCTGGCTTGAAGACTACCGAGTGGCGGTACAGATTGGCGGCGGGAATGATGAGGTGGCTATGAAGCATTTGCCACTCATGTTGGAAGGTTCGGCCAGGGCGTGGTTGAATCAATTGGCTCCTAGTAGCATTTACACTTGGGAAGATCTTTCCCGAGTGTTCGTCAGGACATTCGAGGGAACTTGCAAGCGGCCAGCTGGATTGACAGAGCTGCAAGTCTGTGTGCAGAAGTCGAATGAAACTTTAAGAGATTACATTCAGAGATAGATTACTTTACATCATACGGTGGAGAACGTGTCTGATCATCAGGCAGTCTGCGCCTTCAAGGATGGTGTTAAGAACAGAGAGTTGATTTTGAAATTTGGTCGAAGCGGAGATATGACCCTGAGTCGAATGATGGAAATAGCCACCAAGTACGCTAATGGTGAAGAGGAGGACCGACTCCGGAGTGGCAAGTACAAGCCAAGTCAGTCGGAGAAAGGAAACTCCAGTCGGAAACAGAAACGGAAGGCCGAGCCAGCGGCTCCTGGAGAGGCTCTGGTCGTGACTCAGGGTAAATTCAAAGGAAAACCCAAAGGATCTTGGAACCCCAAGAAGGTGAAAGATAAAGAAGGAAATGACGTGATGGATCTGCCGTGTCACATCCACATGAAGAAAGACGAAGAGGGAAATTTCATCTACCCGAAGCAAACCACTCGCCAGTGCCGTCTCTTGATCCAGCAGTTCCAAGGTAAACAGCCCAAGGACAAGGAAAAGGAGTCGGACAAAGCTGAAGACGAGGAGGACAGTAATGGAGGATATCCTCATGTTAACTCCACTCTGATGATCTTTGCTGATGTAGAAAGCAAAAGCCGATTGAAGGTTATCAACCGTGAGGTGAACATGGTCGCCCCGGCGACACCAAGTTATTTGAGATGGTCCCAAACTCCCATTACATTCGACCAGTCCGATCACCCGACTCATATAGCCACCCCAGGGAGGCAAGCTTTGGTGGTCGACCCGGTCATTGAAGGCACCCGACTGACGAAGGTGCTAATGGATGGTGGTAGCGGACTGAACATATTGTACACTGAGACGCTGAAGGGAATGGGCATTCCGATGTCTAGATTAAGCACCAGCAACATGAGTTTTCACGGAGTTATACCTGGAAAGAAGGCCGAGTCACTCGGTCAAATAGCTCTGGACGTGGTGTTCGGTGACTCGAAGCATTTCCGCAAGGAGAGGCTGACATTTGAAGTCGTGGATTTTCAGAGAGCTTACCACGCTATTTTGGGGCGACCAGCTTACGCACGGTTCATGGCTCGACCATGTTACGTGTACCTCAAACTGAAGATGCCCGGCCGCAAGGGCGTGATTACTATCACTGGCAATCGAAAGAAGGCAGAAGAGTGTTTTCAGAAAGGCTCGAAAATTGCCGATTCCCAGATAACAATGGTGGAGCTGGAGGGGTACAAGAAAAATGCAGATCCGAGTGATTTGTTGCGAGCCAAGAAGCCTGCCACAGAATCAGCATTTCAGTCATCCGGTGAGACGAAGCCCGTCCACATTCACCCGACCGACCCCAATGCCGCTCCGACCCATATTTCCACAACACTCGACCCTAAATAGGAAGAAGCGCTCATCCAGTTCCTCCGTGAGAACTGGGACATCTTTGCATGGAAGCCTGTTGACATGCCGGGTGTTCCCAGGGGGCTGGCTGAGCATCACCTTAGAGTCGACTCAACAGCAAAACCTGTCAAAGAACATCTTCGACGGTCCGCCGTCCAGAAGAGAAAGGCCATTGGCGAGGAGGTGGCTCGACTGTTGGCGGCAGAGTTTATCCGAGAGATATACCACTCCGAGTGGCTCGCCCATGTTGTCATGGTTCCTAAGAAGGACAAGTCACTCCGCATGTGCATTGATTTCAAACACATCAATTGGGCCTGCCCGAAAGATCATTTTCCTCTCCCTCGCATCGACCAAATTGTCGACTCAACTGCAGGATGTGAGAGATTGTCTTTTTTAGACGCCTATTCTGGATACCATTAAATCCGTCTGTATAGACCCGATGAGATCAAAACAGCTTTCATCACTCCATTCGGGTGCTTCTGCTATGTCACCATGCCACTCGTCCTCAAGAATGTCGGGGCCACGTTCATGAGAATGATTCAGAAGTGTTTACTCACTCAAATCAGTCGGAACATGGAAGCGTACATGGATGATATTGTGGTCAAATCGTGAAAGGGTTTCGACCAGTTGACTGACCTAGCTGAAACATTTGCCAATCTCAGGAGGTATGATATCAAGCTCAATCCATCAAAGTGCACATCCGGAGTTCCTGGTGGAAAGTTACTCGGTTTTCTCGTTTTCGAACGAGGAATCGACGCTAACCCAGAAAAAGTCGGCATTATACTCCGAATGAAACTCCCTGTGCGGGTGCACGATGTCCAGAAGCTTACTGGATGCTTGGCCGCATTAAGTCGATTCATCTCTCGACTCGGTGAAAACGCATTGCCTCTTTACCGACTGATGAAGAAGGCAGACAAGTTCGAGTGGACTCCAGAAGCTGATGCAGCGTTTGCCGAGCTAAAAGCTCTGCTCTCCACCCAGCCGGTGCTTGCTGCTCCAATCAGCAAAGAGCCTCTGTTGCTTTATATTGCAGCCATAGGACAAGTCGTCAGCATAGTACTTACGGTCGAGCGGGAAGAAGAAGGGAAAGCCTTCAAAGTTCAGCGCCCAGTGTATTATCTTTCCGAAGTTCTGACTCCGTCAAAGCAAAGGTATCCTCATTATCAGAAGCTTGTGTGTGGGATCTACATGACCACGAAGAAGGTTGCTCATTATTTCTCTGATCATTCCATTACAGTCGTCAGCGACGCCCCACTTTCAGAGATTCTGCACAACAGAGATGCAACTGGTCGAGTGGCGAAATGGGCAATTGAACTCCTTCCCCTTGACATCAAATTTGAGGCAAAGAAAGCCATTAAATCCCAAGCAATAGCAGATTTCCTTGCCGAGTGGATTGAACAGCAGCAGCCGACTCAAGTTCACTCGGAGCATTGGACCATGTTCTTCGATGGCTCCAAGATGTTAAATGGTTCCGGTGCTGGGGTAGTTTTGGTTTCCCCCAGAGGAGATAAGCTCAGATATGTGCTCCAGATTCACTTTGATTCCTCCAACAATGAAGCAGAATACGAGGCCCTTTTGTATGGGTTGCGCATGGCCATTTCACTCGGCGTCCGTCGCCTTATGGTTTATGGCGACTCAGATTTGGTGGTCAACCAGGTGATGAAGGAGTGGGACGTTAGAAGCCCAGCCATGACTGGATACTGCAATGCAGTGAGGAAGCTTGAAAAGAAGTTCGAAGGGTTAGAGCTCCATCACATACCCCGACTGAAAAATCAAGCGGCTGATGATTTGGCAAAAATAGGTTCCAAGAGAGAAGCCATTCCCAGTGATGTGTTCTTGGAGCATATCCATACTCCATCAGTCAAAGAAGATCCTTTTACCGAAGAAGCTCCACAGCCCAAGAGTGCCACAGATCCGACTGAGGTTGAAGTTCCAGCAGTGGTCGACCTGGTCATGGAGGCTTTAGTGATCACTCACGATTGGACAGTACCATATATCGTGTATATCTTGAGAAAAGAGCTCCCGGGGGACGAGGAAGAGGCTCGACAGATCGTCCGCCGATCCAAGGCCTTTACTGTGATCAAGGGGCAGCTGTACAGAGAGAGCGCGACTGGAGTTGGTCAGAAGTGGATAACGCCAGAAGAAGGTCGGATAATGCTTGATGACATCCACTCGGGGACCTGTGGCCATCATGCGTCCTCTTGGACCATCATGGCCAAAGCATACCGAGCCGGATTTTACTGGCCAAGAGCAAATGAAATGGCAAAGGAGATAGTCGACAAGTGTGAGGGATGTCAATTTTACTCCAACATGTCGCACAAGCCTGCATCAGCTCTGAAGACCATACCACTCGTCTGGCCCTTCGCAGTATGGGGATTGGATATGGTTGGGCCCTTGAGAACAGGCCGAAGCGGTTTCACACACGTGCTGGTAGCAGTTGACAAGTTCACTAAGTCGATTGAAGCTAAACCCATCAAGAACCTTGACGCCAGTACTGCTGTCAGCTTCATCAGAGAATTGATATTCAGATATGGAGTCCCGCACAGCATCATCACTGACAACGGGTCAAACTTCGATTCGGAGGAATTCAGGGCGTTCTGCACATCTCAGGGCACATGAGTCGACTATGCTTCAGTCGCCCATCCTCAGTCGAATGGACAAGTAGAACGGGCCAATGGCTTGATTCTCAAAGGGTTGAAACCCCGACTGATGTGTGATCTCAAGCATGCGGCTGGAGCATGGGTCGACGAACTTCCCTCTGTGCTTTGGGGGTTAAGGACTACGCCTAACCAGTCGACTGGGAGAACTCCGTTCTTCTTGGTATACGGAGCTGAAGCGGTCTTGCCAAGTGACCTGCTCCACAATGCTCCTCGGGTCGAGCTCTACACCGAAGCAGAAGCAGAACAAGCACGACATGATGCAGTCGATCTATTAGAAGAAGAAAGGGAGATGGCTCTGATCCGATCGACCATTTACCAACAAGACTTGTGTCGCTTCCACGCCAAAAACGTGAAGAGTCGAGCCTTCCAGGAAGGAGATTTGGTTCTCTGAGTGGATCAGCAGAAACCACACAAGCTTGCTCCCTCTTGGGAAGGTCCCTTCATCGTCACCAAGGTCCTCCATAACAGAGCGTACCGTATCTACAACGTCGAGCACAACATGGACGAGCCCCGAGCTTGGAATGTGGAGTTGCTCCGCCCCTTTTACACTTAAGTATTCACTCGGATGAGTTGTAATAAAAGTACTTCTGTAGTTCATGTCTCGCAAGATAATAGTGTCATAATTTCCCCAATGATTGTTGTCACTTTTATTTGTTCAATAAAATTCCCCCTCAGTGGGTGGCTTAGCTGTGAATCCGTTTCGCCTAAGTTTGTAAAAAAATCCTTGCCGAGTGGAGAGCCAGCCTCCCACTCGAGGGCTTAGCTGCGAATCCGTTTCGCCTAAGTTTCAATAAAATCCTACCGAGTGGCGAGCCAGCCTCCCACTCGGGGGCTTAGCTGCAGTCCAAGTACTTGCCTAAGTTTCAATAAAATCCTACCGAGTTGCGAGCCAGCCTCCCACTCGGGGGCTTAGCTATAGTCCAAGTACTCGCCTAAGTTTCGATAAAAACCTACCGAGTGGCGAGCCAGCCTCCCACTCGGAGGCTTAGCTGCAGTCTAAACACTCGCCTAAGTTCAAATTCAACGTGCGCTCCGCAAGGAGGACGAGGTGCAGGTCGACTGCTACCCTCTCCTCCGAGCTACGCCACAAGTACAACGTGCGCTCCGCAAGGAGGACGAGGTGCAGGTCGACTGCTACCCTCTCCTCCGAGCTATGCCACAAGTACAACGTGCGCTCCGCAAGGAGGACGAGGCGCATGTCGACTGCCACCCTCTCCCTCCGAGCTATGCCACAAGTATAATGTGCTCTCCATAAGAAAGACAAGGTCGATTAACGCCTTATCCTTCACAGAGGCGCCGTAAAAATCCTACCGAGCGGAGAGCAGACCTCCCACTCGGGGGCTTAGCTGCAGCCCAGCACTCGCCTAAGTTTTGAAAATCCTACCGAGTTGAGAGCAGACCTCCCACTCGGGGGCTTAGCTGCCACCCAGTGCTCGCCTAAGTTTTGAAAATCCTACCGAGTGGAGAGCAGACCTCCCACTCGGAGGCTTAGCTGCAGCCCAGCGCTCGCCTAAGTTTTGAAAATCCTACCGAGTGGAGAGTAGACCTCCCACTCGGAGGCTTAGCTGCAGCCTAGCGCCCGCCTAAGTTTTGAAAATCCTACCGAGTGGAGAGCAGACCTCCCACTCGGGGGCTTAGCTGCAGCCCAGTGCTCGCCTAAGTTTTGAAAATCCTACCGAGTGGAGAGCAGACCTCCCACTCGGGGGCTTAGCTGCAGCCCAATGCTTGCCTAATTTTTGAAAATCCTACCGAGTCGAGAGCAGACCTCCCACTCGGGGGCTTAGCTGCAGCCCAGTGCTCGCCTAAGTTTGGAAAATCCTACCGAGTGGAGAGCAGACCTCCCACTCAGGGGCTTAGCTGCAACCCAGTGCCCGCCTAAGTGTATTGGGGAACAAGTCGAGTGCAATAAGCACCTCGCTTTAGCCTGCAAAAGACACCTCAAACCAAAATGCAAACATATTCAACATCAAATCCAAGTTCGGATAACACCTAACGGAACCGAAAGTGCTCAGGCGCTAAGCCTGTTAAGGTTTGACGGTTACAAAAATCACTCGACATACCGAGGCAAATTTAAAGTATCAAACTCAGAAGTTTTTTACCCCTCTTGTGGAGGGCTAGAAGGCGCAACGAACTCATCCAGGTCAATTCCGTCTGCAATCTGAGTGACAGCGGCGATGAAGGTCTCCATGAAAGATCGGAAGTCGTACTTCTTGGTGTTAGCCACCCTGAGGGCCGCCAGCTTGTCCTCTCGTGCATCCTTGCAGTGAACGCGGGCGAGACATAGGGCGACATCTGCGCCACACCTGGCAGAAGACTTCTTCCACTCCTGCACTCGACTTGGGACCGTGTTCAGTCGAGTCATCAGAGACTCGAGGTCATTCTGGAGCGTCTCTCTGGGCCAGAGTGTGGTGTCGATGTGGGAAGTGGCGACCTTCAGCCTTGCGAGATAATCGACGACGGCAGCAACCCGAGATTCGAGCCGGAGCACGTTCATGGCGGCTTCATCCTTCACAGGAGAGTTGATGGGATCCAGGTTTATTTCCAGTCGACCAGTCTCCTCTTCAAAGTTCTGGCAAAATTCTGCAAGCACAACCACCGAGTCAAGACGACAGTCGGATGGAAAGATCACAGTTAAAATATCTGTTTGATACAAAAGATTACCTTCAAGCATGAGGAATAGCTTCTTGGCGAGTCCGCCCAGATAAGCCTCCAGATCGTTCTTCTTTCCCACCAACTCACTAGCCTTGTCACTCAGGGCAATCTTATCACTTTTCAGTCGACTGACCTCTTTGTTGGCAGCATCAAGAGCAGCTTTCAGATTGGTGTTTTCTTCTTCAAGCTTTGTGACCGAAGCCAGCTTCTCATCTGCGAGCTTGGTTTTCTCTAAAGCCGCTTTCTGCATTTCAGCCAGCTCAAGGTCTTTCTTCTTTAGGGCATCCTTCACTTTGCCTGCAAAGTTACAGCGAGGTCAGACTCTGAAACAAACGAGGGGCAAAGGCAGTCGTCGAAGGCCTCACCAAACATACCTTTAGCTTCCTCCTTCACCTTCGTTAAGTTCTCCTGGGCCAGCTTCAGATCAAGCTCGAGCTGGATGTGTTTGTTCTCCAACTCAGTATAACGAGCCGCAAGGTCGCAGGATTTCTACGAAGAACCAATCGACAGATGTCAAAGACAATTCACTTCCGAGTGACCAAGGAAAAATCATACATTTCTAAGACTACGGCCGAATACAAACATTCGACCATAGTCTCAGGGACTACACCCAGTGGGTGCACTCAGCGTGCCCCCACTAGTTCTATCAAGTTAAAGTCGACCAGTCGACTAAAAAAACATGAGGTGTCTTTCAGACTGTAGTCAACTGCCAGCAGTAGACCACAGTCTCGGGGACTACACCCAGTGGGTGCACTCAGCGTGCCCCCACCGGTCTATGAATCCATTCGACCTAGTCGAATAAAGGAAAAACTTAAGACATAAAGACTATGGTCGACTGCTAGCAGTCCACCATAGCCTTGGGGACTACACCCAGTGGGTGCACTCAGCGTGCCCCCACTAACCCGGAATTTCAATCGACACACCCAGTGGGTGTAAGACAATCGACAATCACTATGAATTTCAGAAAGAAGAATTTTTCAGATATCATATCCTAATAGAACAGGCGGTGACCGACTGACCTGAACATTGCTCTGGAGAGCTGAACTGGCGTCATAGGCTGCCTGGCTGGCTTCTCGGATAGCCTTCACTTGCTCCATCATGACTCCCGCCTGGCGTATTGCTTCTTTCGCACCACTGGCTTGGTCCTCCGGGACGTAGTGGGTCGAGAAAAGTGAAGGCTGTGCAGCACTTGACGATGAGGGGCGAGCACTCGTCAACGGCACCGCAAAAGATACGGTAGGCCGAGTGACGTTCTCTCCCTACACGACCAGTTTCTCGGGCGCTGGCACGTCTTGAGTCGCCTTGCCAGCAGACATTTTCCTGTTCCTCCTCTGCCTCAGTGGTTCCTCATCGTCGTCGTCGGGAAGGTCAATAACGACGTTAGATGGAGCTGCAGAAAAGAGTCAAAATTGGAGACAACGAGCTGATCGACTGAAGACGGAACTATAAAGGTCATACCAGGTTTAGAAGTGACAGCGTCTTCCATCTCATGATCTTCAGCCCTGGCCGAAGTATCAGAAGTAGCAGCGCTGCAATTCCAGAAATCAGTTGGTTGACTCATGAGTCGACCAAGGATAAATTCATGTGGAACAAGAAGGCTCAAGTAGCACCATTACCCTGATATAGTGGGAATCACCATCTTCATCTTCGGCAAGACCTTCGCCGGCTTCGACGGCACCACTCGAGATTGCTTCGGAGCTTTCTCAGTCGGTGCCGGAGAAGTGGTCCGAGGGCGCTTGGTCGACTGCACGATAGTCGCGACCCCCTTACCACACTCGGTTGCAGGATCATGGACAAGCTTCGAACGTCTTTCCGAGCGAGGAGGCGCAACTTCCTCTTCCTCCTCCTCCTCTTCCTCCTCACCAGAGTCATCACCCTCATCATCATCAGCAGCATCCGAATCCCACTCCTCCGGGCTTTCGCCACCACTCCCTTCCTCCTCCTCAGTCGGCGTCTGCGCTCCATTAGGCATTGAGTATAACTCAGTGGTGGCCTGACAGACAACAAAACAAAACAAAGGTCAATCAACCAATTTGCAGCAAAGCAGAATGAATAAAGCAAGATTACAATTGAGGATAAGTGGGCATACCGTGTCCGGTGTGTACGTGTGGTCGAGTGGTGGAATCCTCCTAGCCCCTCGAGGGTTGTCCTTATTCCCTGTGATTGCAGTCATCCACCTCTCCAGTGTGGCGTCGTCGACTGCTTCCGGATGGACCCGAGTGTCATCCTCGGTTCCACAGTACAGCCACATCGGGTGGCCTCGGTACTGAAGCGGTTGGATGCGCCGTCTAAGGAAGACCTCCAGAAGGTCCATACCCGTCACTCCGTCCTGAACTAGCTGGACTACACGCTCCATCAACATTTTTACTTGGGCTTTCTCTTCGGGAAGCACCTTCAAAGAAGAGGGCTTGTTCACTCGGTCCATGGAGAACGGAGGGAGACCAGTCGACTGCCCCGGCATCGACTCGTCTTGGCAGTAGAACCAGGTCGACTACCACCCTCTGACCGACTCAAGAAGGGTCATGGCCGGAAAAGTACTCTTTCTCCTCATCTGAATCCCAAGGCCCCCGCATATCTGAATAACCTTAGTCCTATCATCATCTGGACTCGCCTTTTTCACCGTCTGTGAGCGACAGGTGAATATGTGCTTAAAGAGACCCCAGTGTGGTCGACAACCCAGGAAGTTCTCGCACATGGACACGAAGGCAGCAAGGTAGGCAATGGAATTTGGGGTGAAGTGGTGGAGTTGCGCCCCAAAGAAGTTCAGGAACCCTCGAAAGAAAACACTCGGTGGCAGAGAGAACCCACGATCTACATGAGTAGCTAGAAGAACGCACTCACCCTCCTGCGGCTGTGGTTGCCACTCGTTTCCCGGAAGCCTTGCCGACCCATGGGAGATCAGACCTTCGTTGGCTAGGTCATTGAGATCCGCCTCGGTGATGGTCGAGCGGATCCAATCCCCTTGGACCCAACCTTGCGGTAGGCGGGACCTTGACAAGGATCCGCCCCGACTGGACGCTCTCCCCTTCGCCTTCCCCGTCGCCGTCGCCTTCTTCGCGCGCTCCAAGGCAGCCGTCTTCTCCTTCACCATTGTCGCCGGCGAAGCACACGAGGGGTGAATGGATGGAGGCGAGAGCAGGCACTGCAGGCGGAGGTGAAGAGGGCAGAGGGAGAAATGGGGGGCACTGTTCAAAAACCCTCGCCCGGCGCCTTATATAAGGTCGCCTCCGAGTGGCTGACAGGTAGGCCCGGGCGATCCTATCACATCCCGAAACAGTCGCGCACGCGTGATACGTGGCGAAAAAGGCGGCGCAGAAATTGAGGCGTCTACGCCCTATCCCATCCGAGCGCCGCGGTCCGCCCCGCTTCGCGCGCTTCCCAAAATTCGGATCCCACAAAATCCGCTAACAGCAGATCAATCTGTCGGACGGTGGATTTCCTGCGATCCGTCGCTCGGAAGTTTACTAGGTTCAAAAGTTCACTCGACAGAAGAAAGGAATGGATCAAGGCGACTGAAAGAAAAGTTGCTACCATCGTTAAAAAGAAAATTATTATTGGCCCAAGATGAGACATGTTCAGAACACGAAAAACAGGTCGGAAAGATTATCAACTCCTTCCTCACTCAAACCTCGATCCATTCGGGGGCTAATGATGAAGTCATGTACCTAGGGTAGGGTCACGGACCTGTCCTAAGTACCCTTCCCAAGGACATCCTCAGAAGAAGCTGCCTTCCAGTCGACCAAGAGAGACTTCACTCCACGGACGCGAAGGACTCGACCATGAAGACTCACTCGACCACCAAGAGACCAAGAGCCACTCTGCATCCAAACAGATGACACTTTATATAGGGCGTTTCCAGTAACGCCAAACCTTTATGTACTTTAAACCCTGCATAACTGAGGGCCGGAGGGGTCTGGCGGACACTATATAAGCCACCCCCTCCTCAGTGTAAGGGGTTCGCAACCTTGTAATCTATACACACATAATCCAGTCGACTGCCTCCGGGCTCCGAGACGTAGGGCTGTTACTTCCTCCGAGAAGGGCTTGAACTCGTAAATCCCTTGTCTATACAACTGCTCCATAGCTAGGATCTTGCGTCTCCATACCTACCCCCCATTCTACTGTCAGACTTAGAACCACGACATCGATCACTTAGAGATTCATTCTACACATTCAAGTTTTGCTTGACGCTATCTCGTAGAGCTTGAGGGCACCCCTTACTAAAAAATATGGAAGATTTTTGCGTGATTGATTCTCTGACCGGAAGCATTGCAGTAAGTCTCCAAAAGGTTTGAAACCCTAGCCGCACCTTGATCACCTGCCTTGAAAAGCAATAGGCTGTCGTCAGCAAACAGAAGATGATTAATAGGAGGTGCGGAAGCTGCCACCTTAATCCCCTCTGAAAGAACATGAGGTGCCCCCATGTTTGGTTTTGGTAATTGATGACAATCTCTATGGACTAATGGTTGTCTTGAGTTATATTTGAAGGATTTGTCCATAGGCTTTTCTTGAAGTCCATGTGTTGGTTTCAAGGAGTTTATGAGTTGACCAAGGTGCCATTAAGGAATTATCCAAAGATTGGTCATGCGAGTGTTGAGCTTATTGCAAGCATGTCTTGAAGAATAAGATTGTGTGATCATTCATGTCTACCTTCAATACATCATTCAAATGAACAGAGTTGGAAAGATTCAACACACAAAGCGCACAAGGTGTACCGAGGGATCAAGTGATCCCAAGGTATGGTAAGCATTGTCCATTACGCTTTGTGTGCTAACCCATGGTCTTCGTGAGAGTTCTTTGTGGGGTTAGGTTGCGGTGTGCAAGTTCAAGTGATGCATCACGAAGAGATCAAGTTCTTGAAGCTTGCCGTCCATTGTGGTGACAATGGACTTGTGAAGATGAGCGGAAGAGTGGCTCACCCATAGTGGAGTATGGGGGAGCAATCAACTAGTCTTCATCGAGCCAACACAATCAAGAAAGGTGGTCCAACTTGAGGGAGTGAAGATCGTCATCATCTAGCTCAAGTGGACCATGTGCAAGGCAAAGGTTTGCCCTTGATAGGTTTTCTATTTTACCGGTCTCATTGTAGTTGTGGGAGACCGGGTTATAGGATCGATTGTCGTACTATCAAAGGGGGCTCTCGATGAGTTGCTTGATCGTATCATTCGTAGAGAGCTCAAACCATTGCATCCTTACATCATGTTTCTTGGTTCTTGTTTGATTCTCTTTTTGAGTCTTAGAGCTTATGGTCATCTTGATGACAAGCTTGAGTTCATCGAAAACGGAGTTCGCATGCGTATTCTATGATGTTTTCGGTGTTGGAGGTTTTACCGGTCTTATCCGAGGAAGGGTTCTCACCATTTTCTAATGGGCCTTTTCTAAGTTGCTTCTTATTGATATTTCTTTCAAGATTGTGTTATCCCTTGTCGCTAGCTTTCCAACAAACTTGGTTTCATCAAATTCGGAGTCCGTTTGCAAAAGTTGTGGCCGTTTTGGTGAAGGCTACAGCGGTACTACCGCGACTAGAGCGGATGTAATTTTTTACTACCGCTCTAGAGCGGTACTACCGCGGCTCCTGAGCGGTAGTACCGCTCCAGAGCAGTACTACCGTGGCTCCTAAGCGATAGTACCGCCCCGGACCAAAAACTCGTGTTTTCTCTCTCGTTTGGGCTGTTTTGAGCGTGCTAAGCGGTAGTACCGCTCCTCCAAGCGGTAGTACCGCTTGTGCATGACCTGAGCACATAACGATTGGATTCGGGAGGTCCTATAAAAGGGGGTCTTCATCCCCATTGAACCTAATCCCCTTGAGCTCGTGTTCTTCCCCCATTGTTGACCTTCTTCGAGCTTGCTAACTCTCAATCCCTCCATGGATTCTTGCTAGTTTTTGAGGAAAAAGAGAGAGGAGATCTATATCCACATTTCCACCAATCACTTTCTCCTCTATGTGAGGGGAACCCCTTGGATCTAGATCTTGGAGTTCTTGGTGTTCTCCTTCTTGTTCTTCCTCTCATTTTCCTTCCTAGCATTAGTTGCTTCGGTGGGATTTGGGAGAGAAGGACTTGGGCACTCCGTGTGCCCTTGCCATTGCATTTGGTGCATCGGTTTGAGTTCTCCACGGTGATACATGGAAGTTACAAGTTGAGAAGCTTATTACTCTTGGGTGCTTGGTGCCCTTGAGCTTGTTCCTCTTGGGTGCTTGGGCGCCCTAGACGGTTGGTGGTGTTCGGAGCTCAATCATTGTGGTGTAAAGCTCCGGGCAAGCGTCGGGGTCTCCAATTAGGTTGTGGAGATCGCCCCGAGCAATTTGACAGGTACCGGTGACCGCCCCCAAGGGTTGCCAAAGTGTACGGGTTCGGTGACCGCCCCCAAGGGTCGCCATTTGTACGGGTTCGGTGACCGCCCTCAAGGGTCCCTTAGTGGAATCACGGCATCTTGCATTGTGCGAGGGCGTGAGGAGATTACGGTGGCCCTAGTGGCTTCTTGGGGAGCATTATGCCTCCACACCGCTCCAAACGTAGATTAGCATCCGCAAGGGTGTGAACTTCGGGATACATCTTCGTCTCCGCGTGCCTCGGTTATCTCTTACCCGAGCCCCTTTACTTATGCACTTTACTTTGTGATAGCCATATTGTTCTTTGTCATATATCTTGCTATCACATAGTTGCTTATCTTTCTTAGCATAAGTTGTTGGTGCACATAGGTGAGCCTAGTTGTTGTAGGTTTTGTGCTTGACAAATTAACCGCTAGGTTTATTCCGCATTTGTTCAAGCCTAAACCATAATTATTTTAAAGCGCCTATTCACCCCCCCCCCTCTAGGCGACATCCTCGATCTTTCAATTGGTATCAGAGCCTCGTCTCTCTTTGTTGGGCTTAACCGCCTAGAGAGTAAAGATGTCGACTAGGGGATTAGGATTCTCTGACACTCTTAGTTTCGATGGCACAAATTTTGATGTTTGGGTAATTCGCATGCTTAATCTCTTTAGGGTCATGGACCCAAATTTAGAGCGAATTGTAGATATGGGTTTTTATCCTCCAAAGAATCCTCAAAGATTATCTCTAGAGGATGAGAAAAACTCTTATCTCAATGCTCAAGCTTCTAATGTGCTTTTCGATGCTTTGAGCAATGTAGTTATATTTCAACTCATGCCGTTCCGGGATGCTCATGAGTTGTGGACAAAGCTTCAAGATAAATATGGCATGTCCAAGTTTCGTAAGGATGATTGTTCTCCCTCCACCTCCGGCCGTGTTGTGTTCTCAACTTCTTCTACTTCACCTACATGTGGTTCGCCACAAGGTAATGACGTGGTGAGTAGTGGTGTTCATTGCAATGATGATAGTGGGCTTATTGTTGATAATCCTTCATCACTTTCTTATTGCAATGCTTCGTCTTTGGACTTTAACACTTCTAGCACTCCAAATGTTTCACATGCTTGTGTTGATAGTCCTTGCATATCATGTAGAAATTGCTTGACTAAATCTCATGATGATATGCTTGCTATGTCTTATTGCCATGATAAAAATGCATCTATTTCCTCGAATTGTTGTGCTAACAATGTAGAGGAAACCGAACACTCCATGGAACAAGATGTGGTGTTTAATGGTGCCTCAAGGGATCCTACATCATCATCTATTGCTTTTTGCCTTATGGCTAATGCGTCAAAGCTATCTCCTACTTTGTACCCCAATATGTCTCTTGATGATGATGTTGATACTAATGATGATGAGGATAATGATGAAGAGAATGATAATGTTGCCTCCCTAAAAACTAAGGGGGAAATGATTTTTAAAGCTCTTCATAAAAATAAAATTGCTCGTTCCAACTTCATGGAAATAATGTCCATTGCCATTGATGGCAAGAAATACATTGAGGAGTTGGAATCTCATCTAGAGGAGCATGAGGTCACCATTGAGAAAATGGAAGCTCATGGGCGTGATTACGCAAATGAGATCGAAGAGCTATCTCAAGCTCTTGAACATGAACAAACCACCTCTGTATCTCTTGAGGAGACTTTTGCTCTAGAATTATCTAGAGTGAGGGAATCTCATGATAGATCTCTTGAGGTGGCAAATGATTTCAAAACTAAAAATGCCAAGCTTGAAGTTTCTCATGCTAGACTCCTTGAGGATTTTGAGCACCTCGAAAATGGCTCAAGGGTCATCAATGGTGAGCTCATCAAACTCACCGAGTCTCATGCCCAACTTGAAGCTTCTTATTTAAAAGAGCTTGCCAAGTTGTCCTCTCCTATTGTTGTAAATGATGATGCTTGTGCTACTAACTCTATTACTTGTGAAGCATCCATTTTGAAGGAGAATGTTGAGCTACGGGCTCAACTTGAGGTGCTATCTAGCAATTATGGGAAATTGGAAGAAAGTCATGAAAAGCTCTCAAGCTCTCATGATGATCTTCTAGTATCCCATAGTGTGCTAAATATATCTCATGAGGCCATGATTGCTAAGGTAACATCTAGTGAGCCTCATGTGGATACTAGCACTACTTCTAGTCAAAATAGTATATTGCCATGTGCTAGTCCTTGTAATTCATCTACTCACAATGTTGGTACATCTTGTGATGAATTGCTTTCCTTGCCTTGTTTCTCTAACAATGAAGCTTATACTTCCTCTAGTACTTGTGTTGAGACTAACCATGTAGAGGAAATCAAAGAGCTCAAGGCCCAAGTCACTTCTTTGAAGAAAGACTTGGAAAAGTGTCATGAAGGGAAGGTCACACTCAACAATATCTTGAGTGTGCAAAAATCCCCCAATGACAAAGGTGGACTTGGATTCAACTCCAAAAAGAAGAAGAAGTCCAAGAGCATCAACAAGAAGGGCCAAAAACAAGTCAAGAGTTCGGCCAAGATTATTTGCTTCAAGTGCAAAATTGAAGGGCATCATGTTAGATCTTGCCCATTAAAGAAGAAGCCCATTGTTGACAAGCAACAAGGGAAGAGGCCACAAGTTCAATCTCATGCTCAACCTCAAGTTGAAGAAAGGCCACTTCCCAAGAAGCTTCAAGTTAATGCCTCTCTTGTTGAGAAATCAAGTGAGAAGAAAATGAAGAGTAGACGGTGCTACTTATGTCATGAGAAAGGTCACGTCGCTTCTTCATGCACTAGTGGTAACTTATCCAACCCAATTATTATTGATGATGTCTATTCTCTTGGGAAGGATAAGGTTGGCAATGTGGTTGCCAAGTTTGTTGGTACTCAAAGTGGTTTGAAGCAAAGAACCATTTGGGTAGCCAAGCCTATTGTGACTAACCTCTTAGGACCCAACTTGGTTGGGGACCAACTAGCTCAAACTTGATTAATAGGTGTTGTTGGAGGGCATTGGAGACTTGGCTACATTATGAAGAATTAAGGGGACTTCATCATTCTCTTTGTCTCAAGCCAAGTCAATTGGATTATCAAGTTTCTATCTTATATCCAATGTGCCTCCTTGCAGTAACTTGTACTTAAATTGTTTACTTTGAAAGTTACTTGCCCCCTTGCATGTTTTGGTTTTGTTCCTTGCATGTATTTGTATATGATGTGTCTCCAAATTGCCTTTGTGTATGTTGGTTTGCACATCATGTACTTGTGTGTCGTTCGTTGAGCCTTAGTGCATCTTGTTTATTTCTCAGTTGGCTCTTGTGAGATATTAATGGAATATCCATTATGGGGGAGTGGTGTGCCTTGTGCACCTCACAATCCTATAAATGTGTGCACATGAGCAATACCATCTAGTATTGATATTTCAAGATTATCTAGTCGCTAGGTGGTATATCTCTCATGAGAAATTCAAATTCTAAAAATTCCATTGATTATCTCGTGTTGGATCCTCTTATTGCCTCTTGTTAAGTTTTCTTCTTTGGTATCACATTATGGGGGATTAATATGCTATGTATATTACTAGCCTAAAAAATGTGTACATTTGAGATGTTGTCACCTAGTGTTGATATTGTAGATTATCTTGTTCCTAGGTGGCATGTTAGCTCTACAAGTTGCAATTTGCTTGTGTGTGGTGTGAAGATGATGTTGGATATCCTTGCTATCTACCACCGGGAATTATTTCCATCTACTTCTTGTCTTTTGACAATTGGTAGTCATTCATGTGTGGTAAAATTTAATTGATCATCTCTACATTGGCTTTTGTTTTTATTTGCCTTTTCTCTAGCCAAGGTTTGTGTCAACTCCCGTTGTCTTCCATACCACTTGTGGATCTTGTTAATTTCTTGTTCTTGTCTAGTGTTTTCTAGATATAGTGATAGTGGTGATCCCACCTTGTGCATTTGGTATTCAAAGCAAATTCTCTATAGTGCACAATTCATGGGGGAGCTATCCTATTTTCTTTAGAACACTCTTCTTGTGATCCTTATCAAGTGTGTGTTGGTGGAAGGAAAGCCGTTTTCTTTTGGTACCTTCTGCCATCATGAAACTTTGTTGAGAGCTTGGTTTGTTTGGAACCATCCTCTCATTGGGAGTTTGACATCTTTAGTTTAGTGTGTATCGATGGATATCTCATTCCTTGATGTATCTTTAATGATATCTTCCAAGTGATGATTTCTCCATTTGGTATCCTTTTCGCTTGGCATTTCTTTGTCTTTTCGTTTCGGTTCTTGAAAGTTTTGAGCATGCATGTTTACTTCATGTATTTTATTTGGCATGCTTTCTTTCTTTGACCCAATATATAAGGGAAACTCCACCAAGTCTCAAATTGGATGAGATGTGCATGATATTTATCTTCATATCTATATGCACATATTTATGTGTAGTTTGTCCTATGTATTGGTGTTTCTAATTTTGTGGTCCCAATGAGTTTGGGTACCGTTTAGTTTGTGTTGTTCTTCTAGGAACATTTGGAGATTCATTGGATGCTCGGCTCACTCACAAGGAAGGTGTTGTCACCATGTGCATATTGGAGTCAAGCTAGGATGATCAATGAACCACCATCTACCTTCAATTGGTATCTAATATATCCTTCCAATGGTATCTCGGTAACAAGTATCACCATCTACTTCATGCACACATTTCTTGCATCAACCTTGTGTAGGTTGTATCATGGCATGTAATTCTTTCTTTCTTGTGATACTTGTTTCCTTTCTCAAAGCATCCCAACAATGATCTCATGTTGCTAGTTGTGATGTCTTTGATGGTTGTGTGGTAGGAGTTCATTTATATACAACAAGACCAAATCTAGCCATGTGCTATGCTTTCAAGCAAATATCTTATTGGTATATTTATGACTTCCTTGTGGATATCTTGTTCCTTCATGTTGTAACTATTTTGGGTGTACATCCTTCTTTGTAGATATATATATCATCATGATTTCGTCTACATAGAACCTTATACACTTGAGAGAAAATTACATCTCTAGTTGATATCCTTTCTTTCACGTCCACCTTGTCTTTCTTATGTTATTCCTTTGGCGGCTCCGTGAAAGCTTTTGCCTTGAGTGCATGTCCTCTATCGTTGCATCTTGTTGCACTCTTGTGTGGTGAAGATTTTTTTCCTCTTGCTTATCTTTACAAGGCTTTTTCCATCTTAATTGGTATCCCTCGTCTTGATGAGCCTATCATCGTCTATCTTCACCACGGGTTGTCACAAGCATAAGTTCTTTATATGCTTATTAGTAAGCTTGTGAACCCATTTGCTAGTTGTGTGTGGGAATGATAGGCCTTGCACCGTGTGCCTCATTCTTTCAAGACTATGTTGATGCTTAATGCTCATCCTAATTTTAGTCTTCTCAAGTGCTTCGCCATGACTCACACACATCATTTTGGTTGAGCCTATTCTTAAGTTGCCTCTTTTACATGTTGCTCAACCATGTGCTTGTTGCAAGTGCTAGGCTTTGTTTCCTATATGCTCACTTGCACTGGATGTGAGTTTCTGTTGATTTTGGGGGAGCTATGATCCTATTTTGTGCACTTTGTATTCAAATACAAAAAAATTCTTATGTGTGCACAAATCATGGGGAGCTTCTCTAGTTTCTTTAGAACACTCCTTTGCGCTTATCATAATATCTTTATTCTTGTGGCATGTAGGATCATTGGTCTAGTTGGTTCAATTGATATCCGTTGATTGCTTGCTTCAATTGGTATCTTCTGATTGCTTGTGTCTCTCTTTGTTATGTCTTTGTGTCATATCTTTTTGTTGCAATCTTTGGGCCTCAATATAGTTTGTCTTCCTCCAAGTATTGGCACTTGGATATGTGTATTGCATTCCACTCTCTTGTTGATAAATACACAATTTATGGAGGAACACCTTTTATTTTGGCCTTCTTAGCTTTTCACCCATTTTGGCAATCGATGCCAATGGGGGAGGAGTTTCAGAGAGTTTTGTGGAAAAGTCTTCTGAGTTCTCTCCTTGCCTTGGTTTTGGTTCCTAAGCATTTGCATCTCATTCTCATGCATCATTGGTTGTTGCATTGCATGGTGATGCATAATTCCTTGTATAAACTCTCCTGAAAGTGATTGTCATCAATTACCAAAATGAGGGAGATTGAAAGAACATGTGGTGCCCCCATGTTTGGTTTTGGTAATTGATGACAATCTCTATGGACTAATGGTTGTCTTGAGTTATATTTGAAGGATTTGTCCATAGGCTTTCCTTGAAGTCCATGTGTTGGTTTCAAGGAGTTTATGAGTTGACCAAGGTGCCATTAAGGAATTATCCAAAGATTGGTCATGCGAGTGTTGAGCTTATTGCAAGCATGTCTTGAAGAATAAGATTGTGTGATCATTCATGTCTACCTTCAATACATCATTCAAATGAACAGAGTTGGAAAGATTCAACACACAAAGCGCACAAGGTGTACCGAGGGATCAAGTGATCCCAAGGTATGGTAAGCATTGTCCATTACGCTTTGTGTGCTAACCCATGGTCTTCGTGAGAGTTCTTTGTGGGGTTAGGTTGCGGTGTGCAAGTTCAAGTGATGCATCACGAAGAGATCAAGTGCTTGAAGCTTGCCGTCCATTGTGGTGACAATGGACTTGTGAAGATGAGCGGAAGAGTGGCTCACCCATAGTGGAGTATGGGGGAGCAATCAACTAGTCTTCATCGAGCCAACACAATCAAGAAAGGTGGTCCAACTTGAGGGAGTGAAGATCGTCATCATCTAGCTCAAGTGGACCATGTGCAAGGCAAAGGTTTGCCCTTGATAGGTTTTCTATTTTACCGGTCTCATGGTAGTTGTGGGAGACCGGGTTATAGGATCGATTGCCGTACTATCAAGGGGGGCTCTCGATGAGTTGCTTGATCGTATCATTCGTAGAGAGCTCAAATCATTTCATCCTTGCATCATGTTTCTTGGTTCTTGTTTGATTCTCTTTGTGAGTCTTAGAGCTTATGGTCATCTTGATGACAAGCTTGAGTTCATCGAAAACGGAGTTCGCATGCGTCTTCTATGATGTTTTCGGTGTTGGAGGTTTTACCGGTCTTATCCGAGGAAGGGTTCTCATCATTTTCTTATGGGCCTTTTCTAAGTTGCTTCTTATTGATATTTCTTTCAAGATTGTGTTAGCCCTTGTCTCTAGCTTTCCAACAAACTTGGTTTCATCAAATTCGGAGTCCGTTTGCAAAAGTTGTGGCCGTTTTGGTGAAGGCTGCAGCGGTACTACCGCGACTAGAGCGGATGTAATTTTTTACTACCGCTCTAGAGCGGTACTACCGTGGCTCCTAAGCGGTAGTACCGCCCCGGACCAAAAACTCATGTTTTCTCTCTCATTTGGGCTGTTTTGAGCGTGCTAAGCGGTAGTACCGCTCCTCCAAGCGGTAGTACCGCTCCTCCAAGCGGTAGTACCGCTTGTGCACGACCTGAGCACATAACGGTTGGATTCGGGAGGTCCTATAAAAGGGGGTCTTCTTCCCCATTGAACCTAATCCCCTTGAGCTCGTGTTCTTCCCCCATTGTTGACCTTCTTCGAGCTTGCTAACTCCCAATCCCTCCATGGATTCTTGCTAGTTTTTGAGGAAAAAGAGAGAGGAGATCTATATCCACATTTCCACCAATCACTTTCTCCTCTATGTGAGGGGAACCCCTTGGATCTAAATCTTGGAGTTCTTGGTGTTCTCCTTCTTGTTCTTCCTCTCATTTTCCTCCCTAGCATTAGTTGCTTCGGTGGGATTTGGAAGAGAAGGACTTGGGCACTCCGTGTGCCCTTGCCATTGCATTTGGTGCATCGGTTTGAGTTCTCCACGGTGATACGTGGAAGTTACAAGTTGAGAAGCTTATTACTCTTGGGTGCTTGGTGCCCTTGAGCTTGTTCGTCTTGGGTGCTTGGGCGCCCTAGACGGTTGGTGGTGTTCGAAGCTCATTCATTGTGGTGTAAAGCACCGGGCAAGCGTCAGGGTCTCCAATTAGGTTGTGGAGATCGCCCCAAGCAATTTGACGGGTACTGGTGACCGCCCCCAAGGGTTGCCAAAGTGTATGGGTTCAGTGACCGCCCCCAAGGGTCGCCATTTGTACGGGTTCGGTGACCGTCCTCAAGGGTCCCTTAGTGGAATCACGGCATCTTGCATTGTGCGAGGGCGTGAGGAGATTACGGTGGCCCTAGTGGCTTCTTGGGGAGCATTGTGCCTCCACACCGCTCCAAACGGAGATTGGCATCCGCAAGGGTGTGAACTTCGGGATACATCTTCGTCTCCGCGTGCCTCGGTTATCTCTTACCCGAGCCCCTTTACTTATGCACTTTACTTTGTGATAGTCATATTGTTCTTTGTCATATATCTTGCTATCACATAGTTGCTTATCTTTCTTAGCATAAGTTGTTGGTGCACATAGGTGAGCCTAGTTGTTGTAGGTTTCGTGCTTGACAAATTAACCACTAGGTTTATTCCGCATTTGTTCAAGCCTAAACCATAACTATTTTAAAGCCCTATTCACCCCCTCCCCCCTCTAGGCGACATCCTCGATCTTTCACCCTCAAATCCGGACGAATGAGAACTAGTATCTAAAAGGCACGAAAGGTCCTCTGCTGCGATCAAGAAAAGGCAAGGAGAGATAGGATCTCCCTGTCGAATACCTCTGCTCGGTAGAAACTCTTCTAACTTTTCTCCATTAAATAGAACTGAGAAAGAGACTGACTGAACCATGCCCATGACTGTCTGCACCCAAGATTGTGCAAAGCCCAGTTTCTCCATCATTGCACGCAAATAAGGCCATTCCAGCCTATCGTAGGCTTTCATCATATCCAGCTTCAAAGCACAAAAGCTATTAGATTTGGCCCTGCTTCTTCATAAAATGTAGGCACTCGTAGGCACATATGATGTTATCCGTTATCAGTCTACTGGGAACAAACGCGGACTGCTCCTCTGATATGATGTCAGGGAGGATCACTTTTAGCCTGTTTGACACCACTTTGGAAGCGATTTTATAGATTACATTGCACAAACTTATAGGCCGAAACTGAGAGAGTTGAGTTGGATTAATTAGAACCTTTGGGATGAGTACCAGGACAGTGTTGTTGATGCATGCTACCTCCTCCTCCCCTCTCACTATTCTCAAGACTGCCTTTGTCACTTCCTCTCCACATATATCCCAGTGCCTTTGATAAAAATGTGCGGGGAAACCATCCGGACCCAGGGCCTTTGTTGGCATCATCTGGAACAGTGCTGTTTTTACCTCCTCCTCTGTGTAAGGTGCTAGAAGAATAGCATTCATCTCATCAGAAACCTTCCTGGGCACGTGTGACAGCACATGTTCCATACCTGACACCCCTTCTGATGTATAGAGGTTTTTATAAAACTTTGTAACCATGTTTCTGAGCTCGCCTGGGTCTGGCTCGCGAGAAATTGACGATTTGAGTGTTTCCAGCGAGCCAGGCTCTGGGCTGCTTTAAGAAGCGTGGGATGCAGGCCCAACAGTGAAAACGGACAACCAAACAGGCTTCTTTCTTCCCGTGCGCGCCTGGTTGGGCCCGATGCGGGCAACCAAACACGCCCTACACTACTAGGAAAAGGGCTATAGATTAAATGGGCACTAATGGCGCACCAGACATGTGGTGCGCCACTACTATATACTAATGGCGCACCATGTGTTGGTGCGCCATTAGCGTCCAAATACTAATGGCGCACCACATTCACAGTGCGCCATTAGTAACAATTTTTTTTATTTTTTTTTTCAAAACTACTAATGGCGCGCCAGGGGATAGTGCGCCATTACTAGTTAAACTAGTAATGGCGCACCACATCCACGGTGCGCCATTAGTAAAAAAATCATTTTTTCAAAAAAAAATTATTTTTTTTCAAAACTAGTAATGGCGCACCAGGGGATAGTGCGCCATTACTAGTTTTAATTAGTAATGGCGCACACATCCACGGTGCGCCACTAGTAATTTTTTTTCAAAAACAAAATTATTTTTTTTATTTTTTTTAAACTAGTAATGGCGCACCGTGGGAGTGGTGCGCCATTACTAGTTGAACTAGTAATGGCGCACCACTTCCACGGTGCGCAATTACTAACTTGGCCCAAAAATTCCACCGAATGCACCCCCTGGACCGCCTTTTCAGTTTTAAAAAAATAAAAGAAAATGATGAAAATATCAAAAAAAATAAAAGAAAATAAGTTTCCCATGTGATATGTGGTCTAGTTGTTGAGAAAATTTACAAATCTGAATTTCGACTTTATTTGCAAAATCTCTCTGGAATTTGTAAAATGGGCATAACTTTTGCATACGAACTCGGATTAAAAAGTTTTTATATGAAAAATCATCTACTCGGAAAGTTACATCCAAATTTAACCGGGGGAACCCCGTTAAACATTTTCAAAATCCTCAAAAACCTAACAGAAAAAAGTTACGAGCTTTTAAGATCGGGGGCAAAAAAATTCAAAAAAATTCAAACTTACTAGTGGCACACCGTTTGCTAGGTGCGCCACTAGTAACAGAAAAAAAATAGTTTCGATTTTTTTGGGGGATTTTTTTTTCAAAATATGATACCTAATATGAACGGAAGTTTGAAATATTTTTTCAAAATTTCATCACACTCATGAACATGAACAAAGTCCTAAACATCAACAAGGTTTAATAGGATTGATATGCTAGATGTATCAACAAGTGCCTGTGAAGTGAGCTGGTGCTGGGGTTGGATAGAACTTTGAAGTTAAGCGTGCTTGGGCTATAGTATTGTGAGGATGGGCTGTAGTAGTGCGCCATTAGTAGGCAAAACTGGTGCGCCATTAGTAGAAATTTTTCTAGTAGTGCTAGTGGTTTCTGATTCGAGTTGGAACTACAACTGAGATCTCACCACATTGCTCCGTCGATTTGCGGTGTTGCTTCTGCAGGTGACATGCCGATCAATTAATGCGTGGTTCGCCAACTGTTGTAATTTCCTGCTCTCTTTACACTGCAGAAATGACTGCTTACTGTAGCGAGCCCGTCTGTATTCTCTCTTCAGTGTATAATGCGTCGTCCAGAATTTTTTTGGCATACTCGACAGCAGAAATGCGTTGTCCAGAATATTTTTGGCATACTCGACAGCAGCCTTCGTTACTGCAAAAAAAAAATTTGGGTAGTTGAAAATATTGGAAGTCTGCTGCAGAGTATGCATGCGTCTGGAATCAAGTTTGGTTCACACCAGCAAATACTCAATAAAATGGAACTGCGAGTGATATTTGCAGGTCAATTTAAAGGACTATTACCAAGTAAACATTGTTGAAGACTAATGAGTAAGAGTATAAGACTGTAAGGTTTAGTATCTTTTGCACTATTACTTTCAGTACAACATGACACCATATTCTCATCAATTTGAAGTTTTAAAACACAGAGCAAGTTTTGAGACCTTTGTATTGCAACGGACCTGTTTTACCAATTAACCCTTTTAGAATTATCATGACCATTCAGGCAGATCAGTGTACAAGTTACAAGTTACAACAGCAGAGTATTAGAACTCTAAATCGTCGAAGAAAAAATAATAAACTAACCTAAGAGCATCTCCAACAGCCGCGCTAAACTAGCGTCGCGCCGCAAATTAGGCCGTTTTAGCGCGCGCGCAACGCGGCGGGTCGCTCCAGCGGGCGCGCAAAAATGGCGCGCGCGCTAAAACGGGTTGGGCGCGCGGTTGAAAACACTTACACGCGCTGCGTATTTCGGGCGCCAGCTACAGCGCGCGGCACACTCGAGCGCTCGCGCCGCACTCTCTCCTCTCCTCTCGTCCTACGCCCCGCACGCGCCGGCGCCGGCGCCCTGCCACCCTCCCATGGACGCGCACACCGGCGCCCCGCTCACCCCGCTGTACAGCCGCGACCCCCCCCCCCCCCTCCCGCCGCCGCCGCCAATGAGGTGAGGAAAATGGCAAGGAACCAAGATGTCGTGGCCGAGGAGAGGAGGTTGGCGGCCGAGGAGAGAAGGGTGGCGGCCGAGGACAAAATGGTGGCTTTGGAGGAGAGGAAAGTGAGCAATGAGGAGCGAGCTAAGTTGTTGGAATGGGAGAAGCACTTGTTCTTCTTGGACACATCTAACCTTAATGCGGCGCAAAAGGAATATGTCAATCTTGCCCAACAAGAAGTCTTGATCCAAAAAAGAGCCATGGTTCGTGCAATGGGTGGCGGTGGCTTCGGCGCCATGGGTGGTGGTGGCCTCGGCGCCAAGGGTGGCGGTGGCCTCGGCGCCATGGGAGGCATGGGTGGCTTCGGAGCCATGGGAGGCATGGGTGCACCTCCGGCCGCCATGGGAGGCATGGGTGCACCTCCGGACGCAATGCACTACTAGGGAAAACGTTATACATAGAAATTTAGCAAGAGCGCGGGTCAAAAAGCGCGCTAGTGCTATATAGCAGTAGCGATCTAAGAAAACCGCGCTACAGATACAAACTTAGCAGTAGCGCTTGTGGGCGAGAAAGCGCTACTACTAATATTTCCATTGGCAGAATGCTAGGCTACGCATAGCAGTAGCGGGCTTCGAAGAAACGCGCTACCGCTAGAGCATAATTAGCAGCGCGTTTCCTCGGAAGAGCACTACTACTAACGGAAATAACATAAGATGAAAAACAAATAGAAAAGTAAATGAAAATGAAAGAAATAGAAAAAGGAGAAATGGAAAAATAAAATGTAAAGCAAAATAAACGAAAAAGCGAAAAATCGGAGGAAGGCATAGCAGCAGCGTTTGTTTGTAAGAGGCGCTATAGCTAACATAGCTGCAGCGCGTGTCGTAGACCCCCGCTATAGAAACAGAAAAGGAAATTAAAAAAGGAAGAAATTTACATAGCTATAGCAGCAGCGCGTTTTGCAGAAACCGCTATAGCTATCTTAGCTATAGCGCGTTTTCCGAAACGCGCTACCGCTAAGTTTAACTTAGCCAAAAAACTGTTTCCCCCCGGCCCGGCCACCACTTCTCCCCCAAATCCCTCAACCCACCCCGCGCGCCGCCGTCTCCCCGATTCACCGTCGCCCCACTTCGCCGCCGCCGACGACGCCACCAGAGCCGTGCGCCGTCGACGACACCGGAGCCGCCCCCAACGCCACGGAGCCGCGCGGCCTCGTCAACGCCACCGGAGCCGCCGTCGACGCCACCTTCCTCGCCGTCACCGGAGATGCCCCTGCCTCCCTCGCCGTCACCGGAGACGCCCTTGCCTCCCTCGCCACCACTGCCTCCGTCGCCACCACCGGAGCCATCATCTGTAAGCCCTCACCCCTCCTCTCTCTCTCTCTCATGCATAGGTTAGCCAGTTTAATTAGGTTAATTATCTAGGTTAGGGAAAAAATTTAGTTAGGGCATTGACAGAGAAGTAGTTAGGTTAACTAGTTTAATTAGGTTAATTATCTAGGTTAGTGCAAAAACTTAGTTAGGGCTTTGACAGAGAACTAGTCAGGTTAACTAGTTTAATTAGGTTAATTATCCATGTTAATTAGTGCAAAAAATTATTTTAGGCTTTGACAGAGAACTAGCTGCGTTAACTAGTTTAATTAGGGTTAATTATCTAGGTAAACTAGATTAACTAACTAGGTTAAATAGGTAGGTTAATTAGGTTCGTTGGATTAACAAGCTAGGTTAAGTAGATTGGCAAAGGTTTGTGATTTTTGAAAAGACCACTATTTTTCAAGGAAAAGAATTTAGGAAAATTTTATTTTTCATTGAAGTGGTCATGTTATATCTTTTCATTGAAGTTGTTCGATTGTGCCCAAGTGGCTTTGTTGTTTCCAGGGAATGATGTTGAGTAGCCTATGTTTTGCCGGAATGTTGATTCATTTCTGTTCCGGCAAATTTCAGGTTCTCGATTTGTCCACTTTTTAGCAAAGGTCATGCCGAAATTTCCCGTGAATTTCGGCATGACTTGTGCTACAAACTAGGACATATCGAGTGCCCGGGATTTGCCGCACCAGGAAGGAGTCAACATTCCTGCAAAACAATTGTCCTTTTTTATGTTATTATTCATTTTATTAGGTCTAGAATTAATTGACTAGATTTAATCATAGGAAACATGGCTAGCAATGATGAAGGACAGGGTTCTGGTGATTGCGACGACGTCTACCGGGCGGCAGACGAATTTTTTAGCCTTACCGACGATCAACAGATGTTGTTGCTGGGCCCACCGGTGGCATCGGGGACTGAGACCGACACGCAGACCGGTGCTGAGACCGACACGCAGACCGGTGCTGAGACTGAGACCGGCGCTGAGACCAGTGCTGCCTCGGGGAGCGGAGCCGGTGTAGAACCGAAAGCAAAGAGGCAACGGGTTCCTAACAAACTCAGGACTACTAGACTGGTGGTCACGGAGGTGGACAACGGCAATTTTGAGCCAAAGGCGCCCGAGGAAGCGCGCGCGTGCTACGGCAATCAAATAGGCTGCATCATACGGACAACCGCCACCATCAACGATCAGAATCTAAAGAAGATAGAAAATATGAGGAGCTCCCTCCTAAAGAAGTTTCACCAAATATTCTTGTTCCCGGGCCGGAATGAGAAGGATTATGAAGATCCAGACAAGGACCCGGCAATGAAGACCCCTTGGCGGATTTCACCGTCCCGCAGGAGCGTGACGTCCTTAGGGCCCGCCACCGTTGGGACCCACTGAAGAAGGTTTATGACACAACACCGGTCATTACGGAGTTCATGAGACTGCTGGTAATTTTAGTTTCTGATCAATTCGACTGCACACGTTAGTCATATTTGTAAACGATCCTTGTGCCTTTTGCAGAGAGAGCAGCACCGGATTGCGGCCGAAAGCGACTCACCGTCTGAGGCATTGGCGAGGCCCAAGTGGGACACTCCATTCAACCGGGCGTTGAACATATTGAAACAACAACCGGTGGATACTCGACCGTCGTATGGACGCATGCACGGTGTCGGAAACGGCGCCACGTGGAAGAAGTACTACTGTGAGACCACGGAGGAGAAAAAGGAAAGACGGAGGTTAACTGAAGAAAGCATCGACAAGAAGGTTGAGATTGCGGTTGAGAAGAAATCATCTCAGACAGTCGCAACAGCGGTAGCTGCCGCAAAACAGGCGATTGCAGATATATCTACTTCCTTGGTGACGGGCGTTCACACTTGGACAAGGGAAAATCTAAAAAAATGCAGAGGACTTTCCCCTTGCTGACTTCTTGGCAGCACATGCTCCCGCACCGGCTCCTGCACCTGCTCCCGCACCGGCTCCCGCACCGGACGTGCTCGGTGGTGCCTCCTCTTTGGCTGAGCTCGACGCCCTCACGGTATTTGCCACACCGGCCCCCTTCAATATAAATGTATAATCTCCCGTTTTCGTTGCCTTTCGGATGTCTCACATCGCAGACTTTTCTTTGCAGGCCGACGAAACCCTGTGCACCATATTGTACACCATCGGTGAACAGAAGGTGGACGTGGGGAAGGGGACGATAATGGAGCCGAAGGAACCATTGTTCCACAGCCGGTCGATCCCCCCGAACGTCTTCAAGGTTTCCGTGGCCAGTGTCAAACCGGGCCATGAGAATTTGCCTCCTCTAATACTAGTGGGGGATGACGACGAGACCCCGCGGCGGCTTGGTGATTGTTGCAATGGGTGGGTCCTGTTGTGGCCAAAGAGTTTGCTTCGTCTGGAGGCGGCCGGGAGCACACCCACGAGCACGCAGCCTCAGCAAGGTATGAACATCAACACCCCACCTACCCAATTAGCGTCGGGTGTCGGGTTGGGTGATAGCGGACGGGGTAAGCAGGTGGCTCCATTAGTCGCTGATGCCGTCGCCATGGATGAGGATGAGGATGACGATGGCGCTGAACAGTATGTCTATACTGGCGCCTCCTCGGGGTTTGAGCATCATGAGTCGGTGCCTGAATTACCGTCTCAACGTGTTATTGACGACCATCCGGTGGTAAAGAAGCCTAGGAAGAGAGCGAGGAAAGGCAAAAAAGCTGATTCTATGATCCAGCCGCTTCAGCAGCCTTGACTTCAGGACTGTGTAGATATCCCCGATGCGGATAAATGGCATATCCCCGGTCGACCAATCCTACCTGAAACAGTGCTACGGGCCAGATTCGGCGATCTAAGGAGACTTCATGACGATGTGCTGCGGGTAGAGAAAGGCCTCATCGCCTCGAAAGATCCAGGATACCCACTCTACGTGGTTAACGTTCCGCGGCAAAGGTCGTACGTCGACTGCTTCCCCGCGGATAAGTTCTTCCTCCGATTCGATTACATATTCGACATGTTTCACGTGAAGAAGATGGATTTTACTTTTGTCCGCCTTTATGCCTTGCACATGAACTACATCATTGGGGTTCAGCAGATACGTTTTATCTGTGTCGCTGACCCGTACTACATGCACGAGGGCTTCTTGGGAGTCTGTGCACAGCATCGTGAATACGCGAGGGATTACATCATCAGTTTCATGCTCGCCAATAAGGACAAGGAGGCGATTCTCGTGCCTTATCATCCCGTGTAAGTCATCCGCGCTGCTATCCTTCCTTCGATTTCAATAATTCATTTGCACGGTGGAGGCTAATTAATTTGAGGTGTACTTATTTTGCGCAGCGGCGGGCGCGCCGTCCTCATCATCCTCTACCCCCGATTCTCCCTCGCTCTTTACTTGGAATCGTCGAAGAACATTCACAAAAAAGATTACACCCACATCAAAGATGTTCTCGATAGTGCTATGTTTTACTACCAAGCAAGGGGTGGAGAGGTTAGGGACAAGAAGAGAAGGGGCGGCAGGGCCGCCTTCAGCCATAAGACCGACTTCTGCTGCATCTAGCAACCAAACGATTCTCTTAATGATGGATTCTATGTCCTACACCACATGCTGGAGTACAGACGGGATCACCAGAACCTTCACATGGCACCTAGATCTGGCGATGCCCATATTCTGCAATGGGCAAAGGACATAGGAGATATTGAGGATCATCGACTTCGAGCTGAGTTCTATAACATCCAGCGCGAACTTGCCCAAATCATCATGAATGAGGTCGTTGGAAAAACAGGGATGTTACATGCAGAAGGACAAATGTCGCGGGAAGACGTCCGAACATGGATAGCCTCTCAGCGTCTCGACATGAAGCCTTTCACTAAGCTCGATGACTATCTCCCTGACTTGGATGGATGGCACGACATGATGGAGTGATTGTCGATATATGACAATGTGTCCGTTTAGTCCATACTTTCTTTTATGACAAAACTTTGAGTTATGCACGGTGAAACTTTATTTGTGATGTAATTAAACCGTCCTCCTCCTCGACTAGCGAAAATCACTCTAGTTAGGTCATTTTGGGTACGATGAACTTTGTTATTTATGCTTATGATATGTTGTTTCTATTTTTGCCAAGTCTGTCTCTTTCTGTTGCTCAACTATATATGTTGCATATCATCGACTCATGTGACGATGCAGGAGCATAGATCATAGATGGCGAAGAAGTGCTACGCCAGGAGTATATATACGACAAGTGGCCGGAGTGTCAGGCCCAGGTGTACCGGTTTTCGGTTTTCAAGCGTCACGCAGTACTTAGTTTAGGTTCACGCTAATGCGAGAGAGGGATACGAACTCATGTACTCAAAGTGATAGCTATTCTCGCGTATATCATTGTTTAGATGGATGACGATGTATTTGCAAGTAATCGAGACTTGTATCACTATTTTCGAGATTGATGACGAGAGACCACTTTGTGTTGGATGATGATTATGATGATAACATGATTTGATGAGACTAATTGTATGTATATGCTATGATTACATTTGTATGTGGATGATATGCTAAAGATTATTGTATAAAGCCTATTCAAATGCAAAACAAATAAAAAACAAATATGCAGGGAAAAAACTAATAAAACTAGTAGTAGCGAGGGGGGGATTTAGCAGTAGCGCCGACTTACCAGTAGCGCTTCCCTGTAAACGGCGCTGCAGATAATATCAGTAGCGTCCTTTTCTAAAGAGCGTTGCAGCTATTCATGTGTAGCAGTAGCGTGGGTCAACAGGCGCTACTGCTATACGTTAGCTGTAGCGCCTTATTAGTAGCGCCGGTACCCGCGCTACTGAGAGGGCCAAAACCCGCGCTGCTGCTAGGCTTTTCCCTAGTAGTGATGGGAGGCATGGGTGCACCTTCGGCCGCAATGGGAGGCATGGGTGCACCTCCGGCCGCCATGGGAGGCACGGGTGCATCTCCGGCCGCCATGGGAGGCATGGGTGGCTTTGGAGCACCCTCCGACGCTATGGCCGCCATGGGAGGCATGAGTTTTTCTTCTCTCATAGGAGGCATGGGTGCACCTCCGGCCGCCATGGGCGGAATGTTTTTCGATGTGCCTTCTCACACACATTCCCATGAAGATGTCGTTAAAGATCTTGCCAACACCGTCGGAGCTTCACGAGATGCGGTGCGTGATGAGGAGAGGGAGGAAGATTCATCTTCGGAGGCGGAAGAGTCGTCTTCGGAAGATGAGGACGAAGACGAGGAAGATGAAGATTGATGTGTCTTTCATGTCTTGAACTTTAGTTTGCATTTGAACTTGGTTGGATGAACTTGTGGGCATGATTATGAACTTGTGGGCATGATTTTGAATTTGTGGGCATGAACTTTTATTCATCAACTTGTTTGTGTCAAATTTCAAATGTTCATTGCATTTTGATGAATGTTTCAAACTTATTTTTGTGTCCAAAATATCATATATGCAAAATGCCCGGCGAGTCGCGCGCGCTGTATTTTTGCGCTCTGCTGGACCGGCGCGCGCGCTGCATTATAGCGCGGCTGCTGAAGCCAGCGCAGGCGGGCGCGCAAAACTAGCCGCAGCGCGCGCGGCAAACAGGTTTTTTGCGCGCGGCGCTTTCGCGGCTGTTGGAGATGCTCTAAGTCTCTACACATTTACAGGATAATACCTCTTTTGCTATTATAACATTCTTATTACACATGGAGTGTGGGCAAAGTGGTCACATATGTATTTACTTTGCTCGTTGCCCCACAATTTGTCTCTTAGACCACTGTTAGAGATAAGGAAGGAGTCCTAGAAGCTGTTGTGCATGTGCACGAAATGTTAGACATAGAAGTCGCTGCCGTAACATGTCCGACGGACATTTTAGTCCGTTGATTAAGCCAAGGAGGTGAAGTGCTGAAATCTGAATCTGGTCATTTTTGGTTTCAAGACAGTACTTGCTGACAAAATTTTGATTTCCATTCTTTCTTCACACGAGCTGTAGCCATAGCAAGTGTTCTCTACCCCAAGACTTTAGGTGGGTGTGTTGTTTTCAGTGGGTCGGTTCCTCTAAGAAAATCATTTGCTGACAGGGTGACATCTGAAGCGAGAAGGGTAAGAACAGCCCAACAACCACAGTCAAACTAAATTTATTTTGTAGTTGAATCCTCTTGCAAATGTGTTGTCTCTGAATTCTTGAAAACCTCGTACCGGGTGTGCATTTCTCCAAGAGCTTGGCATGTCCTGCGAATTCATGGTGGTACACAAACATGGTTGATAATCAAGATTGGAGCTTTGATTTTTTTTTACCTTGTCTGACCATATTGTTCTTTCTTGCTTTTTGCCCCGAACATGTATGTTTTTAGACTTATCCTGCATTTCATCATGCATTAAAATTTCATGACAAGGGGGGCTACTACTTCATGTGTTTAAATCTTATTGGGGGGGCTATGATATTCATGTGTCTCATCATGCATTTCAAACTACACCACAAATGACACCAAACACTCATATATTTTCACATAATTTAAGTGTAGATTCTGTTCACAATTCTTCAATGACAACCAAACAAATATACATGAAGTCAAGGTGTTTACGCATGAGCTATTTCTAAGACAAATGAACACCTTCTAGAGGAACACCCCTCTGCTATATATACGCATTCATAACTTGTTTGATAACAAACATCATGTGTACATTGAGTGTGATAAGCCTCGCAAACCTGCTATAGGCTTACATTTTTTCACATTCCCATCCAATATATCTCTTAGCTATGAGATATGGGAGGAAAACAAAGAAACTGGAAGGCATCTCATTGCTTTTGCTTACCTGCACTTGCGCAATGCAGTTTCTATTACGCTCTTTGCTTATGATGCCTTTTGAACCGACTGTGTCGGTGTCGTTGAGTGAGTTGATAATACGGTTTCTTCAAGATAAACACCATGATAAACGGTAGAAACTGGAATCATGTCGTAGCAATGAACCTCTTGGTAAAAGCTCTACCAGCAGGAACAGTGAACAGAGCCACCACGATCACTTGGGCAGGCTCGTTTCCCTAAATTCGGCATTACAACATGTGATTTTCTATGATATGAGAGTACCTTTTAACAGGGCACTCAAATTATAGAGACTTCATTCTTTGTGCAAAAGGAGTGATCTGGTCGGAGTCGCACTTGGTTGTAACAGGATCAGTCCGGTGAATGCAAATTTGACACTCGTACATTTGTTAGCAACATCCCATGGTTTGAAAGACAAACTTGCCAAAAAATTTGTGTGATTTATGCAAATATGGTTAGGGCGGCTTGCTTAGCCTAAAGCTGAGGTCGAAACCGGATGTGGGTCGTCCCACACGTCAGTGACCCAAAAAAAAGACAAAGCAACGCAATCCGCCGGCAGCGGCGTCTCCCGGCCGGCGCCCTTCGCCGTTGCTCCGTCCGGCCAGCGGGCGATGGTTCCATTGCCACAAGGCAACGGCACGGGGTAGGGTGAGGGTGAGGGCATCTCCAGCCGCGCCCCCAACAGGCCCTCCCCAGGCGATTTTGCCGCGCCGGCGCCAAAAAAAGGCCCAGTCGCGCCCCCAGAAGCACGTTTTTCGCCGGCTCGGGCCAAGACTGGTGCCGGCGGACCCAGGCCGAACCCGGCGCCCTGGGGGGCGCTTGGGGAGCCGGCACAAGCGAAAAAGGCGCGTGGACCCGCCCTGGAGGCGACCCGAGGGCCTTTTCCCGCCGTTTCTTGATGCTTTTCCCTCGCATCTCTCCCGCTCGCTCGCCTTCCTCCCGCCATTCTCTCTCTTTCTCCCGCCAAACCCCCTCCCGCTCGCCTTCCAGTCGCCGCCATGCCGCCGAAGAAGTACGCCATGCCGCGCGCGGCGGCAACTGCGACTCGCGCCGAGGCCCAGCCGAAGCAGAGGAAGCCGAGGGCGCCGCCATCGAAGCCACCGGGCCTGTCGAATGCCGAGTGGAGGGTGGAAGTTCAGTGGCGCGAAGCAGTCACCGCCGACAGGCGGAACAGGGCCATAGCCAAGAAGGCCCGCGACAACGCGGCGCGCGCGGCGGCGTCTTCCTCATCCAGTTGGCGTGCAACAAATGGCATGGAATCGTCGAGAAGGTCGCGGCTCGCCCGGAGAGCGGCGCCAGCGTTGAGGATCAGGTACGCACGCCGTTCGCCCGCATATCTTCGTCCCCTACACCCGCCGCCCGCCAACTGTTCGTCCCTCCGCGCAGCTGCTGCGTATGTTCGCCATGTATCGGGGCGACAACCAAGACGCCGACTTCAAGCACCTCCACGTCTACAAGCGCATTGACAAGTGCGAGAAGTGGGCGGAAGTCCGACATGCCCTCGACAAGGCCAAGGAGACATACAAGCCGGACGCGACGACTCCGGGCGCGTCAGAGGGGCGGCCGGACGGCCACAAATTGGCAAAGAAGGGGAAAAACGCCGACACGGCAACCGTGTGAGTGCAGGAGTCCATCGAGCATTGCCTCGCCGATGCCCAGGCCCGGGCCGTCCTACGTGAAGAGAAGACCGAGGCGCGGTGGTCGTCGCTAATGAAGAACAACGCCATCAAGCTCGACCTGCTCCGGACGAACGTTGCGGCGAAGAAGAGAAACACCGACATGGCTTTTCTGATGGGCGGGGCGGACATGCTCCAGAGCAATGACGAGAAGCTCAAGGCGTGGTACCTGGTGCAGCGCGGCCTCATCCTGAACGAGCTACCGACGGCAACGCCGACGACGCCCACGACCACACGGACGCCAAGCCCGAACGACGCCTCTACATCGCTGCCCAGCAGTGCCGAAGCCGCGCCGACGCAGCCCAGCACCGAAGCAGCTCCGACACCGCCGAGCCCGCGCACGCCGACTCTGCCAATGCCTGGAGCCGAGCCCCCCCCGAGTGAATCGTTGTGCACGCGAACTTGCGGCGGCGGCGCTCTGTTTTTTGTAATGCCAGACTACGTTCGATCGCCGGATTGGCGGCGTCTTTTGAGAGCGGGAACGACCAAGTTTAAATTCCCCGCATCCTGGGGCCGGCGCGTGGGGGCGTGATTGAGAGCTAGGTCGCTCCCAGGGGCCGAACTAGCGCCTGCACGCCCCAGGCCGCTCTATTTAGACGTCCTGGGGGGCCGAACGGCTGGAGATGCCCTGACCCCGCGTTGTCCGGATGGCGCCTCCCCCTGCTCCTGCTGGTGCTGTGGCTACACGGCTCCGCCGACATGGGCGAGCTTTGCCGCGCCCAGATCGCGCCCTACTTCTCGGCCGCTCCCGCCGTCCGCCTCTCCTTCCCCACCGCCCCCATCGCCTGCCATGGTACGCTCGCGCTCCTGGCTGACCCAACACTGGCTCTTCCGGATTCGATGGGGAAACAAACACAACTGCGATTTTATTCAGTTGCTCGATCGACTTGCGGTGTTGCTGCGTGGTGATCAATGTGTGGTTCCCCGTAACCGCTGTAATTGCCTGTTCTGTTTACCCTGCAGAAATGACCGCTTGCAGTCAATTCCAATTTGCGTTCTCTTCACGAGAGCGGCGTTTTGGCTCCTAGGTGCATATGCACCCATTGTCGAAATACACATTTCGAAAAGTTGAAAAATTCGAAACAAAAATTCCACGTGTATATCCGGACATTTTATATGCGTTCACAAGGTTTCGGTGAAAAACGACGTTTTTTGTGGCTTGTGTAAAAAGGATAAAGAAATGCCTCGTGAATAGTTAGAATGAAGCATCAGAAATTGTCTTTTTTACACAAGCCACAAAAAACGTCGTTTTTCAGAGACCTTGTGCACGCACATAAAATGTCTGGATATATATGCGGGATTTTTGTTCCGAATTTTTCAATTTTTTGAAATGTGTATTTCGACAATGGGTGCATATGCACCTAGGAGCCAAAGGCAATTACCGTCTCTTCACTGTGTATCATATTTGTTGCTCCACAGCAGCCTTCCGTTACTGCTAGAAAACTGGCTAGTTCAATTCACCGATGCTTCCGTCTGTTGCAGAATATACATGCGTCAGAAATTAAGCTTGCTTCACACCTTGTTTCTGGCAGTGTTCCTCCTCCAGTAAATAATCAGTAGACTCGAACCGGCACTGATATTTGCAGGTCAATTCATATGACTATTACCAAGTAAACATTGTTGAAGAATGAAGACTAATTTTTTTTTTGAAGGGGAATGAAGATTAATTAATAAGATATTAGTAAGAGGTTTAGTATCTTTTGCATTGTTACTTCAGGACAACATGACACCATTTTCTCATCAGTTTGAAGATTTAAAGCATCGGTTTTGCTAAAGGGACAATTACATTTGAGCCCCTAGTTGTGTCACACCCGTGTGCTTTGCCCCTAAATTCAAAAAACCCTCATTTCTGTCCAAGTTTACTCCTCTTATGCTTTTGCCCTTTGACCGTTTGACCGCAACTTTGAAAACTTCATAACTAAATCATACTAACTCGGAAAAATGCAAATAAGATATCAAAATGATCGGAAAAACATCACCTATATGTGCATGTCATTTGCATTCATGAAAAAAGTGCTGAAAAGTCCCTATCTCAGTTTGAGCTCATATGATGTCTTTTGTCATGAATGCACTTTTTTCATGAATGCAAATGACATGCACATACAGGTGATGTTTTTTCCGAACATTTTGATATCTTATATGCATTTTTCTGAGTTAGTATGAATTCGTTATGAAGTTTTTAAAGTTGCGGTCAAACGGTCAAAGGGCAAAAGCATAAGAAGAGCAAACGAGCTCAGGCAGAAACGAGGGTTTTTTGAATTTAGGGGTAAAACACACGGGTGTGACACAACTAGGGGCTCAAATGTAAATGTCCCTTTGCTAAAACTCAGCTAACTGAGATTTAATTTTGTCTCATTCAGGGCCTCATCCGTTGGATCTTTCTGTCATCGTGATTCGTGATTTTTTTCAGTGGATATCTTTGTTTTTTTTTCCTTTGAGCAAAAGTCGATAGCTTTGTACGCGGCTTGTTTTTTTGTTTCGCTCGCGTTGTTGTTTTTTTTTTAGAATCTGCAGTTGTCTTCAAGGACTTTGTTTGTGGCCCGCGGCGGCCCGTTTCATTTTGGGTCATGACTGCGTGCTAGGCTGCTATTCGTAGACTATCCAGGAGCGTCCATTTTGTCTTTTCGTCCTTTGTTTTCTTTTCCTGCCGGCAAGAGTAATAAGAGAAGAAGAGAACAAGCATGCTGAACACAGATACACAAATTTCCAGCTTTAGTTGTTGTTTGTGTCGGGTTTTTTCAGGCGTTTTCTTCTTGTCTTTTCTATTGTTTTAATATTTTCGTTTTTTTAGTGCTGCCGTTCTTATTTTTCTGTTTGTACAATGAACACATGCATGTGATTTCATTGTTTCCCATTTATTTATGTATTATTATCTTTTTGCATCTCGACTACTAGACTTGCAACTACATAACTTCGACGCGATTGCAACTGTATGTCTCCCAACGCGACTGCAACTGGGTTGGTAAGGTGTTGTCCGCTATTTGCATGTCCATCGCTAGGCATGCAACTACATGGCCCCAATGTGGCTGCAACTGCACGACACCCGACGCGACTGCAACCGTTGTTTGGGGTTTATATTTTTTTCTGTATATTTTTTTTCTTGATGTTTTTATATTTTGGTTTTACCCTTTCCTTACATAGTTTTTTACATTAATTTGTCTTCTTCCTTTTATTTTTATTTATTTTCCATTTTTATTTTGTCCTTTGCTTATTATTTTTTCTTATTTCTTGCTTTAGCATTTTTCAACTTGATACCCCGATTTTGGTGCTCTGAAAATGGTACTTTCAAACGTATTTTGGAGCTCCAGTTATTTATTTATTTTTGCCACACCTTCCGCCAGAGCTCCAACACATATTATACTCACTGCTTTTACATATGATGTTTTGTTAATTTCATGATGGGCCAGCAAATTCACTTTGATACATGTGCACTTTTATTTTATTTTTTATATTTTTCTGGAGGGGCACTTTTTTTGTTGGTACACAATGAGATATTAACTTTTGAAACAAGAAAGGGACCTAATAAAACGTAACGTCAATGTCAAAGCAGTGATGCATGATGAATACATGCACAGAATATCCCATGGTAAAATATCATTTCCGGAACTCTAGCATATACATAGGGATGAAAATGGAGTGGAAACTTTCCGCTTTTCTAGAGGAAAAATGGAAACGGAGAGGAAATGTGAAAATGGAAATGGAAATTTGCAAAACGGAAATGGAAATGAAAATTTTTATGCGGAAATGGAAACAAAAATGGAACGGTGATTTCCGGTGAAACAGACTTGGAAACGGAACTTTCCGTTTCCGTGAATACGGAATTTCCGTTTTTACTATAGACATATGGCTGCTTCGTGGCCCAACGACCAAATAACAAACAATGACACACTATGCAAAATCAGCAGAATGGGTCATTTGAGGCCCAACTTCTACTACCAGAGATACTCTACCAAATTTTGAATGTTATACATAGATCATCATTGCATATCATAAATTTTATTGCATTTTGGCTTGATCCTAGAAATTTCACGCAACTCAAGGACCCACGGAGAGAGTTGGAGATTTCGTTATTTTCATATTTGAGTTTTCTCAAATTTTGAAAATAGAATCATTTGATTTTATTTATTTTATCTTCAATTATTTCTAATATAAAAATATGAGAGAGGGAATAAAATGACATTCCCAAAATAAAGAAATATTGAAGGTTTAATAAAAAAATCAAATAAGATTTTATTTTGGTGTTTATCACTATTTTATTTGAATTTGGGAAAAATTGCACATTTTCAAAGTTGCATTTTAGGGCCAAGAAAATGTTCATCTCATCCTACATATTTTATTTAGGCAGTGTAAATTTATTTTGGCATTTTTAGAATTTCATTTTATTTTCTAGAATTTTTCTTATTTTGGCGGAAATCTATTAAAAAACGCACAACGCCTGAAGGCCCAGCCAGGCCGGCCCGCTCGCGCCGCCGTCTCCCGCTCCGGATCGGGACCAGAGTCCCGATCGCCGCCGCCGCCCGTGTCCGGGAGGGCCACACCACCACCGCCCCCTCCCACAAGCCGCCGCTGCCTCACCCCCCCCCCCCTTAAAAGGCCGACCCGGGGCCCCCCGCGAGCCCCAAGCCGCCCGCCGCCGCCGCCGCACTCCACCGCCGCCGCAGCCTCCTGCCGCCGCCGCCCCGCAACCCCGCCAGAGCCCGAGCCGCCCCGTCGCCTGGTTTTCTAAAGAAAACCGATCCGGTTTTTTTAAAAAAAACCCTAGATTTCTTTTTTCTTAGAATAGATCGGTTTGTTTTTTTGGTTTAATTATTTAGCGAGCATTCGCTCGTTCGTTCGTTTTAACGAACGATTTTCGCCGTTTAGTTTCAGTTAACGAATGTCCGGTCGTTAGCCTGTTCATCTGTTTTTCCTTTTCTTGGATTTTCCGCTATTATTTCTGATCGCGATTTCTGATCCGATTTTCGATCTAGTATAACTTTTGGCTCGTTTATCGGAATCAGGCGATTCAAGCGCTTAGAGTTTCGTCTTGAAACCCTCTTTCCGATTAATCAACTCAAACAAGTTTTTGCTTCTGTAAAATTTGACTTAGGTCCAGATAAGTAAACGAAGCTTGTTTCTTTCGCCGTTTGCTTTTCGTTGCTTCGTTTGTTTTGTTTCTTTCTGCAAACCGGAGTTCTTAAGTTGAACTTTCTGGTTAGATCTTTTATTTGAGTTTTACCTGTGCATTAGATGAGTACTTATTGTATGCTTGTTTGTTTGCGATAGGGTACCCGAAGTGCGCCGCCTGTTACTTCGAATCGCTAGGTTTCACGGATCATCAGCAAGACAAGTAACACTTTGATCATATCCTTTTCATATCCAGTTTTTATGCATTAGATCAATCCTCAAACATTGCATGACTAGGATCTAATTGAATTGTGGGTTTTGGGAAAGTAGACGAGGTAGTACCTATTACCTGTTTTATTATCAAACACTTGGGAGTTACTTTTATGTTTGCTTATGTTGCTATGCTATGCTAGTAGACGTGGATTGGGTGAGTGTATCCATGACAGATGTGAGATTTTAATTAATGGTTTACTTAAGGTGGCAACTTTAATACACATCTAGGTGGATTGAGGTACCTGGGTATTCCAGGATTGCCTGTTTCTTTTTGGACCGCCACCCAGGCTCAAAGGGATCATGAGATCATTCATGCTAGAAACTTCCGTGTGCAGCCACAAGCTACTATGGGCTCTAGCATAGTTGATTAAGTCGTGCGAACTCTTACAGTGGTAGACAAGCAGATGTAGTGGGACGTAGGTGTAACGGTCTACCCGTTCGTAAGGTGCTAGCGCTTCTGAAAGACTATGTCTCGGTCATCCGTTTCTCAAACACCATGTAGTGCGAGAATACTAACAGAGGAGATCGAGTCTTGTGGGGAAAAGTGCGCAAACCTCTGCAAAGTGTATAAAACTAATCATGGTTAGTTGTGTCCCTCGGTTATGGACATCTTGAGTATCTAGTACTTGGATTATCATGTGAATCTCATTATGTTACTTTAATTAATATTGTTGGGTTTTAATGATGATGCTTAATTGAGATTGAGAATGCTGTCAACCATTCTCAATGTTTAACAACCACCATGATAGTTAAAATTTATTCCTTTGCAATAGGGAAAAATTGGCTTTACGCAAAACTGTAACCATAGAACTTTCCACCAGCCATATATGCATGTAGTATAGCTTGTTTCTGTATAATTCTCTCCATGTGTTACATTGCCAGCATATTCCATGTGCTGACCCATTTTCGGGCTGCAACGTTCATGTTGCAGACTTTTTAGACGACGAGTAAGTTGCCTTAGGTCGTGGTTCTATACTCAGTGATGCCGTTGGAGTTGATGGACTCGCTTATCTTCCAAGCCTTCCGCTGTTATCGTTATTAGATGGCCTTAAGCCATATTTATTGTAATAAGTTCTGTTTTGAGACATTCGATGTAGTAAGTGTGTGATTGCTACTCTGTTATAAATCTTTCAAGTACTGTGCGTGTCAGCATTACTGATCCAGGGATGACACTGATGCACAGAGGTCGGACTGTTTGAGGTCTGGTCGCTACAAGATGGTATCAGAGCACACGTTGACTATAGAACACGACCACTAAGTTAAAACCCTAGATCACTACTCTTTCTTCTCATTTCTGACTCCTCATCTTTTCTACTCTTTTAGGATGGCGGATGCAAGGAACAAGTTCATGCAACCAGATGAAGATACACCTTTTGGATGCCACTTGAAGGAAGTCACTAGATACCTGAACATCGGAGTACCAAGCTTCACCGGGACCTACAACGCCACTTTACCCGAAGAGGAGCGCTGGATGATTCAAGTTCAAGTTCCAGGAAGGACGTTCATGCCAGTCACGGAGCCCATAGAGTTTTCCTTTGATGCACCAACCTGGAATCTAGGAAAGAGCATGGCAGCCCACATCACCATGGGACATATTGGAGAAGTTTACCGCAATGATCTCAAGGATACTATCTACCAGATTTGTGGGCGCCGAGATGAGCAATGGGAGATGATTAGCACCAGGAAGGATAGATCAATCGCAGCTTTTATCCAGGAGTTAAACCAGCACATCCGACGCCAGGAGAACCAGATGTGCGCAGGCATGATGGATCTGCAGAAGGCCTTGACCAAGATCACGGAGCTAGAGGAAGAACTCAAGGCTACACGTGAAGATTACATGGAAGAAATCAAAGTGCTAGTGGAGAAGAATGATGATTTAACCAGGAAGCTAGGAGTTTTCATGGGAGACCCCGCACCAGGAAGAGAAGACAACGATTCCACTTGCTCGAATAACTATATCATCATCGACGACACCGACTTGGACCCAGACGACAGCGATGATGACTATGTTGATGAAGCTGGAGCGGATATCATGGAGTCCTCATCGGAGCAGTTTTTCTAGCTGACCACCATAACAATAGTAGTATTTCCCTATGTATCTAGTTTAGTCCGAGCACTTTTGTAACGATAGATAGACCGTTGTATACCTTTGTTTGAATTGATTGGAGTGATTTTTGTTTGCATTTGTCTCATGTGCATAAGGGTAGTGTTTTCTCACTAGACCTCATTCTATTCTATATTCTCATCTTCTCTAAAACCCTCAGATGCCTCCGAGACGCGACACCGGATTTGTTTTCCCACCGGAGATCACTCAGTTGATTCAGCGGCAGAATGCTTTGATGCAAGCACTAGTACAGAACCAAGGCAACAACAACAATAACAACAACAACCCACCACCACCACCACTTGTTGACCATTTGACTCGTTTCTTGAGGTTAAATCCGCCGGTGTTTTCCAGTAGCACCGAGCCGATTGTTGCAGATGATTGGCTCCGCAAGGTTGGAAGGGATCTGGCCACTGCAGGATGCACGGATGCGGAGAGAGTGAGTTTTGCCGCACATCATCTTGATGGACCCGCAGCATCATGATGGGAGAATTACACAGCCACACACCCTATTGACACTATTACATGGGATCAGTTTCAGCAAGCTTTTCGTACTGACCACGTTTCAGCAGGAGCTATGGCCATGAAGAAGCGTGAGTTTCGCAACTTACGCCAAGGAGGACGCACTGTAGGCCAATATGTGGACAACTTTAGTAAGTTAGCACGTTATGCCCCAGATGACGTTGCTACAGATGCAGCTAAGCAGGAGAAGTTTCTGGAAGGACTAAATGATGAGCTGAGCATGCAGTTGATGGTAGCAACTTTCAACAACTACCAGAAGTTGGTAGATCGTGCTCTTATGATTGAAGGGAAGCAGCAACAGATTGAAAACCGCAAGAGGAAGTATGGTCAAGGGAAGTACAATTCTGGAGCTCAGCAAAAGCTACGCTTTACCCCGAAACCGGGAGGACAATTTCAGCATACCCATGGAGGAGGTAGCTCGCACAATCATAATGGCTGCAAGAATGGTAAAGGGAATGGAGGAAGCAACGGACAAAACCGCACCAACCCGTTAACCCTAGCCAAGAGAGACCTGAGCCAAGTCACTTGCTTTAAGTGTCAGAAGACTGGACATTATGCCAATGAATGTCCTGAAGCCAGAATGGAAATGGCAATGGAAGCTCTGGGAAGAAGCCGAACCCTTTCAACAAGGGACAGGTGAACCACGTTAACGTGGAGGAGGTTGAAGCCCAGCTAGATGCAGTAATAGGTAAGTTTTTGGTTAAGACATTTACTGCAATCGTTCTTTTTGATACTAGTGCATCGCATTCACACATATCACGGGGATTTGTGGATAAGTATAAACTTCCCACCAAGGTTCTCAAAACACCTATGTTAGTAAGCTCACCAGGAGCGGAGTATATGGCTAGTCGAGGATGTTTTCAAGTGCCATTGAGCATAGGTAGGCATGTTTTCCCCACGGATTTAATCATTCTGGAATCGTAAGGTTTGGACGTGATTCTAGGTATGGATTGGCTATCGATGTATGGAGGAAACATCGACTGCGCCAGTAAGTCAATTTTACTTACCACTCCAGAAGGAAGAAGGATCAAGTATGTGTCACGGCATGAGCCGAAAAGGACTCAAGTAAATTCCTTATCAAGAGTTGTGCAGGAAGAAGAACTAGTGGTGAAGGATTTCCCTGATGTATTTCCAGAAGAGTTGCCAGGTATGCCACCGGATAGAGACATTGAGTTTTTTATTGAACTTTTGCCAGGCACAGGGCCGATATCTAAGAGACCGTACCGGATGCCCGCACAAGATTTGGAAGAAATTAAGAAGCAGATTAAGGAGTTACTGGATAAAGGTTTTATTCTCCCAAGTTCTTCGCCTTGGGGATCGCCAGTACTTCTAGTGGAGAAGAAGGATGGATCATTGAGAATGGTTGTTGATTATCGAGGATTGAATGAAGTAACTATCAAGAATAAATACCCGTTGCCGATGATCAATGATTTGTTTGATCAATTACAAGGAGCCAAGGTATTTTCCAAGATCGATTTGCGATCAGGATATCATCAGTTAAAGATTCGAGAGCAGGATATACCTAAGACCGCTTTTACCACCAGGTATGGACTGTATGAGTATACTGTTATGTCATTTGGTCTGACTAACGCACCTGCCTATTTCATGAACATGATGAACAAGGTGTTTATGGAGTTTTTGTACAAGTTCGTCGTGGTGTTCATTGATGATATTTTGGTTAGAATGAAGAGGAGCATAAGGAGCATTTGCGTTTAGTACTTGAGAAGCTCAGAGAACATCAGTTATACACCAAGTTCAGCAAATGTGAGTTCTGGTTAAAGGAAGTCGGATTCCTCAGACACGTTATATCCGGAGAAGGTATAGCATTAGATCCCACCAAGGTTGTCACAGTGACAAATTGGGAAGCACCAACGATAGTTGGAGAGATCCGGAGTTTCCTTGGACTGGCAGGATACTACCGGAGATTCATTGAGAATTTCTCGAAGATTGCGAAGCCTATGACGGAGTTATTAAAGAAGGATACCAAGTTCAATTGGACTGATGAATGTGAGGCTAGTTTCCAGGAGTTAAAGAAATGTTTGGTTACATCACCAGTGTTGATTCTGCCAGATCAGAGTAAGGATTACGAGGTATATTGTGACGCTTCACGTCGAGGACTTGGAGCAGTTCTTATGCAGGAGGGAAGAGTTGTTTCGTATGCTTCATGACAACTTAAGCCCCATGAGTTGAATTATGCTACACATGATTTGGAGTTAGCAGCCGTAGTACATGCATTGAAGACTTGGAGACATTTTCTCATTGGAAACCATTGTGAGGTGTACACGGATCACAAGAGTTTGAAGTACATCTTCACGCAGAAGGAGTTCAATCTCAGGCAAAGAAGATGGTTGGAGCTCATCAAGGATTATGACATGAGATTGCATTACCACCCTGGAAAGGCTAACATAGTAGCAGACGCGTTGAGCCGCAAGAGCCATGTCAACACACTAATGACCGGAGGTTTACCAAAGGAGTTAGCCGAGGATCTTCAAGAGCTATGTTTGGAGATAGTTCCGAGAGGCTATGTAGCAGCATTGGAGATTCAGTCTACTTTGATGGACAAGATCAGAGAAGCCCAGAAAACTAACAAGGAGATTGCCTTTATTAAGGAGAAAATGAGCAAGGGAAAAGCTAAATGATTTCGTGAGGATGAACACGATACCTTATGGTTTGAGGACCACGTTTACGTGCCTAATGATCCGGAGATCAGAAAGCTAATTTTGCAAGACGCCCATGATTCTCCGTACTCGATTCACCCAGGAAATACCAAGATGTATTTGGATCTAAAGGACACTTGTTGGTGGACCGTAATGAAGAAGGATATTGCGGACTATGTAGCAGTTTGTGATGTATGTCAGAGAGTGAAGGCAGAGCATCAGAAGCCAGCAGGATTGTTAAAGCCATTGCCGATACCCGAATGGAAGTGGGATAAACTAGGCATGGACTTTATCACGGGATTACCCAGGACTCGTTCAGGCTATATCTCGATTTGGGTTGTAGTCGATCGCTTGACGAAGGTAGCTCATTTCATCCCAGTGAAGACCACTTACAGCAGTGCTAAGCTGGCAAAGATATACATGACTAGGATCGTATGTCTGCATGGAGTTCCGAGGAGCATTGTATCAGATAGAGGAACCCAGTTTACCTCAAAGTTCTGGAATCAGTTGCACGAAACTTTGGGAACCAGACTAGAGTTCAGTACAGATTTTCATCCGCAGACTGATGGACAGACCGAGAGAGTCAATCAGATTTTGGAGGATATGTTGAGAGCTTGTGCACTAGATTATGGATCTAGTTGGGATGACAACTTGCCATATGCAGAGTTCTCCTACAACAACAGTTATCAATCTAGTTTGAGGATGGCCCCTTTTGAAGCCTTGTACGGAAGGAGGTGCAGAACACCATTGTCGTGGGATGAAGTTGGAGACCGCCAGTTGTTTGGACCAGATTTGATTAAGGAGTCTGAACAGAAGGTGAAGTTGATTCGCGATAGGCTCAAGGTAGCCTAGTCTAGGCAGAAGAGCTATGCGGATTCAAAACGCAAGGAGACAGTTTACGAAGTCAGAAATAGAGTCTATCTTCGAGTATCTCCACTTCGAGGAGTTAAGCGCTTTGGAGTTAAAGGAAAATTAGCACCACGTTTTGTGGGACCATACAAAGTTTTGGAGCGCATGGGAGAAGTTGCTTACAAGTTGGACTTGTCCGATGGATTGTCAGGAGTTCACGACGTGTTCCACGTTTCCCAGTTGAATAAGTGACACGCAGATATGGAGGATATACCGCTGAGAGATACAGTGCCGCTGGAAGCGATTCAGTTGGATAATGATTTGACCTATGAGGAGAAACCAGTCAAAATTCTTGAGTATGCCAGCCGAGTCACCCGCAGCAAGGTTATCAAGTTTTGCAAAGTCCAGTAGAGCCACCACACCGAGGATGAAGCCAATTGGGAGCGAGAGGAAGATCTGCTGAAGGACCACCGAGGGCGAGATTCATCTAAGGGGGGTAGGTTTGTAACATCCCAAATTTTCAATTTGGAATGTTATACATAGATCATCATTGCGTATCATAAATTTTGTTGCATTTTGGCTTGATCCTAGAAATTTCAAGCAACTCAAGGACCCAGGGAGAGAGTTGGAGATTTCGTTATTTTCATATTTGAGTTTTCTCAAATTTTGAAAATAGGATCATTTAATTTTATTTATTTTATCTTCAATTATTTATATTATAAAAATATGAGAGAGGGAATAAAATGACTTTCCCAAAATAAATAAATATTGAAGTTTAATAAGAAAATCAAATAAGATTTTATTTTGGTGTTTATCGCTATTTTATTTGAATTTAGGAAAAATTGCACGTTTTCAAATTTGCATTTTAGGGCCAAGAAAATGTTCATCTCGTCCTAAATATTTTATTTAGGTAGGGAAAATTTATTTTAGCATTTTTAGAATTTTATTTTATTTTCTAGAATTTTTCTTGTTTCGGCGGAAATCTGTTTTTTTTTAAACGCGCACCGCCCGACTGGGCCGAAGGCCCAGCCAGGCCGGCCCGCTCGCGCCGCCGCCGCCCGAGTCCGGGAGGGCCACGCCGCCACTGGCCCCTCCCGCAAGCCGCCGCCGTCTCTCCCCCCCTTTAAAAGGCTGACCCGGGGCCCCCCTGGAGCCCCAAGCCGCCCGCCGCCGCCGCACTCCACCGCCGCCGCAGTCGCTCTTCCCGCCGCCTAGCACCGTCGCCTGCCGCCGCCGCCCCGCAACCCCGCCGGAACTCGCCGGAGCCCGAGCCGAGGTAGCCGCCCCGTCATCCGGTTTTTTAAAGAAAACCGATCCGGTTTTTTTAAAAAAAACCCTAGATTTCGTTTTTCTTAGAATAGATCGGTTTTTTTTGGTTTAATTATTCAACG